>JAQJVK010000001.1:206943373-208143373 GCA_035578135.1 Flexamia atlantica | reverse complement strand
GACGAATCTCTTGAAGGCGGGGATCTTGTGACTGTAATTTCCCAATGTTTCGGAGATCTTCTTGTAGTCTAGGGTCTGGAATTCTTCTAATATAATTGATAATTAATTCTCTCTGAGATGTTTCCTGGTTCTCTTCAACTGGGTAACTTATTCTGCTCAGGGCGTCGGCTGTCGAATTATCGGCTCCTTTACAGTGATGGATCGTGAAATTGTACTCTTGAATCGCCAATGCCCACCTTGTTAATCTATTATTCAAGAGTTTACAGGTTTTTAGAAATGTTAATGCATGATGGTCAGTTATGATGTTTAATTTTGAGCCCAATATTATATACCGTGTTTTCTGTAAACAATAGATGATGGCGAGTAATTCTTTTTCAGTGGTCGTATATCTTTGCTCTGCTGGCTGCAGTGTCCGTGATAAAAACATAATTGCTGCTTTGTCTCCATTATCTCGGTATTGAAATAAATGTCCGCCTATCGAAAAATCTGATGCATCCGTTTGTAGGTAGAAGGGCTTCGTATGGTCTGGATGGTGAAGAACATTCATTTTTAGAAATAGGTTCTTAACTCTTTGAAAAGTTTTATCATCTTCTTCGGTCCAGATAAATTTTTGTTTCTTTGAGGTGAGGCGTAGTAAGGGTTGGATTGTTTCTGAATACTTGTCAATAAATTTATTATAATAGTTAATGCATCAAAAAAATGATTTTAACTGTGTCCTATTTTTAGGTGTGGGGAAATCGAGGATTGGTTTGACCCGCTCCTGGTCCATTTCCAAACCGGTTTCTGTTAATGTGTACCCCAAGAACGGAACTGAACTTTGACAAAATTTTGATTTTAAAAACTTTATCGTCATATTTGCTTCAGCTAATTTATTGAAAATATACCTCAAATGTTTTAAGTGTGTTTGGAAGTCGGGTGAAACTATACAAATGTCGTCTACATAAATTAAGGTGAATTTTTCTACTTCCTCATCGAAAACTTTGTCCAATGCCCTTACTAATGCTGCCTGAGATGTGTTGATTCCAAATGGTGTAACTTTGTAGTGGTAGGTCTTTCCTCGGAACTGGAATGCTGTGTATTTTCTCGATTCTTCAGATAGTGGAACTTGCCAATATGATGAAGTTAGATCGATACTACTGATAAATTTTGCACCTTGACATTTTGCTAATAATTCATTGACACTTCTATTACATTCGTAATCTGGAATAATAATTTCGTTCGCTTTTCTAGCATCCAAACAAAGTCTTATTTCACCAGTTTTCTTGACGACCGGGATAATTGGGTTTATAAAAGTGCTGTTGCTTCGCTCTATGATCCCTAGGCGTTCCATTTCCCTTATTTCTCGCATGACTGCGTCTTGGTGTGCTAATGGTACTGGGTAAGTATGACATTTAAAATTTTGAGGATTTTCGACTCTTAATACATGCTGGTATTTGTTACATAACCCAGGTTGGTCGGAGAATACATCTTGAAAGTCCAATAACAAATCAGTTAATTGTTGTTTTTGAATACTATTTAGATTTAAATTATTTTTGAGGGATTCTGTAATTATTTCAGGGGATAATTCACATGATGTTCTGGGGTTTGTTTCTTCAATATAATAACACTCTTCGTATGGATCTTCATTGCAGCAGTAATCTTCTAAATTATCCACATTTTTATCATTAGTGATTATATGGCATAAAATTCCAGCTCGATTTGTGTTATTGAATTGAATTACTAAATCTGTATCATTAATATTCATATGCATTTCACCCTTTTCAAAATTTATCTTCATCTTCCAGGCACTAAGTGTATCTATCCCGATAATTACTGATTGTATTAGTTTTGGTACTACGAGCATTTGTGTTAATATAGTTTGTTGACCAATGGTAATAGGAATCATTACGATTTTTGAAATTTTCCGGGATTTTTCATTGGTTGCTGTTCTAATGTGCATATTATTTACTGGTAATTCTTCTATTTTTCCTAATTCACTCCGATTTGATATGTACCAATCTTCTGCTAGACATGTAATGTTAGAACCTGTATCAATGAGAGCTGTAACTTCTTTGCTTTTGATCTTTATTCTTATTTCGGGGCATTTTTGCGATATAGTCGTATGAGTATTTTGTTCTGTTTCTTCTTCAAATAAAAACTCCCGATCACAATAAATATTGCTCAAAGTTAAACTATTGGTATCTGATTCATTATGCATGTTATTTACATTATTTACAATTTCAATTGACCTCTTATGTCCGACTTCTTTCTTATTTTGCACTGAAGATGTGTTCTTCTGATTTGAGCTATTTACATGGAGAATGAGGTCACCACCATCATCAGTGCCTCTCAGTTTAAATCCTGATTATTTTCCTCTGGCACTAGGTTTGCGTTCTCCTCAATAATGGCAGCGCACACCTGGTTTTGTTCTTGTGTCGGGTGGTATCTAGGCAGTGGTCTTCTCTCTTCAGACGGCGGTTGGTTTGATGGTAGATTGGGAAACTGTCTTAGGTCACGGTAATCGTTTCCAAATCGATGGCGTCGGTCGTCTCTTTGGTACCGATTATCGTGGTGGAGGTGATTCTCATGTCTCCGATTGTACGGGTGGTACTTAGGTGTGTACGCTCGATTGTCCGTGTTTCTTTCATTGTAGTGTTGGTTATGACCTTTTCTACCGTGTTGGTGGTGGTTTCTATTTACATGATTTTCCTCAGGTGTATTTTCCTTTTTATGTTTATGGTTTTCGTTCCTTTGATGGTTAGGTGACCTTGCTTGTTCTCGCAGATCTTCTCTCTGGAGTAGAGCTTCAAAATCGCAGACCGTCTGAATATTTTGAACTCTATAGGCATCTTGGATTATGTCTCCAAAGTGGTTTGATAGGCAATCGAGGATTTCTTTTTCGTCCAGGGGAGGGTTTAGCGATTTAAGGGTCAACACCCGCTCTATAAAATACTCTGATCGGTTCAGATAACCATTTGGCCGATATCGTTCATTTTCGATCCGTTGTTTGACGCCTCTTTGGATATCTCGGTTCCAATATTTCGATTCAAACATATGTTGAAAATCATCCCATGTGTGAATATCAGTTTTGATTAAATTGAACCACTTTGAGGCATGTCCTTCTAGGCACATTTCAATGAGATCAACTAGGCTTTCCGCACTATTATTTTCTGGATTTAACTGTAGGTTTTTCTCATAATATTTCTTAAGTTTGTTTAGAAATTCCTGGGAATTATGTGTCTTTCCATTAAATTTTGGGTGGGTCATTTCCGGTGTTAATGTCGATCTGCCGTTACACACAATATTAATAGGGACGGGCGCTTGTGTTGTTTGAATGTTGGGTGTAGTAGGTATTTCTAATATTTTCTTATGACACGCCTCCACGGACTCAGCCAATTTCGCAATTTGGTATTCATTGGATTTAATGTTTGGGTTCAGTTCTAATTTGACTTGGTTGATTTCAGCTGTTACTTGTTCTTTGATTTGTGTATAATTTTCCTTACAAATGTTTTCTACCTCCCTGTGTGTCTCTAATTGAATCTGTTTAATTTGTTCAGTGATTTTTAATTGGGTTTTACAATTTTCTGATATGATGATTTGACTAACCTCCTGTTTATGTTGAATGAGGTCTTGTATTAAATTTTCTCTGATTTTGTATTCCCCTTGTTCTAATTTAGTATCAATTTGATCGACTTCCTTAGCCAAATTTTCCTGAAGAATTTTAAGTTGATTTATGTCAGTTTTAAGATTTGACTGTTCATTGTGAATTTGCTGAATTTGATTTTCGACCCGGGCAGAGTGATTTTGAAATTCAGATCTTAAGTTTGCATGTTGTATTTTAATATCAGATTTGATTGCGTTCATATCGGCTTTAATTTCATTTCTTAACTCGGTTTTAAGCGCATTCATGTCAGTTTTAATCGCAGCATTGCTCGATTTAATTTCATTCATGTCGGTTCTAAGTGCATTGATCGCCGCTGCTATTTGTACGAGTGGGTCGACACTGTCGACAGCTGATTCAGTACGAGTATGGTCTGGAATCAGCACAGGAGGGACGGTACTTGTGTCGCTCGTCAAAGAAACTAGCGTTCTGATTGGTTGTTCCGTTCGGTATATTTCGCTCAATGACGATGTAGCGGGGGAAATCGCCGCGGAAGTAGTGGTAGCACTGATTGAGGTTGGCGTTGGTGTTGAAGTGGGAGACGCCGGCTGGGACAAAATGGCGGAACGTTCTGACATTTCACTCACGGCCGAAATTGTTGTCTCATTATTAGAATCACTCGCGTTGTCGGAATTATTTGAGTCGCCTACCGAAACAATGTTTTCTTTGTTCACTGACGGGTCACTGTCCGATTCGCGGTGTACATTTATTGGTTCCGTGTTATTGCCGAATAAAACAAAACTTGTCTGCTCGGACTGCGTCGTTGAAACTTTAGGTTTGTCGGTTGATCTTAAATGGTATTTATGTTCGTCGCCCATATTGAGGTAGTAAGCACGCAATTAGGATTATTATACAATAAATTGGATATTATACTTATATCTAAATGAGGTGAGATGAGTCTTAATCTAGGCTATCTCCTACAAAATTATCTTCTTGCTATCTCAAATAATGTCTGCGATCATTAACTTTTCATTGTCAATGCCCTTACGTTGCGGCGCCAATTACAACTCGTCCTTTTTGGTTTGTAAATATAAATAAATAAATAAATATCTTTAATTATAAGTACAGGTAGGTGACTCTTATATTTTCTTCTTAATTCTAATTAATTATTATTGTTCAAGATGGCGTCATTATAATTAGTGTGATACTAGCCTATTTAATATTTAAATTTGAAATAAAAGAATGGTAATCTGTTACAAAACTATTATTTATTCAACAATAACAATAAATATGAATATCAAAATTGAACTCTAGGGGGACGTACAAGGATTATTACAGTGGATGGGGTTAGATAAAATTATTTATGCTAATTGGATTAATATGGTACAATTTAAGGGCATTAGCTCAGTTCTTGAGAAGCATGATCTCTTCACATAGGGTTCTGGGAATCGTGCGGGCATGACATTGAAAAATTAATTTGTTTGAATATCACAATCATAAATACTTTTAAATAGAATAAATAATTTTGATAATAATATAAATTGCCAATTCTGATCTCTTTTTATATTTAATTAAATCAAGTCTTTGTTTGAAAGTCTGTTCCTCTTCAACAATGGTTGGTGAAGTAAATTTTGGATTGGTCTTACCAAGAGTTTATCTCTTCACCCTGATCTTTTCTTCAGATAGATAAATTTGGCCACTTAAAGGGGAATCAACTAAGATCAGGTTTACCGCTGGCTAACCAAAAAAAAAAAATCTACTAATTAAGGGGGATGAAATTTAAAATTGGAACGAGGTCCAGGTACAATGAAGTTAACACTTGGCCATCTCTCTCTGGAATAGAAGCTGGAGTCCTTTACAATGGTTCCACTTTTCACTTTAACAATGTAACACATGGTTCATTAACTTGGTCTTTGGTAAACACTTCACTGAATTATTAGAGATCAAATTTTGAAAAACATGCTATATAAAATAGATAATTTGAGATAGCGTTCCCTGACCCATAAATATAAATTATATTAAATTATGAATACAGCTGATCTAACTTAACTTATCTAAAATTTTTATGGTAGATGGTAATAAATTAATGAATGATTTTAGGAAAATAACATTATCAAATAATTTATATTAACTGAGTGATATACTAGGTTGACATATTATATACAAATAATTATTAAGCTGTGTGTTTGTTTATTTATATGGGTGTTCATTTATGAAATTTAAATGTAAATGTTTGTGAACTATTACAATAGAAAATGAAAATAAAAAACTCAAATGAGAAAATGTTTGCAGATCTGCTTTAGAGAATTCGGCTTTTCATGATGAAATTAAAAAATTGATAGCTCAGTGTTGTAAAGACAGATTTGGAAGAGACTGCTGAATTTACCAGAATTTTAACACACAGACAATAAAAGTTGGAATCCAAATTAAAGTGCCTGTTGGTTAAAAGAGGACATTGTGCATGCTATCAGTCTGTGATCTAAGTCCTAAAGTCTATTGCTAAATGTGTCATAAAAATGCTTTAAGTACACTTTTTAAAATGGACATTCAAATTTGGTTGTTCTTCAAGAATTTAGGAACACTTGTTATTAGTTTTAAAACAATAGGTACGCAAAGAAAATTACTGACTTTGAGAAACTCGTTACATTTTATTTATCGAAATGAGTGTGAGTAAAAGAATGTGTTTTTATAAAGTAAGTGAACAAATTATTGGTCCCCATAGCCAAGTGGTATTCATTAGAGGGAAGTGGAAAGAACCAAGGTATTATGACTTTGACAAACTGATGAACCTTTGAACCCATAACGATAATATTACTTCAGTAGAAAAAACTGACTATAAAATTTTTTTCTGTTACTTGTTGTGGTGATAAATGGACGTCCTTAGGTGTAACTCCCAGTAAAATTTGTTTTCCAAATACTTACAACAAAACAAGAAACATGGTGATGCTCGATACCTACGAAAACTAGCTACGAATCATTTTGTGGGGATAAAGGGTATATTACAAATGATAAAAATCACTTAACATCTAAATGTGTGTCAAAGAAATTATGAACCATTTCTCATTTCTATATTACTACATTATGCCAATCCCTCTCCCTCTCATTTTGTCAATCTGATTAAATCTGAGAGCCACTTTTCTATCAACAAATTCATTGCAGTGCTACCTCCATTAGTAGACTTTGACCTCCTTGGTTCCTCGTTTGTTTTCAGAAGGCAACTGGTCATTTGACAAGTGTTCACTGTTAGCAATTTGAGTTACATCAGTCTGGAATCGGAGTATCAACTATATTATCTTTCCACCATGAAATCATGTAATAAGGCTTAAATCAGAATAGCCCTCCTTATTTTTCCAATTTTAATATTAAAATATATAATAATAAATATTTTTTTCTCTTCAAAATGTACAAATCTAACACAGTTCATAATGAAAACACTGTAACTGTAACATATATTTAATATTTAACAACTAAAAGTCCATAATTTTGATAGTGAAATTTTTTACAGAGACATTAGTGATAAAACACAAAAATCGCCAGTCGCGGGTTTCTCAAAGTTTGAAGAAAAGAAGCGACAACAAACTGATAAAAAGAAAACACTTCTCAAACTAAATGTGTTTAGAAAATCTACTGTCTCAAAAGGTAAGAACGTGTGAATGTGTGATGGAATCAGTTTACAATAAGTACATCTATCAAAAATGTTATAAAATGTGCCTATCTGTGTTTTTTGGTAAACTAAAAATCTACTGTACCAACTTAACTGAAAATTTTTATAAAGATAGATCATGCACCTGGCAAACTTGATGGTATTACATAACTGACCAGTAAGTATTGTTTTACCGGGCAAGGATGATATACTTCATTCAGCGAGAGTGTAAAGTAAACCCACACCTCCTGCATCAGCTGTAATGTTGGCAGGCTGTGTCACATGAGTACCTGATGTTACAGCTACAAATCTCCAAAGAGCTTTATTAAAACCTGGAGCTGTAACTGGATGTCTGATGACAAATCCAATTATGGTCATGTTTGTTTGCAGTGAACGTAGAATGCACGTGAGCTTTCCAATAAGTAAATAAATCGTTCATAAGACAAATTAATGCATCCACACATGCTTTATTTATTATTCATATCATATAGTATTCATTCAATTGAAATCACTAAGGGGAATAGCTGTGGACCATCCCTTGGAACATATGGACTGCCTCTTCTCTGATTGGTTATTTTCTATACAAATGTTATTTAAGGGGAGGGTCTTTACTTTACACACTCACTGAATGGAGTATAGTACCTGCGCAAGCTGGGGGCGAGTGTGGGATTTTAATCGGGTTAAGGTTAAGTGATAAAATAATGTTATGGGTGTAGTCAATAAGTCTAAAAAATTAATTTTCATGTTGCTTTTAGCTTTATAGCTCGTCCCACACTTAACCGATCCTAATGACTAATACCACAAATAAAAGCTGTTAAATCCACAGAGTATTTTCAGACCAAAATAGCCAGCAAATCTTGATTTGAACTGAAGATATAATAGAAATATTTTTAAAAATATTCAGAGCATGAAACTTCCATAAGAAATGTTTAAGTTTGAATTTTTATTTGAGTGTATCTTTATAACAAATCAAAAGTTCTAAAGACAGATTTTAGCATTGTGTTTTGAGTAAAACCTAGTTTATAATGATGTGTCACAACACCATAGTTACATTTGAAAAAAAAAGTATTTCCAATGTGGTGGATCCAAGATGACGGCCGAAAATGAGAGGTGAGGTGGAGGTGGAGAGGTTGTGGCAGGAGCTGCTGGCGACTGTCAGCAAGGCGGTGGAGCACGACGTGCACTCTGGCTAGGCTCTGTCCCGTTGCAGAGGGGCAGGCGGTGGAGCACGACGTGCACTCTGGCTAGGCTCTGTCCCGTTGCAGAGGGGCAGGCGGTGGAGCACGACGTGCACTCTGGCTAGGCTCTGTCCCGTTGCAGAGGGGCAGGCGGTGGAGCAAGACGTGCACTCTGGCTAGGCTCTGTCCCGTTGCAGAGGGGCAGGCGGTGGAGCACGACGTGCACTCTGGCTAGGCTCTGTCCCGTTGCAGAGGGGCAGGCGGTGGAGCACGACGTGCACGACGAGGTGTGGGCCGGTGTCGGCGGAGGTGGAGAGGTTGCGGCAAGAGCTGCTGGCGACTGTCGGCAAAGTGGTGGAGCACGACATGCACTCTGGCTAGGCTTTGTCCCGTTGCAGAGGGGCAGGCGGCGGAGAGTGGCGAGGCGAGATGTGGGCCGGTGTCGGCGGAGGTGGAGAGGTTGCGGCAGGAGCATGCGGAGCTGCTTGCTACTGTCGGCAAGGCGGTGGAGCACGACGTGCACAAGTGCGTCACCTCGCTGTACACCAAGCTGAGCTCCGAGGCTGAGGACCTGTCCATTCCCATCGACGACATCTCCGAGCGCACCCAGAACTTTTACCAAGTCTTTGCCAAGCGAATGGATGCCCACATGGTTTATCAGAGTGAGTGTTTATATTAGCCATCAAGTCAGGTGTTAACAGGGTCCATTTTAGCCTCGTTCTGCCTTAATGTTGTACAAATTATGTCACTCCTTCCCACCAAAAAAAGAGATAAGGCAAAAAGGCAAAGTACATTAAAAGTATGAAGTTCCGGTTGGCAAAAGTCATAAACCTAGGGCAAGCCTAACTCAGGATGTGGCCAGTGTGAAAAATTTCTTTATGGTTGATAATTTTACAACCTTTGAATAGAAATTGAATATTGTGATTGTTTATTATTTAATAATCAGAAAAAGGTTTAAATATTTAGAGAAAATAATTCCTGAATTTTAGAGTAAAAATATTTTAATGAGACAACTATTGGCTGTATGGTAACACCAAATGGAATTAAGGTAAAGGCACCTTAACCTGACACTTTAAAAAATATTTCCCTTTCATAAATACATTAAACTTCTAAAACTTCTAAATTAAAAAACAATTTTAACAACGATTTATGTGTTAACATTTTGTAATGAGCCTAATTTGCACAGGAGTAAGAATTGGCTCATTAGGCCTAGCAATAGGACCAGTAGGCCTAGGCCTAAGCCTAAGCCCAGGCTAGATTCATGTAGCCTAAGTCCCAGCAGTGAAGGGAGTGTTGACAATCTGAATAAACACTGCTATTTCCCTTACTGAAACCCCTTTGAGTGATAAAGTGACTCACGGAACAGTAGTAGGTGTTTATAACCTTCACTGTTTACACAGGGAGGCCGACCCTATCGATTACGATCACTGATACTAACTTGGAAACTAAAATTGTTGACACATTTCACTGGGACCAGGACATATTACAAACACACAGTGGGCCGCCACGTAGGTCGCACGTAGGTCGGTGAGTTATAAAATCACTTCTCCTAAACGCGATATTATGAATGCAGCTATTAATTGTTGTTGTGGGTAAACAAGATAACCTCAAAAGACATCGTCACGGCTGCGTAACGCGAGCAGATGACGACAGAGCCTGCGCTTTTACTTCTTCTCGCCAGCCATGCGATGTTTTCTGTAGCTTTTTTTGAGCTTTTAACCAGCCTTTTTATCAACTGGAAAAAAGGCTGGTGAGTCATCACCGGAAGGGGTGGGCACATTGCGTGCTGAAACCCCTGGATCTTCACTTGTGGCTGCGCTTCGGAAGTGACCGGTTCATAATTCGAGTTCTGTTCTTGTGCGAATTCTTCCCCGGGATACTTACGCTAAGTGCCGTCGTTTCGACGTCTTCCAATACATTTTGTATTAAAGGTATGTCAGCATCATTTCTGAATTTAAGTTAATAATTCGATCTGTAAACTTTTCTTAAAGTTGATCGTGTCGCGGGATAGGGTCCGAGACCTATCCTGCTCATCTCTAGGCTGCAACCAAGACTAGTTAAATTAATTATCTTGGTGCCAATTATTATTTGGTTTTCCTCTTGTGGTATTTTTCTAAATTTGTTGTAACCCATTTACAGTTACAGTAATTGGTGATTTTACTGATTTGGATTATTCTTACTTCCTGCTGTTGTAACAGGCTTAGTCTTGTCAAATCCTGCTGTGCTACAGGAGTGTAAGGTTTGTCCTGCTCCTGTAATTATTGGTCACTAGCAGTGGTGGCTGGCCCATAAGGACTCTAGGATGGAGTCCTCCCACTCATGAGACGAAAATAAAAATTTCAATAAGAAATAATAATCTAGTAAGAATAAAACTTAATTCACAGTTATCGTATATTCAATAGTTCTATTTTCCCGAAAAATGTTTTTATGATGGTCAGTATTTGCGAAGAAAATGTTTTCGCGATAGTTAGTATGTAGGGACGCAGCAGATATGAGTCCAAACCCCTGTGTATTCCTTATGAGGCTAACCAGCCAATCACAGCACAGCATTTGGCTGTAATGGCGATGTAATGCAAACATGGGGACGCCGTCCGGCTGAGTAGTTTCAATTGTCACCGCAAAGCAGGAGGAGCGCTCACGGTACGTCCTGAGTGTATGCTGGTACCGATTCCGACTCAGATTCAGATTTTCGGAGACAGGGATGACACTTATATTTTAACGGAAGTGGCCATTGTGGCAGCCGGAAGCAGAGCTTGCACGCAGGTGCCTGCTCACCGGAATGTATTATTCATTCCGGTTGCGGATTCCAGTTTCCGATTGCTCCAGCCACCATTTTTAATGGCAACATTTAATTTTGAAATCTAATTAATCCAGCAGTTTAATGGATTTACCAGCTATAATATCTCATATTGTAAGAAACCCACCAATCTGGGATTAAATACTCAAGGCATATTCAAACAGAGATATAGTAGATAAATGTTCGAAAGAAATTTCGTTGGTACTCGGCGTTGAAGGTTAGTGAAACAACCTATTTGTGCAAGACCAATACTTCTAAATTTATGTTCAATGACTATATAAATTTATATTTATATTAATTTATATGGATAAGATAAAATAAGGATTTTCTTACAAATAAAGCAGCTTATTCAAACTTAAAAGAATAATGGTCTGATTCAAGTCACAGGAACTAAATGTCAAATTTGAAATGATAGGTTATTATATCAGTCAGATAAAATGGTTTGTAGAGTTAAAATATTCCTTATGCGCCTCCAATTTTTTGTAAGTCCATTTTTGTTTCCTTATCTGCTCGTCGCACTATCCCAATATATTTTTTCTTGATTTTCACGAAATAGAAAGACTTGAGATAAAGTACACAAATTAAATCCTGACTATGTCAAAGTTGCGAGCATAAATTATCTTTGTTGTTAAGCTTGCTTTGCTGCCGTTTAGGCTACCATTATAAAATAATTAATTGCTTCATGGTTTTTTTACCACTCCCCGACATTTTTCCACAGAGGCCTCCTAAATTACCGATGTGCCATGTAAAGTAATTAATGACTCTTATTAAATTAGGTATTTATTACATTAGCTTTTCAATCAATGGTGAAATAATGTACACAACATTGGCGACTCTATTGCCTGCCCGCCAAGTCGGCGAAGCCTTTCATGCCTCCACTATGGCCACCTATAAAAAAATCTGATTCAGCCTAAACAGGCGCTGATAATCTGAAACTGAATCGGAATCGGAACTGGCGTGCACTCAGGACGTACCATCAGGGATGTAAACAAACTACCAAACAGACGGAATTATCGGATGTCGGTTATGTTTGTGTTTCGCGACGCTCATGCCTTGTTCTGTGTTAGTTGTGGTGATTCCATCGTTATTTTAGTTTGTGTTACTATTCAAACTATGATCAATGAACTCAGTCAGTGGAATAAGCCCTGTATGCAGATCGAGGGGTAAGTTACGACCAGAGAATACAATTAAAGGAATTAGGTCCTCCAAGACCTGACCTAATCATTACGCAATCACAAAAAGAGTGTAAAAGTAGAAAAGGCTTTACAAGAAAATTTAATAATTTAATCTACAAAATAATGAGCTACGCGCGCATTATGAGGTTCGCGGCAATTTTAAAACTAAGTAACATATTGAACGAAAGCGCACGTACTACGGCGCGGCGCGTACGGCCGGCCTCGGACCGCCATAATTAATGTTTATGATCTGTTTATTATAGACTAGCAGTTGCCCGTGGCTTCGCTCACGATAAAAATTACAGCTGATCTTACTTCTGCTATTTGAACTGTCAAATTGTAGTATTCACAGCTGTTTACATTTCGGTATTTGAATGTTTACATCCTTATAAAATGTAAACATCGAAGCTAAGGACGTTCACGGGGCCTAGCCCGAGGGGATTTTAAGGAAGTGAATAGGCCTATATAGAATAGAATAGAATAGAATCATTTTATTTTTCATTACACACAAATGTTACAAGTATTTTACATAGTACATATAAAATGAAAAATATAGGTACCTCTGTAGGTTAAACCTGTATTGAGGTTACCATCACTTGCATAAATTTTAAACAAAATAAAGTTCTTCCAATGCAAAACACTTTATAATTAAAAACTAAAATAACTTAAGGTTAAAAACATAAACTTTACACATATGAGTGCGAGCTACAAAAAATAAATATAATTAATTATCAATAAAAGGAGAAAAATTATAACATAACTTTTAAATTTGTAATTACATAACAAGACCCTAGACTATAAAATGAAGCATATGACGAACATCCTGCAAACTAAACAACAGTTCCTTAATTCTTTTTAAAAACTTGGCTAATGTATGGACTTCCTTTATGTTATCAGGCAAATTATTAAAAATTCTCGGAGCAATATATGAAAATGAAAGACTGAAATAAGTTCTGCTTGATTTAGGAATGTAATAAGATAGACCAGATCGCATATTTTCTCTATTATTTCGTACGGGAATGTTTCCACTTCTAAGATAAAACATATTTAGTACTTTATAAATAAACAAATGTCTTAAAGGTAAAATTCTTAAACTACAAAACAAAGGCCACGAACGTTCAAATTTTCCTTTTTTAAGAATTAGTCTTATAAACTTTTTTTGTGAAACTTGTAAACTGGTTAAATTAGTAACATAAGCAGAGCGCCAACAAGTGATTGTGTATTGTAGTCTACTCTGCACCAGAGAAAAGTAAAGTTTTCTATATACTGGAAGTGGAACAAGATTATTTAAAAAATAAAATACTCGCAATATAGAATTAAGTTTTTTCTGCAACTGTGATATGTGGGTTTTCCATGAAAGTTGACTATCTAAAAATAACTTTTTTGATAAAAGAACAATACTTATTGCAGTGGATGAAAAGAGGGAAACAGTTTTTACATCTAAGTACGACATGATCAAAAGTATCCTCATTTGGTTTCAAACTAAAATTTATAAAATTTGTTTTCTCTAAACTCAAAAACATTTTATTTTTAGAAAACCACATATTTAATTTCTTTAAATCATTCTCCATTGCTGATCTGTTGTCATCAAAGTTTGCACCCACATAAGTTAATGCAGTATCATCAGCGAATGAATATAATTTACCTTGAAATTTACCATTACATAAGCTGTTGACATAAATTAAAAAAAGGACAGGTCCTAACACTGTACCTTGCGGGACACCAGTTTTAACTATCTCCCACCTACTTTTACAATCACCTAACTTTACACATTGCTTTCTGTCAGTTAAATAAGTTTTAAGCCAATCATATGCTACACCTCTTATCCCACAGTTTGTTAAATAATGTAATAATAATGAATGCTGAACACTATCAAAAGCTTTAGAGATGTCTAAGAAAAGGCTACTTACTTTCTTCCCTTCATTTAGGTTCTGCATTGCAAAAGTAACAAAACCTATGAGAGTGTCTTCTGTTCTTTTACCTTCTTGAAAACCATATTGAAAATTACTAAAAAATTTTGTTTTATAAAAAAAAAGTAATTTTAACTTCATGCATTTCTCAAAAATCTTAGCAAAAACGGAAGTTAGAGAAATTGGCCTATAATTTGACTAAATTTGCCTTTCGCCCTTTTTATATAAAGGTATGACAACAGCCAACTTCAAAGCATCTGGGAATTGTCCATTTCTAAAACTAAAATCAATAAGATATTTCAAAACATGAATTATTGTCTCAGAAATGTTTTTTACTACAGCAGCACTTACTCCATCGTATCCAGGAGCTTTATTATTTTTTAATGTATTTATAATATTTTTAATTTCAACTGCAGTCATAGGTTCTAAGAATAATGAAGTCATTTCAGAATTTGAACCAAAAGTAAGTCCATAAAGCCTATCATCTACAACAGAAAAATTATTAACTAATATACAGCCTTGACACCTGTGATTACTATCTTTCAAATCAATTTACTTACGTAAATTTATAGCCATAAGGTGTCAATATTTTGTTCCTTCACGCTGGACGCGTTTCAGGCGAATGACCGCCTATCCTCAGCAGCAATGAAGTTCATTAAAATTAGTCCATTGTTACTCCAACGGTTGTCAAACCGCATAAAAAGTACATACACATAATCGATACACACGAACACATACGACACGAACGAAAAACATTAAATAGCGCCATTCCGATGCACCGCGGATCCGCACTAGTTAGCTGAGCTAGAGTAGGCCTGCATCAGCTAACTAGTGCGGATCCGCGGTGCATCGGAATGGCGCTATTTAATGTTTTTCGTTCGTGTCGTATGTAGATAACACAAAAAACTTAACAATCATGCATCAAAATATACAACACCTAGCATCACGTATTGATATCCTTCAGGTAACACTGGAAGAGGTCAAACCTGACATATTGGTTCTTACCGAGCATAAAATGACAGCCCCAGAAATAGAACGTCTAAATATTCAAAATTATAAAGTCACATCTTTCTATGAACGGAACACTACAACTGGGGGTGGTGTAATGTTACTAGCGCGACAGTCATTAAAAGTAAAGAGCACTAACATTTCTACAATAAAAAAACTTGCGGAAGACAAGCTTTTTGAATGCTGTACAGGTGAATTTAAATTTGGTGATTTCTCTTGTGGCCTTGCAGCTGTTTATAGAACTCCAAAAAAAGTACGAATCAATGAAGACATATTTCTAGACCGATTAAATTTATTAATTAAAATTCTTTGCTCTAAATATGATAAAGTTTTTGTTGCTGGTGATACAAACATTGATGTACTCAAAAATTCTGATGTAAGGAATAGGTTAGTCAATGTTCTAAGGTCCCATAAAGTATGCTATACGGTAAATTTCCCGACCAGGTACTCTATACATAAAAATAGTGCTATAGATAATATTTTTACCAATCTAACTAAAGGCAGTTATAACATTGAAGGATTAGTAACTGAAATATCAGATCATGATGCACAAATTATAGAAATTAAGAGTGACAGTTTTAAAATTAAAAATATAACCCACTTAACAAAATATTGCAGACAATTTTCTAAAACAAATATGAACCTATTTAATAAATGTTTAGCAAGTGAAAGCTGGATTAATGTTTACCTCTCAGAACCAAATGAAAAATTTGATACTTTTTTTGAAATTTTTAAATATTACTTTGATCTCTGTTTTCCTAAACAAAAGCTAAGACAGAGTATGTAAAAAAAGAACTGGATAACTTCAGAACTGTTAGACGAGAAACAAAATTTAATAAATATCAGTAAAATCGCTAGACATGCAACAAATACTTGTAAAAATAGCATAAATCTTGCTGAAATGAAAAGAAATTTCAAATCTAAAGTAATTGAAACAAAAAAATCCTACTATGATGATCTGATTAGCAAAGCAGCCAATGTCTGCAAAGCAACATGGAATGTAATTAACACAGAAGTTTCTAATAAAAATAAATCTTTAGAACACTCTGATTTTTTGTTAAATGGGTTGAATGGTCCAGTGGAAGACCCTTATGAAATATGTGAAATGTTTAATACTTATTATTGTAATATTGTAGATGAACAAATCATACCTAAGTTAGACAGTAGCACTTCAGTTAATTTTGACATGTCACATGTCTATGAGAGTCCTATACGTTTCTCCCCCAAGACAATAACAGAATTTGAATTAGATAAAGTTATTTCCTCCCTCAGCAACAAATTTTCATCTGGCTATGATGATATTCCCATGCCAGTTATTAAGAATGCCAGATGGTTTTTACTAAAACCTTTAGTGCATGTCATCAATTCATCTCTTATCACAGGCTTTTTCCCAAATAAATTAAAAATTGCAAAAATAAAACCAATTTTTAAAACTGGAGATTCAAAAGATGTGAAAAATTACCGTCCAATATCTTTACTTACCTCTTTTTCAAAAATCTATGAAAAAGTAATGTGTAATCAACTGTCTGAATTTTTAGAAACAAACAATTTATTAGCTTCAGAACAGCATGGATTCCGTAAAAACAGATCAGTCACTACAGCGGCAGTAGAATATATTGAATCAATAATCGATGCATTAGATCGAGGGGAAGATACGGTTGGGATTTTCATGGACATGTCCAAAGCTTTTGATAGCGTTAAACATGATGTTTTGTTAAAACTATTGGCAAGGATAGGACTAAACGAAAGATGTCAGTCTTGGTTTCAGTCATATCTGGTAGGCAGGGAACAGTTTGTTGAAATAGAACATACAGATAAATTTAACCATAGAATAGATATTAATTCTTCTTTAAAAAAAATTAAATATGGAGTGCCACAAGGTTCAATTTTAGGCCCTCTGCTTTTTGTCATTTATCTTGATGGGTTACCGAGAGTGGTTAGTGAACCGGCCACCATCAGTCTTTATGCTGATGACATTAGCATTAAAAAATCGGATAGTGATAAAAATAAATTGGAAGTCTCTACCTACTTATGTTTAGCTGAAGTCAATCAGTTCCTTAGCAATATAAATCTCTTAATGAATCCTGATAAAACCAAGTTTATTACATTTTCCACACCTCAAAATAATAACTCAAACAGTGTTAACATCATGATTGATGACTTTATTTTAGAAGAAGTTGAAAATACAAAATTCTTAGGGTTGAATATTGATAAATCTTTAACATACAATCTACACATCAGAAATATCTGTAAAAAAATTAGTTCGGGTCTTTATGCCCTCAGGCAAATGTCTCGAATAAGTAGTTTACAAACACTGCGAACTGTTTACTTTTCATTAATTCATTCTCATATATCTTTTGGAATTGTTGTATATGGCGCATCATCACAAACAAATTTGAACGAAATCCTACTCTTACAAAAAGAAGCAATTAGAATTATTTTAAAATTGAATCGACAGGATTCTGTCAAAAATTTATTTCCTGAATTGGGAATTATGACCGTTTTCTCTCAATATATCTATGAGACAGTGCTGCATGTTAAAAAAGTTGGCTCAGATCTGGCCACTCTTGGTGATCATCATCGATATAACACCAGAGGTAGAAATAACTTTGCTTTTCCCTGTCACAGATTAGAACTGTTTGCCAAGAAGCCTTCATATGCAGGAATTAAATTTTTGAACCAACTTCCAAGCACAATAAAAAATGAAATTAATATTAAAATTTTGAAGAAAAAACTTAAAGAGTACCTGGTAAAGACACCTTTGTATTCTCTCAATGATTTTTTTAATATTACGAATTGATATGTGGGTCTAGTTTTACTTTTGATTCATATCATATTAAGTTTAAATGTACATAATTTTAAAATTTTTATTTGGTCTATGCATTACATGCATACTCTAATTTTAAGAAGTGTGTTACTTCTTTTTTTCTGACACCATTCAAAGTGTACATTGTACCTTAAATGAATAAAGGCTTATTGATTGATTGATTGATTGATGTGTTCGTGTGTATCGATTATGTGTATGTACTTTTTATGCGGTTTGACAACCGTTGGAGTAACAATGGACTAATTTTAATGAACTTCATTGCTGCTGAGGATAGGCGGTCATTCGCCTGAAACGCGTCCAGCGTGAAGGAACAAAATATTGACACCTTATGGCTATAAATTTACGTAAATAAATTGATTTGAAAGATAAAAATTATTACTTGTCATCATATTATCTACAATATTGATAAAATACTGATTAAAACTATTTGCAATTTCGTCTTGATCAACAATGTCCTTACCATCAATACACATGCTAGATATTTCATGCCGCAAGACTTTTTGTCCAGTTATTTCATTTACAATTTTCCATTCCAGCTTAGAATTACCACTGCACTTGTTAAATAAGTTACAAAAATACTCTTTCTTAGTCTCCTTAATTTCAGTATTTAACTTATTCCTATAAGTAATATAATAACGTGCTAGTTTTTTGTCATTGGGGTTTTTCAAAGTTCTCCTATAAATTATTTCCCTCCTTTTAATTTTATTACATAAATACGAATTAATCCATGGCTTTAAAAATTTAATTTTTCTTTTTATTATTTTAATTTCCTTGCATAGACTTAAAGAGTCAGATATTATTCCCATAAAATTATCAAATGCGATAGACACATTCGGCTGAGTGAGGACCGGTGACCAGTCCACCTGGGCTAATAGCCGATTGAGCTTATCATAGTTGATAAGCTTTCGAACTTGGTCAAGGTCGCGTGCCATGTGGCACGTGCCACCCGTGTCCCACGTGAGCCCTAAACTGGTCATGCTGTGGTCTGTTAAACCACAGTGAATTACACTGGAACGTATCTTAAAGTCAGACATGTTTTTTATCCTAAGAAATATATGATCTAGACATGTTTGTGATAATTCAGTAACACGAGTCGGCTCATTGATCATAGAAACAAATCCATGACTACTCATTGTTATAATATAGTTATCAGTTACAGGTGAATCTTCTAATATATTTAAATTCATATCACCAATTACAATACAATTATCGTTTCCTATGCTATCCAAAAAATTAGTTATGTTATCTACAAACAAGTTTCTATTTACACTATGAAGTCTATAAACCGCTAGCAATATAAATTTAAATTCAATTAAATTACAGCATATTTTTAAAACGTCTGAACGAAAAATAGTTTTATCACAAAGCTCATAACTTATTGCTTTATTAATATAAATGAGAATACCTCCAGCCCTATATTCATTATTACACTTCTCAATTAGATCGTAATCAAATATTCTGTACATTTGTGTCTCATCTTTATGAATCCAAACTTCAGTCAAAATTATAATGTGAGGCCTAGGTGAATTTAAATTTGATAACCATGTCACAAAATTGTCAAAATTCGCTCTAACACTTCTGATATTTTGCTGGATAATTACTAATTTACTATTCAAAACATTGCTATATTGGGTTTCTAACACATTTTAGTACGATATTTTTTACATTCAAACAAAAAAACCTTCAGCGTTTTCTATTAATTCAAATAAAAACGTAAATCCAAACAAAAATACAAATTTTTACTAATGTAATTAAATTAACTAAGTGTTTGGTTGCTGTACACACCTTAGAGCGATTGGAGGTCTTGTAAACGCGTAACAGATATGACGGGGCTGCCGTCGGCCTTTCTCATTAATATTTTTCCGCCTCGTAACCAAATGTATTTATAATTTTTGTCTTTCTTCAACTGTCGGGCTTTGATGTAGAGTTTGCGTCGCGCCGGACACAAGGACTCGTTCACGAAGACTGGTAGGTCGTTACTCATGTTCATATGCCGGTTCGATAAGTCCTTCTTTTTTCGTTTTTTGGCAAGGAAATTTTCTTTATCGATGCGACGAACAAATTTTACAATTATTTCCGCCGCGCGGTCTTCATTTGACTTTCCGAGGCGATGACAGTTATCTATCATCTCGTCGGTCACTTCAAAGTCAATAGCTGCTCCGACGGTTTTTACGATGTCCATTATGTTTTCGTCTCTCTTCGAGGGAACTCCTTGTATTTCAATACAATTTACTCTAGTATATTGTTCAGTTTCTTCGACTCGAGCCTGTGTGTCTTCTAACTGTTGTCGTAGTTGCCGGTTTTCAGCCTCCAAAGCTTCAGTTCTCTCGACATAAGTTTTAAGTAAGTCCCGCTGAGCTTCAACGATCATATGTTTCCCAGGTTCAAGATCTACCTCTGTATGAAATTTCAACCCAGTCGGATCAGTATTTTCCGAATTCACTTATCCCATACATACATAAATACATACTTACAGAAACCACCTCTTCTTTATAATAGTATAGATAGATGAGTCCTCCCATTGTTTAAACCCACCAGCCGCCACTGGTCAGTGAACTAGTTTAATGTTGTTTCTTGATTAGGGTAAACATTAACTATGGGTAACTAGTATTAACTTTGAACATCTCACAGGGTTAGGGAAAACAGCAGAGGGCATTTTACTTTAGCAGGTGTTCTGAAACTTAGTATTTCTTTGCTCAAGGTACCTCAGTTGACCTGAGGTCTTCACATTGGGTTTTTGTAAACTCCCTAGGTAGTTCTAAATTATGTAGCCTAGGTAGAGTTGTTTGAAATTCTGTGCCCCATAGCTAAGGCTATCTTGAGGCAATTCTGAGTTTAATATCAACTAAGTTGAATATAACTGAGCTCTCATATTTGAATATCTGATAACTACTGTGATTTCGATCCTCGACCCCTGGAAATTATCCCACCGACCGAGCTGAGCGATTCCAAGGCCTCTGACAACCCATGACGTGATTTCCTACGGTTCGGACTACTTCAGTATTCGATCATCTTTTCTCCCTCTAGGAAATATCCGTCACAATTTTCTAAAATATATTTTAAAACCCATCAAAGTTTATGAAACGTTTATTTTCAGTGTAAGAAAAAACAAAAATTATTATGGTTTCATTATAACAAACATCTAAGAAGCATCTTAGATTCCCGTGTTCCATTAAGCCAAAGTGTTCGTTGTAAATATCCTTCATGGTTTTCAAATGATTTAAAAATAATGTTAAAAAAGAAAGAAAAACTGCGCAAGCGTTTAAAAAAATATGAAATGCCTCATCTTTACGATCAGTTTAGACAGTTAAGAAAAGAAATCAAATCAAAAATAAAATTAGATTATGATATTTTTATTTTAAAAATCGAAACTGATTTGTCAAACAATCCGAAATCATTTTGGGCTGTTATTAAAAAACTGCGAGCAAGCGACGCGGGTCCAAACACAATGTACCTGGGAGATAAGGAAGTTGAGGGGAACGATAAGATAGCCAAGGCGCTTGCCGAATATTTTCATTCAGTGTACGAACCGAACGACCTTGACATCAATGACCTTGTCCGCCAGGCCTGCCGCTCGCCAGTTATGGAGAACGTTCATGGATTATTTATCAATGAAAGTAGTAAAAATGAAGTATAAAACTGAAGTATAAAAATGAAGTATAGTAGAAAACTTGCAACAGTATATTGACCACTCAAATCATTAATTTGTTTTTTATTTATGTTTATAAATATAAAAAAGGTTTATTCCCTGCATGTCTCAGTAAAATTTTTAATATATCTTTGTTGTTATAATTATTGTTATTTATTATAACTTTTAATTGTGCATCATGTGGACTGAAGAAGAAATTTGTGAAGTGTTTTGCTATCCATATGAACATCTATACCTATTTAATACGCTAGGGGTTTTTTTGTGATCATTACTCCTCCGAAACTACTGGGCCGATTTCAATAATTTAGGTGTCGTTTGAAAGAGCTTGGCGTGAAGTTTTGCAGGAAATAAAATTTATGAACGTTAGACTAAAGGGAACAGAGGCCCTTAAAGTTTCATATTTGTCCATAAGATTTAACATGGGAATATAAATTTGAAACAAAGCAGCTGAGTGGAATAAACAAAGATGTTCAGCAAAGCCAGGTGTTTTGAATGGAATTGAAACCAATGAATATATTTGGTATCTTGAAGCAAACTTTAAACATTTATTTATGAGTAGATTTTAGAAAACCATTTCAGTTTGGCTCAAGATTAAGGCGGGATGTATTTAATCGCAGATACTGAATTACAGAAAGTTTTATTATAATAATGTAAAACCTACGAAACAAAGTGTAGGTTTTTGAAAACATATAAATTATACAATACTGGTACCTATTTAAAACAACCTGTTTAAAATAATGTGTGTTTTATAAACAAATTTACTGTCAATTTCAAATAAATATTTGTTTTGGTTTATTTATTTTATTATCATCCCAAGAATAATTATTTTAACTAATGTAGTTAAAATATGACAAAGACACCTAGAGGAACTCGATTGAATAAACAATTTACTTGGAGGTGATGGTGAATGTTAATGTGAAGTGTTCATGAGTAATTATCTAAAAATGAAAATGTAAATTTTTCATAAAACTATTTTAATTTTGTTCAGCTGTGAAGTGCTGACCATGAATGATATAAACATTAAACAATATTTTACCAATTATTTTTGCATTTAGTGATGTTCTGTGATTGTAGTAATGATGCCCCATACACTTAATTTATCCATAACTTTACCTAAATCACATTTTTTACATGTAATGTTGAAGTTTTTTTCCAACTTATTTGTAACAACAATAATGCCATGAATCCGAAGAAGGCATTTACGCAGAACTCATGAGTATCAACGAAACGCCATTAAAACGGTGCGCGAACAGAATCGTATTGATATGAACATTGACTCATATAAGAGGATGAGCCCTTTACTTTCGGGCCCTTGGGGAAAAAGGTGTTTCTTGCGAAGCAAAAAATTTTAAGACTGACACAAATGGAAACAATAACACTTCATATAAATTGAGCCGTCACAAATGGAAGGTAATTTTGCAAAATAACACGTGACTCTTATTGAGAAGCACGCTTTCACTCGATAGACAGACAAACAAAACATCTCAAAACTACTTGGAAAATTTAAAATAATTAAATTCTGCATTTGTTATGGTGAGCTCAGAGTCTCACCTCGATGAATCTGTTGGGTGGTCTATATAATTTTCATATAGATAAACATTTTTATCTCAGAACAGTTATCACCAGAAGACAGCATTCCAAAGTATGCATAAATGTACAGTTTGACGTAAAAACTTCAACCGAACTTAGACGGATGGAGATATGAAACAAAAACTATGAAATACATTTAATGCTGGAAACTGGACTTTATTTAAAATAAGTAAATGTTGAAATCCGTTTGTTTAGAACTTTAAAACAATGGCATATATATGCCATCAGTCATGAGAGAATAATGTCTGTATAAATATCTTTCCAGACAAAAATTTGGATGAAACACAAAAAAATATTGCAATTACCACAGACGTTGCAACAATTTTTTCGTGCAAGGTATGGATAACCTTCAGGAGAAAGAAATTTGGTTGTTTTTTTGCTCGATTTCGAGCAACGGGTTTACTAGTTTATCTTAATGCTGCAATGTAATTGGCTTAAGCTGTTTTGTAGCATTGAATGAAAAATAAATAAATAAATAAATTATTTTTCTGTTTTTTACCTGTTCTTGTTTTCTTCTGAAACTGTTTTGAACTCTATTTGTGGCAACTCAGAGCATTCAGCAGCTTTAAAAGATGGCCAATTGTTTAAAAATCTAATCATGATGTATTAAAACTAGGTAGTGTTCTCTCTCTTGAAAAATTACAATAATTGCATTAAACTTCAAAATTACAATTACAACAACAACATTATTAAAATAACTAGGTGACTAACCTTTCCGTCTCCAATCCTTAAGTTTAAGCTTGAACTTAAGGATTGAAGACGGAAAGGTTAGTCACCTAGTTATTTTAAATCAAAAATTTCAATCCAGGAGGCAAATCATGGATAAACGTTATAGTGAGGTAGGATAGCTATTTTTTTGGGTCGAATATTAGGTTTCCGGCTACCACCATAAAACTTTGCATAATCAATGATCATGCATTTTGGAACTAAATTCAGTCCAGACCCCAAAAATTAGACATCTAATTTTCAAAATGGCGGCTAAACATCGTTGTAAGAGGACAAAATTTAACTATTTAGACCATGGGCCGCCAATATGAGACCCTCCCCCCGTGGGAATTTTCGAAACATGTGTTTTTTTGTTGCTACTGACATGTACTTTAAGGTTTTGCTTGTTTGCGACGTTTAAATTACAGCATAACCCAGAAAAACAAAAAATATCATTGATAAATCGTTGAAAAAAATAACATGGGATCTTATTGAAAAAAGTCACTTGACTGCATTTCTGACATGCATTTTTTGAGATATTGATTCGGGACCAACGCCTATCATTGTTGGGTGGCTAATCCTTTATTTTGACAGGATAAAAATTTTCGGCCGCCATCTTGGATCCGCCATATTGGATATCAATTAATTTTTTGTAATGTAAAGATGGTGTTGTGGCACATCATTATGAACTAGATTTTTACGCTGATTACAATGCTGAAATCCGTTTTTGAAAATATGCATTCGTTAAGAAGATATGCACTAATAAAATTTTATCCCTATACATTTCTTATGGACGTTTCCTATTTTCAATATTTTTTGGATTATTTTTCTTCCATCTCTCATTTTAATAAAGATATGTAGTTCGTTTTAGTCTTAAAATACTCAGTGAAATACCGGCTTAAATTTGTGATATTAATCATCAACATCGGTTAAGTGACAGATGAACTGTAAGGCTCAATTTAACTTAAAAATCAATTTTTCAGAAATTTAATTTTATTCAAGTATTAATATCTCCGGTTCTAAATTAGGCATTGAATTGGTTACCTCCCGTGAGCGGCGGGTGGGTTGAGCGGCGACTTTCAGGTAGACGAGGGTCAGAAGTGATTAGCCAGTTTACAACCCTTCCTTTGAGCGGCGGATTCTTTGGTCACCCTCTTTCTCTACCTTCGCTTGCACACGTTACCACCAACACTAATGTGTATTGGTGGTTTTGTTTCTTCCCATTTTCTATACATCGCACCGTATTATGGATTCGGACTCTGCTTAGGTTCCGTAAAATAAAATGAGGAACTAAATAGATTTACTGAAATATTGAAATTATGTGTGTAACTGCGGTTATAAGAATAACACGATAGATCACCCATAACTAAGAATGTTTAACTATGTGATATTAAATTGCATTTCATCAGGTTTAAGATAGTACTAGTAAACCTGTTATCGAGCAGTTGTCATGTGTATTGCCAGCTAGATAAAAACAATAATGGTACAGTATTCTAGGACCATTTTTTAAATGATATGGTTAAACTTAAAAGCCACTTCCGGTAATACTGAGATTATTTACCAAAATTCTTTATAAACAATATTTCTTGTGAATCTCTCAGGAGATTATTTAATTGAATGAATGAATGAATATAAAGATTTATTCCAGTAAAATACGAAAAAGTTACATTGCAAAATAAATTATCTGTACTTGCATTAAACAGCAAAAAAACCTTGACGCATCTTCATGTATTATTAAGAGTAAATAAATAAATAAAGTTACATGCTATGAATATAAGTACCTTATTAAGTATAATGTAAAAAATTACAGACTGTAAGAAGGTCTATGGAATAAGCCGACATGGGCACAAATGCCTGTGCGTCAGCTTCGAGATGCGTCCTTAATAAAATTACCTTAATTTAGATAAGAAAAAAAATTGCAATGAGGGAGAACTGGAATAAAATTTATTATACCGGTAAAACTTAATTGTAAAAAGAATGTAGAAAACCAGAAAATGTAATTGAAAACTTAAAAAAAATTGCAATATGAAAAACGTGATGAAATGATGGCAACACTACGACATGAAGCACTGCAGGCATGGCGGGGGAGGAGGGCGGAGAGGAGAGGCGAGCGGGAGTCGGTCAGTGCAACGGTCAAGTCATGGCAGGGGCCGCCGTCAGAGTCAGGCTCGTCTGTAATCTGGCGCAATTTAGGTTAAATTGTAGATAGTTCAAGTTTATATGGAACATCCTTACTAAAACCACAGAAAATCACCTAGGAAAAAACAACAATGGAGCTCGCGAAAACTATAAGCATTCCAGCGCCCTAGCGCACCCTGCACGGAAAAACCAAACCTACCGCGTTGGTAAACAACAAACTGATTTCACTGCAGTTGTTGTGGCATTTTCTGTTGAAAAAAAGTATCCCATTTGTGAACTAGTAACTTAAAGATATCTAACACATATTTATAAGAAATTTGAAAACATGCAGTAAAGTTCTTACTTAACGAACATACTTAAACTTACTGCCAGACAACGAATTTTATTTGTATCTGTTAATACATTACGCTGTTAAATAGTTCGCGCATCAATTACGCCTACGTAAGACTTTTATTAATGCAACTATCTTAAACCTGATAAAATACAATTTATTATATAACATAGTTAAACAATTTAAGTTGAGGGCAATCTATCGCGTTATTCTTGTAACCGCAGTTACATACATAGTGACAATATTTCAGTAAACCTATTTAGTTCTTCGTCTTATTTCACGCGGCCTAAGCAGATTTTCAGTAAATAACTCTCTTGAAATCAGAGGAAGCTATAATAAATACCCCCGTCGCAGCAAACCTGCATACTAAGCGAATTTCTAAAGAATGAATTTTTATATGGGAGCTTATTTAATTTATGTACAGGAAAATGTTTCAAACATTTTATGTAATTAATGCAAAAAGTATATTACACATCAATCCAAGAGCTTTAGATATAAGGGAAATGATCATGGGAATCACATCGGTATCCATTCCAACAATACTCTTTTTGTTATTCTTATAAGTCTAATATTTTTTAAGTGTATCCTTGTTATAGTATAAAAATGTAAGCAAACATACAATCAATGATTTAAAATCAGACAAAATAAAAACAAATAAAATAGTCACATGAAAAAATAAAATCCAAACATATGATTTATCTCAAAATTTAAATACACTTGTTAGCAAACTTGCATACTCAGTTAATTTCTAAAGGATTTATTTTTTATATGTGGGCATATTCTACATAAATTAGGGAAGTTGTTGTTTTGAATATTTTGTGTAAATATTAATCTGAATAAAGTACATTTTATCATTCATGATCGTATTTCTCAATAATTACTCATATTCTGATATTTTTTAATAAATGTATACTTTTTATAGTACATAAATGTCAGCAAACATATTATCAATCTACTCAGATCCAATAAATAAAAAAAAAATCAAACCATCACATGAACAAATTAAATTCAATCATGTGGTTTGTATTATTATTTTTTAAATCCCATTTTAGGGGAATTTAATGAAAAATTTGGGTTTTTCATACCACAATTTGGACAGTTTATGTCCCTTCAGGGAAAAACAAAAGACAATGTACTGCATTTTGCAGATCCAATATCTCAGTAACCGATTGATGTAGAGCAATAATTCAAAATGCTATATTATTTAATTTTTTAAGCTGAATTCAATTCTGACCATTAAATTTACATAAAATTAATAGAAATATGTTAAATTTTGAAAATAAATTTTATTTAGTCAAAAAAACTGCCTTAGGGTGTACCGATCTTGCTGGTTTTCGAACTTGAAGTCATGAATATCGCTATAAATGTTTGTTCCAAATTTCATCAAGATCGGACTTTTTTTACGAGAGTTATCGTGCCTACGGACACATATATATGTATATACATATATATGAAAATGAACGAACGGTGTTTTTGGGCTCTAGGGATCTCAAAACGAAAAAAATAACATGGTCCTGGGCTTAAGTCTCACCATGCCGCCTACGGTAATAGCTACTTCCCTATAGGGGGAAATTCGCTAAAAAGGATGGAATAATACTTTGTGTTGAGGGTTCGTCACGTGTCAGAGTCCGAATTCATAATACAGTGCGATGTTTAGAAAATGGGAAGAAACAAAACCACCGATACACATTAGTGACAGTAGTAACGTGTGCAAGCAAAAGTTAAGAAAGAGGGTGACAAAAGAATCCGCCGCTCAAGGGAAGGGTTGAAAACCGGCTAATCACTTCTGACCCTCGTTTACCTGAGAGTCGCCGCTCAACCCACCCGCCGCTCAGCCCACCCGCCGCTCACGGGAAGTCACCATTGAATTCATTTTGGTCTTAAATTTCTCAGTAAATCATCAGCTTTCATGTAAGCTGAATTTCAATAAGATTAGAGTGAAGTTTATGTAACATTTGAGCTTTCACTCAACATAAATTCGTTTTACTTGCATAATTTTACATTTCTTGAAGGATTTTCTGGTTCCAAAGAAGACTCAGAAATCATAAAGGTCCTAATTGACTTATTAGATTATTGGCTTTCATTTGAGTCATAAACTATTATTATATTTTGAGTTTCAACTGAGTTGTGGTTCTAAAACCCACATAAAATTAAAATTTTCAGACATTTTCGTTTATATAATGACTGATATCTGCAGTTCCAGGAAAGGTCTGAAGTTCAGAATGGTTTTAAGAGACTTAGTAAAATATCAGCTTTCGTTTGAGACTGTGATAATTTAATTCAAACACGTTCAGGGTGAGTTATAATCCAAATTAACAGTAAAATTAAAAAAATAATTAAACTTTATATCGTAACGAGCCTTAAAATTCGTTTACAGCTTAACCGATTTTATGTATCAATATTTCTAATAAAAGTCGACATATCACTGCTTATTTTAAGACCAAAATGAACTAAATACCATATTTAGAACCAGAAATAAAAATACTTAATTAAAAAAAAAGTTCCCCAAAAATTGATTTTTAGGTTAAATTGAGCCTTATAGCTCATCTGTTACTTGTCCGATGTTGATGAACCCTGCAGTGGTGACGTGATTTTGCGGCTTCAACTGTTGACGTAGGTCTATGAGACCAACTTTTACATATTTCTTTTTTTCACTTACTAAATATTGGAACTTGTTTTTGATAAAAATTGTGTAATAACTTTATAGTATTGGGAAGATTTATACAGGGTTATTATAAAGAAATCACGTTTTGAAGTGGAGAAAAAAAAGTTTATTGCGTTACATGTTTTATTCAATACTTGACACAGAAAAAATTCAGCAATATTAAACTAAATATAAAAACCTAATATTTATTCATTTTTTGTAATTATAAAGGATTAATCTTATGATTAAATTACGAAAATCCAAAATTTATCCAATTGGTTTTTGAAAAACGTGTTTTGAAAATTGACAAAAAAGGGTTCATTAGTGAATATGCGAAGTCCCTATCATGGTGATGTCGGTCTGAGGAACCATATATTAATTTTGGTGACGTCGGTCTGTGAGATTATATATTATTAAATGCTCGTAAAATTAGTAAGATAATAATTTCATACAATTAAAAAAATGTTTTATTAATCTTAATCTATAATATATCAATGAAATTAGGTGTAATTTCTCTAAAAGATAAATCAAACCTATAAAACCTAGAACCAGAATATGGTGACGTCGGTGCAACACACCGAAAATTACAACATTCACAACGTGTATGGTGACGTCGGTGCACCAGACCACTAACACTTTCGGTGACGCCGGTGCAGTGGACCGTTGAACACTGCTGCGTACTACTACCTAACCTTAAAATTACGCCCCGGCACGTGGAGGCACACTGAAGGGTGCGTGTTACATAATTCAAGCGGCAGCGAACACAACCTATCGGTAAACTCGTGAACTACGACTAAAAATCGGATCGGTCTGAGAGACCGTGCGTCACCACTGCAGGGTTAATATCACAAATTAAATCCGGTATTTCACTGAGTATTTTAAGACTAAAACGAACTACATATCTTTATTATTATGAGAGATAGAAGAAAAATAATCCAAAAAAATATTGAAAATACGAAACGTCCATAAGAAATGTATAGGGATAAAATTTTATTAGTGCATATCTTTTTAACGAATGCATATTTTCAAAAACGGATTTCAGCATTGTAATCAGCATAAAAATCTAGTTCATAATGATGTGCCACAACACCATCTTTACATTACAAAAAAAAATTGATATCCAATATGGCGGATCCAAGATGGCGGCCGAAAATTTTTATCCTGTCAAAATAAAGGATTGGCCACCCAACAATGATAGGCGTTGGTCCCGAGTCAATATCTCAAAAAATGCATGTCAGAAATGCAGTCATGTGACTTTTTTCAATAAGATCCCATGTTATTTTTTTCAACGATTTATCAATGATATTTTTTGTTTTTCTGGGTTATGCTGTAATTTAAACGTCGCAAACAAGCAAAACCTTAAAGTACATGTCAGTAGCAACAAAAAAATACATGTGTCGAAAATTCCCACGGGGGAAGGTTTCATATTGGCGGCCCATGATCTAAATAGTTAAATTTTGTCCTCTTACAACAATTTTTAGCCGCCATTTTGAAAATTAGATGTCTAATTTTTGGGGTCTGGGCTGAATTTAGTTCCAAAATGCTTGATTACTGATTATGCAAAGTTTCATAGTGGTAGCCAGAAACCTAATATTTTCATACTAACCTACCTCACTATTATTAACACTAAACAATTACAATAAATTGCAACAGTTCAATCGTTTATGGCTGTTTCATCTATTGACTGCAGTTTATAAAGCTTCGTTGCATTGTTATAGTTAATTTTTTGTTTTTTTCTTTTTTACTTTTCTATTACTGTATTGTTTACTCTCTGGCTAGTTACGCTTAATTGTTCATGTTGTCAACATTTACTTGGAATTTAATTTAGTACATTTTAGTGTTGCTTTATTTACTTATTTATCTGTTGTAATTTTCCATGTTTCATATTGCATTTATTCTTTTTCTATCTATTTCACCCTGAAAGCCATCTCAACCAATTTTTGTTTATTCTTGTGTAAAAGGATTTGTTCCTTTAGTCAATTACTAAAATTTCGGTGACATTTTTTCCGATCATATTGAAATGGTCCTTAACCTTACCTTATTTATTTTGTTCTAAGTATCAACTATATTGTATTCAGTGCAGTGGCGGCTCGTGAGTTTATGTACTGGGGGTTCACAGTTAAAAAATATATACATGATATCAATGTATTATATTAGAGTTATTGTCTTAAACTTAATCGGTATTTAAATACGTTAAACGCTTAAAAGACCGCAGCGCCTGCATTTCTTGAGATACCTGTTGTTATACACGAGTGTAATGCTTAAAGTATTAAATTTAATAAGGCACCACCCTACCTTTGACCATTATTAATCGTATTTTGCTACTATTACACATTAATATGATATTAACCCAAAATTAAACATTAGATAATTCTTTACTATTTTTTATTGACTGTAATTTTTATTTTTAATCTTTTTTTCCTTAATTTTATTTTAAAAGAGAATTATTCAGAGTAAACCTTTAAATAAGGCTTACACAGTTAATGTTGAATATTAATAAATGACTGAAACCAATTTTATTATTAATCTGTAATCCTGAAATATACTGAGATAATTATAATTATAACGATAAATCAGAAAACCGAATGTTTTTTAAATAACTAACTGTGAACTGAGGCCTACAATTATTATCTTCAATCGATTGATGTTCTTTTTGGTTAATCCTTGAAAATAAAAATCATTAACCTTCGATGAATTACGACTATACCTTGATTACCGAAAGAAAACGCGGCCGCGGCCGTGCAGAACTGACTCCTTCTATTTCATAATGTTGAACTAAAATATTTCGTTATAAGTTTTAGTAAATTTTATTCGTTTAAAAATTATAATAAAAAATGTTAAACAAGTTTTAAATAATTGTACACACTTTTAGTAAATTTTATTCGTGTAAATAGTAACGTAAGTCTTTAAATAATTTGTAATTAATTCCTATCTCAAAAATTATAATTTTACATGGCCAGTTATGTTTAGACACAAATAGCAATACATTTGCAATAAATTAAATATGCCATTACCATTAGTCAGGATTGTAATAAATAATTTTGCAGAGGGTCAGCTATCCCGCGGCCGCTACGCCAATTATTTTCTTTCGATAATCAGAGTATATCATAAAACACCAAACTACATCACTGAAATAAACATATTTAGAACTAAAAACAACATTAAAACATACAATATTTATATTAATAAACTTTAACATCATCCAAACCAAAAAACAAGTGTCAAGCCTCGTTAAAACGCATATGGGCAGACTAGGAAGCAGCTCCGAGGGAAGCTCCATAAGGCACCATGCAATCATGGTTCCTCCCCCGCTGCTAACACAAATGGACTCGGCCTATGCCTATAGTAGCCGCGGAGCTGTGCTCCAAACTCAGTCTCGCCTCACTGGCTCTAGTGACAACGTAGGGTGTGACGCACGCTCTTCGCTGTTGCTTATTACTGTCATTTTTAATTGTTTGGGATATTCTGCGTTTATATAGAAGTATTTTAATAAATAACATTATTTGTGGTTTTCATAGGGGGTTCACGTGCTCATGTGCTCCTATGCACAAACCGCCACTGATTTAGTGCAATTTTTTTTTGTAGATTTGAACCAGGAAACCAAAGAGCAGTTGTTGGACTATTTGGAGAAATATGCGATGACTTGTCTCTACCGAGTTCTCTTTTGTCCGCAGTCCACAGATGATGAGGAAAAGGATCTCCAGATTCAGAAGAGGTAAAATCTGATAGCTTCACTAAGGCATGATATTTATGCAGAAATAATCAATTTAATTGTGTATAAAGTTGTAAAAAAGTATTGCACTTGTCTCCGTGATCCTTTTTTGTGATACAAATGGTTTTCCAATTGATAAATAAATTGTGTACCTGTATGTGCTTGTTATGACAGCCTACATTTTTTATAAGTTTTGCCTCTTCTTGTTTTAAAATAGATTTATGGTTTTTACATTTTTTTGCTAAGCTGATGTTAATTATTATGTTTTAACACAGAATAAGGCAGTTAAATTGGGTTAGTGCAGCCCATGTAGACTGTGGGATCGATGAAACCGATCCTGAAGTTCAAGATCATGTCTACACAGCTATCACTGGTAATTATTAGTTTTATTGATACAATAAAGCTTTTTAGAGTTAATGATAATAATATTTTATAAATTGCAACTAAATGTAAATAGTTATTCATTAATATATTTTTGTTTTAAAAATTTTATTTGATAACTAAGGGTGGGCAAGTAGCAGTTTTTGAATTTGAGTCGCGATCGAGTATTAAACCAACTACTCAAGTATCAAGTTGACTCGAGTAGTTGTTAGTTAAAAGTAATGAAATACTTATATTGTTTTAAAGTAATTAAGTCTTTGAATTACAATTAATTAAAATATTCCATCAATTTTACCATTGGTCTCCTTTATTTTGGATAATCTTATAATATGTTTTCCTTTAAGAAATAAAACGCTGAAAATCAAAGTATATTTTAGAGCCTACTTTTAAATTAATAAATATACTAACTTTTGAAATAACATCTTACTAAATGTTACAATGTTTTCCAAATTTCTCACGAAAACCAATTTTTACACTAACTCTTGAAGTAATAAATCACTAAATGTTACAAAGTTTTCTAAATATCACACAAAGTCCAATTGTTTACACTACACTAATTGGTAATTAAAATCAGTAAAATTGAAACATTTACAAAATTGAATACTTATTATTTTAATAATCAACAGTAGGCTTATTTTCTTGAAAATAATTGTTATTAAAACCTTAGCCGAAAAATTGTGGAAGAAAGAATTGAAAAAAAAACAGTGAGAGAAAGCTATGCAAAGTTGTTTGTTTACTTATAAACCCTACCCCCACCCCATTGCCTGCCTGATCGCTGATCTATTGCTTATTGACATCCAGTCGGTCGAGCATGACCAGACGCAACACAGCTGCGATCAGATAAAAGGAAGATATTGCGATATCGCCCCCCTAAAAAAATTCTACAACTAATTGTCATATCACCAATCAAAAGGCAATGAAGTCTAAGCTGTTGGTCAGTCAAAAGTTAAACTATAATAAAAATTAGATTGAAGTTGTATAAGTGCAAGGTCAGAGCTAAATATAGCTGAAAGTTTCCAATTTCCAAATTCTCAGACATCGTATTTCTAGATCAGTCGACAGTTTTCTTCTATTTTCTTCAATGAGTTGATGAAATATTAGGCCGCTATTAGCCGTGAGCAACTCGGTGGGCAACTCGGCGGGCAACCGATTGCCGGTGAGTTGCCCGGTCAGTCTCCCGGTTCAGCAACTGAGCTGGGCAACTCTTGGACAACTGCAGACACCAATACTCCCGCGCTTTTGAAGACTCATTCGCGTGCTTTCAGAGTCAGTGTCAAAGATGGTATTGAGCAGTACGGAGCTCCTTCTACTTCACCTTCTCTTGAAAAACAGTTTCTACTACGCTGTCAATGTTTTCAGCCTCTTCAATATCACCTTCCAGGGTAATTTGTTCACTAGCCATGGTTAAACTAATGATAACTGCACTAATAATAATAACACTATTAATTACAACACTAATAACAACTTAAATAACGAACAGCACCACTTCACATGCGTCAGACACGAATGACAGATGAGACTGAGCAGGTTTGACGGTTTGACAGATCGGTGTAGCGCATGCGCACGCCGTCAGTTGCCCAAAAAGTTGCGCCACTGGTTGCCTACGGCTAATAGGCGCCGTATACTCCAATGCCCCCCGACGGCAGAGAGACTCAAACGGTTGCCCGCGCAGTTGCCGGGGCCTGACACGCCCGGCAACTGCGCGGGCAACTTTTTTCAATTGAGCAACCGATCGCTCACGGCTAATGGCTCCAATTTGATTCAATGCCCCGCTACAACACCGGCAATCGGTTGCCCGCTGAGTTGCCCATCGAGTTGCTCACGGCTAATAGCGGCCTTAAAATAAAAAACTCACGGTCGCATAAAACAAATGAGCGTTTTTGTCGATTGCAGAAAAACTGCAGATATAGGTTTGCGAAACTTGCGATCGGCCGTGAAATACGAGCGTGCATGTTTGCCGATCACCAATAAACGACAAATGTAGCATTGCGAAATGTGCAGTTGCCAGCGAAAAATACAATTACAATTATTTGCTGATCACAGATAAACTAAATGCATCTTTACAAAACTCGGTATTGGCCACCAAAAACGATTGTGCGTATTTTTCCGGTTACTAATAAACGAAAAATGTAGCTTTTTGATACTTGCGAACGGCCGTGAAAAACGATAGTGCATATCTGTCGATTATAAAAGAACGGAAAATGTAGCTTTGTAAAACTCACAATCAGCTTGGAAAAACTAGGATAAACAGCTGAAGCAACTAACTACTCAAGTAATTACTCAAAAATCGAGTAATCAAGTACTCGCCCACCCCTAGTGATAACTTTGTAGTCTATATACATTGAAATGATATTACAAAAACATTTTCGATACATGTAATCTTACAATATGTTTACATACAGGACGATTAGGTAAAGAAATAAATATTTCATAAAACTATAAACATTTAAGACACAATCTACTATAAGGCTTATTGAGAGTCTGGTACAATGTGCAAAGTTCCTTAAAATTTCCTTGCTAGATTACTTTTCTTGCTATTAGCATTTGGACCTTGGTAGTAGCATTGTAACTTCGTAACTAGTTGGACTTGGAAGATCTCGTTAAACAAACTTACTTTAACCAAATCATATATCTAATTTCGTAAGGCGATTCTCTGCGTCAAAATTGTGAGTAAATGGTAAGTCGTAGAAAGATGGGAGAGGGCTCAAATTAAAGATCTTTATTCCGTGATGGCAGTAAAAATACTGAAATTGCTTTAAATTTACCGGAAGACGAGAAATAATGTAAAATATCTGCCATTTAAAAAGCATTGGAATCTAAAAACGGCTGCTTTGTTTACATTTAAACACGTGTTGCTAATACCTGATTTAAAACCACATGATAGATGTTGATATGGTTGATTTAAAATCCAGCTTTAAATATGTAGGTCAAAAGTACTAAAAGACATCTGTTTTGCACTTTTAAGTTTTTTTAGGTTTTTCTTTACATTCTTACCATTTCAAAAACATACATGGAATTACTTACGTCTGTTTTGTTTACATTAGTTGTAGTTGTAATATTTCAGATCACTTGGCTTTTATCTGAAATATTAACACAATCGATAGGCCCAGAATATAGGTAGTGTAGAGAAGACTTGGCATTTTTAAGGCCAATAGCTCTGAAAGTTTTAATTTCGGTCATAAATGGTCATACTTTTGACCGACAAGAGTGTGCTGCAGTAACAGCGATTGAGTGCAAAATCAACTTTAAATTTGGCCAATAAAAGTAGATGTATTCTTAAAGCTACCAATAAGAAGCATGATTTACTCACGAGCAACCACAAAAACAAGTGGGACATAGGGGAAAATCCTCAATATTAACCAATTGAAGGGGTCCCCCGTAAAACGTTCTAAATGACAAAATTTCAAAATCTGAGATATTCAGTGAAAAAGGTTCTCTAGGACATGAGCTACACCATGGTATATTTTGTTTTGAAGATATTTGAGTTGGTAGCCCTGATTTCGTCTGTCAAAGTTTGCGTGCTTCGCAGGACTGCACGGACTTTCTGGGGAATAACGTTCTATTCGCCGAAAGATGGAATCCCCGCCTATCGTTGCGCTGTCACCCAAGGACCAAAATCACGTAAATAAAAATAAAAGACGTGAAGTTAATATTGGAAAGTGGAAGGATTAGACCAGAAATGAAAAGAGAAAAGTTGGATTACCCTATATTTCTAAAACTAAGAAGCCAAGGCCTGGAAATTGCCCCCAAAAGAAGTAGGTCGAATAACGTTTTAAGCACCACATGTGGATAACTTTTAGCAAAATGACTTATCACATTTCAGTGTTAACATTACGTTTTTGTACTTTTACATAAATAAAATTGTTTTATATTCAGTTTTACTTTTGTTTCTGTTGGTATTCCTACACTTCCTGATGTTTTCTTCCAAAGTAGAAGAGCAGTCCGTCAGAAAACGTTTCAAGCGCCAGTCATTTAGAACATTATAACCCCTTAAAAACCACGTAAAATGTTTTAAAATGCTTAATGGCAAGTAAAAATTCAATATACGGCTACATTATGATGTTATAAATAGGGTATTAAAAAATTATACACAATTATAAGTTCCAACCTTAAAAAACCGTAAATTTTAAAATTCAACTTTCAACTCTTGATTACTTGAAACTAGGTTTTTGTCGTTCAGAACGTTTTACGGGGGACCCCTTCAATTAACCCCCATATGGACTGGAGCCAGAGGCTCCAACGTGGAGTGTGGAAGCGTCAATGAGACCATTTTCTGATTTCATCCTTACCTATTTGCATATTGGGTAAAAAAATGTAGCTTCAATCGGAGATTTCCATAATAAGTATGCTTTATAATACTTTTGAACTAGCTGGAGGATACATATGAGCTTGATGACGAACTCTTGATGACGTCACAATTTGTTTACATTTTTGTGTTAAATCTCACAACATTCCAGGGAATATAAATTAAGTGCTACAATCTGTGGTTAACCTTTAGAAGTTTTTCAAACCATGTTCATATGTTTAATTGTAACCAAAACGAACTGGGTTTGTTTTGAGGTCAACGGATAGTGCCACTGTTCCGAAAATTCAGCTCTTTATTATACTGAAGCAATGCCCTTTGTTAAAAGTAAGAGTATGAAAATTAGTTTGAATGTAGCAAATGTCAAAAAAGCTTTAAAATTACTCATCAAACGTTTAACAAGTATTATCAATTGTTAAATATCTTACATTAATTAATTCAGCCTTGGTATTTTATTCTTAGGGGCTTTTGCCCCTACAAACCACTAGTATATATAATGATTTTCTTTAGACTAAATAACTCGTAATGTTTTGTCCTAACTTTACCAAGGTATCCTTGACATTAACATGTTTTTGCAGGCGAAGTTTTTTCATTCTGCCATGGATGATTGTAATAAAATTTGAGGCATGTTTGGTGCTTTGTTACAGAACTTTTGGGACTTGACTCCACAAAGGCACCTCAGGATAAGTTGGCCTGCGTGGTTCGTTGTTGTCGTAATATTTTCACATTACTACAGACGGTTGGCGGCCCTGCTTCTGCGGATGAGTTTTTACCCGCACTTATATTGGTTGTGTTGAAAACAAACCCAGCAAGGCTTAAGAGTAACATTAACTACATCACAAGGTTCTGCAATGCGAGTAGACTCATGAGCGGGGAAGGAGGCTATTGCTTTACAAATCTGGTGAGAATTTATTTAAAGTAAATATTGTTTTCTGAACATGTACTGTTATGATTTAGTATTACAAGTTTGAACGATGTTGTTTTTGCCATTAATTCGTGTGGTATTAGACAATACACTTTTGTGAATATTCATATTCCTGAAACTTTGAAATTGCTGCTAATATAATCAGACGTCTTTTATCTTAATTTTTCTTTGCTTGTGATATAATCATAAGGTAAAAAGATAATTAAACAAATGTTTAGCATAAGGATCTTCTCTCAGCCAGCGAACTCTCCGCTTTACATTACATTAGTTGAAATGGCGACCTACCCAGGTAGGTATTTTAAGCCAAGTATGAATGACAGATGAGTGAAGGATGATTGTGGCGCGATCTTGTAGTCTTGTTACTGACTAAGGCCGACATATTCCTTAGACAGGACTGTTAATTAATAGCCCAACAGCCAATGGCAACTAAGGGACCTACATTTTAACGTGGGATCCAAACCACGATTTTGCTTTGGTTAACAATTTACGAACTGGTCTAGTTATGAGGATGGTCCCATGAACGAGTACTCAATAGTGCGGACGTTAATCCCCACTAAGGAACACCGCATTCACAAGCCATCGCTCATAACTATCCACAATTCGTGACCTCCAAGTAGCTGGATTACAGGACACGCCACCGTCCCAGTCTTCCTTGGTTCCTGGTCACACAGTAATTGAGGGCAATAAACCTGCTGGCAGACTGGCCAACATCAGATCATCTGAGGCATTCATTGGTCCTGAACCTTTTTGTGAAATCTAATGGATGAAGGCCAAATATACAGTCTCCTTTAACCCTTGTGAGGCTGTATCTCCTTGAGTAATTAAGCTAATCATCCAAGCCAACTTCCTAGGTAGCTGTAGACACTCTGCATCTAGGTAGGTGGGAGGTCAGACTCAGGACAGAGGACGAATTTCTCTTCGTTGGGAGTTCCTCATGCAGGAAATGTGGGCAATCAGAAGAGAAGTTGGCAGGCTGCCATGCTCTGTCAGGAACATGAATCATGAAAGTCTCTGAATCACTCTCATCAAACTCAAAAGGTGCGCAACATTGCAGCTGTGACGCCTTGGAACCTCAGTTATGATTACAAATATTTTTAATTATTTTAATTACAAATGTTTCTTCTTGATTGTAAATTGTTTATTTTTATTTTATTATTCAAACTGTTTATTTGTATTTTACTTTCAGTGCTGTGCTGTATCTTTTATTGAAAACTTGACAGCAGAAAGTCTCAATATGGATAAGGAAGAGTTTGAACAGTACATGAGTGGACAAATCTTAGCTCCGAGTACATGGGAGACGGCATTGATTATGTGTGAGGTAATTAAAGAAATTTCTCTTATTTTTTGTCATATATATATATGATTTATGTGTAAAATAATGTGTTAAAATTAATCATTAATCAAAGTCAATATTTTGTTATATTCGACTGACAATACTGATGTTTCCTAGCTTTATTTAGATGTTGTTAGTCAGGGCCGCCACAAGAGGGGGACTGATGGGTACCGTCATTGCGGGCTCAGGCCCCTCAGGGCTAGTTATTAGTAAAAAATTTCAGAATTTGATAGTGAAAAGGGGTATGCTATAATTTACGGGCCTATACTAGAAATAAGCTATATTTCTAGACAATATTACACTTCAATCAACGTTGTTTTTTCAAATGCAATAAGCCAAGCTATTACTCTCAGCCAGTGCTACTGTGAAAGCTCTCGTGCAGGTATCTGTACTCTACAGTTAATAAGGTAGAGAATTTATCAGGGAATAATAAATACTCTAACCTCACTCTTAAAAGGACTATGGAGCCAAAGCTAGTGGTGGGTCAATGATGGGCCCTCTTCCGTTGTAATCCCTGCTCTATTAGCCTATTGGGTAAAAAATAGCCCCAATTTGAGGTAAGTAAATGTGCTACAGATCCTTGGACCATCGGTTCTGATTATAAACATGTTCCTTGTTGTTTGTAATTTTTTTTTATTTCATGTTTAAAAATATAAAAAAAGTGGCAATTATTATATAAAATTGAATATAATAGTTAAAAATTAATAATAAATAAAAAATAATTGAATATGATAGTTTGTGGTAATTTCAATAGAAGATTTTTTGTTTATTAAACCCTTCTGATCAGCAAAATATAGTTAGGTCCTTTTATTTATTTATTTGAATAAAAAATTTATGTTCGAAAAATTTTGTAGTTTAGTAGTGTTTTGACATTTTATTGAACCACTGAAACTTGAAATCAATTATAAATTTGTTTTTTGCAGGATAAGGAAATTAGTTTTCCTTTTCTTCCTTCCTTCCTTAATTTTCCAATATTTTTTATTTTAATAAAATATTGGTGGCCCTTTGGTCAGAATCTGGTTCTGGGCCCGGCTCTGAGATGTGGCGGCCCTATTATTAGTTGTGTTGCATTTTTTATTTTTACCGATTGTTTTGAGTCATTGGAAGTCCAGCTAACAGGTTTTATTGTAAACCTTTTGTATTTTGCCAGTTCCTTACATTTTCCATCTACTTAAATATAACATTTTCCTTCACCTAATACCAATGCCTTTGAACAGTCATTCCTAAGTATTAAGTTTATAAGGATTAAGGTTACTCTAATTAAGGATTAAGGTAACAAGCGTAATTTGGGTCAAATAAAAGGCCAACAAGTTATTAATTTTTTCTCTTGTACAGGGGAAACACTTGATGAATGAACATAAGGCAATTTTCAAGGATCTTCATCATCGTTCAGACATCTTCATGGAGGATATTAATCAACTGAGAGAAGAAATGCTGAATTTTGAGGTCAGTTTGGTAATTTTTACTTTCAGTGCTTCTGTGTGTTTTGCTATTGCTTAGCTAATCTTGTGAGATTTCTCAGGATTGATCCAGGGATATTCGATTTTGTAGGCCATCATTGTAAACCACTACACCTACAAGTTACCCGGTCACAATTTCACCCGGGAAAATTATTTCTTAGAGTTAGGGTTAGTTTGTTGGTTAGTTTGATTTAATCATCCCTTACTTTTTAATTTGATCATGGCTTTAAGAGCTGGCAAGCATAACTTATTAACCTTCAATATAAATTTACTAAAAATATCCTTGTTCTTACTTTTAATCTTCAGTTTACTCATGAATACAATTTTTTATACTGTAGGATTTGTTTTGAAGATTGTAGTTTTAATGATAAATATTAAATACTATAAATATTTTAATTCAGCGGGAATAAAAATTCTGGAGATGGTAAATTGTTTTTAAAACCTGACTGTTTAAAAGAGTGACACTTGAGGGAAGTGGTTTATGCAATAGCTTTGACATTTATTAATGTCCGTGTTGTCCGTGTGTTCGTACTTGATGTTTTTTAAACGCGTGTGTACGTGTGATGACACTCTTCAACTATGAAGAAAGAAATACATCCTTGCAGCCCGATGATGCCTTCATGAGGAGGCGAAACTAGTAGCTATCAAGCAACATTAGGATTACCTAGAAGCAGGTATTTAAACCATTTTTAATATTTCATGGTAATCCGGAGGCTAAACCAATAGAAATGCAATAGCTTTGGTTAAACTGTACTCAGTTTTAACACGTTCGCGGCGGCACGGTTTTTTTTTAGTACTTCACTGCCATCCTGAAAGTTGGACAGGCATTAAAATCTTACTTTTGCAAGTAATTATGTCATTGTTGGGCTTTTGACTACTTTCATCACGTCTTGAGGTGTGAAAATTGACGCCTACTTCCATGGGAGCGATCGCACGGTTGCCTGTCAGTTGACCGAATTGATAGTTGCTCGCCGCGACACTTGCCCACTTTTTAAAAATAAAATTGAATAAATAAATAAAAGCTTGAATCCACATGGTCGAATTGATAATTGGTCGTTGTGACAGTTTCTCAACTTTTTAAATATTATTATTAATTAATAAATAAAATACTGAAACCACTTGTTCGAATTGATAGTTGGTCGCTGTGACAGTTGCCTGATTTTATAAAAATATTAGGTATTAAATAATTGAAATATGACCGAATTGATAGTTGCTCACCGTGACACTTGCCCACTTTAAAAAATTAAATTAAAATAAATGAATAAAAGCCTGAATCCATGAGGTCGAATTAATGGTTGGTCGATGTGACAGTTGCCCAAACTTTTGAAATGAAATAATAATAATTTAGAATTTATGTCAGTTGACCGAATTGATACTTGCTCGGACCTGGCATTTGGACTGCACTCATGTTAGGTTGAATAACAAATGCTACTGTTTGTTATGCAAAGCAAATATTTTATTGACATTTTTTACTCAAACACACTAATATTGAATTAATAGGATGTTAATTTTAACTTTTTTAGAACATACAATAAAACATTAATTTTTGTGGGTACGATCGCACCCACACGCACTTGAGACTCTTATCCTATTATAATTAAACGATCAACTAAAATGAAGTCCGGATCCTCTGAGGCCAATATGTCAGGAGAGCAATAAACACAAATACCCCCGTTGCAGCAGACCTGCATTCTCAGCGAATTTCAAATGCAAAACAACATATTTAAATCCAACATAGCGAGATTTGACATGTTTTGGTAAGCTCCATAAGAATAACATGGGGAATGAGTATGCAGGTTTGCTGCTACAGGTATATTGAAACTGGGTGGTTTTAATTCATTATATAGTAGATCTGAACTAGAAGAAGCTATTTACCAAGTTTTATCAAGATATGTTAAGAAATATGCGAGATATAGAATTTTACTTATTTCCCATAAGGTTAACATTGGGACAACGTACTGTGTTTACCACTTACAATATCTCGGTAACCAATGGTCATAGAGCAATCATTCAAAATATTAAATTGTTTGTTTTTTTGAGCTGAATTCAATGGTGCTAACTAAAATTGGATTATTTTTATTTTTATATGTGAAAACCCCAAAAAACCCATTTTTGGGGGGGTTTATCCCCCTTTAACCCCCCTTCCAGTGGTCCGATTGAGCTGGTTTTCGAACTCATCCGAATAATTACTACTTTACACATCTATGCCAAATTTCATTCCGATCGGACCATTTTTGCGAGCGCTATCGTGCTTACAGACACATATATATATATCTAGAAATTTGAACGAATGGTGTTTTTTGCTTCTGGGGGCCCCAAAATGAAAAGTTATCATGGTCTTGGGCTTAAGTCTTACCATGAGACCTACGGTAATAGCTTCTTCCCTATAGGGGAAATTCGCTAAAATCAACAAAACAGTGATAAAATAGCGATAATAACAGTCACACACGTGCTCCGCCAAGGCACTGACTTATAGTTACTAAAATCGTCACGCCTACCGTGGCAGCAGCACTTTCCAGTGGAAACCCGCGTGGTCACAGAATACAATATACTATTGGGCAGTGCTGTGTGAAGTTTCAGGTTTCTTGCTCACATCCTGGCTTAAAAATAAATCACATTGTAAAGCAATGCAGCTTGGGAGCGATCGCACCCACCAGGATGGCATTAGGGTTGCGCGTGGGAGCGATTGCTCCCATGCCGCCGCGAACGTGTTAAAGGTACGGTATTATGAAGTTCAACCCAAACTTGCCAACATAATCTTAAAAGAATGCCTCACAATTCTCAAGAAAACTCCGGTAATCTCAATTTAAAGTTTATCAAATGTCACGTTTATGAAAAGTTTGATCGGCTGCCATTTTTGACTCGATCATCCTTTTCAGGTTGGGTTTGCAGCCTTGTTTTTTGCTCAAAGGGGTCTTTGATTTAATGTACATACTGTATCAACCCATGTTTACATTTAAGCATATTGACTTACTCCTCAAGAGCAAACCCAAATGGAGTTGAAGAGTTGGTAAATACTTGAGGTAATATATACCCTCAAAGTATAAATATGCTAAATTTGGATCTCCTAACTAATTAAGCTAAAAAGATTTAGCTGCCTTCAGGTTCTCTTTCAGCATCCCTTCATTGAAAACTAAGCCCCTGTAAGTGTCATAAGAAAAATGGTCATTTTCTGCAAGAACAACACATATAACACGAACAACCCACGAATTTACATTTTGTCCCGCTTGGAAATTACACTTTGTAATCGTCCCTGTTATTTTTGGGACTCCAGAAGCAAATTATACTATCTGTTTATATGAATAAAATTAAGTTAATACCAGAAAACTGTAACCATAAGGTCTTATTTGATTAACATTATAACTTTGAATATCTCATGCGGAGTAACTCTAGAGCGGTGTTTCCCAACCGGTGGTACGCAAAGGCCTTATATATTATAGGTGGTATACGAGACATTGAGACGCACTAAAAATTACAATACTTGGTTTCTGAACGACAGCTGTACCATCCAAATCTGCACTGCTTTACAGCTACAGCAAAGTCACACTTATGTTGATAGATGTTTATAGATTACCTACTTTGTCAGTTTCTACATTGACCATAATTTGCCACTTTTGTATCAACTTTTAGAACAAAACTATTTATTAGAAAATGAATAAATAATTTTGGTTATCTGTTTTCTGGTGAAGATATAATGAATAGCTGGTCGCAATACTTTTCAGAATTCAACTTTTTTTGTAATGAACACGGATACCCTCAGCAGAAGCGACAAGATGCAAATACAGGGCCAATGAGAAAGGACAAAAATAGCGGGCAACAACTTTGTCAAAGGAAGGAATGTAGGATTAAGTTCTTTCCATAGAGAATAAGGTAGTTTCCACTTGTCAGCTCTGATAAAAAAATTATTGTGATTATTACATATATTATCTGTTCAGTTATTTTCTTAGAGAGTAGGTTACTAGTTCATTGGCATTTTTGGCAACTACATTTTGTTGTACAATTCAGTTAGGCCTATATTTTTTACTCTCTCATTTTTAGTTATTTTTGTAAAATTCTTCTGGCATAATACTTTTTTCAGGTTCATTTCCTTATATTTTAGCCATATGGCAATCCACACACAGACAATAGGTCTACTTTTTGTATTTAGATATCAATAAAAACTTCCCTTCTTATTTTTTAATTAAAATATCTATGTAGTCTTGTGAAACACAATACTTAACTACTTGTACTGTATCAGGATGTTAAAACTATCAGTAAATTTTTAGGTAAAAATTAAAATATAAGTGTCATATTCTCTGTGGCCATTTGCAGGAACTAGTGAAGAAGCGAGTGAACGACATGATAGTCCAGTTCCCGCTGGTGGTGCGCCCCAGGAAGACGGTGCTGCGCCCTCTGGCCCTGAGCTGCGGAGGGACACCCGTCACTCTGGACCAGGAGGATCCTGTCATCACTCAGCTGCCTCCGCCCATCACGCCCCAGGTCAGCTGTGTTCTGTTCATTATATTGCAGTCAATTACCACTTTATATAACTGTTTAGTTTTTTTAAAGAGAAGACAAAAGATGTTTTCCAGCTCAATTGTTTTAATTTTTTTTATTATTTTTACGAAGTTTGATCCAACTTCACTTTGGTTTTTTGTAGGGGTGTGCGAATAGTGATTTTTGAACTCGAGCCGAGCCGAGCCGAGCTTTTTCAAAAGTTTTCGAGCTCGAGCTTTTTCGAGTCAAGCTTTTTAACAATCACCAAATTATTAAAAGAAATTATGAAGCTTGATTTTAATTTTAAAAGATACAATAGACTAATGTTTGCATACCTTAAGTGACCACCAGCTCAAAAATAGAAAGCTTATCTCCAAAACAAGTGAATTATCTGATAGGTTCATCAGTATTTTGTATTATGTTACATAAAATTAATCAAACTGGCTCAAAAAATAATTTACGAAGAAAAATACCGGTACCAAATTTAAAATCTACATTTATCTACATTATATTTAAGTAATGACCAATCCCACAATACTTTACTTTAAAATAAATTGTTAAAATTACATAATTAGACTAGTTACATATAGGTACTAAAAAATTTTATTTCAAGAGTAGAAAGGAGTAGTTGAAAGGTTTTAAAATAGTTATATCTAGTAAAAAAATCACACATTTACACTTAGTCAAACACAAGATTGATTTTTTTATGTTCACCAAGTAAAGATGATACAAAATTAAATAGCAATCCCAATTGTGACATAATATTCATGGCTAAACTTATTATTTCAGAATATAATATATGAATAAAATAATATTTAATAACAACAATAATTCATTGTAATCCTAAAATTAGTTGCATTTCTACACTTTTGTGAAGAAAATAATGTACAATTAAGAAGAAGAAAGATCATGAATAAATAAGGAAGGAATAGAGAGAAAGAAACAGCTACCTCTCTCACTCTCCTTATCAGTGGCCAGGGAGGGGGGGGGGGGGGTGGAGGTTGTTTACTCCAAGCCCCTTCCCTGTTTTTTGCTACTGTCTGACTCAGAGCTTGTGTGCGTATGCCAGAGAGCGTGAGTTAATTAGGAGATAAGGAATCCTTACTACAAAATGCAAAAATACAAACTACTTGTCATACAACTATAAATGACGGGTCATATTTTTTGTCTTATTTTTATAAATCAAATGAGACCAAAATGAAACTTGTACGATATACCGTTTAAGAGATAAGCCTTGATAAAACAATAGACTTAAATGCTGTATTTCGCTCCCCAAGGTCAACTAAATATAGCTCCAATTTCCGTCTAAATGGAGATAATATTTCTTGTTACCTGTCAATGTCCTTTCCTTATCACTAGGGAATGTTTTTTACTTGTTTTTCGTGGGAGGGAAACGCTCTTCCGGTTTAACATGGTCAAAAATAGATCGCAATAATTATCTTTCCGATAAGAACTCTCTTATCAAAAGCTCGGCTCGAGTGTCGAGCTTTTTCGAAAAAAGTCGAGCCAGCCGAATACTGAAAAGCTCGACCTAAAAGCTCGACCAGTCGAATACTCGCACACCCCTAGTTTTTTGTTATTTGGTTGGTTGGGGTTTGGTTTGTTTTGTTTGTATAATCATTGATTATAAAGACAAAATATTGTCAGGACAAGCAATGTTAAATTTTGAAGCCAAAACATTTGATCATATGTTTCAAAACTTAGCACATTCTGGTTGAGAATTTTGGTATTAAAGAAATTAAAAATACCTTTTCATCCTCTCTTTTTCACTCATATTTTTGACATTTTAAAAATAAAATCCCTTTTTAATTCTCTACCTTATGTTAACCCCTTAAGCGCCGAGTAATTAGCCCCCGCGGATTTTAGTAGCATGCAGTTTAATTACACGATCAACACGAAAACGCCAGGTTTTCATCTTAACACGACGAGTGCGATAATTCAGAACTCGTGGCGTGGACGTAGTTCCAGAAAAATCCACTAGAGTGCAGCACCAAACGGTCTGCAACTCGCCAGGGTCAAATGTACAGTCTTAGCAGGAAGAAAACCTTGTAGAACAGTTGTACCAACATAAAACAGCTGGGAACGTCAAATCCGAGTAAACTCGGGCGTGGCGGTCAACGAAGCAAGGGTGACGCACAAGATATCTCGTGCGTGGCGGAGCGCGTACAGAATACTATCACGATCTAACTCATGCGCGGCGGTTAAGGGGTTAACCCAGTAGAAGCAAAAATGCACCATTTCAGGGATAAAAATCTCTAGTGTGAAATCACACTCCTGGCACAATCTCTAGTGACGAGTGTTGAACTAATTTTGCAAGTGCTCAGTTTCTGGCCTCAAAACATCTGTAAGCATGAGCAGTCTCCTTTTATTTATAAAGTCAATGGGATAATATACCTCTGTATACTATTTCCAACCAACCATCAAAAACTCAGCCATTCCAAGTTCCATATGGAACAGTTAGACCATGTTCACAAATAATACTTTGTTTTTACTCTCTTAAAAATATAAGAATTCTCTTATTTTCAGGTTGTTACCAAAGCTGAGACTCTGGAATCTCCAATGAAGTTTTCTACACTTCTTTCACCTATTTCTCCTGAACCGAGAATTGCTATAACACCAGACACGACTCTCAACACAATCAATTATGATTTTGATCTCTCTGACTTCAGTGCAGACAACAGCACTGCTGATGACATGTAATTGATTTTTTCTTTTACTAAAAAATTGTTGTCTATTAATCAAATTTAGTGATGTTGGATGTAAAAAAAAGTATCCATTTTTTAATACATTATCGTTTTTCTTTGTTTGGTTTTACTTCTTAATATTGAATTTTCCAGGAAGTTTTACATTACCTTTCTATATAGGCGTAACAAAATGCATAACTCGCAATCGGCTGTAAAATTCGATCGCATGCATGTAAATCGCACGTAAATTTTATTTTTTTATTTTTATTTATATTTATTTATTACATGAACATTAAGAACAGTAATTTGAACATTATGAACAATCAGTAAACTCAAGGAGTTATATTGTTCATGGATTGCAAGAATTCTTCTATGGTGTATACCGGATTCTTTAGCAGGAATTCTTGAAGCGAGCTCTTCAATTTGTTGCCAGTCAGGTTCCGTAGGTGGTCAGGAAGGAGGTTTTCAGCTTTTGGCCTATGTATGATGGTTTTTTCTCGTAGAGGGCTGTTCTATGTTAAGGTAGGATGAATCTGGAGGCATGGCGTGTGGGGTAGTTATGAAGGTCCATGTGAGTTTGCAGGTTTAGTTTGTCAACATACAAAATTGCTTTGTAGATATACAGTGCAGGTACTGTGAGTATGCCCAAGGTCTGATAGGCTTGTCGACAACTTTCCCGGGGCTTCAGGTTTGCAATGGTCCTTATAGCCTTCTTTTGCAGAACAAGTATTCTCTTGAGATTTCCCGCGGAGCTTCCCCAGATTCAAGGCCGTATCTAATATGAGATTCTATTAGCGCATAGTAGGCCATTTTGCTGCTTTCAGCGTGCCAACCCATTTGATGCATCTAACAACATAGACACCAGTGCAAATTTTACTGTAGATGTTATTTACATGATCTGTCCATGTAAGACCTTTGTCTAGAGTTAATCCTAGAAATTTAATCTGGTTGGCTACTGTTATGTTGGGGATACTAGTGGGCAGATCTCTTTTCCTGCTAAAATGTACTTGTGTTGTCTTGTCAGGGTTTATTGCCAAGTCATTTTGTTTGCTGTAGTCTATGGCTTTTTTTAGAGATGCAGCAAGAGTTGTCATACAATTCTTGAGTTGAGTCATTTGTTAAAAGAAGAGTTGTATCGTCTGCATACATTATGCAGCTGGTATTGTAATTTTGAATTAGAGCTGGGAAGTCGTCAGTAAACAAAATGAACAGAACAGGTCCCAGCACGGATCCCTGAGGGACTCCCCTTGTGATTGGTTTAGGATCTGATCTGAACGTGGTAGTAAGCCTAATGTAGTATGTAGGGGTGTGCGAATAGTGATTTTTGAACTCGAGCCGAGCCGAGCCGAGCTTTTTCAAAAGTTTTCGAGCTCGAGCTTTTTCGAGCCGAGCTTTTCAACAATCACCAAATTATTAAAAGAAATTATGAGGCTTGATTTAATTTTTAAAGATACAATAGACTAATGTTTGCATATCTTAAGTGACCGCCAGCTAAAATAACATAATTAAACAGTTTAGACTAGTTACATATATAGGTACTACAACATTTAATTTCAAGAGTAGAAAGAAGTAGTTGAAAGGTTTTAAAATAGTTAAATCTAGTAAAAAATCACACATTTACACTTTTTCAAACACAAGATTGATTTTTTTATGTTCACTAAGTAAAGATGATAAAAAATTAAATAGCAGTCCCAATTGTGGCATAATATTCATGGCTAAACTTATTATTTCAGAATGAATGAAATAATATTTAATAACAACAATAATTTATTGTAGTCCTAAAATTAGTTGTATTTCTAAACATTTGTGAAGAAAATAATGTACAATTAAGAAGAAGAAAGATCATAAAATTTATGATCTTTCTTCTTACTAAGAAGCAAGAAGAAAGATTTATTTTATCACCTTATTTATTTAATAAATAAGGACGGAATAGAGAGAAAGAAAGAAACAGCTACCTCTGTCTCTTTCCTTATCAGTGGCCAGGGAGAGGGGGGGGGGGGGTGGAGGTTGTTTACTTCAAGCCCCTTCCCTGTTTTTTGCTCTTGTCTGATTCAGTGCGTGAGTTAATTAGGAGATAAGGAATCCTTACTACAAAATGCAAAAATACAAACTACTTGTCATACAACTATAAATGACGGCTCATATTTTTGTCTTATTTTTATAAATCAAATGAGACCAAAATGAAACTTGTACGATATACCGTTTAAGAGATAAGCCTTGACAAAACAATAGACTTAAATGCTGTATTTCGCGTTCCCCAAGGTCAACTAAATATAGCTCCGATTTCTGTCTAAATGGAGATAATATTTCTCGTTACCTGTCAATGTCCTTTCCTTATCACTAGGGAATGTTTTTTGCTTGTTTTTCGTGGGATGGAAACGGCTCTTCCGGTTTTACGTGTCCAAAAATAGATTGCAATAATAATCTTTCCGATAAGAACTCTCTTATCAAAAGCTCGGCTCGAGTGTCGAGCTTTTTAGAAAAAAGTCGAGCCGAGCCGAATACTGAAAAGCTCGACCTAAAAGCTCGACCGGTCGAATACTCGCACACCCCTAGTAGTATGTTGGATATCTACAATTTGGGTTCTTCCTTTTAGGTAGCTGACAAACCATTTGTTTTCTAAGCCTCTTACTCCCAAGGTTGTAAGTTTTCTAGAGATCAGGTCATGTCCTAAACAATCGAAAGCCTTGCTGTAGTCTAAGAATAAGGCTGTCACAACTTGTCCTTTATCAATGCTGTCAATGATAGACTCAACAAGGCTTACGATTGCAGAAGTAGTTGATTTTCCCTTTTGGAATCCGTGTTGACAGTCAGTAATTAAAGCTTGTTGTTTGAGGTGGGTCATGAACCTTTTTAGAACTATTTTTTCTATAATTTTAGAAAATGTTGAGATCAATGATATGGATCTGTAATTTTTTAGATCAGTTTTTGGCCCTTTTTTGTGTTTGGGATATACCTCGGAGACCTTCAGCTTGGTTGGGATTTATTTATGATGGATGCTAGAGGGTTAGATAGTTCTTCTTCACAATACTTTACGGTTTTTGATGAAAATCCGTCTATGCCACTGGAGGATTTGTTCTTTAGGCTATGTATTATTTGATTTACTTCTTTCGATGTTGTGGGAGTCAGATGAAATGATTGAGTTAAGGGTGTGTTTAAAGGCCTTTGTTCTTCTTCCAGCCTGTAGCCTTCCAATTGTTTATTGTTTTTAGAGGTGTGCGGATATCCGAAAATTCGGATCGGATTCGGATCGCGGATCGGATATCCGAATCCGATCCGAAGGTTTTATAACTATCCAGAAAGACTGACTAATATCCGACTCTATCGGATAGACTGCATATTTTGGGGTAAGTTTTTAAGAAGGATCAAATTTTAAAGTTTGGAAAGTCTTCCAAACAAAACTAGTCACTGCCAACGAGAGTACAGTGGTGAGAGAAAACATCGCAGAGAAAAAATGACACTTTGAAATGCGACGATTCGCGATTGCGGCTTGAACAACGCCTCAACACGATGCAATTATGTAGTGGTATGCATCAAGCGATGTATTTCGGTTGCTGATATTGCGACTTGTGATAAGATCGAGATCGTTGTATACGGTCAGAGTATTGCGCAATACCCGACGCGATAACGAACATCCTAAGATAAATTCTTGTATCGTAGTATTAAATCAGTTAACAAATAATAGTACATCCTTTATTAGTTCTGTCACTGTCGTGATCTCGATCAGTATCCGTTACCGACAAAACATCGATTGGTACGAGAGAGAATTGCAATCAAGACAAATCAGAGTTCGTCAATGACCGACAGTGTCCCCACAGTCTTCTTCAATTGCCAAAACGAGATATCCCGTAAATACCCCATAAATAAATAGTCGTGTTGATGTTTCATACAACTATTTCAGGCCGTAAATATCTTAAGTGGCCTGATGATACGATAAAATAAAAAGCCTACAATAATTTTGGGCTGCCAAAGATTTGGCGAACCTGCTCATTTCATTGTTTATCTTTCCATCACATCGTGTTTGAATGTCGTCGTCTGCTTAAAAGCTGAATTAACTCAAGAATGTCTTTCTTTCAATTGTATTAATTTATTTATCAACTAAGCAATTACCTACCTAGAAATACAAAGTTGAATGATCAAAATTAAGTTTTTATTTTGTTGAAATATTAATCTTTGACGAATTAAGCCGAGCCGTATTTCCAACACGTGATTAAAATGGACATTCTTAGATAACAGTAAAATGCTGAATTGACAACCTACGCCTGTGATAATAATTAGTGAGTTTGTTTGTTGTTTATTTCCTAAAACATATAGACTTTGTTCTAATTAAATGACCAAGCTTTAATACTGAAACCTACAACATTTGAAACTCATCTTGAAATTTAGGTTAAGTTTACTGCTCAACTTATTATTTTATAGTATTATTTGTAGTGAATGAAAATCTTGGTTGTCAGGCATTAATGCATGAATAAAAATGTAGAGCTTTCTTCAAATGTGAAGAGATTGGTGAATCAAGTTTTATATTTAATTATTTTGTCTTATCACTTAGGCCTAGTCACTGATCAAATAATTTATTGATTTATGAAAATCATTCATTCTTTAATCATTCAAAAAGGAAAAGAACAAAAAATACAGAGGCATAAAAATGAACAAATTTAGATTGCATTGAAAAATGAATTTTTAATCTTCTGAAATTTATTTAGGCCTATTAACCTTGTTGAATTAAATACTAACTATGCTTAAGGGGAATCAATAAATTTCCAAATTATTAACAGATAATTAGTTGTACCTTTGCATACTTAATTGACATTTGGCCTGCATTGAAAACAATATAGCTGAACAATCAACAACTCAGGGCTATCAAGGCAAACCTTACCTTACACATTAGGATAATATGGTAGTTCCTTGCAATTACCTTAGGCTTATGAGAAAACTTAAATCTGCTCATTACGCCGTGCCATAAACATCCGAACCAGTACTATCCGATCCAAACCTGTTGTTATCCGATCCGAAACCGATCCGAACATAAGCTATCCGATCCGATCCAAAAATTCACTACCCGCACACCTCTAATTGTTTTGTTGCACCGTTTCTTCTGCTACCTGAGTAAAATAGGTGTTGAATTGGTCAGCTACCTGAGGAGGATCATCAATAATTGTATCGTTGATGTTGAGCTTATGGCAGTTTTGGCTAGGTTGTTTGGCTTGTCTTTCTGCGTTTATTAGATCCCATACAGCTTTTGATTTATTGTTGGATGTAATAATTTTCTGTGCATTAGCATTTTGTTGCAGTGTCCTTAGTTTGTTGTCATATGTCTTTTTTGTGTTTATCATTGTTGCTTTGTCTTCTGGCCTTCCACTCAATGATTCTTGGTCATAATAGTTAATAGGTTTACCTTTTATTTTATTTTTGTTCTTTCTTAGTGGGCAAGTTATATCTAAGGCAGTTTGCAGTGCTCCTTCAAATATATTAAAGGCTGATTCTGCATCTTCAGCATTGTAGACAGTATCCCAGTTTTTTATAGAAAGCAGGGCTTTCAGTTGGTCAAGGTTTTTCCTTCCCATTTGTCGTCTTAGATTTTGTGTTGTGGTATTATTTTTACTAAACGTCAGGCTGCACATTTGAGCTGTATGATCTGATAGTCCTGTTTGTAAGATTTTTGTACTTAGGTCATGGTCTGAAATATTGGTACATATGCAGTCAATTGATATACTTGAGTCAGGTGTAATGCGAGTTGGTGGGAGAGGAAGCCTTCTCAAGTTATGTGTTGCCAGCTCATTTTCAAGGATTAGACTGTCATGGTGCTCGGCTTTTAATCCGTCAATATTTATGTCTCCTATCAGAATTAATGTCTTATTATGAGCTTGACAATGAACCAGGATGTTTGATAGGATGTCCAAGCTAGCCTGAGTGTTAACACCAGGGGGTCGGTAGACACCAAGAAGATGAAAATGTTTCCCTTTGAGTGTAATGTTTACCATTGCAGCCTCAAATAGTGGTTAGTTATGTCGATTGCCTTTGTGTTGTTTATCAGGGAGTCCTTACAGTAAATAGCTACTCCCCCTAATTTTAGCGAATTTCCTTAGAAATAAGCTATTACCGTCGTTTTAACAGAACAGAATGGACAAAAAATATCCGTTCAGGGTAACCTCAGCAATCATATTAATATTTATATTAATTGACAGCTTTTTATGTGTACTTTCTGGATATGAAGTGAGTTTATTGTGAAAACGCATTTTTACCTGCAAAAATCACGATTTGTTTCAAAATTTAACATGGGCTTATATGGGAAATAGAATTTTCATTTTTTGAGTTTTGTTAGCACGATAACTCTCGTAAATATCCTCCGATCGTAACAAAATTTGGTACAGACATGTAAAACTAGATTCTCTTGGACGAGTTCGTAAACCAGCCAGATCGACATATCCAAAGTGGGGTAAAGGCCCCATTTTACCCCCCAAAAATGGGTTTTTTGAGTTTTTCAAATTGAAAAATTATATTTATCCAATTATTGTTTAAACCATTGGATTTAGCTCGAAAAAACAAACAATTTGGTATTTTAAATCATTTCTCTAAGTCCATTGGTCTCCGAGATATTGCAACTTCGCATTTTTTTTCTCCTGTGTTTTTAGTATCAGGGCAGCAGAATGTTAGCTTACTTAATTTCGTATTTACTCTCTACTGAGGTTTTCAAGGAATCGCTTTGAGGGATTTCTCAGTTTATCATTGTATTTAATAGAATTTTGGTTTTTTAAACAAATATGTGTTAATATAATTTAAAAAATAAACATTCTTGCCTACTTAATTATATGAAATATTTGTGTTCTTTCATCGAAGTCATTTACCAATATTTTTTTACAAAGTTTTTGTAAAACAAGCTATAATATATTATTTTAATATATAAATATATCTCTTGTTTATTTTTCTTTATTTCGTAATAATGGATTAATTACTGGATATTTGTAATTGGAAATTCGCTGAGTATGCAGGTTTGCTGCGACGGGGGTATATGTTCTTTTCTGCAGTACTCAGACACAAGTGTAAAGCCCTCAAGTTTTGTGTTTTCAATATTACTTTGTTTAAGGCCATGTTCTGTTAAAACTACAAAGTCGGGGCATATTTCACTTAATAGGTGATTTAACTGATTTATTTTTTTAGAAAGGCCTCTTATGTTTTGATGACATATTTTTAAAGGGCTTGCGTTTGATGACTTTCTGGTGTTTTTTGTGTTTCCTTTGTTTTTTTTGGTTTTGGTCATCTTGGTGCTGTCTAAAAAAACTGTGTTTTGAGTTTGCTGGCGAGATTGGTTAAGTGTGGTTGTCAGGGACAGAGTTTCCTGTGATTGATTCGATGACTCTGACATGGATCCACCGACGTCAGAAAGCTCGCTGTTCTCTTTGAAGTTGTAATGTTGCTTCATTTGTTCTTTGTAGAAGCCGATCTTTTCTGAAAGAAGTCACTATAGGTTTCATTCATATCCTTTACTTTAGCGTTCAATGGTGGGGATTTGTTCTGCTTGATTTTATTACTTTTGTTTGTGCAGAGTGTTTTGTTCCCATTTTCTCCTGTTTTGTGTTCTGTTAGGTTTGTTATTACATTTATGTTTTTGGTTTGTGGGATAGGAAGTTCTTTACTTTTTACTAGCTGCAATGCAAAACTGGGGATGGTTCTCTTGTTTTGTCTGATTTTTGGTGGTGATGAGTGAAATTATTGTGGTAGTTCTTGAGAATGTCCGTTCCTGTACTGTAAATTCCAGATTGTGCATTCTTTTATTTCCTCTAAACGATTACTTGATGTTGGTTTTCTTGCTTGATGTAGTTTTGAGGGGGATTGAGAAGTATTGGTTATGAAATTTTTCAAAAATGATGTAACTGCAGTTTCTTGTTCTTTTAATTTTGCACAGGCTTTTTCATTTTCCCACTTTGCTTTGGTAGCTACCTCGTTTATTCTTTCCAGCTCATTTTTCAGTTTAGCATTAGAAATAACGATTTTCTCATTTTCGCTTTTAAGTGATTCATTTTCCATACACTTATTTTTTAGGGAATCTTCAATTAGTTCTATTCTTTCTTTCAGTTGGGAGTTGAGTAATATAAAATTATTTAACTGGTCTTCAAGGTAAGTTTTCTCGTCTTCTGCTTGTCGAATGAAATCGTCTCTTAACTTTTTCTCATTTTCAAGCTTTTCGCCCAAGAATGCGATTTAATTTTTTAGCTGATTGTTTTCTTCAAGGTGGTCGTTAATTATACTTTTTGTGTTCTCCAGGGTATCTTCTAGTTCTAATTCATGTATTGATTTTCTTAACTGTATTTCATGTATTTTTTGTTTAGGTGTGTTGTTTTCACTCAGAACGGCGGTTCCAAGTTCAGCAGCTAATGTGAGAGAAGTTTCGTGATTAAGGTTTTCTTCCATGGACAAGTTGTGTATTTTTGTTTGTATCTCTTTGATGTTTGACGAAGTATCATCAAGTTTACAGTTGCTACATTTCCATATTTTAATGTGTTCTTTTGTCAAACTGTTAAAATACTTGTCAGTCCAGTTTAGGCATTTCGAGTCGTACCAGTTTTTACAATCTCCAGTACAAAGTATTCCCTTATACCTCACACCAATACTACATTCACCACATGGGTATTTGGACATGGTTAAAGGTGGTACAAAGAGATCGTGGGCTACTTTGGTCATAGGTGTTGGTCTGAAGAATACTGTACTACAGTTCTTAAAAGTTTGGCTGGTTCTTTATTGTAATTGTAGTAGTTTTTAAAAGTAGTTAAGGTGAAATGAAATCAGTTTTTATGACTTTGGCTGATTGTCGGTCGAAATCTTGAAGTCTGATGATTAAAATAAATAAAAACAGTTTTGATGACTTTGGCTAGTTGTCAGTCATGATCTTGAAGTCTGATGGTTAGTCGGAAATTTTGAGTGTCAAGGCTTTCACTGTTTTTTATAATGAGGTTTGTCAGACTCCTCTTGTGATTGGAATTTTATAAACTGTTTTTTATGACGAGGTTTGTCACACTCCTCTCTGTTAATGTAATTATATGTACTGTTTTTTATAACGAGGTTTGTCAGGCTCTTCTGGGTTATTGGAATTTTGTGAACTGTTTTTATATAGAGGTTTGTCAGGCTCCTCTGTTATTAGATTTTGAGTGTCAAATCTGGGTTATATACAGTGCAGTATATAAGGTGTCCAGTACTGAGTGAGAGGTATAGTGATAGGTTCTATTGAAGCTAGTTTGATGGTGCAAGCAGTTGAGCCAGGTCAGTTATTGCTGACTGCTGGCCAGGGTGTCGAGTTGTGAAAGGTACATATGTTAGTGAAACTATTCTAACAGTTTTTCATTGCTTTGTTTGTACATTTTTTTATTTTATATTGTGCTTTAGTGGTTTGTTAAATTAATATAGAGTTTAATTTACTGAATTTTGACACTATTGAAGCTAGTTTGATGGTGCAAGCAGTTGAGCCAGGTCAGTTATTGCTGACTGCTGGCCAGGGTGTCGAGTTGTGAAAGGTACATATGTTAGTGAAACTATTCTAACAGTTGTTCATTGCTTTGTTTGTACATTTTTTTATTTTATATTGTGCTTTAGTGGTTTGTTAAATTAATATAGAGTTTAATTTACTGAATTTTGACACTTGAGTGTGTAGATGAAAAATAAGGTTTTAGATTGATTTTGTGTTATTTACAAGTTATCCATCTGTTCAATGAGCTCTTGAGGTGAAAATTATTATTGGTATTAAATTTACATCAATAACTTACAGTCATGTTCAGTTTGTCACAATACTGGGTTTTCTTGAGATTTAGAGATTTGTCTTGATTATAATACATTTCATGTGAAGGTGCTGATGTGTCAGACCCACTTGTTGATTTTGATTGGTTGATGTCTTCAAGTTTTACTTCTTGTAAGTGATTTTTGTCTTGAAGTCACTTAATAAAGTAGTTTTTTAGATGTGTGCAGCTTAATTGGCAATTTTGTTGTTTTTTACCACTTAAATTACACTTTAAATATGGGAGCACTTTGCAGGTGATACTAGTTGTCCGCCATCTTGGATTTCATTGATCCCTGGGTAAACCGGGAGTAACTTATCAGATGCGGCCCGACCCGATTTTGGCCCGAAATATTGTTTGCCCCGACCCGATGTCTCAGACCAGCTCTTGACCCGATCCGACCTGAAACATTTGGGGACCCGCAGACCCCTACCTGTAAGCAAGCAATGCTACTGTCGTTATCATTTTTCTCCATAAACTTAACATAATTCCCAATTAATATCACAGATTTAACTTTTTTACCCAAGAAAGTGAATGATAACGCACTACTTGTTCAGTATGATCATTTTTCGAGGCGGCGGAGTTGGCGGCATTGCAGCTTGAGGCCACCATTTTGTATTTGAATTACAGAGTTTAATACAGCCCTATCGACATCCACCATGTACTGACAGACTGCTAATCAGTCAATCTACCCAATGCCAATGCTCAGTCACGTCTATCTTAACCCTTCCCTTCTCTATTCAGAAACGGCCCTTATTTAAATAACACACCTCGTATAATAGTGGGAGGGGTGCTGAACATATTTTTATAAGATGTCCTGCAGTGAATCACACTTGGTTGAAACAATACAGTCTGCAGAGATTCTGTAAATCTGTTACAGCGGAATGTGTTCTGCCTAGCGCCTATGAATCACAATCCTTCACTTGTCAGCTATTTGGTTACCTATTCAGTAACAAAAAATAATTGGTTCCTACTGTTAAGATATAAGTAAAAATATAAAAAAACTGAGTGTTCTTTTAATTAATCTTATTTTTGTGACATGTTTTGACCTGTGGTAATTTTCAAGTAAATTTACCTAACGTTAGAAAGCGTTAGTTGTGAATTAATTAGAGAATTAACAGTGGAAATATATTTTCAGAGGAGAGTTCCAGCCTACAGGCTTGCACTCAGTGGAGACAGCTTCTCTGCAGTCGTTGGACTTCTACACGTATCACCCCACCGAGCCTCCCACCTCGGCCGTGTGTGAGGGCAAGTCCAGGTACATGCAGAGTACAAGAGGTGGAAATACATTTGTTTAATTTATTATCAACAAATTTAAATTTTTACCTTGAAAGAATGTTTGCTCTTTATTAGTTGAATCCCACTTGCTTTTATTTTGTAATAGCTAATAATATTTGTTTTTACATGTTTAGGAATCAAACTTGTAAGCTAAAGAAGCAGCTGAATGATCTAAATAATTTTGCTTATCTTGAAAAGAGTTAGTACGGTTTGAAAATACTTTAACAAAGATATTTAAAAAATGTGTAAAATAGTCATGTTTTCAGTTTAACTCTATGTTATAGCCACTTATGGTTTATTTCGTACAGTTTTGCAAGCTATCAGGTACCTCTTTCCTCTCTTTGAAATCAACACTATGACTTAAATCCAATTACACTGTGCACACTTTGCATTAACAAACTAGAACCACTGAAATGATTTAATTTAATCTCTTTATTGTACAACTTTTATTCATTCACCCATTGAGAATTGCAGTTTTAAGTGTACAGCATTAGTATTATGTTGGTTTTTCCTTTATTTTTATTTGATTTGTTGACAGTCGATATTCAGTAACTACCAATAATCTTGTTACTCTAAACTTAATCTCTAACTTTGACGAGTCAGACTACCTAAGAAGCGAATTCTCATATTTTGTTAACATTGTTTTTGTTTCTCCAAAACTTAACCCATAAACCACGGAGTAAGTCGCGTGCCACGGTTTCAGTGGCGCGGGTTTAATTACACAATCAATATACATGAAAACAAAATTTTTAAAATTAAGTCCAAAACTAGATTAATAAAATATTCAGTGCCACAAGGATCTGTGCTGGGACCGTTTCCTTTTCTGTGTTATTTAGGAAAGTTACCAAATTGTTTATCTGAATTGACAATAGATAATAAATTTTGTATTTTTGCAGATGACATTAATTTGACAATTTTTGCTAATAATAACTATAATGACGTTTTTATAGATACTAATATTGTAATAAAAACAGTCAGTGATCAGCTTAACAGCCTAAATCTATTATTGAATGAAAGCAAAACAACCCTTATGAAATTTTCTTATATCAATCAAAATCATAATAATAAATTAAATACACCTAACCAGCAAATTTCTATTAGTCTTTGTGAAAGTACAACTTTTCTTTGATTAGTTTTGGACAATAACCTAAGTTGGACTGGCCATATTGATAAAATTTGTTCTAAAATAAGTTCCAATATTTTTGCATTAAAAAGATTAACTACTTTATGTGATACAAAAACTATCAAAACAATATATTTTGCGCTTATCCATTCTCACATTTCTTATGCAGGGCTTGTAACAGGTTATTTTTTTTATTTTTTTGTTATTTTTTTTGCTCTTGGTTATTTTTTGTTATTTTTTTGGGAATTTGGTTATTTTTGTTATTTTTTTTTGAATTTAGGTTATTTTTTTTATTTTTTTCAACCTCAAGAACTGCTACAAGCCCTGTTCACACTATTCGTCTGTCAGACAATCTCGTAGCAGCCTCGCGCCCGACGAAACTCGTCATCCTACATTGCGTGAAAACCAAGTCTCGTGTGTGTGAAAACCAAGTCTCGCCGTCAAATCAAGGCAGATTTGTGATTAGTCTGTCGAGATTTTCTTTTTTACCAAGGTTAAGAATGTATTATCCCCAATTTAACGCCGGTTTACTAATTTTTAGCAACATTTTTTGTTTATAAAAGGTTATTTTTTGGTTATTTTTTTTCTCATTTTAGTTATTTTTTTATTTTTTTCAACCTCAAGAACTGTTACAAGCCCTGTTATGGCATTTTGAAGTATATGGCTCTACCCCAATTTGTAACTTGAACAGAATCTTACACTTACAAAAAAAAACAATTCGAATCATGTTAAAGCTAAAAGATGATGCTCATTGTAGGAATCACTTCTCTGAATTAGGAATAATGACAGTGTTTAGCCTCTATTTATAAGACAGTTCTGCATGTTAACACTAATTCAAGCATATTACCTAAAAACTTAAATAACCATAGCTACAAAACCAAACATAGAAATGATTTTCAAGTTGTTAAACATAAAAAGGAAAAGTTTAGAAAGAAACCTACTTATATTGGAATAAAATTTTTTAATCAGCTGCCAGTTGCAATAAAACAGCAAATCAATACGAGAACATTTAAAAAGAGTCTACAGTCATTCCTAATTGAGGCTGCTTTTTATGATTTTAATGAATTCTGGTCAAATAAATTTACACATCAGAAATAATTACACAAGTTATGAATATTTATTAATTAGTTTTAGATAATTATTTGACGCCATTTATTGTATATGAATAAATAAAGAATGTTTTGAATTGAATTGAATTGAAACACCAACTCACGGGGTTTTCGTTTTAACATGATGAACGTGATACTGCAGAACTGGTGGTGTGGACGTAGTTTCAGAAAAATCCACTAGAGTGCAGCACCAAACGGTCTGCCACTCGTCAGGGTCAACTGTACAGTCGAAGAATGGAAAAAACCTAGCAGAAGAGTAGTACCAACATAAATCAGCTGAGAACGTCAAATCCGAGTGTACTCGGACATGGCGGTTAAAGAAGCATGGGTGTTGCATGAGATATCTCATGCGTGGCGGAAGCGCGTACAGAATACTATCACGAGTTACCTCATGCACAGCGGTTAAGGGGTTAATGAGTTTGTTTCTGTTACTCATCAATAATTTTATGTTTGTTTGGTTCTGGTCTGTTCCAGTGTTCCTATCCTGTTGCCAGTGACGCAGCCGTCGGTCAGCGACACTTCACTGCTGGACACGAGTGAGCCTCTCGCCGAGCCGCTCGCCCTCCCCTCCCCCCTCAAGCCTGTCCCCGCGTCCTCCGAGTACCAGGTGAGGAGCAGCAGTGAGGATAAAATTGAATTCTAGGGGTGTGCGATGCATCGAAAATGCATCGAAATTAAGATTCGATTCGATTCGGCATGCATCGAAATGCCGATGCATCGTTTTGGCCTCGATGCATCAGCATTTTTCGATTCACTAGACCCCATTAGTCTAAAATGTATGTTGAAAGCAATTAAATAAACGTTTAAACTATATAAAAGCGTAATATTAATGTTCAAAGCAGTTTATTGAATCGTAATGAAGTTATGAAAAGCTAAGTGCGTAGTAATACTTTCAGACTCTAGACGCTTGACAACAAAGAATGCATAATAAGGCTGCGTGACAAAGTAGTGCATTGTTATTTTTTCGCCAAGTTTGAAAATTATTGCAATACGTTGTTTCTCTATTTTATAATGAGTTTTAAATGATTGCAAATAACTTTTTAATGTATGGCTGTATAATTCCATATACGAATTTCAATGACGAGAATAAAGCGAGCACTACAACAGTCGGCGTCAGCTGCAGTGTAACCGTGATCGTGATGGTGATACAGGCTGACCAAGCAATGGGAAGCTAAACCAAATACTGGGGGATGTTTCTAAACGATGGTGAATTAATAAAATTGACTTCGTAGTTCGTAATACTAAGATTCAGTTTCAAAACCGTAAAGATACCACAGAGATGGATTGTAACTAGTGATTAGTGATTAGTAGCTAGTAATTATTGTGAAACGCGTTTAGAAACAGCCCCCTGCTGTTAGAGAAATTACCCGACTCTCGGGTATTTCCAAGCCTGTTTGGGGACTTCTTAATACTTTCAATAGTTTATTCCAGCAGAGATGGGTATTTTTGCGGGTAAACACGGTCTACAAGTGATAACACTGTTTTGTGATGCTCAGCTGTCGAGCTGTCTGCCGTCGTCGTAAAGCTCAGCCACAGTCTAGGAGTGGCTCAGCACTGCACAGTAATAATTAGTGTTTGTTTCTTTAGACTGTAGCGCGAAGACAATAATTGATTGTTTTGTTTTGGAATAATTAAATGACAAATAAATAAAGATATTTGAAGACTGCGACGAAGAGATCGTAGACGATCCGGGCTCAAATAGCCAAAGCTTTGTTGAAACAGGTATACGAATGACGATAACGACACCGGTAGGGATACTTTAATTGTATCCGAGAAGAGTTACTTAGGCTCGGATACATCTAATTGTTATGATTATTAGATGATTTAACAAACTTTGAACTGATTCATTTTTACTTGGACTGCTTGTGTTTTTTAAGAAAAACTTTAGGCCTAGCAATAATAACTATTTCTTGAGATTGTGAAATGATGTATATAGAAATTATAATTATTTATACTTCCAAATTCCTATTTATAATGAATGGGTCAGTACCTAGGCCTATTACAAATGCTTTGGTTCAGACTCATTCAAACTTTGTGTGGAATGTTTCTACTTTAATCCTCTTTAAGTTTATTGACCCATTACAGTAATGCAAGCAGTAAATAACTCTTTAACAGCAAATAACGCCTCACTGAATCGAATCGAATCGCATTGATTCGAATCGAAATTCTATGAATCGCATCGACGCATCGAATTGAAAAAAATTTGCTGCATCGCACACCCCTATTGAATTCTAATATTTTCGGAATTCAATCTCTGTGTTTAAATATACCAAATATGTCTACATGATTTTACCAACAGTGTTAAAATTTTCAAATTCAAACCTTACTGTAAGTAGTTGAATTTTGTTTGATATTTAGAGTGATTTGTTTTTTTCCAGGGGTTCTCCACCCAGGGCTGGCAAATACCGAGCATCCCTTGTGAGACGGGCGTGACCCCTGCTCCTGCTCCTCCCAAGTCTAAATCTAATGACAAGCTCGTCAAAGCTCTGGGTGGTATCATGGATACATTTGATAATCTTTTGTAATTCAGCCATAACTAGTACATGATTGTTTTTGTTATTTTACCAAAACTATTTATTAAATATAAATAATATGCCAGTTAAGAATGAGATCAGTGTTAAAATGGGCAGCACCGGTGGTTCCCTATTTTCCTTAGATATCCTGTGTTTCTATAGGTCTTGGAGTTAATAGTGGTAAAGTCCTTTGGGATACAATGCTAAAGCTCTGGATAGGCTTATGTCATTATGAAATACAAACCTGAATGTTTCACTGTTTAAATTCTAATTGTGTCAGTAAACATCAGGAATAGAAAAAAGTGACTGAAAACCCACTTATTGAAAACTACTTGAACAACATGTTAAACTTTTAACATTTTTAATGTTTCAGTTAAGATGAGGATTAAAAAACAAAGGAAATGACTGAAAACTCGCACATTGAAAACGAATTGTGCGACAAATGTTTTATAACCTAAAACTGTTGTTTCTTTTTTTACTATAAATATTTCAAACATTAACATAAAAAATTATAAATCTTGAAACTGGAGTGTTCTTGGGAACCTTAATGTGTAAAGGAGAACAAAAAAGAGCATGTCAAGTTATTTAAACGTATAAGCAAATGATGTTTAGATGCAAACAAAATCGCTCAATGCTAATTTTTTGATCAGATATCAGGTAAAGGCATTGATAATGATCAGTAGCATCATCAGTCTTCCTGTGTTTAGTGTGTATTCTTATATGAACGAACTAGAGACTCTGTTTAGAACAGCAATGTGAGATACTCAGTTAATCAAAAGAAAATAGTACAACATTTTTAATGGAGGAAACCTCCTGTAAAACCTGTGGGTAAAATTACTGGAGGTCATAAGGAGGATAGTGCAGATAGGATTCTACTGCTCTAACAAGTAAATGGGTGGTTACAAAATTGAACTGGCAGCAGTTGTTTTATTAAAAAGTTATGTATAAAAAATTGACATTTGTGGTCACTGATATCCCTTGTAGTGGCGATAAGCATGGTATGCATCTAGGCCATATAAGCCCGTAAGCACAAAGCCCAGCATCTGAAAATGTCATGCAATTTGCTGTCATTGTTATTAAATTTGGTCGAAAAAAATAAATTCAATGCTAAAATTCAATATTTAATAATCAATTTGTTAAATATTTTAACTCTGACCAGGTCATGGAGAGTACTCTACAACAGTACAACATATTTACCCTAGTAAATGCAATTTTAATGTACTTATTAAAGTGAATATGAATTTCCCAAACTGTACTTCAACCAGGGCTACAGAAATAAATAAGGGCTGCACCATATCACCACTTGGCTTGGCATACTGGTTGTGACATCACCCGTGTGACAATCGCATGTATGGAGCCACACTGAATAGCCTTGAAACACCACTACCACCTCACATTCTTCCAATCCTCTCAGAATAGTATTCTTAACTAATTCTCAAGATACAATATACCAATCTTGTTTAAACAAGGAACAGTATCATTCCATTGCTATCACATGGGAAAGGTACTAATTAAGGTATTTAAAACCTCAAAAATAAAATTTAATTTGTATTAGGACTATTATTTACTTGTTTTATAGGTTGATTTGAAATTTTCTGATTGGTTTGAGCTGGCTGAAGAGCCTTTAAATTTGAGTTAAGTCAGTCTGCCATGCCAAGTAAGTTAGTTTTGTATTGTCATGTGCCTTTGAACTCAAGTTAATAAATATTGGTTTCAATGTGCAACAATTGTGAAATTCTGACACAATCAATCCGACATATGTCAGTCAAAGATGAAGAGGACAAGTATTCTAGTATTCAAGTAAGACAATTTAATTTACATTTAAAAATAAACTAGAATACATGTTTGTTCGTGTTTTGGAAAATGCAGTAGTAATTGAAGCCAATGGTCTTGAAATAAAAAATCATACCACTTATAAATTATCCTTCTATTCTATTAATATTCTAAAATTTTAACGGGTGGCAACACTTGGTGTCACTCTAACTAGGACACAGAGATCAAAGAAATGGTTCAGCCTTTGTTATAGCCCTTGTTATAGTAGCTCAACAGATTTATTTTTTACAAAGAGACGGCTGCAGTGCTGGCCTTAGCGGGTGCAAGGCCTGGGGCAAGAAATTAAGAGGCCTTCCCATCCTAAATACTGTGTTTAGGTGAAACTTTTCTTACAATTCTGAGATGTATTGGCAAATCTTAGCTAAAATAACTTTAGTTTGACACCTCAAACGTTAAAATCCATCCAGCCATTACCTAATTATTATGACTCTGAAAAGAAAACCACTTGCGTATTAATATCTGTCTATATCTTAATAGGCAAGCACAATTTTTGTTACCCTTTTTTTCAGCCCTCAGCTTTAGTTCAATGTTGGGAAATCCAAACACACTGGGAGAAAAGTATTTTCCTGTAGATGTGCATAATCTCATTATAACTACTTTAGATTTTGGGAAAAGCAAAAAAAAATGGAATTATAAGTAATCAACATTGGCTTTATGAGTTTCTATGTTGGTTATTATGGATTAACAACCAAATGTAAACAAATGCTGTTGCATTTTTTATTGGAGCAGTAAGTAAAAACTGTACTCGAGTATTTTCTGATTGAATTTCAACCATTAGGCGATCTCTATATAGATTATTGTAAGTCAGTATAATTAATTTACCAACACCATTTTGAAATCCCCCCCCCCCATTAAAAAATACCCATGCCCTGGCCCCCATTAAAAAATACGGGTAGATTATGGTATTGACTTTGATATGTTCAAAAGTGGCTTTCAATAATATTTTCTATAGTTTTTACTTTAGTTGCTGGTAATAACTTGTTACCAGAGGTTTACTTGTAACCTCAAAAAAAACCTCATTGCAACCTCATTGCTAAAATTCAATATTTAAAAATCAATTTGTTAAATATTTTAACTCTGACCAGGTCATGGAGAGTACTCTACAACAGTACAACATATTTACCCTAGTAAATGCAATTTTAATGTACTTATTAAGTGAATATGAATTTCCCAAACTGTACTTCAACCAGGGCTACAGAAATAAATAAGGGCTGCACCATATCACCACCTGGCTTGGCATACTGGTTGTGACATCACCCGTGTGACAATCGCATGTATGACAATCGCTTGTAACAAAAATAAAATTAGGGTGTATGCCAGCATGGTTAGTTCTAGTAACAAGGTCGGTCATGGTATTCCAACTGGCAATGCTACTTTGCTAGAGTTATTAAAGCAGAAAATCATATCCAGTTGATTTCTGCTGTTGTTGTTTTGTTTAAACAAGGGCAATTTGTAATATTTCCTTTACTTATACGTCTCTGTAGACGTATAAGTAAAGGAAATCTCTTAATTAAGCTCTCGCGGAATTAACAATATGTGAGTGTTTCTAACATTGAAACACTCACATAAGACGCCAACATTGCAGGGTAAGCGGCGAAGCCTATTATCACTAGGTACAGTGGATAGAGATAAAGCTTCACTGAGAAAAACATGTAGATGGAACCACTGAGCAGGGACAATGCTGCTATCACACTGAATATTGGTTCCTGCCCAATAACATTTGTTTCTTTAAAACAATACATGATTGACCTTCACGATACTATCCAATACTGGATGTAAATAAAAAACGTCTTACAACACTTAAAAATATATTTACATTTTGAAATTGGGGCTTGGTGTAATAAGGGTGACATTCGCCATCGTAATCATCACAATCTGTCCAAAAGCACTGACTAAATGAATATAGCCTCCTAAAAAAACCAATAACCTACTTATCAAGGCGTCAGCCTTTACATGTAATAAATTCAATACTCAATTTAATAAAATTCAATCATGATTTACGATGCAATGTAGATCAATTTTGATTCAATGCTATCATAATTTACGATGCAATGTTGATGCAATGTAATGACATGTTTTAATTGTAACCATTAATAAGTATATAGGTACTCATCTAAGACTTACTTTGTAGCGTTCCAGTTATAATTTATGAACAGAAAGTTATTGAACGACTTATTTTTTAATAACCATTTGATTAAATTTTTACGATTCTTGCTCATAAAATATGTGGGCTCTAAAGGGCATTGGCGATATATGTGACCCGCCAAGCGAAAAGGGACCTTATCTTCCCAGACAAAATTTTACAGGACAGCAAGTATTAGAGGATACAATGGGGGTTACACAATTTTTTGATAACAAAAAATAATCAGTTTCAGATTACTCCACCTTTGGATCAAATTTTGGGAAATTCTAAAAATAATTGCCTCAACAAATTTTCTAAGCAAATAAAACAAAATTCAGCAGTCTCAATATTGCACCATAATATACAACATCTTCCTTCTCGCATAGATGCACTAAATATTTGTTTAAATGAACTAAAGCCGGATATAATAGCTCTAACTGAGCATAAAATGACAAAGGAAGAACTAGAACTTCTGAAGCTGCCAAATTATAAAATTGTTTCTTTTTTCACGCGTTGTTTAACTCAGGGTGGAGGAGTCTTGATTCTGACTCACAAAAATATACATTGTAAGCCCTTAGTTTTACCAGCTTTGCAATCTTTACTTATGGAAAAAGTCTTTGAATGTTGCTCAGTAGAAATTATACTCAAGGATTTTTCATTTGTGATGTCAGGTATATATCAAATTATACTCAAGGATTTTTCATTTGTGATGTCAGGTATATATCGGTCACCTATATTAAAAACCTGGAGCAATTCTTAATCAATTTGGATGTCTTATTGAATGTTCTCTGTAGTAAATTTAAAAATGTAATCATAGTGGGGGATTTTAATATAGATGTTTTGACAGAAAATAATGTTTATTCCAAATTTGTAAACATTTTGGCCCCTTATAATATAAAATATATGGTAAAATTTCCAACTCGAGTGTCAGAAAGCTCGGAAACGGCCATAGACAATTTCCTAACAAATATGAGTCCTGAAAATTTAAAAGTTACTGGCCTTATTACAAAGCTCTCAGGTCATGATGCGCAAGTGATAGAAATTCTTAATGTTAGTGGTGCTCATAGAAATCATACAAGAAAACTAATTAAGAATTTTAATAATCATAACCTGAATAGTTTTTGCCAAAATTTAGCCTCAGAAGATAGGTTGGAAATTTTACTACCTGATGTGAGTTGTATGTATGGTGCTTTTTATTCAATTTTTAAACATCATTTTGAAGTAAAATTTCTAAAGGTATATGAAACAGAAAAATCTTTCAGGGGGGGGTAACTGGATAAACCCTGAGGTGAGGGAAAAAAGATTAGAAATTATATAATTGGAAACAGAATTTCAACGGAATAAAGACAAATCTTTAAAAGAATTGATTAAATATAAAAAAAAGAGAGCTACAGTAACATATAGATAATACAAAAAAGAATTTCTTCAGTACAAAAATTCAATATTCAAGAAACAAAATAAAAACAACCTGGGATTTAATAAATTTAGAGGCAGGTAAACAGTCACCCGAGAATACTACTTTATTTTTTGACAATAAATTCATCCAAGACCCTGCTGTTGTATGTGAAATTTTCAATTCTTTTTTCATCAATGCTGTTCAGAATCTGGTCATCCCTAATATTGATTCACCAACTGATCAATGTCATAGGTTAGGTAACAATCAAAATGCCCCTATGCATTTTAAATTCTTGCCGACAACAGAAAAAGAAGTTGGCAGAATAACCAGTTCTTTCGATAACAAATTTTCATCAGGATATTATGAAATCCCTATAACTGTTATAAAGGCTGCATTGCCTTTTATCATTGGCCCTTTAACCTACCTAATCAATGCCTTGTTAAAGTTTGGGGTTTTCCCAGAACAATTTAAAATTTCTAAAGTAGTCCCTGTTTTTAAGGATGGCAATACAGAGGATGTAAAATGTTATAGACCGGTATCACTTCTTCCAGTGTTGTCAAAAGTTTTTGAAAAAGTAGTGTATTCCCAATTAGTTTACTATTTTGAAACGAACAGACTGCTAGATCCACAACAACATGGATTTCGATTTAAAAAATCAACAATAACAGCAGGAATTGATTTTATTCAATCTATAATTGATTCTATTGACAGGGGGGATAAAGTTATTGGAATTTTCCTCGATTTGTCAAGAGCATTTGACAGTGTCTGTTATAAAAACTGGTAGAAGTACTTTCTGATTTGGGGGTGACCGATACTGAACTGTCTTGGTTTAAGTCGTATTTATATGGTAGAAAGCAGATTGTGGAAATCAACAGCTACAAAAATCGTGGTAATGTTAGGTATAAAGAAATATGTAGGTCCAAATTATTACCGGTTCAGTTCGGGGTTCCTCAGGGATCCATCCTAGGCCCATTGTTATTCCTTTGTTACATTAAAGGATTGCCAGGGGTAACAGTGGGAGAAAACAATTCTATTTGTTTGTATGCAGATGATACAAACATCGTGGTCTCAGGGAAATCTGCCGAGGATATTGAAATTTCTTCTCATGTTAGCTTGGCATTAGTAAAAGAACAGGAAGAACCTTCTTCTCAATTCAAACAAATCAAATTTTATATCATTTTCTACTATTCAGGCAAAAAGTAAAATAAATCCAAGTATTTTTATTAATGACACTGAGATAATAGATCAAGTACAGGATTCTAAATTTCTTGGTTTGGTGATTGATGAAAATTTGAGATGGGATAAACATGTTGATCTTATCTTACCTAAAACTTCTCGTGGTCTATATGCCCTAAGACGCATGGCTAGACAATGTGATGTTGATGCCTTAAAAACAATTTACTATGCTCTAATACACTCACACATAGCCTATGGGATGGAGCATATTTATGGAGCAACTACAAAGAAAAACATGGATAAAATCTTAATTCAATAAAAAAGGCCCTAAGAATCATATTTTACCTAAAAAATAAAGACTCTGTTAAACATATTTTTTCTAAATTTGAAATATTTACTGTTTATGGGCTCTACATATTTGAAACTATAAAATATGCCTCAAAAATTAGCCCCGCACCAGATAGTAAAAATCATCAGTATAACACCCGGACACAAAGACATATTAAAAATCACAAACTCGAAATTTTTAAAATGAAACCTTCTTATAAGGGTGACATGTTCTTTGACTGTTTACCAAGCTCTCTAAAGAAAGAAAAAGGAGGGAAAAAATTTCTCGATTCGTTAAAACAGTATTTAGTAAATACTACTTTGTATTCGATAGAGGATTTTTTCAGTGTTAGGAAGAACAGTTGAATTTAGTGAGTGAGTGCTAATTGCTAATATGTGGCTCATGGTGTACCCACTCAATGTAAAGATTGCATCGCATGAAACATATTGTATATATTATATATTATTGTAATTATTTTTGACTCTATTCATTGTATCTTTGTGTGCATAGCTTGAATAAAGATATTCTGATACTGATTCGATTCTGATTCTGATACAGTCAGTCGGGGTAACTTTGTACCACACATTCAACTAAATTGTAAGTTATCGTGGTTTTATATATATATGGTTATACGTCTGATTTCTAAGAGTACATTAAGAAACAAATCTTAAGTTAAACGAAATCAATATTGCACAGTCCTGATATTATATCTAACATATTTTAAGAGTTTTTAAATAGTGGTACAAAGTTACCCTTGGGGTTGGGGTAATTTTGTACCACACTATGTTTTCCAAATTTTAATTCTCTTTTTTTTCTAAATCACACATGGAGTAGCTTCAGACCAATGAAAATCATTCTTTAAGAATCAATACACTAAACAAAACTTATATCTTAATAAGAATCCATTTGAAAAAATTGATATAAATTATTAAAAATTACTGGTTGCCATGGCGTTTTTTGTATTGTGAATATAATTTTGCTATTTTATTGGTAAACAAATGTAAATTACTATTATTTCTGCAGTAAAACTTGATTTATTGATCATTAATACAAAAAAAAAACTGTTAAAGAGGTACATTATGGGATAAAAACATATTTTGAGCTACATTCAAGGGTGTGCCCTGTAAGTTTGTCTTTATGTCACTGACACTTGCTCCATCAGAATTCAAACTCGTCTTTGGAATATAATAGTCTCTCTTTTACATCTAACATGCACCTTTTGTTGATAGTAACTATACTGTCTTCACAAATCTTTTTTACAATTTCTGAGCGTTCATACCAAATTTCATCGGGTTTTTCCGGCCAGACCCATTTCTTGCCTTTCCTATTCATACATGACACTTAATATCTTGTTGCCGAGTTTTCAAAAAGATTTATTTCTATTATTTTGCAAGGGAATAGTTTTCCCTCGTAAGACACGATTACGTAGTCGCCCACAAGAAAATCAGAATTGAAACACTCAATATTGTCTTTGTCTTGAGAAATTGAAGAACCTTGATTCCCTTCACAATTTTGAAATTCTGGAAAAAGAGGGATATCCCAAGAAATATTACTGAGAGTTTCTCTGATATCTTCATCAGTTATTCTTGTCAGTGTCCTGATTGTTCCCTGGCCTCTTCTGAATCCACCTCTGGTTTTAGGCCCACTTCTTATCCTCTCAAAATTTTCTTTTCTTTCTTCTAATTTTCTTTGTTTTAACCTGGCTTTTTCTTCTTTGGTTTTTGCCCTTTCTTCGTTTTCTTTTTATTTTGCCTCATAAAACAAATTTCATGGAGTGCTGTCATTGGGTGTAGTGGGTCTTGGTTCCATAGAAGCGGGTCGCAGGCCTCTGTTTGGGATGTCTGGGCATACCGCAGTATCTGAAAAAGTATATATTTCATTAACTACTTTAAATTAAGTTTTGAAAGCATTATTTAGTTTAAAGTGCAGTAAAAATTACAACACTGAACTAAACCATACACTATTTATGTCTGCAATTTGCATCACACTTGTTTGTAAGCTGCCAATATTTAGGTCTACACTTTTAGGCTTTGACAGATTGATTACAGTATTGAAAATCTAAAACAATTTTGGTTGAGTTATAATTAGTTATATTATTGTATAAAATGTAATTATTTACATATAGTATAAACTCTTTTCCATTAACTAAAATTTGTAAGTACAGTTTGACATTTTCAGTCTAACTTTGTACCAGTACAAAGTTACCCCAAAATTATGTCATTCCGACTTGCAATCTGTATCTTACTTATGAATAGTGTACAGTAAACCTCAAACTATAACTTATGATATATTTTTAAATTTTGAAGATTAAAGTTTAAGATAAGCTAAAATATTCAATGATAAAAATACATTTTATACTTACATCAGCAACTTGAAAACAAGGGTAGGGAAGATCCATCAAAACACTTATGTCTTCAAACAGCATCTAAAACTGGAGGGAAAGTCATGCAGCCTAAAAAAAGCACAGAGAGGAAGGAGAAAAACAGTTGATCAAGCAGGTTAGGCAACCTTCACAAACGTGATATTTAGTGATTTTGAACATAAAAAAGCAATGAGGTGTGACCACTGGTACAGAATTATCCTGACTGGTACAAAGTTACCCCGACTGACTGTTGGGTCAAAAAAACACATTTTCTGATCTTTATTGTTTCTTAATGTTTATATGTTTCCAAACAATATTTGGACCATCTTACACCTGAATTTAACTTTTAACAAATTAACTTTTTATTCGAAGCCCTTGCAAACTGGAGAAAAGGGACCTTGACTTCCCCGAAGCTATTTTAACGCTTGAAGTTAAGAAAATCCGAGAGTTCTGTGAGGAAGAAATGCAAGACTTGCTAAGACCTGATCCAGGAATCATATACTGAAAATATACAGGGTCTTCCAAAAGAAGTAGTCGACGACGTAGCTCCTGGTCCAAGTGAAGTTTCAAAACAAACAAAAATGTACTAGAAGGTCAAGAAATAAAAAAGTAAATACCCCGTTGCAGCAAACCTGCATACTCAGCGAATTTCAAGTGCAAAACAACATATTTCAATCCAACAAAGCGAGATTTGACATGTTTTGGTAAGCTCCATAAGAATAACATGGGGAATGAGTTTGCAGGTTTGCTGCTACAGGTATATAAAAACAAGGTGGTTGTAATTCATTATTTAGTAGATATGAACTAGAAGAAGCTATTTATCAAGTTATATCAAGATATGTTGAGAAATAACCGAGATATAGAATTTTACTTATTTCCCATAAGGTTAACATTGGGACAACCACCACTTTCAATATCTCAGTAACCAATGGACATAGAGCAGTGATTCAGGATATTAAATTGTTTGTTTTTTTGGGCTGAATCCAGTGGTGCTAACAAAAATCGGAATATTTCTATTTTTCTACATAAAAAACTCAAAAAACCCAATTTTTCAGGGTTTATCCCCCCCCTATTCTCCCTTCCGATGGTCCGATCGGGCTGGTTTTCGAACTCGTCCGAATAATAACTACTTTACACATCTGTGCCAAATTTCATTCCAATCAGACAATTTTTGCGAGCGCTATCGTGCTTACAGACACATATATAGATATATATATCTAGAAATTTGAATGAATAGTGTTTTTGACTTCTGGGGGCACCAAAACGAAAAGTTATAGTGGTCCCGGGCTTAGGTCTTACCATGAGACCTACGGTAATAGCTTCTTCCCTATAGGGGAAATTCGCTAAAACTCAAGACACCTATATAATATCATATTTTGTTAATATTTTTATAATGAATTCTTATTTGAGTATGAAATTTAGGGATGTGTCGGTACCACTATTTTCAAAGTCGGTACCGGTACCGGTTCTTGACAAGATCGGTTCTCGGTTTTCGTTACCGGTACCATCGGTACCAAGTGTTAGTCAAAACATGTTATATAATGTAACGAACCCTCAAACCTACAGACAATCTGTTGTATGTTACTGTTTTAAAAATGTTTTAATTTTCAAGTGTAAGTTTCAGCAAGACATAAAATACTATCTCAGTCATTAATTTAATTGTTTATCCTTCTGTTAACAGGTGATATAAAAAAATATACTATGTAACAAAAAAAGAACAAATTCCAAGGTAAAAAATAACAGCTTACAAATTTGTTTCCATTGATAATTGATAATCTTACAATTCCCAAAGAAAATAACCCCATTCCCATTAATTTTAAGTATTAAGAGTAAAAAATCAATCAAGAGTCAAAACATTTAAGATAAATTTCAAATCAAAATTTATTTTAGAAACATTATTGTCCTTCAATAGTACGCAGTGGTATTTGCCATCGGCGCAACGCCCGCGGCAATGCGCGGTGCGATCAATTGTCTTTCGTAACTGGTAGTTACTCCCGCCGATTACCATGGGTACCGAGGTACCGGTACCGACATTTTGACGCCAGTTCTCGGTACCGGTTCTTTTGCCAAGAACCGGTGGTACCGAGAACCGACTTAATGTACTGACACATCCCTAATGAAATTTTAATTAACTTTAGTTGTTATCATGTAACAAGACATTTTTTCTTTAAAACGTTGTGTTTTTTTATTACTTCTATTTCAGCAACATTTGACAAAAAATACAAACAGTTTGACACAAATTCAATGGTGGATTCATATTCTGCTTTAAATTTCTGACAAAATGATATATAAAACATAACCAATAGTAAAATAAGTAGTAACAAAAAAATTCAGGTTAGAAATTTGTAAAACTTTAGACCTCGATTTCCTAAAATTGATGTCTTTAATATATCAAATTCAAACATTTATAACTCAGGCATTTTTTAAGATATCTTGAAAATTCTTTCTCCAGTTTGTTTGGTGTTTAATGTAGATTAATGATATACTGATAACTCAGTTTCGAAAAAATGGAAGTTAAGGTCCCTTTTCCCTTGGCGGGTCACATATATATTGTTTCCCTTAAACGGCCGCGGGTCCCTCCGGCAACCGCCCCAGTTGCCCCGCCTTCGGGGCGGCCCTGCCTAAACGTGACAGCCACTGTTTTGAACCATAGGAAATCAACTAGATATGATTTTCTGCTTTAATAACCCTAGCAAAGTAGCATTGCCAGTTGGAATACCATGACCGACCTTATTACTAGAACTAACCATGCTTGCATACATCCTAACTGCTAACTGCTTCTAGTTCTCTGTGTGGCTTTTTAACAAATCTCTTAAATGGGGATGTAGCCTATAACTGTATTTTGGGGAAATACTAATTAGACTCAAAACTGGAAATGTATAGTTGAAATCCACAAAAACACTCACATAAGACGCCATCATTGCAGGGTAAGCGGCGAAGCCTATTGTCACTAGGTACAGTGGATAGAGATAAAGCTTCACTGAGAAAAACATGTAGATGGAACCACTGAGCAGGGACAATGCTGCGATCACACTGAATATTGGTTCCTGCCCAATAACATTTGTTTCTTTAATACAATACATGATTGACCTTCACGATACTATCCAATACTGGATGTAAATAAAAAACGTCTTACAACACTTAAAAATATATTTACACTTATACTGTATTTACATACAAGATGGTAAATATACAAAAATGGTGAAAATGGTGATCGATTTCGATTGGTCTCACCAATCATCATCCCATGAGAGTCTCATTGGGCCTGATAATGATTGGTGTGACCAATCAAAATCGATCGCCATTTTCCACCATTTTTGTATATTTACCATCTTGTATACAGTATAAGTGTAAATATATTTTTAAGTGTTGTAAGATGTTTTTATTTACATCCAGTGATTACAACAACACGTATCATGCTAATCAAGAAGTTACTATCCAATAATAATAATAATAATTTAGAGTCTTGTGAATTGTGAAACATATTGCCATTATTTATTTTGTTTGGTTGCAATTGTAAGTAATGATACTTAAACTCATTGAAGCTGAGAACTTGGAAGGTTACAACAAGACGTTAAAACATTTACTTTGTCTACCCTTTTAATGTGGAACTATCTAGTTAAAGATAGACTGCTTGATGATTTGCCACTTAAGGGTCCAGGCAGTTGGGGGGTTATCAGATATCGGGAAATGGAATGCCGGCTAAAACGGCAAACAGCCAAAACCACAAATCTAAAGAATGCGGTCAAAACAACAAATATCCTAGGTCTGCTACCTGGGGAGGGTTAGTAGGTAATCCAAAAAAAAAAGTGGCGACTAAAACCACAAAGATTCCATCAACAGTTAGACGTACAAATGTTGATGACTCAAGCAATTTTTAAAGTAGCGCAGTTACAGCGAGCTGAGATGTCTCTCTGTAGACATATAAGTAAAGGAAATCTCTTAAATTAAGGTAGGGTCTAATAATTCTCAAGCGGAAATGTATACCATAAACTGGAATTCCACATCAACTGGAGCGAAAGCTTGTCTTGGAGTTCCACATGAAGTGAAGAGAAACAAAAATCTGATTTCCATCACCCTTTATCCAGGCTTTGGACCACAGACCATATAAAATTTTTTTTCTTGGTCTGTGCTTTGGACTAGCAAAGTGATAGTAAAACTTTATTATCACTTTGTCATGTTTAAAATCAGGTGTGGTTAACCTATCATCATTTGTTGTTTGGTTAAAAATGACTAATATAAGGCGAATGACATAAGATATTTAATGGCATTTTGTTCAATCACAATAATCAACGAGTCATATTTACATACAATACCATGGGGTATATTGTCAATAAAAATATATATCTAAACTATATTTAAAGACTTTATTGTAATAATTAATAAAAATTTAATTATGCTCCGTATAACACTTTAAAATTCTAAGGAATTAAAAATAGTTTTCAGTTAAAGCATTTAAGTAACAACTTTTTTTACATTAAAGGCTACTAAGATATACACAAGATAAAAATATGACACAGCTATTTTGACTAAAAATAAATTACAACATCACAAACAAATTATCACAAAAAATTGTAATAAAAACAATGTATTTAATTGTTCACATTAGATTAAATACAATTCAAGACGGATGAGAAATTACAAATATGAGAGAAAAAACTTACATTCGTGACAGTGAAACAAAAACTTAGTATCATATAGAGTCTAGATAAAGGTGAATCGGTTTAAAATATTTTTAGAGATTATGATTCAAGTAATATGTGAAAATTAATTTCCTCAAATAAATGTTTAGTGTGTTTTGACAGAATGCAATGAGTTTTTCTCCTTAGCACAGTATTGTGTTATTAAGTTGAATTTTTAATATGTGTTCAAAATGCAGAGTAGGAGTCACCTAAGTTGGCCAAAATGAAAGTAAACAAATAGCTTTTTACGAAACTAAACAAAAAATCCAGCTGTGCTGAAAACATTGCCAACAAACATCTGTTTTAGGATACACCTATAGTCCAGGCAACGAAAAGGTATAGAGTGAATTATTTGGAACACAATTTTTGACTTTGCAGCCTTGTTTGGACTAGTCAGGAGGTGAACATATCAAAAGTCCCGTCCGTAGCCCTTGAGCAGGGGGAGGGAGGGAGGTCTGAAGGTACCATTTTAGCGAATTTCCCCCTATAGGGAAGTAGCTATTACCGTAGGCGGCATGGTGAGACTTAAGCCCAGGACCATGTTATTTTTTCGTTTTGAGGTTCCTAGAGCCCAAAAACAACGTTCGTTCATTTTGGTATATATGTATATATATATATATATATATGTGTCCGTAGGCACGATAACTCTCGTAAAAAAAGTCCGATCTTGATGAAATTTGGAACAAACATTTATAGCGATATTCATGACTTTAAGTTCGAAAACCAGCAAGATCGGTACACTCTAAGGCAGTTTTTTTGACTAAATAAAATTTATTTTCAAGATTTAACATGTTTCTATTAATTTGATATAAATTTAATGGTCAGAATTGAATTCAGCTTAAAAAAATAAACAATATAGCATTTTGAATTATTGCTCTACATCAATCGCTTACTGAGATATCGGATCTGCAAAATGCAGTACATTGTCTTTGTTTTTCCCTGAAGGGACATAAACTGTCCAAATTCTGGTATGAAATACCCAAATTTTTCATTCAATTTCCCTAAAATGGGATTTAAAAAAATAATAAAACAAACCACATGATTGAATTTAATTTGTTCATATGTGATGGTTTGATCTGTTTTTATTTCTTGGCTCTGAGTAGATTGATAATATGTTTGCTGACATTTATGTACTATAACAAGTAAATTAATTAAAAATTATCAGAATATGAATAATTATTGAGAAATAAAATCATGAATGATAAAATTTACTTAATTTAGATTAATATTTACAAAAAATATCCCTAACTTATGTAGATTATGCCCACATATAAAAAATAAATCCTTTAGAAATTAACTGAGCATGCAAGTTTGCTGCAACACGTTTATTTAAATTTTAAGATAAATCATATGTTTGGATTCAATTTTTTCATGTGACTATTTTATTTGTTTTTATTTTGACTGATTTTAAATCATTGATTGTAAGTTTGCTTACATTTTTATACTATAACAAGGATACACTTATAAAAAATAATAATTATAAGAATAACAAAAAGAATATTGCTGGAATGGATACCGATGTGATTCCCATGATCATTTCCTTTAGCCTATATCTAAAGCTCTTGAATTGATATGTAATATACTTTTTGCATTAATTGCATAAAATGTTTTAAATATTTTCCTGTGCATAATTAAATAAGCTCCCATATAAAAATTAATTCCTTAGAAATTCGCTGAGTACGCAGGTCTGCTGCGACGGGGGTATTTTGTTTTTCTTAAATATCTTGAAAACTATCAACTTTTAATATTCCCTATTAAATTTGAAATTAAATAAAATTAAATTTCCTGTAAGAAAGGTATATAATATATCTATTTTGGTCCAACCATTAACAAGAAAAGCACTAATTTTATTAATATTTAAACAAATATCCCTTCCATAGGAAATACATGTAAATTTGTATGTAACATACATGCCCAATGGGGCAACACTTTTTCCACCTAAAGGAAAATGAACAGCATTCAGGAAATATTGACAAAATTTCCAGTAATTTGACGCCTCAATCATAAAAATTTGTCTGAAATAAAGGTGTTGGCGAGCTCATAAAAAACGTAATTTTTCAAGGAATTCTAAACAATTACTTTATTTGTACGAATTCCTTGAAAAATAACGTTTTTTGTGAGCTCGCCAACACCTTTATTTTAGACCAATTTTTATGATCAAGGTGTCTAATTACTGGACATTTTGTCAATATTTCCTGAGTGTTGTTCATTTTCCTTTAAGTAATAAAAACGTTGCCCCATTGGGCTTGTGTGTTACCCACAAATTTACATGTATTTCTTATGGAAGGGATATTTGTTTAAATATTTATAAAATAAGGGCTTTCCTTCTTAATGGTTGGACCAAAACAGTCATATTATATACTTTTCTTACAGGAAATTTAATTTCCTTTCATTTTCAAATTTGATAGGTAACACTAAAAGTTGATAGTTTTCAAGATATTTAAGAAAACCAAAAAATGGTACCTTCAGACCCCCCTCCCTCCCTCCGCTCTAGGGCTACGGACGGGGACTTATGATATGTTCACCTCCTGACCAGTCCAAACAAAGCTGCAAAGTCAAAAATTGTATTCCATGCCATTCCCTCTATACCTTTTTTTGAGCATTCATTGCCTGGACCATCACAGTAAAGAGAAAGTTCTGATGCAACATTGCAGCTAGAAGTTCTCTTGCGCAACTTAAAATATTACTCATGGGCTTTTTCAATTTAACATGGATTATCACAGAGAAGGTGTGTCATGACTGCGCTACTTTAAGAATCGTTTCATCAAAATGTGCACTTCTGTCGATTGACAGAATCTTTGTGGTTTTAGCCACCATATTTTGGTTTGGATTACCTACTGACCCTCCCCAGCAGTGACGGATCTAGGGGGGGGGCAGCGGGGGCACCTGCCCCGGGTGCCAGGCAGTAGGGGGCGCCAACGGCGTCCCACACTGTCTGGCTTTGGTTGAGAGACAATTGAATAAATTTAATTTAAAGTCAAATTTTTCATTTTGCGGCCGGCAAATCTCTCAGTAGCATCGCTGCCGGAAAATCTCTGTGCCATCGCGGCTGCCAAGCCTGTCTATCTTTTTGTGGTCGTCACTTTTCTCGGTGTTCGATGGCCAGAAAATCACACGCTCGTTTCGCGGACGCAGATTTGCTGACTTGTCCCGCGCCCTAAAAATCGCCCGCTCATTTGCAGCCAGAAAATCGCCTGCTTGTTTCACGGCCAGCAGATCTTTTGGTCGTGTTGTGGACGACGAGTCTCTCACTCTTTTTGCCATACATATCTTCGCCAGAAATTTTGTCGTTGCAGGCATATTTCTTTGTCGTTTCACTGCCGACAAGTCTTTCGCTAATTTAGAGGGAGTCATATTTATTGGCCACATCGCAGCCACAAAATCTGTCGTTTAGACCGCGGCTGGCAAATCTCTCCATCGCATTGCAGCTGGAAAACCGCTGGCCCTTTTCATGGTCGTTCCACTCCTTTGGGTCGTATCGCGGCTGTTATAACGCGGTCGTTTATACCAAGACCGGCAAATCTCTCGGTCATATTGCGGCCATAAGATCGCTCAGTGTCTTTGTGGCCAGCATATCTCTTGGTCTCATTTCAGCTGATAAATATTTTTGACATATCGCGGCCGTTAAATCTCTCGGTCGCATTGTGACCGTCAAATATAATATTTTATTTTACTTTACGTAAATTGGGCTCAAGTATTCGTTTTAGGAGGCAACAAGGCTGATTTCACTAGTCAGCTATTGTTTTGAAATAGTCGGGAAAGGTCAGAAAAAAGTCGGAAGTTTCATATGTGAAATCTGGTAGACATCTTGCTTTGGTTTTTCAGCGGCTGGCAAATTCCTCGGTCATAGTATGAAAATAACAGCTCTTGCTTAGGTTGTATCGTGGCCAGCGAACATCGGTTGTATTGGTAAGATGAAATCATATTGTGATATACAAGATAATTTCTTATCCATCACATCAAAGATGCATTAAAAATATATATCTTGTGTTTAGTGAGTGGGGGCGCCAAACGCCGATTTTGCCCCGGGCGACTGCAAGTGTAGCTCCGTCACTGCTTCCCAGGTAGCAGACCCAGGATATTTGTTGTCTTGAAGGCATTCTTTAGATTTGTGGTTTTGGTCATTTGTCGTTTTAGCCGGACACCCGGGAAATGAGGGCACCATCAAACCAAAACAAAATTTCTAATGCCGGTTGACTGGAAACAAATTACTCTCATCAAAACAAAAAAGGCTACTCAAAATTCAGTCAGATGAACAAATGTTGGATAGCTAAGATTCAAATGTAGTCACATTGTATGTTTTTCAGCCAAATTTAAATTTTTTGGCAAATATGATCGATTAGAGTAGGTAGAAAAAATTAAAAACATATATACTAATTTTAAACAGAAATTAATCTTTTTGTGTGGTAAAATTTATGTTTTAGTAAAAGATACATTTACCAATAAAGAAGACCTGATGAGTCCATAGGAGTTGAGCGAGAGAATGTAACAAGCCATGAGCAGCGATGTTGTCCAGATACAGCTGGAGACTGTGTTGAGTAACGTGACGAATGCCGGACCAATCACGGACGAGTACGAGAGACCATATGTTACCAGCAATGTCTCGCACAGGCTCCCTATCATCTGCAAACAAGTCAAGTCGCTCTAAACTTTTTTAACTTACTTAAAATAACGGATTACAGTTTAGTTTAAAATATTTATATGCTTAAAAAGCACAAAAACGCTTCAATAGAGAAACTTTTAAAAATTCACACAAGATAAAAATAAGAATAATTTAGCATTTTGCTTTTTATATAAGGTGTCCTGAACTCTCTACACATATTTCTTGCTATTGTTCCTGAACCATAGACAAGTAGAAATATTGTTTTAAAAATCTCAAACTTTTCTCCAACAGCCATTAGTCTATATCTTGTGTTTTTCACATATTAATATTTAATCCAAGATCCGACGGGTAGTTGTAGCATCATGTGAGGTTTTTGAGATATTTAAGTTTGAAATTTTTAAGCAGCTGCTATTTTAAAAATAAACATTGTAAAAATTGTTTTTGTATTGTTAGTTTTTTGGGCGACATAGACATACAAAATTTAATTTTGTTACAATCAACTAGTCTTGAATCTATACAGGGTGTTTTTTTAAAAACTTGCTTCTTAATTTATTCAGAAACAAAAATAAATTTTAGAATTCTGTTTACTGGAAACGTCTACCAACGCAGGGGGAAGTCAATTTCACAGGAAAACTTTATCCCCCCAACTACCCCCTTCTCACCCCAACCCCTAACTTAAAATTTTCAAATGGCAACATACCCTTTGTGACATATCGAATTAAAGAGCACAAAAAAAAAAATTTTGGTGGAAGAAAAATTAAAATTGCCTCATGCGTTCTCGAGTTATTTGGTTTTTAAGGGTGTTTTTTGTTTAACTTCAAATATTTATTATTTAAAAATTAACACAGACATAAATGTGATGTTAGCGGGAAACATCTAATTAATGACAGGGGAATTTTTGGTGAACTCAAAATCAACCCTTATTTCACCCCCTTCCCCCAACCCCTTTGTTGAAGATAGAGACTTACCCCAAGTGATATATCAAATTAAAGGGTATGAAAAAACTAGATTTATTACAATAACTAAATTGAGATCCAATTCAAAATTTTTGATATCCTCATATTTTACAATCTGACAATTAATTTAAATGCAAATAATTTTAAATTCATCCTTCCTGCAAAAAAAATATTGCTGGCTAGATAAACGTCTTCGATACCGGATAGCTACAGATGGCATTATTTATTAACAAGTACTGACAGAATAACATGATAAAAAATATTAATCACCACAGGGGTTGGGGGAAGGGGGTGAAATAAGGGTTGATTTTGAGTTCACTACACATTCCCCTGTCATTAATTAGATGTTTCCCGCTAACATCATATTTATGTCTGTGTTAATTTTTAAATAATAAATATTTGAAGTTAAACGAAAAATACCCTTAAAAACCAAATAACTCGAGAACGCATGAGGCAATTTTAATTTTTCTTCCACCAAAATTTTTCTTTTTTTGTACTCTTTAATTTGATATGCCACAAAGGGTATGTTGCCATTTGAAAATTTTAAGTTAGGGGTTGGGGTGAGAAGGGGGTAGTTGGGGGGATAAAGTTTTCCTGTGAAATTGACTTCCCCCTGCGTTTGTAGACGTTTCCAAAAAACAGAATACTAAAATTTATTTTTGTTTCTGAATAAATTAAGAAGCAAATTTTTAAAAAAACACCCTGTATAATTAATACGCCAACACAAAATTTGTCTTATGAACTCCTCCGTCATTTCTTAACCGATTTTGATCATTGACGGCTCATTGGAAAGAGCGTGTCGCGTAGATTTGCAAACTGGTCTTACATTTTTGAAAAAGTCCCTTGGGCTCTGCCCCATTGGCTTTTAAAGTTCCCTTGTTATCCTAATGAAGAACATAATTGTTTACATTTTGATCAGCTGGATAATTTAATTGCTGTTATTTTTTAATTTGTGTAAACATAACCAACAAGACGGATCGTATTAGCATGATTGTGTTTTAAATTTGTCGCCATTTGAATTATCGCTCTGCTAGAGTAGCGCACGATTCCGTGTGCTCGGATCCACTAGTTTAAAATTATTTTATGAAAAAAAAACAAAATAATAGTTGAATGAGTAATCTTTGAGATTCCGCCATTTTAATTTGATATTTTTCTGTGTCAATGATCCAAGAACAATAGGTACCCAGTACCTAAAAATATTGGTGGAGAGTATATTTTAGGTACTAAACCTTAATACACATTACACCCTTTATACACATTACGCGTTTATGTTGTTAAATGTCTTTAAGCACAATAACTTGTGTAATAAGTGGTATAAGCAAAATGACACATACTTTCTCACTTTATTGTCCAGTCAAAGTGTCTTAAAAAACCCTTTCTTTTTTGGGTTAAGTTTGATCTTTGTTTTTTCTTATGTTTTTTAGGGCGCCGAATTCAAATCTGATGTTTGTTAACAAAATTTTGCGACGAAATATTGTCAAAAATGCAAAGTAATACAAAAATACTGAATTTCTTACATATTTTTGCTTACAACTCAAAAACCATAAATTTTATATAATATATATTATATATATATGAATATGAATTATATATATGAATTACATATACAGTACACCTCGGATTATCCGGACCCCATATTATCCGGATCCCGGATTATCCGGACCGGTCCATCCGAGAAATTCAAAAATTAATATCACGGTAAAAACATGATTTTATCGAGTATACGGAGGAAATGCGCCTTCTAAAAGTAAAATGCAAACATAATAGATTACTGTACGCATTTTGAATCACATTGTCTAAACAGTACATTACAGCATTTTCGTGAACATAGTTTTCTGGATTGCTACTTGGGGCGCTGTCAGTGATCAACAAAGGCGTAGGCCTACGGCAATTTTGCGAGTTAGTTTATTGCTGGCATTTGACGCGTTATGTTATTTCTTAAGAATAGTTACTGTAATAAGTTTTGAGTTACTTTAAGTTTCGTCATTATTATTCTAAGTTTGAGTCATTTTGAGTTATGATTATTTAATCTTAATAAATTAAATAATTTAATTTAGCGTTTTATTCCAAACCTAAATCGAAAGTACGGTAAAAGTTAACATTATAATCGTACGATTAATAATGAATTGTAGGTCTTAAATTTGTTTCAATATTAAACCCCTGTAAAATTTTAAAAATTAATATGTTGTACAGTCTTGATACGCCGTTTTCAGCATCAATTTAGCAGGGGCTAAGGTACGCATTCTCTATTTAAGCGATACTTAATGACCTCGGATTATCCGGATTTTTTGTTATCCGGATCGGTGTTCCGCCACATTAATCCGGATAATCCGAGGTGTACTGTATTATATATGAATTATATACTTATAATTATATTATGAATTATTACATATATTATAATTCATATATATATATATATTCATATATATATATATGAATTACATATATATTATATGAATATATTATATTCAACAAGTTTGAATGTAATCAACCTACTTTTTTGAGAGTTATCGTTAATAAAAGAAAAAAGTGTAACCATATAAGAATGATTTTATTTGTAAAGCAACCATTTTATATATTTTTACCATTTTACTTTCTCCCCCCTATACATAGTATATGGAGAAAGTATTGTTTTCGTCAAAATTTTCGAATTTGAGTTGTTAGTGGATATATTCGTTTTAGTGCTCCCTGAATCCAAAAAAATGGTTTTAGGCCTGGTGTCTGTCTGTCTGTCTGTCTGTGTGTGTGTGTGTGTGTGTGTGTGTGTGTGTGTGGATGTATGTGTGTGTGTGGATGTATGTGTGTGTGTGTGGATGTAAACAAAGCTAGAGACGACACCAGTGGTCCGATTTTCATGAAATTTGGCATGTAGGTATAAAGCCGTGGTATCTCCAGGCGTATTTTTATATTTTTGATTTTTACGGGTATTTACCCCATAAAAAATTACAAAAATCCAAATTTCTCAAAAACGGCTCTAACGATTTTGATAAAAATTTCATGGTTTTTAGTGCTTACAATGAAAAACAAAATGACACCACCTGCATGTCTGTAAAAATTCAGGTTCAGAAGTTATGAGGGTTTAAGTATTAAAAAATTCATATTTTTTAAATTTCACTAAATCTGTAACCTCCAAAGTAAATATACTTGCAACCATTAAATTTGACTTGAAAAACTAAATAATGCAGTATTTTGAATCATTAGTTTACGTCAATTGGTTGCGGAGATAATGGATATTTTAGTTCGGCGGTAAACGCAGTACGTTGCCCAATGTTATTCTTATGGCAAATATTTAAAAACCGATATCTCCGTTATTTACTAACCAATTTTGATAACATTTGGTATATATTTGTATGATAATTAATTGTTAATTTGTTTTATTTCACTATATATGTTTTCTGGTTTTAAATGACTTGAAGGGAGAAAGTATGTGTCAGTTTCCTGATACCGTTTATTTTTAATGTATTTGCAATCATTTTATTTGTAAAGAAAAAAAATGGCACCCCTTACAAGAACAAAGAGTTCGGCAATGGAAGCAATTATTTTGGGGTAACTTTGATTTATTGGCTGATGGCCCAAGAGAATCAGAGGTCCTAAAAGGATCAGCACTGACAGAGTACACCGGAGCTCTCTAAATTTAAACAACAATTTACTGCATACGAGTTTATTGTGTCATCAATATTACAACATAAGATAAGCCTAATTCAAGATTCAATAGAAAATTAACCTTAACAGTACAATGTATGCTTACTCAGCCATATTTACTTAAATGTTGCAAAATTAACCAGATCAAGGAAATGCAGGCACTGATTGTTCAAAATCACAATTATTAATTATTATTAAGCAATCCCACAACGGTGAGGGAACCTATATCCTAACCAGGGTGTCACAGATCTATTGGTGAAACTTAAGACGAAAACAATAAAGGGTATCAGGAAACTGACACATACTTTCTCCCTTAAAGTAATTTAAAATTGGAAAACCTATATAGTGAAATAAAACAAATTAACAATTAATTCACACAAATGCATACCAAATTTTATCAAAATCGGTTAGGACAGTGTTTCCCAACCTTTTGGTGCTTGCGTACCACCTACCATATTTTCAATATTTTTGCGTACCATCGCAAGGACCCCCCTCCCCCCACTACTGAGGGATCCCCTCCAAAACTGCCAATAGTTACCCTTCGGTGGTTTTGTTTTTGACAATAAAATTTATATTATTTTACCTGCCAAAGTAAATTTTTAGATCTTATTTTTATTACAAGGACATTTTGACAAATTATATGCTCCTCTCAGCTCTGCTCAATAATTTTATAGTCAATTTGGTGAAAACAAACGAATTAATTTTAATAAGAATTTCGTATTGTAAAAAATATCTAGGTATACGGGGGAAATAATCTCTGTCTGTTATTTGGAACTTTACATATTCCTCCTTTTTTACATTGAAAATTTAACATAGATAAACAACTCAGATATTTAAATATGCTGAATTTTTACCAATGACCTTATATTCAAGCATATTACAAAAATAATTTGTAAAAAGAACTACTCTTAAAATAAAAGAGTAACAGTAGTTCCTAAAATGTGGTACGAAATGGGAATGTTATGACCAAAACGGATACTGAAAAAGTTAATAAAGTTAAGGCATTAAGTGCGACTTTATACTGTTCGACGGGACAGCGTGCGTTCGTAAACCTAGCATTTTACTTTGTACTACTATTCTCTTGCGTACCACCTGAAAGGCCTTCGCGTACCACCAGTGGTACGCGTACCCCCGGTTGAGAAACACTGGGTTAGGAAATAACGGAGATATCGGGTTTTAAATATTTGCCATTAGAATAACATTGGGCAACGTACTGCGTTTACCGCCAAACTAAAATATCAATTATCTCTGCGACCAGTTGACGTAGACTAATGATTCAAAATACTAGATTATTTAGTTTTTCAAGTCAAATTTAATGGTTCCAAGCATATCTCCTTTAGGAATTACAGATTTTGTGAAATTTGAAAAATATGACTTTTTTAACACATAAACCCCCGTAACTTCTGAACCTGAATTTTTACAGACATGCGGGTGGTGTCATTTTGTTTGTCATCCTAAGCACTAAAAACCATGAAATTTTTATCAAAATCGTTAGAGCCGTTTTTGAGAAATTTGGATTTTTGTAATTTTTTATGGGGTAAATACCCGTAAAAATCAAAAATATAAAAATACGCCTGGAGATACCACGGCTTTATACCTACATGCCAAATTTCATGAAAATCGGACCACTGGTGTCGTCTCTAGCTTTGTTTACATCCACACACACACACATACATCCACACACATACATACATCCACACACACACACACACATACACACACACACACAGACAGACAGACAGACAGACACCAGGCCGAAAACCACTTTTTTGGATTCAGGGAGCACTAAAACGAATATATCCACTAACAACTCAAATTCGAAAATTTTGACGAAAACAATACTTTCTCCATATACTATGTATAGGGGGGAGAAAGTAAAAATGACAGGAAATGCCAATTTAAGACCAACCAGTTGAATGTTAACAACTGTACATGTATATGCATGTGTAAAACAATATGAACGGATGGTGTTTTTGGGGTCTGGAGTCATCAGAATAAAAAGTCATAGTAGCCTTGAGGCCTAGGTTTTATTATAACCCATACTGGAATAGCTTATTCCTTATAGGGAAATTAGCTTTTGTGGAAAAAATTGTCAATTTTCAATTTGCAGTGCCCATTGACTTTGTCTTAGAAGTAAAAACGTAGTGTATCTTGTAGGAAATTTCATGAACTTTCATTTTGCAAATCAATGTCCATCACATAAAATTTACGGTTTTTGAGTTGTAAGCTAAAATACATAAAGAAATCAAATTTTTTGCCTTATTTTGTATTTTTGACTATTTTCTGTCACAAAATTTTGTTAACAAACATTGGATTCGGAATCAGTGCGCCAAAAAACATCAGAAACAACAAAAATCAAACTTAACTCAAAACTTTCCCATGAAAACAACTTTTTGACTGGGCTATAAACAAGACAATCTACAATGAAACAAAATAAATCTACAACCATCCCACAAATTCAAACCAAATTTTATCGAAATTGGTTGGCAATTAACGGAGATGTCGGTTTTAGCGAATTTCCTTAAAGGAATAAGCTATTACGGTAGTACTCATGGTAAGACCTAAGTTCGAGACCATGTTAACTTTTCATTTTGGGGTCTCCAGAAGCAAAAAACATTATTCGTTCAAATTTATATATATATATATGTCTGTTAACACGATAGCGGCCGTAAATATGGTCCAATCTTAATGAAATTTGGTACAGACGTGTAATGTGGTAATCACTCGGATGAGTTTGTGAACCAGTCCGATCGGACCACCAGAAGGGGGGGTAAAGGGGGATAAACTCCCCCAAAAATGGGTTTTTTGAGCTTTTTACATAGAAAAATAAAATTTATCAAATTTTTGTTGGCACCATTGAATTCAGCTAAAAAAAACAAACAATTTAGTATTTTGAATCACTGCTCTATGTCCATTGGTTACCGAGATATTGAAAGTGGTAAACACAGTACGTTGTCTCAATGTTAACCTTATGGGAAATAAGTAAAATTCTATATCTCGCTTATTTCTCAACATATCTTGATAAAATTTGGTAAATGGCTTCTTCTAGTTCAGATCTACTAAATATTAAATTAAAACCAACAAGTTAAACATACCTGTAGCAGCAAACCTGCATACTCATTCCCCATGTTATTCTTATGGAGCTTACAAAAACATGTCAAATCTCGCTATATTGGAATAAAATATGTTGTTTTGCATTTGAAATTCGCTGAGTATGCAGGTCTGCTGCAACGGGGGTATTTTTATATTTCCCATAAGAATAACATTATACAACGTACTGCATTTACCACGAAACGAAAAATATCAATTATTTCCACAACCGTTGGACGTAGATTAATAATTCAAAATACTGGATTATTTACTTGATTCTTGATTCTTGATTTATTTTTTCTTGTCAAATTCAATGGTTTCAAGTATATTTTAGCGAATTTCCCTATAGGGAAGTTAGCGAATTTCCCTATAGGGAAGAAGCTATTACCTTAGGTCGTAGGTCTCATGGTAAGACCTAAGCCCGAGGCTATGATAACTTTTTGTTTTAGGGCCTCCAGAAGCAAAAAACACCATTCTTTTGAATTTATATATATATATATATATAAGCCAAAACCCATTGACTGACTGATCACAGTTTCTCAAAAACTATAAGGCTTAGAGCCATGAAACTCGGCACAAATTTTCCTTACAGGCTCTAGATGCGTACTAAGAAAGGATTTTGCAATATTTTGTCTCTAAAGCCCTAAATATAGTATATTAAAAAATACAATATGGCGACCACTTTTAGCTTTCAAAGCTTAATTTCTAAAAAACCACAAGACTTTGGGCCATGAAACTTGGCACAATTATTCTTTATAGGCTTTAGATGCAAAAAAAAAGGTTTTAAAAATATTCTTTCTCAGACGGCTAAAATAGATTACTTGAAAAATTCAAAATGGCGGCCATTTTAGTTTTTTCTAACTATGGATGGGAGTCCTGTAGAATATTTTAAGGGAACAAAAAAGGTACGAGAACTAATCTACTGAAAGAATAAAATTTAAACATTTAATTAGAAACTTTTGGGGAAATATGTTTTTGGCCAAGATATTTACCTCCAACTTTTTCTTACAGTTTTCGGTTTATTTTCAAAAACATGCTGAATTCAGATAGATGTCAAGTTGAAAATACATCCTTAGTGTCATCTTTGTTTTTTATTCTGGGTTATCCTCATTCTCTGTATTGGAAATTGGAGGAAGTTAATTTATACCATTTGCTAATCATGAGGGGGGGATCATGTTTAGAGGAAGCGTTACACTTTCTCATTTTCATCTAGAGTGTAATTATAAGCTGCATCTTGAGCGTTTAATTGCACGCACATGACCCATATAAATCAGTCCATTTGTTAATTATTCCTAAAAATTGCACAAGGCATAATATAATTCAATTAAAATGAGCTATCCTTTCAGCGGGCGAAGCTGCGGGTACATCAGCTAGTATATATATATATGTATGTATGTATGTATGTATGTGTCTGTTAGCACGATAGCGGCCATAAAAATGGTCCAATCTTAATGAAAATTGGTACAGACGTGTAAAGTGGTAGTCACTCGGACGAGTTCGTGAACCAGCCGATCAGACCATCGGAAGTGGCGGTAAAAGGGGATAAACCCCCCCAAAAATGGGTTTTTTGAGTTTTTTACTAAGAAAAATATAATGTTCACATTTTTCTTGGCACCATTGAATTCAGCTCAAAAAACAAACAATTTAGTATTTTGAATCACTGCTCTATGTCAATTGGCTACCGAGATATTGAAAGTTGTAAACACAGTACGTTGTCTCAATGTTAACCTTATAGAGAATAAGTAAAATTCTATATCTCGGTTATTTCTCAACATATTTTGATAAAACTTGGTAAATGGCTTCTTCTAGTTCAGATCTATTAAATATTGAATTACAACCACCCAGTTTTAATATACCTGTAGCAGCAAACCTGCATACTCATTCCCCATGTTATTCTTATGGAGCTTTCAAAAACCTGTAAAATCTCGCTATGTAGGATTGAAATATGTTGTTTTGTTCTGGAAATTCGCTGAGTATGCAGGTCTGCTGCAACGGGGGTATTTATTAATTATTACAATTTTAAGTAAATTTGAAAAAAATGAATTTGTTAACTCTAAAATCCTTATAGCCTCTGAACCTGAATTTAGACAGACATGCGGGTGGTGTCATTTTGTATTGGCATCTTAAGCACCACAAACCATGACATTTTTATCATAATCGTTAGAGCCGTTTTTGAGATATTTGGATTTTTGTTGTTTTTTATGGGTGTTATGGGGTAAATACACTTAAAAATAAAATTTGAAAAAATGAAAAAACCTGGAGATATTGTGGTTTTATATTTGCATGCCAAATTTCTTGAAAATCGGACCATTGTTGCCCACAGCCAATAATGATTTGACTTCTATGAGATAAAAATAAAAGAAAACCAACCAACTGAGCAAGTTTTAGTGTCCCGGGAACAGTCTGCAGGAATCGTAGATGAAGACAGCAGCAAGTGGTGGGGGAACTGCGAGTCACCACAATACTCGGCAGCCCTCTACTGCCCATCGCTGGAACAATAAATCAATTACAGTAATTTGTTGGAACAAATATATGGCAAAAACTCTCAAGAAAGCCAATGAGCGAACTGTATAATCTGCACTGTTGGGTGACTGGTCAACATCAATTGTCTTGTACAATAATCTGAATTTGTTTACTATCATCACATATCTGAAATAAAATACCCCCGTTGCAGCAGTCCTGCATACTCAGCGAATTTGAAGTGCATAACTAAATAATTTAAATGAAGCCTCGCATCAAGTAAAATCAATATACGTTCAAAAGGAAGCGTGCAAAAATACTCTCCGCTAGTGGCTTTTAGGGACAAAAGGCTATAAAAAAAATAATAGCCTATACTGGGCACGAAAATGCAATGTTCAAAAATTCAAATCAGCTGGCTTTCCAATGTAATCATATAGGGAAATGACCAGCTGTTTTATTTTGTGTAAAAATTCCATAAACATCATTAGTAAAAAACCGTATTCGTTATAGTACATCTATTTGACATATTTAGTTATCGGGCCTTTGAATAAACCATATGTCTGTATCCACCATATAGCTTTGAGTCAAACATCAGCTCACATGTTTTAATGTAAACAAAACAGACGTTTTAGATCCCAATGCTACTTAAATGGCAGATATTTTCTTTATTTTTTGTTTTCTGGCAAACTTTAACAAATTACGGTACTTTTACTGAGTCCCTGACATTAAAACATTTAATTTGAGCCCTTCTCCCTCATGCTGTGACTTGTAAAACAGTAAAATTCCCAAAATTGCTATTCAAAAATAAATTACTCTCCATAAGATTAGTATGGAAAAATGCAGGTTTTCTGCCACAGAAATTTGAAAATGAGGGATCTTAGGCTACAGTCCATTATATCTAAACTATGTGAAGCCACATAACAGGTTTTATCAAGATATGTTGATGAATAAGAAAGCTATCCAATTTTATTTACCTCTCATAAGGTTAACATTGGGAAAGAGAGTACGCAGGTTTGCTGCCTCAGGAATTTGATTAATTGGGTATTTTAGGCCATAATCAAGTAGATATTAACCGTGGAAAGCCCCATGCCAGTTCTTAACAGGATATGTCGCGAAATGGGCAAACTACACAATTTTTTTATTACCCATAATGTTAACATGGAGAATGAGTACCGGTATGCAGGTATGCTGCCATGAAAATATAAAAATAGGGTATTTTAGGTCATAATCCAGTATATTTTCAACTAGATGAAGCTACATACAAAGTTTTATCAAAATATTTTCAGAAATAAGTGAAATATAAAATTTTATTTATTTCCCATAAGGTTAACATGGGGACAATGTACTGTGTTTACCACTCTCAGTATCTCGGAAACTAAAGAACATAGAGCAACGTTACAAAATACTAATTTATTAGTTTTTTTGAACCGAATTCAATGCTGGAATCAAAAATTAGATTATTTTAAATTTTAATTTTTCTATGTAAAAAACCCAAAAAACCTAATTTTTGGGGGTTTATTCCCCTTTATCCCCCCTTCCGATTATCCGATCGGGCTAGTTTTCAAACTCATCCGAATAATAACTACTTCCCATGTCTGCGCCAAATTTGGTTAAGATCGCACCATATTTGCGAGCGCTATCGTGCTGACAGACTCACACACACACACACACACACACATATATATATATATATATATATATATATATATATAAATTTGAACGAATGGTATTTTTGGCTTCTGGGGGCCCCAAAATGAAAAGTTATCATATTCTCTGGCTTAGGTCTTACCATGAGACCTACCATAATAGCTTCTTCCCTATAGGGGAAATTTGCTAAAATTCAAACGAATGGTGTTTTTTTCTTCTGGTAACCTCAAAATGAAAAATTGTCATGGTCTCAGGCTTAGGTCTTACCATGAGACCTACGGTAATAGCTTCTTCCCTATAGGGGAAATTCGCTAATAAAAGTACCTGGTGGACCGAGCCTTGGTCGGTATTTTTTCATGTTTATCAGTTCATCTAATTACTATCAATCTTTTCAGCGTCATAAAATTTAAAAATAGAAATCTTTTTATTACTCTATACAATATTTATGCCACACGCTCTAGATGGCTGTAGTATGCAAACAGCTGTTCAGGGCCGCCGAGAGGCCATGTCAGCCAAGTCTGAAACTTGGGGCCCGGGCTCCGTAAGGGCCCGGGATGTGCAGATTTTTTAAAAATTGAAGAATTACTGGTATCGAATTTTGGAAATAAAATTAGGCCTATATGTTAAAAAAAAAATGTCAAACTTTATCACGAGTATTACTTTGATAATACAAAATTTAGTCAAGACAAAAATTATTGTCTGTCTGTACTATTTGTGTATTTGTATTTGTATTTGCGACTGACTGTCTACTACGGCGGGCGGAGCGGCGGTGGCGACCAGCGAGTAGTGAGCGTGAGTAACTCATACCTACCTCTCTTTTTCCGCTTTAATAGGAGGCAAGACAGATTAACAAGTTAGGCTATGTTGGTATTATAGAGTGATTTAGCTAAAACATTAAAATTCAAAGATGTAATTGAAACACTTGCAAATGAAAAAGGAGAAAAGTAGCTTTGTAAAGTTGTTTAAAATATTTATGTAAAAGTATTATTACTTTTATAACAATAGAGATAGATTTAAATTCTTTCAAACAAAGTGAAGCTAAAATTAGAACATATTTTTTTTAATCCTTATCAAGATCCTGAACAAACCTATTAAATGAATGTACAATTTTTTTACCACTAAAAGAGTGAAAACAAATGCATTTTTTTGCTTTAAAATATATTGACTAAAACTTAAATGCGTTATGATGACGTTATCCATGATGGTAAACAACAAGAGTAGTAACATGTGCTGCAATTAACGCAGATGGCCGGAAAAAACAATCGTGCGCACTGATCGTGAAAAAAATGGAAGATTAACTTTATGAGTGGAACGAACGCGGACGTTATGACAAAGAGATGAATGACTGGAAAATCCAGAAGTGCGGGACCACTTATAGCGGTAATTTTTAATAAGAGTAGACTATTTTCTAAATCTGACCAACCATTCAGCCTCAGTTGGTTCGGATTTTTTGAGTTCTTTAATGTATGATGTTCCACCTGTAGACTGCCTAAAAACGCGAGTTTAGAGATATAATTTTCTAACATTTTCCGGGGGAGGGCCCCCGGACCCCCCTTACGTTGGGGGGGGTATTACATACCCTCCCGGAGGGCCCGTGCAGTGTGCAGACTTGGGGCCCCGCTTGGCTCTTGGCGGCCCTGCAGCTGTTATGATTACTTCATTTGTTTACACTTTCCTTGTTTATTTCGTTGCTATTACTGCAACTCATAAGCCCAATGTTAAAATTTTACAACTTTAAAATTCGTTTTATTACGTTATTAGATTTTCTCTGGCCGAGTTATCTGCATAGAACACGTTTTTTAGTCATATTACTTATTTCCAGACTTTGATGGAAATCCTCAGAGCCTTTTTTGAGATAATTGTGTAAACATACAAACACACAAGCAAGCAAGGTAACATTGCTCATGTAAGAGTATAGGATTAGAGTTCGCGCACGCTCATCCTGACCAGCGCGAGAATTTTGACGCATCGGGGTGTGGGGGAGGAGGGGAAGTCACTCCCCTACTCAAGCCCCGCCCCTTTACTTCTGCTATGAGCTGTAAATAGGTGAACTAATATTCAAAACAAAAGTGAAATTCTTGGTTGTCAAAATATGGGACGCTACCAAAGTCTGACAGCGCCAAATCGGGACTGTTTAAAATTCCCAAAACACCAAAGTCGGACAGTGCCAAAGTCAGACAGCGCCAAACCCGGACTGTTTTGAAACAGTCCCGATTTGGCGGGAGCGTCAGGTGCCAAACCGGGACTGTTTCATTTTTGCACAGAAACGTCAAAGTCGGACGGCGCCAACTCAGGACTGTTTTGAAACAGTCCCGATTTGGCGGGAGCGTCAGGTGCCAAACCGGGACTGTTTCATTTTTGCACAGAAACGTCAAAGTCGGACGGCGCCAACTCAGGACTGTTTTGAAACAGTCCCGATTTGGCGGGAGCGTCAGGTACCAAACCCAGACTGTTTCATTTTTGCACAGAAACGTCAAAGTCGGACAGCGCCAAACCCAGACGGTTTTGTTTTTGAACCTTACTGTACAGGGCTCCTCCCCTTTGTTCTCATTGGCTCGCTGTAAAGGGGACGATGACAATGGGCTAGTATTGCGATTTTAAATTATCAGATTGTATATAATTTAAGAATAATTTTACGTTTAATCCAACCCTTTTCTCGATCATAATTGGTTTTTCTGCACTCATTGTTGAATAATGTAATTAATTTCCTTTTGAACTAAATATGCTACGTAATTTATTAAAAATTAATTTTACAATCTCAAGAATTTTAATTGTTTCATTTTTTACCCTCTGTAATTAAATATGAGGTAGGCAGAATTTAAATATTAGCCATTAATGGGCCAATAATGTGATTTTTAATTTAATTGGATTTTTAATTGTGATTGAATTTAGATTGTATTAATTTAAATTGATAAAAGTTAAATACAATCCATTTTCGACAATAAATGAAAAATATCCTATTTGGTAAATTCATTTCTTCATACAAAAAAATGAATAAATCCTTAACTTATGAGCAACAAATATATGAGAATACTCTTGCTTGCTCAATTATCTTAAAAACGGCTACCAGGATTACCTTAAAAGTCTTGAAATATCTAATTTCTGACTTTAAAAAAGTCTTATGTAGGTTACTTAGCTAGAGAAATTCTAATAAGTTAATGAATTTCATTTTAAAGTCGAAACACTTTACATTTGAAGTTGCCATGATAGCAACCAAATAAACAAAAAAATAAACAAACAACCTTCCTGCACCGTACAGCTGTATACAAACTATACAGCCATGTAGGACAAATACGGCATGTGGGATAAAGTTCGCATGAAGCAATAAAAAATGTGCATTTATAAAAATTGTGACACTAACATGTTTTATAGTAATTGGATGAAGTGGTAAACATGAAATGATACCTACCAAGGCTCGGACCACAAGGTTCTCATTATATAAACACATTAGTCCTTTTTGGACCATATAAGTTCCAAATTTATTTTTCGGATTTATAAATACAGTAAAACATCACTAACTCGACTCTCGATAACTAGACAGTCTGTGTAACTCGACACTTGAACAGCTGACAGAGAATCTTCAATTAAGCATTTTTATCAGAACATTCAGTTTTGATTGTTGAGTATTTGACATTTCTTCAAAGATTGTTCACCCATTATGTAAAAATACTTATGTAAGTGATAAATTTATATGTGAAGCTAATATTTGTTTTGTGTTCATGTATTAAAACCCATTGAAATTCCAATGTTCTGGATAACTCGACAACCCCCAAACTCGACAACCTCTGGGTCCACAAATAGTCGAGTTAGTGAGGTTTTACTGTATGTAAATATTTAAAGCCTTTTTGTTAACGGTCAGGTATTGTCTGTTAAATGTATAGGTTCTAGAATGTATGTTTGGCAATTTAGAAAATTCAAAAAGGAAAACGTAAAATATATTTATAAAATATATCTATAATAGCATAGTCTATAAAATAAGTAGGTGCCCATTTAAATATTTGCATCCAATGTGATTTACCAAAGTACTAAGGTATTTTAAATAACAACAAAACTTACACAGCAACTTTACTTATTATATAAATGAATTGGAAATAACTGCTGGAGTACCACAAGGATCGGTTTTAGGTCCAGTCCTTTTTATAATATAAGTCAATAATATCAATGAATCCGTGTCAAACTCAAATTTATGTTTTTTTGCTGATGACACAACAATAATTATAAAAGACCATGATAAATCTAACCTTTAAATTAAAAGTTATATAAATTCACATAACATTTTGCAATGGTTTAAAAAAATGAATTTTCAATTAATATCGAGAAACAAAATACATAGCAACATGACAAAACACAAAATACACAATTTCAAAACAACACATAGAACATAGAATTTTCAAAATAAATGGAATCAATTTATATTATAAATTACCATCACATCTAAAAAAAGAAAAAAAATTAAAATTTTTAAGAAAAAATTGAAAATGATTCTCATGGAAGGAATATTTTATAATGTTGAAGATTTTTTAAAGAAAATATTGAAATAACATTAAGATATTGAAACAAGGAAGATGTACAAAAAAAATTTGAAACAAGGAACAAATTGTGGTAAAGTTATTCAATAATACAAAAATGGTTTAGATACCTTCTAACGTCAAGTGATCCTAGAGTAGTCGTTTGGCTACTGCAGTTTCAATCCAACTAAAAAAGTCGTAGTCCAACTGCAGTAGTCGTTTGCTACTGCAGTTTTACAATAACTAAAAAAGTGATTCGGTGGCTAACGACAGGAAATAATACGAAGAACATGTTCAATCAAATAAAGAAAACTATATCCAATGAAAACGCCAAAAGCCCATTAAATACACCTACAGAGGGAGGAACGGTACATTCTATCAGGTCCACTCAAGAATTCTAAGGGCATTTGAAAATATTTTTTGAACACCTGCTTCTCGGGAAACCCCAACGCAGCAAGAAAACTGTTATGTACTTCCGCCCTTCTACGTAGAGTTCTATTACATTCCAGATTGATCGTTGAACACCTAATAAGGTTGAATCTCTTTTTCAATTAATCTGTTAAAAATGTTAGTTTTATTTTAAGAAAGTGGGTACAAATCCTGGTGTACAATTCTGGGGTCGGACTTAAGAAGCCAGGTTTAATTGGATTGATACCAATTATACAACTGTTCAGACAACCGTGAAACGTCAGTTTATTAAAATTCATAGTAATTTATCCGTCCTAAAAGTTCGCGCCCAGAATCGTACCCCCCGATCTGTGACGTCAAAATGAGGTAGGCGTTTTTTCTGTGGGTGTACAAAACCGGGGGGTAAAATTCCGGCGACCCATCCGTCGGCCAATAATATTATAGTAACAATATTACAAGATCGTGCCACAATCATTCTACGCTTATCTCTCATTCATAAATTGGCTTAAAATACCTTGTAGGTCACCATTTAAAGGAAAAATATTGAAATAGTATCAAAAGTATAACAACAAAATGTCACATGTTTTATTGAAGCAATGAGTAAAAATTGTAGTAAAATATTATCTGATTGAATTTCGACCTTTCGACCCGTAGGCGATCTCTAATATTTATAATAATAAAGCCATTGATCTTTATTTAGAGAAAATCCTTGGAAAAAATCAATTTTATGTTGGAAGTCCACAGCGTGATCGCTTGAAACTCATCTAATTTCAGTAAATTAGATGAGTCAGATTCAGATTACAGCGAGGGTTCTTTCAGAGAAAGTTGTTAGACCCAATTTTACTGTATAGCTTGATAAGAACTAAAGATATAGGTCTTTAACCAAAGAAAAATCTTTGAAATAATGAATGTTAGTTGGAATTTTATAACACGCCTAAAACATGTCCGATTTAATTTACTTGTCCAATTGCACATTTGAATTGATATTTCTGGATTTACTATGAAAGAAACAAAATTGGAGTTCTAGTTTCTCTATAAAGCGTACATTTTCTTCAAACGAAGGCTATTAATTACAATTCAACATTTGAATATTGGGTTTTATTTTCCAATTCAATTTATGTATTGAACTACTACATTGTTTCAAAACTCAAAACTACTCTTAAATATTTCTTTAATTTCTATTACAGCGCTATGATATAGTACGGTATACCGTAGCATGGTATAGTATAGTATGGATAGTACAGTACTATGGTGAGAAATAGAACCCTTCCATATTCCTTATACGGATTTACAACTAATTTAATAGCAAAAGGGTTTTAATTTTATTAGTTAGATTTTAATTAAATAGATTTTTGTGCTAACTCAGCTTAAAACTTAAGTTTGGAAACAAAGCTAAAAAAGGATTGGAAAATTTATTTTTTTCAAAAGTTTCAAAGCGTATAACACATACTCGGCATACAAGTTAAGTAATATTTTATTCTCTAAATCCAATTTAATTTCTTGAAGTGAATTAACTAGGTGTATACTGTTTATTAGTTGACTACACAATACGGAACTTGGAGTGGCTGCTTAATTTTTAAAATATAACTAAGTTTGAAATTTTAGTTAGTAATAGTAAGTTCTGCAACATATTTATATTGCGAATTTAAAGGTGCTGCTACACATACACGTCACGTACGTCCACACGCGGCCATAGAAGGCATATACGGTCCCATAACTGCTATGGCCCCGACGTCCACATACGGCCAATACGGCGATTCCGGAGAGGGTTCTATACATATTCACATTCGCACGGTACGTAACGTCCTTGATCGCATGCGCACATGAGGATGCGACATCCAAAGTCGCGTTGAAAAGCGGATTAAATAAGTACCCCTGGCGTGAGAATTAAGTATATATGGAATACAGATAAATATGATAAATATAAATTTTGTTTTGTTACATGCTTAATAAAACACAAGGTATAAACTTAAGGTTTGCTGTTACTCTAACGTTTGATATTGACACTTTTATATATTCGTAACCCTTTTATTTTAAAGGGGATACATCTTACTGACATTTATAAGATGTTATAAGCGATAAGCATCAATATAATTAATATAAATAATGAACGCCAAAAACAGCACTTTGTACAGTTTTAGTATAAAATTTGCTTTCATAACAGCCGCTTGGGCGAATGGCATTGATAGAGGCTATAGGCTACACGTCACGTCACGTCGCGTCCCCATTCGGCCAATTCGGCCGTGTAACTAAGAAAATGGACTTGACGTGAAGTTTAGAAAGGTTATTAGAAAGGTCATTCACAGGTACTGAGAACGGACACGACAATCAACAAGCACAAATTAATTCTATCACTTGGAACGGCCAAAACACATTCCGACTGCAACATTCCTTGGAACTATCAGGTCATCCCGGCGTAGTTACCGATGTATTTCCAGGTTGGCCGGAAATATTTGAGTTATTACCAGCCATTCAACTCAAAAAGTCTAAATTCCTTTCTAAAAAGGGGTGGTTATGGAAAAACAATTGTAAATTATGGTTAATTCGTAGTAAAAATATAAAATGGTTTCAGAATTTTCAGACTTTCCCGTAAGTCACCTCCTTATTCTTAAGACATGCCGCATAAAACATTTACTAAACTCAAGAGTTAACAAAAATGTTGCAGGGATTTTTTTTTTAACAGGGACAGTCAATTGTTTGACATAGTAAAATGCCCTAAATATTACCCAGGAATATATTACAAAAACATGTTATCTAACTTGGTCTTGGTAAACCGGATTACTGGCGGATCTAAAAATAGGCCTATATTAAATGACTCATTGCACGAACTCGATTAAAAAACTGCCACTTCATAAACAAGAAAAATCACGAGGACGTTCACCACAGTTAAGAAAATATCGTGTAAATGTATCCAGCTGTTCTGTTTCAAATGTCCCTCGACGGAGGAGTGGGATTCTCATAAAACAACCAATAGAATTTGGGGGTGTGGTTTAAATACAGCGATGGGTGTGGCTAATATGGCGGAGAGTACAGTCAATGACATAAATCGGGATGTGGCCAAAAGTGCTTAGTTCCGTTTGTGCGCGAGGCGCCAAACCGAGACTGTTTTAAAACAGTCCCGATTTGGCGGGAGCGTCAGGTGCCAAACCGGGACTGTTTCATTTTTGCACAGAAACGTCAAAGTCGGACAGCGCCAACTCAGGACGGAAAAACAGTCTCGATTTGGCGCTGTCCGACTTTGGCACTGTCCGACTTTGGCGCGTTCCCCAAAATATATTAAATGGTATGGTTTGAGGTTTGTTTACGTAAGTTTTATCTTTGTCATTTCACCTGTAAAATTAGAAATATGCATTGTATTCTCGGAATTTGAATGTACTTGTTATTAAATAAGAGTTTAAACTTGAAATAGTTATGTTTCCAAAAGTAAACAAATCAAATCATATATTTAATTTCGTAAGGCGATTCTTTGCGTCAAAATTGTGGGCGTCAGGCAAGACATAGAAATATAGAAGATGGCTCAAATTAAAGGTCTCTATTCCATGATGGCAGGAAAAATAATGAACTTGCCCAAAATTCACCAGAAAACGAGAAATAACATAAAAAATATGCCATTTAAAAAGCATTGGGATCTAAAATCGTCTGCTTTTTTTACATAAAACATGTGATGCTGATACTTGATTGAAAACCATGTGGTAGACTAGATATCAATATAAGGTAGATTCAGTTTTCTATGAAGGTATTTTGTACTATAATTAATTAGAATTGTTTGAATTTTCCCTCATTAGGGGCTTTTAGCCCCTTTTTGCCACTAGTATTGTTTATTTTCTTTGATTGATGACAGCTGTCAACTCAGTCCAGGTTTAAGAGTCGCTATCTAACGGATAATAAAAACATTTCAAGAACAAGAAAAAAACACGAAATGATCTCCAATAGGAAACCAAATAGGTACTAAAAAACCACTTTGCTGCAGCCGATGACATATGCTTATTTAGGAATCGTCTATCTCTCTCTAAACATTCATTGCCCATCTCTCACACACGTTCTTTAAAATGGTTGGGATGAGCGTACGTGAACTGTAGCTTTGTTGTAATGAAGTGCAAGACAAGATCAAGATATAATGATCAGTTAAAACAAAATCTTCAAGAACTCTAAAACCTGTTCAAAACCTTTTTTTATGGCTGACTTTAGTGTAAGAAATTTGGAAATCTCACACGAATTAGCCAAAGAGTGACTTAACTCCATATATGTTTTGGTTTAAATACCTGTTATATACAGGTACTTAAACCAGAACACATATTGATCAGTGATTCGGAGGCTTAATCATAATAACTCCATATAGTTTAGCCATACAGCGAGCAACATACATAGAGGCTTGGCTTTATTTATATAGATTAAAATAACAATACTAATAAGAAAAGTTTGGTATTAAAGTAGTTTACAGTTTGGCCAGAGACACACAGGGCGATTTTTATCGCCGCGGCAAAAGTGCCACTGGTCTGTAATGCATAAATTTATAAATGGACGCTTACTCACAGGGCCAGGGGTGCCCATCCCCCCTAAGGCTTATGGTGCATTCCCCCCCACCCAAAAAAAACAGCTAGTACCCCCCCTCTAAACTAAAAAACTACAAACTAAACTCGAAACTACCAAAATGGAGTGAGTATGTATCAACACTGAAGTGCTGCTCTACAATAATCTATTGTTGAACATTGTCCTGGATCTTCCAACTACCGGAGCCTGTTTACCAGAACACTTAATTTATAATAACACATTTCATATCTCAAGATATTTGCAATTAAGGTACAAGATATTACTTTAAATAAGAAATATAGTTCTCAAACGTTTGCCTTTATTTATACTGGCTGATGGTGCCCCACTTCACTGGGAACAATTTAAACTTAACTAATTAAATGATGAATCATAGATAAAAACAAATTCAACAGCTGTCCAGCCCTTTTCTTTACATTTGTGCCCTTGGAGATTTTATCAAAAACTTAGTATTTCTTTCTGGTATTTTCTCACCGAAAGCTTTTATTCCAGTATATATAGGGTTGATGGGTGTCAAACTTATGGTTCTCTCAAAAGATGCGGGTAATTACATTGATCAGCTTTATATAGATAAACAATGTGAAAACAAAACAATATTCGCCGTTTCAATACTGTACAATATACCAAAAGAATTATTAATTGAAATATGACCAATTACAGTTAAACAATAGATAACTTAAACAATTGAAATATAAATTATTGAAAAAAAAGAACAAGACCTGAGGAGCTTGTAAAATATCCGCTGATGGTTCCTTGGAACTTGGAACCACTGAAAGAATACAGTAAGCAGTAGGCTAATGCTCAAAATAAATATTGTCATTACAGTAGGTCCCGCAAACCCGGAATTCGATAACCCGGAATTCTGGATAACTCGGAAAGCCTGCCAGAGCAATAAAGTGCACTGAGATTCAAGGCCAGAGCATGGTGTGACACATAAAACAGTTTTGGTTTTTCTTTAATTTTTTTTGTAACTGATAATTTAGTTTTTGTATTTTTTACCATGCGATAAATAAGTGATTTCTTATAGAAATAACAGAAACTATTCTTATTTATTATTACTTTTACTCATTTCCCGATAACTCGGAAATTTCACAAACCCGGACACCGTTCGGTCCACGCATTAGTCCGGGTTTGTGGGACTCAAGAATATGATGGATGCCAGAGTGGCACCTTGGGCAACTTTAATTATCGAAGGTCAAAGTTCACAAGGCTGAAAAAACAGAAACAGATACTGAAAAAATTGTTCTCATGGTATCCAAACGAATATTTCCCAAGACATTGATTTGAAACCACCGCAGATAGTTATTGGGTGGTAAATACTTAATTTTGATCGGTATTGATTTTCAGCTGCCATCTTGGATCCGCCATATTGGTTACATTTTTTTTAAAGCATGAATGTAGTGTTGTGACACATCATTTCAAAGTAGAATTTCATGCTGATTACAATGCCGCAATCCATTTGAAAAAAAAAAAAATTTTGATCTCAAGACATACTAAAATAAAACTTTTTCCTTATTCATTCCTCATGCACATTTCCAAATTAATTTTTTTTTATATCTTTGGTTTTATATAGTCACAGCTTTGTTTTGTTTTGGCCTTTCAAGATTCAGTGATTTAATGGCTAATTTTAAATAGGCTAGATATCTTCTAAGTAAATACGACAAAGCTGGAGAAGCTGTTACCGTGGTACTTGTGGTAAGACCTAAGCCCGAGACCATGGTAACTTTTCGTTTTGGGGCCCCCACCCGAGTAGCAACACAATATTATAAAAATATTAAAACAAAATTTTTTAATACTGCCGACAATATTGTTTAGAAAATATTGATAAAATATTGTTTTAATATTTTCTCAATATTGATTTACATTGAGACAAAGTTGTGAAAAGTGTATTGTCACAATATTGATTTATATTTTTGGGAAAATATTGTTTGTTAGGATAGGATAATTTTTTTTTTTTTAAATAGTGTTTTATATTGCAACAATATTAATTAGAAAATGAAAATGTTGAATGAATTGAATATTTTCTCTTTCAACTGGTGAAGTGTGTTAACAAGTGTTAACACTTGATTGTTTAGTAAAATTGTTGTCTGTCAAAGCTTTGAAATTGTTTGACATTTATTTAATGTTTGCATAATTATGTCCACTTTTAGAATTCCCTCAAATGTCAAAAATTGTATGTTTATAAAAAAAATTTTTGTTTTGAGCTTTTGCCTTTAAATGTGTTTTCTCTAGTTCTTGTATAAACAAAACAACTAACATTTCTTTTGTAAATTTTGGATTACAAAAACTTTGATATTTGACGTTTGTGAATAACATAAGAGTTTTTTAATTCAATTTAATAAAAGAATCTACTTGTTCTTAATTGTGTTGGGTAAGACATAATTTAGGAAAAAATTAAATGCTAAAATTTTGATATGTATAAATTTTCTTAATGCTAGGATTGTTCTGCATTAAGTATTTTTTCTTTCTTCTATATGTAAATAATTTATTATGTTAATTAAGCCAGTTAAAAATTGTAATGTTAGTCTAATTAAGTCATGTAAAATGCCTTGCATCATAACATTTCAGACAACAAGTAAACAATGAACAAATGCCAACATTCTTCAATATTCACAAAATATTTACCAATGTTGAGAAAATTTTGTCTGCAATATTGAGACAATATGGTTTTGCTACTTGGGCAGAAGCAAGTATTATATATACAGGGGGAGTCAGACCACCCGTCCACCAATTGTAATGGGAGAATGGGTTAATGTAGAAATGCCAAATAAAATTATTCTCCACTAATTTGCATATGAAGAATTCTTTAAAATATATTCAACACGATTTACCAACAGAATGTTCCAGAAATGAAGGTCATGGGTTCGAATCTCAAATTTCTCTTATGTGAACCTATAGCAAATGTGATATCATTTAAAAAAAGTCTTGTTAAAAGAAACATTTCGGTGAAAACAGAACTAAATTACCTATCTCAATTCATTTCAAAATGGCGGCCATTTTTGGGCAAATGTTCGATATTTGTGATGCGGAAAGTGAAAAGGGACCTCAAGTCGGAATTTTCAGGTTTTGTGTTATTAACATCCTGAAATCCTGCATTGAATTGGAACAATTTGACATATAATTTATAGTGCTATGATTTTTTGTCTTTTAATTATTGGCGTTTGAATTTTAAATAGTCAAAGGGCATTTTAGGAAATCAAGGCCCAAAACTTCAAACGCTCACAGAAAACTTATTATTGATATTTAAGAAATGAATTCGGTATCAAAATAAAGCTGAAAACTAGATATTTAAATCTAAACTGACACATACGAGATACACTCACAATTTCATAGTTTAAAAAAATGAGAAAGTGAGAAGTTTTAAAAGGGACCTCAAGTCGGAGGGCAGAATACTGAGGAATAGAAGAGAAATACTCTGTCAATTCGGTGATTTTTATAATTTACTAGAAGAACCCGTGGCTTCGCTCACGATAAAAATTAAACATACACTATCACCCACCAATAATATAGTTTTGCTTTCCCATTTATTTTTCTTGTTGTAAAATCTACTTCTTTAAACATATCAAATGTACTTCCATAAAAAAAAGTTTTTAGAAATTTGCTCTTAGTACGCATATATGCTACGACGGGGGTATTCTATTCCTGCCTAAAGTGCCTGTCTATATAAAAAATGTGACCATATCCAGCGTCCCACTGACAAAGCCCCAAATGGTGTTGCTGCCCTGGGTAGGCTCATGCCCGATATCGGCGGTCCTTCCTCTTGCAAGTGCTGTTTGCTTGTATCGGCTGTCCAGTCGATCTTGCTATCAGGTGAAGAGGATTGCGCTCACACACTCAAGAAGCGAATTTACAGAGACTGGCTCACCCAAGACAAACGCCAAGAAGCATTCATGGTCGTTTCTGCTTAACGCACGGTATCTGAGCTTGCCCTGATGATGATCATGGGGCACGATATAAGGAATGGCACCCTTGGCTTTTTCGACGGCTTTGAATCAGCTCGCATATCTAGCATAGCAAGGCCACACTGTGGGGCCTTAAGCATAGTTACCCTTAATTAGAACTTTATTATGCACCCCCGTCGCAGCCGACCTGCATATTAGAAATCCTATTTCTTTCCTTCATGGAGGCACACGTGCGTTAGAGGAACTATAGAACATGGCTTAAAACTTTATTCATTGTAAAAGATAAAGGTGAAGGGGGGAGGGGGTTTTAAGGTTTTAGGATCTACCTTGAACAAAAAGATTGAATGAGCCGTGCCGGCAATTTTTTTAAAGTGCTATGTAGATAAAATTAATACTTTACAGTAGCACACTCTTCCTCTTTAAACAGCAGTTTGTGGTCATAAAAAATAAGCCCTTCAAGTATAAGTGATCAGTGACCACAGAAGTCCTTCAGTAATATAAATTATTTATTTTATGTTATACTACATACCAGAATTTTATATAGTGTATTGCACTTAAAATATATTCAAAAGTCTTAATTCATTAACCATCTGGCACCAAGTAACAAATGTTCATGTAAACAAATACAATTAAATAGCAGAAAGAAACACCATTAATTTACATCACCTGTTTTAAATTTTACTCTCACATGTTTTGTTTGTAAACAAATCTAACTTCAAAATCCCTGACATGAGTACCTTTAAGACGGTCCCAGGGCTAAGCCCTGAAAGTTATCACGAAATTGATGGTGTATAAACCTACTCCATGAAATTCTACATGTATGTACTAAGTTCTGTGGCCATCGGTCCAGCGGTGTCTGAGTTTATCCGTGCCAACTACATAAATATATATATATATATATATATATATATACCAACATCCTCTTTTATACTTATAGATAACCAATAATAGTTTTGAATCTGGAAGGTTTTTCAGACTTAATAATCATAAATGATATCCTTTTTATCTAATCAGTATGGTAAGTGTAATTTTACTACAACTCTAAATAAGTACCATATAAACCCTCAAATGTCACAGATAATTTTATTTCTTAAACTTCCAAACTGAATGAGTGTGTTGTTAAAAGAAAATATATGTATGTATTTCAAGGAAACTTTATTTGGATAACAAGAAACAGTAATCGTAATCACAAGCTAGAAGAGGTAAACATACAATGTGTTTGTTATTGTTTTTCATCTCAGATGGTTATTTAAAAACCATCTGATATCAACACATCTTCCCTTCTTGAAAATAAATAAATAATGTTCAACTACAAATCAAGTCTTGAAGGCTTTCTTACACCACGTCCACTTCGTGTATGGTATCCTTCAATTTGACTTTCATTTGCTTGTTGTTGGAGTACTAAATGACCATTATTTTCCTCTTCCTCCGCGTTTGAGTTAGGTTTTGAAGGGGCTTCTTTCAAATGATACGAATTTCTTCTTAGCAAACTTCCATTTGATTCAACGTAATATGATCTTGGCGTTTCTGCTTTCTTTTTAACGACTCCATATTTTTGACAATCAGTAATCCACACATTTTGGAAGGGATTAAACTCTAATCTTTCCGTTACACGATGATGACGATCATAGTCTCTTTTCTGACGGTTTTTAGACGTTTCGTTCAGCTTCTTGAATTCTTCCATGTTAACATTACTAGGCTTCAATTTCTCTTCGTTTATGGGAAGAGTGTCTCTCAGTTTCCTTCCCATCAGTAGTTGAGCTGGGCTATACTTTAATTCTGCCAACGGTGTATTTCTGTAGCTAAGTAATCCTAGATAAGGATCAGCAGATCTTGAAATTATATTTTTGACTATTTTTACAGCTCCTTCAACTTGTCCATTGCTTTGAGGAAATCGAGGACTACTTGTAATGTGGTGGAATCCATATTCTTTTGAGAAAACCTTGAATTCATTTGATGTATATTGAGGTCCATTGTCGGAACGCACTTCCTGAGGTATACCATGTCTCGCAAAAGCAGACTTCATTCTTTCAATTATACAGGTTGAAGTTGTTGTAGGTAACAAAAAGACTTCTGGAAACCTTGAATAGTAGTCAATTAGAACAAGATAGTTTTTCCCATTTCTTTCGGCCAAGTCTGTGCCAACAACTTGCCATGGTAGCTGAGGTATGACATCGAAGATTGGGTTTTTTATAACTGAGCATGTCTTTTTGATTTAACTTGCTGTTCAAGTAGATGTGAAATTCTTCTTTCGTGTTCATTTTGGGCCCTTTATTTTCACATTTTAAAATCAGACCATAGCTACAAAAGGAATCAAAGAAAACCTAACTATATTGGATTATGAAAATAAAGGGCCCAAAATGAACACGAAAGAAGAATTTTATATCTACTTGAACAGCAAGTTAAATCAAAAAGACATGCTCAATTCTACATATTCAGATATAAAAAACCCAATCTTCGATGTCATACTTGAGATTAAGAAAATACCAACCACTTAATCAAAGAATACATTAAAAAGAAACATGCAGCTGAAGAAGATACCAGATGATAAATATTTATTTGATAATTTCAGGTTATGTATATCATCATACTGTGAAAATGGTTTGAAAACCGAAACACGTGTCGTGTAATTTAATTAATAAAATGAAAAAAGGGTACACTTGTTATATTTTATTGATAATATATCTATATATATGTCTGTTAACACGATAGCGGCCGTAAATATGGTCCGATCTTAATGAAATTTGGTACAGACGTGTAAAGTGGTAATCACTCGGACGAGTTCGTGAACCAGCCCGATCGGACCACCGGAAGGGGGGGTAAAGGGGGATAAACCCCCCAAAAATGGGTTTTTTGAGTTTTTCACATAGAAAAATAAAATTTGTCAAATTTTTGTTTGCACCATTGAAATCAGCTAAAAAAAACAAACAATTTAGTATTTTTAATCACTGCTCTATGTCCATTGGTTACCGAGATATTGAAAGTGGTAAACACAGTATGTTGTCTCAATGTTAACCTTATAAGTAAAACCTTATAAGTAAAATTCTATATCTCGCTTATTTCTGAACATATCTTTATAAAACTTGGTAAATGACTTCTTCTAGTTTAGATCTACTAAATATTGAATTCAAACCAACCAGTTTAAACATACCTGTAGCAGCAACACCTGCATACTCATTCCCCATGTTATTCTTATGGAGCTTTCAAAAACATGTCAAATCTTGCTATGTTGGATTGAAATATGTTGTTTTACACTTGAAATTCGCTGAGTATGCAGGTCTGCTGCAACGGGGGTATTTTTACTTTCTTTAGGAGTGGGCGAGTAGAGGTTTTTTAATTTGAGTTAAGTTAATTTGAGTATCAAGCTAACTACAATAGTAATGAGTCAAGTTCAGTTGAATAGTTTGTGAAAAGTAATTAAATATTTCATACTGTTCTTATTAATGAAATCCTTGAATTATACAATCAACTGAAATCTTTATTCATTAATTTTACCTATTTTACTGGTCTACTATATTTTGGCTTATCTTTTTAGCGAATTTCCCCTATAGGGAAGAAGCGGTTACCATAGTACTTACTCATGGCAAGACCTGCCTTGAGATAATGATAAATTTTCGTTTTGGGGCCCCCAAAAGCAAATACTACCGTCGCAGCAAACCTGCGTGCTCAGCGAATTTCCAATAAAAACAATAAATAATCAATTGTTACAAAAACATATAAAAAGTGATATATGTATATATTAAAATAAAATGCCGTCGTTTGTTTTGCATAGTTTCTGTCAAACATACTGATCCTTAAGTTTAATTTTAAAAATATATATTTCTTTTAAATAAATAGGCAAGATTGTTATTTTTTTGGTAAAAATACAAAATCCTATTAAAAATACTTTTGATAAACTCATGAAATACTCCGCTGGTTTCGTTGTACAACATTCTCCTGCCCATCAGGGCAGGAGAACTTTACACTTCGAGTTTTTTTGGCATCTTTTTTAGTATCAACTAAAAAAGATGTCAAAAAAACTTGAAGTGTAAAGTTCTTTTACCTTGGAGAGTAATGGACAGAGCAACGATTCAACATACCAAATTGTTTGTTTTTTCAAGCTGAATCCAATGGTAAAAACAATAATTTGATTACTTTAATTTTTCAATTTGAAAAAGCCAAAAAAACCATTTTTGGGGGGTAAAAGCAGCCTTTACCCCACTTTGGGTATGTCGAAATGGCCAGTTTACAAACTCGTCCAAGAGAACTTAGTTTTACATGTGTGTACTAAATTTGTTACGATCGGACAATTTTTACGAGAGTTAGCGTGCTTACAGACACTCAAAAAATGTAAATTCTATTCCCTATGTAAGCCCATGTTAAATTTTAAAACAAATCGTGATTTTGGCAGGTAAAAATGCATTTCTGCAATAAACTCACTTGATATCCAGAAATTAGACATAAAAAGCTATCGATTGGCAGGGGTGCTGATCCCCCCCAAGAGCTACGATGCCAATCCCCCCCAAAAGTTTCCAGAATCTATCGAATATCCCCCCCCCTCTGCACAACATATATTTATGACATCCTATTTAAGCAGAGGACATTAAAATAATCTGGGTTAATTATTTTAAGTTACATTACTTTCAAATTTTAAACATTTTCCCGACTACAAGTTAATAATATTAATTACTTAAAAATTATTATTTTTATTAAACTTCGATTTTATTAGTCGTCAGTTATTTCCGGAACATCGTCTGGGGAAAGATGACAAGTGTAGCCTTTTACCATTCTTGAGCCTTGGCCCGAAAACTCGAGGCATTTAGTCTTATCACAAATACTAAAATACGTAAACGAGGACATTAGGTAGCTACCTCCAAAAAAGTCAATATTTCCTTCTATCATAAGCTTCACTCCAACCGTTCACTAAACCACTGTCCCAATACACGATTGACGCTCTCATTTGTACTACAAGGCCATGATCTTAACCCTTAATCATAAACACCCATCACATGTAGGCCTATACAGCAGGCAACTTGACAACATTATGTCAACATAACAACACCCACAACAACTGACCCTGCTACTATCCACTATCCCAAGTTTTTCCCACTTACAAAAAGCACTAAAATTCTGAATTTTTGTGAGTTCATACCACATTACGTAGCTGGTCGATAATTTAGTAGACTAAATTAAGAATTATTTCATTCTTTTTTGGCGAAAATATGTCATTCTGTCATGAAGCTGTTATTACTGCATTTTTAAATTGAAGTTTTACAATTTTTACAATTCCCTGCTCCTAAACATTTAAAAACTTTTTAACGCCCCCCTCGCTCTCAGAAATAATCTTTAAAACGTCAACGCGATATTGGGGGGAACAATTAATTTTGCTAATGGATGACCTTTTGCTTTAACACCATTTTTACTTTTCCCCCCTAAAATGTGATGGTTCTTTTCAAAGTCTCCCTCTAGAAATAACCTGTGAAACGTCAAGGCTATATGGCAGGGGGGATAATTCGTTTTGCTATTAGTTGACTGACTGAAGTTTGAGTTGTATTACCATTTTTTTCATTTTCTTCCTAAAAAGGACCTGTTCATTTAAACACACCCACCCCCCCCCCCCAAAAAAAAAAATCTTTATAACGTTAAAGCTATATTGAAGGGGAATCATTAAGTTGCTATTCTTTGTTTGAAATTCATTGTTGGTGATGGTGATTTTATATTTTGATTAGGATTTTTGCGGACATTTGCCATCACTGATTAGTGATGATGAGTGAAATTTGTTTTTTACTAATCAGTGATGGCAAATGTCCGCAAAAATCCTAATCAAAATATAAGTTGCTATTAGGTGACCGATTGAAGACTTTGTTGTGTTACCATTTTTCAATTTCCCCGCTAAAAAGTAACTGTCCATTTCAACGCAACCTTCCTCCCTAAAAATAATCTTAAAACGTCAATGATGTATTGGGGGTAATCGTTCATTTTGCTATTATATATGACTGAATGAAGATTTTGTTGTGTTGTCACTTTTACATTTCCCCGGTAAAAAGTATACTGTATACATTTCAATGCACCCTCCCTCTTCAAAATAAGTTTTAAATCGTCAAGGCTATATTGGGGGGAATTATTAATTTTACTTTTTCAAAGTTAAAGTCAAATATCCTTTATTGCCATCAAACATAATAACATGCATTGGCTTGTGTCAAAACTAAAATAATAATACAACAAATGATATTACATGCTTAAAAATTACCCTCAATAAATTCTTTTACAGAGTAAAAGCATTTTTCATTTAAAAATCCCTTCAGTTTCCTTTTAAAAATAACAAAGTCAGCTTCATACATGAGAAAATCAGGGAGGGCGTGAAAAAGTGCAATGGCGTTATAGAAGGTATGGTGCTTGAAAAAGGAAGTAGCATGGCGGGGAATATTTAGATTAGAGGTATTTCTGAGGCAATATGTAGACTGTGGGACAAGAGGTCGGAAAATGCTATGGTTTTGTTTAAAAAAAATCAATGTTTGAAAAATGTAAATACCAGGAAATGTAAGAATATCGAAGTCCTTAAAATAAGGTTTGCATGACTCTCTTTGACGAATACCAGCGATAATTCTGACGGCCTTTTTTTGAAGAACAAAAATGTGTTTTGTTTTTGATGTTTCTGATCCCCAGATTGAAACAGCATATGAAAGATAGGGGATAACTAAAGCATAGTACGCCGAAAGAACGATCATCACACTCATCCTGCACTCATATTCAGGGTAACGTCCTCCATGAGGTACCTGTCTTATTAAAGTGATTAAGTGATTAAGAACTGCTGCGTTCGTAAAGGTTCACAGCCTACGGAGCACAAAAATACCGGAACAAATCTTTTGTGCAACATTTTGAATGTGGATGGAGAAATTCAGATTGCGGTCAACATGCAGGCCCAAAAACTTCACTACGTTTTCAGAACAGACTTCAGCATCATCAATCATAATTCTAAGATCTTCAGAGTGCTTTGATGTGATTGAGAAATTAAGCAACGTCGTTTTCTTGGCGTTGTCAAAAAGACCGTTCTCTCGAAACCATTGAACTACAGAATTTGACTCCATAAAGATCTTCACCTCCATGTCTTCCCGACATCGATCATCGATGACAATTGACGTGTCGTCAGCAAATAAGCACAAATGAGCACTTTTGATACAACTCTTCAAATCATGGATAGACAAAATGAACAAAAGTGGCCCTAATATGGAGCCTTGCGGTACACCCACCTTAACATTCTGAATATCAGAAGAGAACCGTTTAAACATATTTCCATCTCTGTACGGTATTTCAACAACCTGTCTGCGATTTGATAAGTAGGATGAAAACCATTGATTACCCACACCTCAAACACCAATGCCTTCAAGTTTCTCCAACAGAAGGCTATGTGAAACCACATCGAAAGCCTTGCGGAGGTCAAAGAAAACACCAGATGCGGACCCACCACGATCAAGAGCGTTCACCACTTTATCCAAGAGCATAAACATTGCATTGACAGTAGAGCTTCCCTTCACAAACCCAAACTGGTTGTCAAACAAAACACTGGATTCTATGAAAGACCACAGTCTCATTGAGACAGCCTTTTCAAAAATCTTAGAGAATGTTGATGCGATTGAAATTGGTCTGAAGTCATCCAGAACGTCAACTCTACCCTTTTTGTGTAAAGGTTTTACAACTGATAACTTTAAACAATCAGGAAACACTCCAATTACAAACGACTGATTGATTAAATGAACAAGTGGCTTGATGAAATGTTGACTGCACATTTTAAGAAGTTTAGATGATACATTATCATAGCCTGAAGATGTCTTGGGTTTTAGAGACCTGATAATGTCAGCTACCTCTTCATCAGAAACAGGAGTTAAAAACAAAGAAGATGACCTACAGCTAGCTTGCTGGCAAGTAGGAAGACTAATGGATGCAGGCAAGCCACTATTAGACACACTAACAAAGAAGTTAATGAAGATGTTAGAAACAAGTTTCGGATCACTGACATCAGCACCATTTTCATCCCTGATCGATTCAGGAAAGTTCAAAGAAAAGTTTTTCTTGCCTCGATTCTCGTTTACAATATCCCACACACTTTTAACTTTATTCAAAGAGTTTTCAATAATGTTGAGCACTTTAGATGACTTTGCGGCTCTAATGCTATCTCTGTATTCCCTCTTCTAAGACAAATAATGTTGTCTCCTCGCATCAGAAGCAGCTATATCTTTTGTAAAACAGTACCACTGAAAAACCGTTCTTTGAGTCTCAATTGATCATTACTCAAAACCACTTAAGAGTGTGGAACACGTTTACGAATCCTGATTTTCCTCTCTGGAAATGCTTGTTCAAAATAAAAACACAAGGTGGATTCAAAAAGATTCATTTTTTCATTCAGTGTACCTGCTTCAAAAACATGGGACCATGATTCTTTTCCAAGCAAATATTTGAATACACGGACGTTGTCATCGGAAAACGATCGCTTAAATAAATATTGAGGTTGATGAAAACCTACAGGGCTCGACAACTTTACAACTGCCACTTGCGCATGATGGTCAGACAAGGCCGTAATTAGAACTGAGCAACTGAATAAATCGTCCGGAAGATCAGTATATACATGATCAATCAACGACTTGGAATTCTTGAATTCTCTGGTGTATGACGATATCTTATTTCTCAAATCATAAGAAGCCATCATATACATAACAAGCTGTCAACTTTATTGCCAGCAACTGATAAATCGACAAGTACCAAAGCAAGTGTACCAAAGCAAATTTGCATTCCCCCCCTAGAAGTAGTTGAGTATTTTATCGATAGGAAAGAGGACAGGCTGAAAGAATTAATTTGTTTTTGTTTGTTTGGAGAGAGTCTCGTGGACTGAGCCAGTTCGGCTGCTTGCGTGCAGCGGCCGCCACGGAAGAAACAAGTGTACAGGAACGCTGACGGTATACACTGGACAGTCGTGCCGTGCGGGCATGTCCATGTTGTATATACCTATTTCGTACATTGAAAATAATAATTTTAATTTATATACAAATTTAAATAGAGTAGCAATTAATTTATTTTTTACGATTTATTGGTAAAAATTAGTAGCAGTACGTTTTACCCGTAAAGTAAAGAAAACAAAAAAAATCCCCCCCAAAAATTCTATGACGCCATTGGCGTCATAATCCCCCCTGTTGGCACCCCTGTCGATTGGTATAAAAATTATCATGATTGCTGAGATTACCCAGAACGGATATTTTTTATCCATTCTGTTAAAACGACAATAATAGCTTATTTCTAAGGAAATTTGCTAAAAACAGCATTTTTAAGAATTTTGATATATATTTATGATGTGTGTGTGTGTGTGTGTGTGTGTGTGTGTGTGTGTGTGTGTGTGTGTGTGTGTGTGTGTGTGTGTGTGTGTGTCTGTTGACATGATGGCGGCCGTAAATATGGTCCAATCTTCATGAAATTCGGTATAGAAGCTGAAAGTGGTAATCACTTGGACGAGTTTGTAATCAGCCCAATCGGACCACCGGAAGGGGGTAAAGGGGGATAAACCCCAAAAAACGTGTTTTTTTTTAGTTGTTTACATAGAAAAATAAAAATAATCCAGTTTTCGTTAGCAATAATAAAATTCAGCTCCAAAAAAACAAACAATTTAGTACTTTGAATCATTGCTGATTCGTGGCAAACACAGTATGTTGTCCCAATGTTAACCTTATAGGAAATAAATAATAGTTGATATCTTAATTTTTTCTCTACATGTCATGATAAAACTTGGTTTGTGGCTTCATCTAGATGCATGAGATCTAATATTTATTTGTTATCTTTTCATTTATACTATAGTTACCATTTCTTAACAAAAGAGAAATTTTAAAATTTTCGAATTAAAACTTGCAAATTTCAGACAGTATGTTCTAAATAAACATGTTTTTATTTAAACGGAGTTAAAATTTCTCCGTTATTAGTTGTCCGATCATCATAATCTTAATATCAGCGTTAATTGGATTAAATTTCGCGGCTTTGTTGTCTCTTGTATAGTTTTTCTAAAATTTACGGTCTTTAAGATTTAGCTTCAAAAACAAAAAACAGTCGCCATTTTGAAATGGTACAAAGTAGAAATTTGATACTTCTCACATAACTAGTTCTTAATAGTGGTTATCCATATACCAAGTTTGAAGTTTGTATGTTAAAAGGTTCATGAGATATAATTAAATATGTAAAAATCACAAACAGACACACAGAAGGAAAACGAAGGACTTTAGGACCTATGTTTATGTAAACTTTTTTTCTTATTTTTTTTATTTTTTTTCTACTATCATATTCTAAAATATTTTACCATAATTTCCAGACAACCTGTATATTTGAAACCATAATGTTTGTGAGGACAAATCAAATAATGACTGATCAATATAACCACAGTTACAACACTAGACATAATAGACATGTGGAATGACATAATCTCACGTTTCATGAAAATAAAGCTTCAGTTTCACTTGTACAATTTTTTTACTTAACAAGAAAAATTCCTCACAAGACTTAAACTTAAATGCTTTCAAAAAGAAACTTAAAAATTATTTTATAAGTTTGTCATTATACTCATTTAAAGATTTTTAGAGGGTGAATGTTTACTTTTTTATTTAAAGTTGTCAGACAATAGGTAGAATATTTGTTCCTTTTAGGTATTTTGTAAAATAACATTTTATTATTATTATTTCCTTATAAATTAATTACTTCTACAGTTAGAGTTTTTTAAGTAGAAGCGGTCAGGACAAAGTGGAATATCTCAGATTACGCATTTATTTTGTTTGAAGTAAAATTATGTGTTTCTGTTTACCTTGTAATGCCTTTGTTTAATATAAAAAAAAATAAACAAAGCTGTAAAATGGCTTACACTTGGCGCATTATATCTTGACACTTGAGAACCCTTTAAACCTGAAGCAATTCGAGTGGAGTGAAAGTCATCAAGGGACCACAGCTGATACACAAAGTTGTACTAGCCTGACGTATTAGCATTTTCCATCAGCTGTCAGTGTATAACTTAATTGTCATTTGTAAACAAAATACAGTTGATGTTTGTAGAAATTTGTTTTTATATTGTTTGTTGTCCAAAATCATTGTCAGTAAACAATATCTGACAGCTCCAGCAATGGACTAGGCCAAGGGCCAAGATATAATGTGCCAAGTGTAGAATATTGTTTGTTTCGTTTAAACCTAACCTCTACATTTGACAAGAAGAAACATATGATTATAATACAAATAAAGAAGTTCTTTGCCAAAGATATTCATCCACCTCGTCTTGACTGCTTCCAGTTAAAAAAATCCAACTATAAGTTGATCTATCTTTGATTCAATTTTAGTTAAATATTTATTTATGTACAGTATTTACATGATAAACGTGTAACAAAATATATGTCTTTTTATTCATGTACAAATAAAGAATGTTTCGATTTTATTTGATTTGATAGATACCGTTCAGAATATGTTTTAGTGCTACCATTTTTCAATAATTCTCAGAATTACAATTTAAATAACACTTATAAAATGTTTTCAAGTGCATATTATTTATAAGAAAGACAATTTACAAAAATATGGTTAGTGTTTATTTGACTAAAATAAGTATACTGTTACTTATATGAAAAACCAGGATTACAACCTTTTATGCCCAGCAATTAAGCTACTAATTGAAACTCACTCGATAAATCAGTCCGTTTCACTGACAACTGACAATAGCAGCACTCACGATCAGTTTGGAAGGATGAAATGAATTCTAGTGGTGTTTTAAAATAGCCGCCCCATGGAGCGGGGAAGGGATTGTTCCCTTTCTTTCTCTTCCATTTATTTGCCCTTTTCTATATTTGAATCCAAACGATGGAAGCTGTCGCATCTATCTAATAAAGTCCCTGTATATTTTAGCCTATCCTCACATTTTACAGCTTTTTTGATAAGCTGATTAGAATGCAAACGCCTTTTAAATCCTATAATAATCCAGAAAAAAAGTTTTAATGTGGCGAAAATTGCAAGCAGAAATGCCTGCTAGAAAATTGAAGACCTCCTGAGTCAAACAAAACCTAAATACAGTAGCCTACTTAATTCGGGTCAAGGTAGCTAATTTCCCCATCTTGGTAAATGGTGGCCATGTTTGGTTCCTATTTTCCAACACAAAATCTTTATATTAATAGACAAGGATTTTTCCATATGATTTTATGCTCTCTTTATCTCAGCCTCTGTGCAACGTAGCGAAAATATAAGCATACCGATAGAATTGTATTTTAATGTAGATGTGCAGAATCCCATTTAAATTTATATTAGTCTTTTTGACATGGAGAAAATTGAATTTAAAATTTAAAAAAATTAACATTGGTCTTATGAGTTGCTATTTTGGTGAATGGTGATAGAATAACAACAAAATGTAAACAATTGTCATCATATGTAGCTAATACTATTGTATATGTGAGTGCCAAAAGGGGGAAACATTTTTGTCATTTGTTCTACAATCTGATGGAATATAAAACCAAAACAATAACAAAAAACTAAAAGTCAATTCTTATCACTGCCATTTGAGTGTGAACATCATAATCAACTAATTATTTTGTAGTTTTTATTTTTTTAGAGGTTTCAGTGGTGTGTTTTTATTTTTTATTTTATGGGTGTGAAATGTCGGCCCGTTATATGAAACTAATTGTTTTTACTTTGTTACTTTTTTGTAAATGTAAGAAGTGACATTCATGTTAGCATTATAATTTTGAAACAATTTCAAACCTCTTTTTTATCGGAATTTGAGTGAAAAAATTGTATTTTATTAAAATCAGGACTATTTGGAGTGGATTGTGGATGTCATATTCAAATGTGATCCATTTATTTACATATAGGTACATTTTCTCCCATGATTCTAGTACTATTTGATACACTGATCAAGAATATGACAGATGCCAGAGTGGCACCTTGGGCAACTTTAATTATCGAAGGTCAAAGTTCACAAGGCTGAAAAAACAGAAACAGATACTGAAAAAATTGTTCTTATGGTATCCAAACGAATATTTCCCAAGACATTGATTTGAAACCACCGCAGATAGTTATTGGGTGATAAATACTTAATTTTGATCGGTATTGATTTTCAGCTGCCATCTTGGATCCACCATATTGGTTACATTTTTTTTAAAGCATGAATTTAGTGTTGTGACACATCATTTCAAAGTAGAATTTCATACTGATTACAATGCCGCAATCCATTTGAAAAAATATTTTTTTGATCTCAAGACATACTAAAATAAAACTTTTTCCTTATTCATTCCTCATGCACATTTCCAAATTACATTTTTTTTTATATCTTTGGTTTTATATAGTCACAGCTTTGTTTTGTTTTGGCCTTTCAAGATTCAGTGATTTAATGTCTAATTTTAAATAGGCTAAATATCATCTAAGTAAATACGACAAAGCTGGAGAAGCTGTTACCATGGTACTTGTGGTAAGACCTAAGCCCGAGACCATGGTAACTTTTCGTTTTGGGGCCCCCACCCAAGTAGCAAAACAATATTGTAAAAATATTAAAACAAAATTTTTTAATACTGTATTGCCGACAATATTGTTTAGAAAATATTGAAAAAATATTGTTTTAATATTTTCTCAATATTGATTTACATTGAGACAATGTTGTAAAAAGTATATTGTCACAATATTGAGTTATATTTTTGGGAAAATATTGTTTGTTTGTCTGTCAAAGCTTTTAAATTGTTTGACATTTATTTAATGTTTGCATAATTATGTCCACTTTTAGAATTCCCTCAAATGTCAAAAATTGTATGTTTATAAAAAAAAATGTTTGTTTTGAGCTTTTGCCTTTAAATGTGTTTTCTCTAGTTCTTGTATAAACAAAACAACTAACATTTCTTTTGTAAATTTTGGATTACAAAAAATTTGATATTTGACGTTTGTGAACATAAGAGTTTTTTTAATTCAATTTAATAAAAGAATCTACTCGTTCTTAATTGTGTTGGGTAAGACATATTTAGGAAAAAATTAAATGCTAAAATTTTGATATGTATAAATTTTCTTAATGCTAGGATTGTTCTGCATTTAGTATTTTTTATTTCTTGTATATGTAACTAATTTATTATGTTAAGCCAGTTAAAAATTGTAATGTTAGTCTAATTAGTAATGTTAGTCTAATTAAGTCATGTAAAATGCCTTGCATCATAACATTTCAGACAACAAGTAAACAATGAACAAATGCCAACATTCTTCAATATTCACAAAATATTTACCAATGTTGAGAAAATTTTGTCTGCAATATTGAGACAATATGGTTTTGCTACTTGGGCAGAAGCAAGTATTATATATACAGGGGGAGTCAGACCACCCGTCCACCAATTGTAATGGGAGAATGGGTTAATGTAGAAATGCCAAATAAAATTATTCTCCACTAATTTGCATATGAGGAATTCTTTAAAATATATTCAACACGATTTACCAACAGAATGTTCCAGAAATGAAGGTCATGGGTTCGAATCTCAAATTTCTCTTATGTGAACCTATAGCAAATTTGATATCATTTAAAAAAAGTCTTGTTAAAAGAAACATTTCGGTGAAAACAGAACTAAATTACCCATCTCAATTCATTTCAAAATGGCGGCCATTTTTGGGCAAATGTTCGATATTTGTGATGCGGAAAGTGAAAAGGGACCTCTAAGTCGGAATTTTCAGGTTTTGTGTTATTAACATCCTGAAATCCTGCATTGAATTGGAACAATTTGACATATAATTTATAGTGCTATGATTTTTTGTCTTTTAATTATTGGCGTTTGAATTTTAAATAGTCAAAGGGCATTTTAGGAAATCAAGGCCCAAAACTTCAAACGCTCACAGAAAACTTATTATTGATATTTAAGAAATGAATTCGGTATCAAAATAAAGCTGAAAACTAGATATTTAAATCTAAACTGACACATACGAGATACACTCACAATTTCATAGTTTAAAAAAATGAGAAAGTGAGAAGTTTTAAAAAGGACCTCAAGTCGGAGGGCAGAATACTGAGGAATAGAGGAGAAATACACTGTCAATACAGTGATTTTTGGACTCAAACAATGTTCTTCTAAAGCGAAAAACTTGAAGTAGTTCATTTATACACCGTTAGATGTCAGGAGAGACTAGTTTTGTAATGCCCCTGACGACACTGTCAGTACGGGCCTGCACATTTGGGAAATGGGACCTGAAATCGCCCGCCATGTTATTTCCCATATAAGCGACTTGAGGTCCCTTTTCGTTTGCATAACATTGACTACTAAATTGATTATTTTTTAATATTTTTCGGATTCTTATCGCTAAAATAACCGAATTAATATGTACAGGAAAGATTAAGGAATTGAAACCTAAAAATCAATATTTTTGACCCGATTCGACTAAAAAGCCCGTACTGTAAAATTTACTCAAGCGACTTGAGGTCCCTTTTCACTTTCCGCCTCACATTTAAGGAAACCACTGTATTTTCTAAGACACTAAACAATTTTAAGTACTGATTAAAAATCCTTAATCCTTGGTAACTCAGCTTTACTACAATATGTCATTTGACAATTTTTTCATAGTATCAAAAATTTGGAAAAAATTATTTTTTTTAAAAAGTTGGTACTAGCCATGAAATTTAAAAAAAAAATCAAATAGCAGCATATGCAATAAATCATATCATTTTAAAGACCCTCAAAATTCTTACAACTTTGTAATTTACACAAGTATTCTATTTTTTTAGTTTTTTAGTCATGGACAAAATACTCCATTTTCCCATATAAAGCCAAAACATAACATGTTGGCTCATGTTGTTTGGTGTTATGTACTGCATTTAATTATGCAGTACATAACACCAAAGGGTAGCAATGTACCTTTTGCTATGGACATGCAATTAACATGCACTTCATATGGGAAAATGGAGTTTTTTTTCAAAAACATTTTACCTGTTTATTGATTGTTTTTCAAAGGGCATAACATTGCTTCCAATATTAACCCAAACTTTGTTTTGTTTAGTATTTTTTAGGTACCAGACTATCACATGGCTCTGTTTACTTCCACATCATCGATGATTTCCTCCCCTCCTCTGGCTAAACTTCAATCTCAAGCAAGAACAGGTAGCCTGAACGTTATGAAATAACTATTTCTTAATAAATAATAATGATGGATCTGGACGATTTAAACATACACATTTTACTTTTTTTTAACATATTCTAATTAACATATATAAGAAATTTAATAGCATTTTTCAAGAAATTTCGCACTCGCACGATACACAGTATTCGTCTAGAGTCAGAATTGCTACTTTGCAACTAAACTATACTTTTTCCTCGACAAATTCTTTTTATATCTCTCACATTATTTATCGTAATATTTGTACATATTTTCCAGAATTAAATTTATTTGATTCGCCCTCTCTTAACATTTTTAAAATTCACGTCAAAAAATGGTTACTTAATTTAAGCATTGACGAAGCGGACCGAATTATCACGGCAGTTTACCGGCGTCAGACCTGACCCATGACCTGACTTGACATGAACTTTGACCACCCTCTGGCTGGTCGGTGGCACTCCGCTCATCCCAGCCACTCGATTATCCTGTAATTTTTCTCCAACCTGGCACAAGCTGAAAACTATTTCTTCCAACACAAATCATGCTCCATTATTTATTCTTTTATTTATTATTTTTTATTTATTCAATTTTTTCCTTCACTTATTAAAAAAATTAATTATCTAAATACTTTTTTATACATAAATTAACTGTTATTTTCCAAATTAATTGGTCATAAATTATTATTTTTGTAAATGCAACGCAGCAGACGCACAGGCTTTAGTCTATGTCTGCTGATTCCTTAGACCAATTATTCCTTTTTTCTTTTAACAGCATTTATTCATGTAATTCTATATATTTTTTTATTAGCGAATTTCCTCTATAGGGAAGAAGCTGTTACCGTAGTATTCATGGTAAGACCTAAGCCCCTTTTTAAAACCATGATAACTTTTCGTTTTGGGGCCCCCAGAAGCAAAAAACACTATTCGTTCATTTTCATAAATATATATATATATATATATATATATATATATATATATATCTATAAAATAAATTACATTCACTTGTTAGGGCTACTATAATAATTAGAGAGATTATCATTTTTACTAACAGAGTACCCTTTTTTGTTCATAATTAAATATTTATTTAATTAAAATTGACGACATGTTTCGGCTCTTGGCCATTTTCATAGTCAAAACAAAAACCTAACCTAATATTATAAAGTTAAAAATTATAATGTTTATGAGAACAGATGTTTCTTATTTGTAGTATAGTATAGAAATATTAAAATGCTTGACGTTGTCTTCTTATATATGGCTCATTTTTTTCATATATTGGGTTGTTTGTTTCAATATGGGTATTTAATAGGTTTTTATACCAATTTTTTTCATACCAATATATGAAAAAATGAGCCATATATAAGAAGACAACGTCAAGCATTTTAATATTTCTATACTATACTACAAATAAGAAACATCTGTTCTCATAAACATTATAATTTTTAACTTTATAATATTAGGTAGGTTTTTGTTTTGACTATGAAAATGGCCAAGAGCCGAAACATGTCGTCAATTTTAATTAAATAAATATTTAATTATGAACAAAAAAGGGTACTCTGTTAGTAAAAATGATAATCTCTCTAAATATATATCTATATATATATATAGATAGATATATCTATGTGTCTTTAAGCACGATAACTCGCGTAAAAATGATCCAATCTTAATGAAATTTGGCATGGATGTGTAAAGTAGTAATTATTCGGACGAGTTCGTAATCCAGCCCAATCGGACTACCGGAAGGGGGGGTAAAGGGGGTAAAACCCCCCCAAAAATGGGTTTTTTGAGTTTTTTACATAAAAAATAAAAATAATCCAATTTTTGTTGGTACCATTGAATTCAGCCCAAAAAAACAAACAATTTAGTATTTTGAATCACTACTCTATGTCCATTAGTTACCGAGATATTGAAAGTGGTAAACACAGTACGTTGTCCCAATGTTAACCTTATGGGAAATAAGTAAAATTCTTTATCTCGCTTATTTCTCAACATATCCTGATAAAACTTGGTAAATGGCTTCTCCTAGTTCAGACCTACTAAATATTGAATTAAAACCACCCAGTTTTAATATACCCGTAGCAGCAAACCTGCATACTCATTCCACATGTTATTCTTATGGAGCTTACAAAAACATGTCAAATCTCGCTATGTTGATTGAAATATGTTGTTTTGCACTGGAAATTCGCTGAGGATGCAGGTTTGCTGCAACGGGGGTGTTTTTATTTATAAATTATTATAGTTTTATTTTATTTAAGCAGGGGTGCCCATCCCCCCATGGTCCATGTCGCAAAATCCCCCCCAAAAATTAATTGGCATCGATACCTAGGCCTACTTAAATTCTTGGATAGTATGAGATTTGAGAGATATTGTTACCCTCCTAACCAAGTGGAACAATAAAGCATTTCTAATTTTTGATGCTGTATACTTATAGAATGGTTGGGTGCAGGGGCGGCTCGTGAGTTTTTTAGCGCCCGTGCAACTATTAAAATTGCCGCCCCCGCCCCCTTCCCAACCCATCATATCCTCACCTCCCCCTCACCCCAACCGTCGAACGCCAAACCCTATATTCCCTTTCGGGTAACTCATAAGAAACTGACACGACGTCACGTCCGCGCTTTGTCTCGATTTCACATTGAAGCTTGCTTTTAGTTGGCACAGTTCACGCACTAGCGCTTACGCCGACTAGCGCTACGACGACTTCAATATAAACCAGATAAGACAACTCAATTATAACTGACGCCAATTCTTGGGGCCCAGTGCGGTGGATGCGCGGTAGCAAAAACGGCTAGTGCGCACGCGCGACAACGCCTCGTTAGAGCGCAGCACTGTCATTCTGCTCTCAGCCATCAACAATAAGCGTGTCACTACATGTCGTCCTAAAAACATTGACCGACGGAACATTGACTCTTACTGACGATTAATGATCTGTTTTAATTCTATTCAATAATATAAAATATTTCATTAGTATTTATTGAAGCGTCTTGTTACTCTGAACAACGATTGACAGAGAAGCAGTAACTATGTGCGAGCTGCCGAACGTACGCAGCCAGGCCTAGTACAATTTCGGCCGCCGCTGCCGCTACTACTCCCCTCTCCTCCCAGCCTACCCACTCCCCGCCCCATGCGCGGACTGGGCCCCAAGAATTGGCGCCAGCTATAAAATATTTTGCGTGCGGTTTTAGTTCTACAGTCAAACCGCTAGGTCTGATAGTTTCCCGAGTCCAACTACGTCACACCAGCTGACCGTGCACAAACATTTTTTTACACTATGGGCACAGTCAGTGTTAAACTGATTAAGTGGACCATAAAATGTCGATACTGATCACCGAATGTTTAAAATGAAAAACTAGGAAATACATTCAGCTCGAAATCTTTAGTAATTAAAAATCTTGATTTCGTAATATAGTTCTGCAAATGCTGAGTTCTGACAACTTTGAAATTATTACATTACTATTCTCCGTATATATATGTTCTGAAAACCTGAAATTTAAAAGAGGGCAACAAATAAGCAAACTCCATTCAAATAGGAAAGTAATTTATTGATTAATACTTTGTAAATTAATGTTCTTATTATGTAAAATAATTTCCTAACAAATGATTTGAATTCTCGTTTGATCACTTATAAATATTAGGCTACAATACACAAATTTAGTTTAGGTTACCGTATCACAAACTACGGCAATAGTAAGCTATCCTCCAAAATAAAACGTAAATATTTTGCTTGAGTGATTTTCAATCGTTAATCATAAACTGTTAAGGCCGGGGACACACGAGGCGTTTTTTAACGCCGCGGTAAAAATGCCGCTCGCCCGTAATGGACGCGTCCACATGGGGCGGAAGAAATACCTCGCGATAATATTGCCGCTGGCGGTCGTTTTGCCTTCGCTCGAAAGTGGATTTTTTTCGCTTTGTCATCACAGTGGGGTATGCAATTAAATGAGAGCGTACACATTTGGCGGATTTTTCACCGCGGCCATGGTCAGACGGCAAGACACTCTAAACATTGTATATACCGTGTTGATGACGTCAGCTCTGTGATCAGCACATGGTTAAAAGCATTTGGTAAACACCCACAGTCGTCTCTCAAAATCAAAATGGTACCACGTTTGGCGATATTTTTCCGTGGCGATTTTTTTAACGCCACGTTTGTATGAACGCCGATTTCGTCGGTGGCGGCCGAAAAATTATCGCGCGATAAAAAACCTCCAGTGTGTCTCCGGCCTAACCATGGAAAAATTTACATAAAATGTTGATTTAAAAAACAACAATTTAAATACATTAGTGAAAAAGCAAAGAATGTTACAACCGTTATCTCGTTAACCCTTTTGCCGCCAATGACGTATGCGAATTAGCGCGCGAAGGCCGCCGAGCGCCAAGTCAGCTGATCAGCTGAGGGTTGTCAACTCCACAGCTGGAGCGGTGATCGATACCGCCACTGCCAAATCCACCTAATTTGCTTACGTCTATTAAAACGGTCATAACTCCACTTAGGCAAAAGGTAGAGCTATAATTTGTTTTGTTCGTCTTTAAATTCTCTAAAAGGCTATGTTAATTTTAAAAAGTTTATATAGCTTGCTAATTTTATTAATCAAAACTAATGTATTTTATTTTTTTGCTGCCGCCGTTTTCTCTCTCTTCTTTTGGGTTTTCGAGCGCCCTTCTTTCTCTGACTCCCCCTTGCCACCACCCAGGGCGGCGCTCCGCGCCGCCCCCCCGAAACTGGCGCGCCCTTGGCGCCCCGTGCGGGCGCACGGGCCGCACGGGCCACGAGCCGCTACTGATTACTCTATGGCGGCGCGGCGCCGGCGTGACGTAGCGGCGAGACAGCGAACTACGATCAGTGCACCACGCGACCACAGGATATTTTACCAGTACCAGTGTCCAGTGTCAGTGAGAAGTGAGAGCACAGCCCGACCCGACCGATTACCTACTACGGTAACACGTCAACAACAGTCGTGTCGTCTAACTTTTGACAATTGAACCTGAACTCATTGTTGCTATTTGACCATTAAAAATTTTCGATTCAGATAAAAACTGAGCATATATTTAGAAATCCCCCCCAATTTCCCTAGTTTTTTAAATCCCCCCCAAAATTTTGTCTGATGTCGCAACTTGCGACATCAAAACATGCTGTGGGTACCCCTGTATTTAAGTTCTCAATGTAAAAAGCTGTACAATTTATTATTGGAATAAACAATTCATTCATTCATTCATACTATACCAAAGGCACACGTGTGGCCCCCTAGACCGGTCCACAGACCAGGACCAGACACCTAGGACTGGCCCCCTAGGGTGGTCCTAGACTTCACCCGCTCCAAGTTTTGGTTTTTATCTAAAACTAGCTGATCAACTCGGTTTCACCCGTGGAAAAACAGAAAACTTCCTTGGATTCATAATTTAATGTTTTAGCGAATTTCCCCTATAGGGAAGAAGCTATTACCGTAGGTCTCATGGTAAGACCTAAGCCCCAGACCATAACTTTTCGTTTTGCAACCCCCAGAAGCAAAAAACACCATTCGTTCGAATTTTTAGATATATATATATATATATATATGTGTGTGTCTGTTAGCACGATAGCGGCCGTAAAAATGGTACAATCTTGATGAAATTTGGTACAGACATGTAAAGTGGTAATCGATTGGATGAGTTCGTGAACCAGCCCGATCGGACCACCGGAAGGGGGGGTAAAGGGGAATAAACCCCCCCAAAAATGGGTTTTTTGATCTTTTTACATAGAAAAATAAAATTTATCAAATTTTTGTTGGCACCATTGAATTCAGCTCAAAAAACAAACAATTTAGTACTTTGAATCACTGCTCTATGTCCATTGGTTACCGAGATATTGAAAGTGGTAAACACAGTACGTTGTCCCAATGTTAACCTTATGGGAAATAAGTAAAATTCTATATCTCGTTTATTTCTTAACATATCTTGATAAAACTTGGTAAATGGCTCCTTCTAGTTCAGATCTACTAAATATTGAATTAAAACCAACAAGTTTAAACATACCTGTAGCAGCAAACCTGCATACTCATTCCCCATGTTAATCTTATGGAGCTTACAAAAACATGTCAATCTTGCTATGTTACATTATAATATATTGTTTTGCATTTGAAATTCGCTGAGTATGCAGGTCTGCTGCAACGGGGGTATTTTAGGTTGCCATGACAATTTCATGAGCTTCCCTATAGTTTAACATTGAAACTTGATGAACAATAAGGCGTAGTCCTTAGGGAATTGTTTAAAATCCGTTCTTAGCGGATGCCCACGCCCTGAGAGGAACGTCCATGCAAAGTTTCAAGGATCGATCTAGGTCAAGTAGTTTGGGCTGTGCGATTATAGGTGAAAGACTGTGCAAGGCTGTGCAATTGAAAGACTGAGTTCTCATTCACTACCAAACCGATCTTCAAGACGTATGAGTCAAATCAATGAATACACAAACGTTAAGAAGGCTAGGTCCTATGAAAAAAATTCTGATAGGTTTTTTAGTATCGATATCGATTCTGGAAATCAGACAGCGCTTGTGATATGGAGAGAGAGAGGGCGATATAAAGCCCTCTCTCTCCCACCCTCCCCTTCCACGTTGGAGTTAGGGAACAGGAAAGGGGAACTGTTCTTTTCCATACGCAACCGCTACTAAGGTACTTGTTTCTAACTTAAACTGTGACTTCATCGATTACAGTTGCAACAGTTTCTTTTCACTATTATTTATCTTTAAGTCAGCTGTGCAACATTGTTGTGGCTTTTCATGTAGACCAACTGATTACAATCTCAAAAGCAAACAACTCTAGCCTTTTTTACATACTATATAAAAGATTAATTTTTAATTTATTTTTTCACCTTTTAATAATTATTTTTAGCGTTTATGGAGTGTGTGGCTGCTGTATAAATCACTTTTGAAAAGTACTAGCTTACTATTTTGGGCTCGGAGAAGGGCGAGCGTGAATGTATCTTTCTCATCGGCCCTTCTCTCTCTGTTTTTGGCTTGCCGGGATCGTCACGGGCCCATCCCATAACTGTATTGGATACCTACCTGAAACTGCAAACCTCATATGAGTTTTGGCACCTTTATCTGTAAAATTATCTGTAGGAATTAAACAGGAATATAAATATTTGTCGATAGCTTTTATCATGTTACCAATTACGATGGAAAGGGGAAAGGGCAGGGCCGTATTTTACAATAAGGCCCAGTAGGGCCGGGATCAGAGACGCAAACTGCCTGAGTGTGCACTTTCAAGCAAAAATTAAATTACTTACTGAATTGCAGTAAAATGCAGCCTACGGTGTCAGTTCAATTTTTTTTCCGTGGAACCGGTTTCAAGTCAATGACGACTTATCTACAGCCACTAAAACTTGGTAAGTCGTCATTGACTTGAAACCGGTTCCACGGAAAAAAAATTGAACTGACACCGTAGGCTGCATTTTACTGCAATTCAGTAAGTAATTATATACAAGGTGTCTAGGCTTAAAAAGAAAAACAAAAATTAAAATTTAACGAATACTAAGGCATGAAGTTTTTTATGCTTAACCAAGGGTGTGCGCAAAACCTATGTAAAATATGCGGAGGAATTGATCACTAACAAGAAAAGGGCGCCGGCAAAGCTGGTGTGGTGTAACGTCCGTAGCGGCGCTTGTGGAGCCCTTTCAAATGGTTCAAAATGTCAAACGTGTTTTTGACGGAGTGTCCTTGGAGCCATTCACAAATTTTCAACGTGCAAAACATACGTTTAATGGCGTTCGCCGGTGCTCGTAGAGCCATTTCAAACGATTCAAAGTTGTAAACGTGTGTTTTGGCAGCGTTTACCCACGCTCGGAAAGCCTTTTGAAATGGTTCAACGCGTAACATTGTCGATTTGGTGGCGGGCGTTTGCCAGCGCCGGTGTGACCTTTTCAAATTGTTCAAAGTAAGGGCAAACCCGGTGTGTTGTCGGCGTTTGAGGCACCCATGGAGCGTTTTCAAAATGTTCAAAGGGAAAAAAGTGTGCTTTGGTGGAAAATTTCCGGCGCCCGGGGATCTTTTTAGAATTGTAAAAATTAGGTATAATTTGATTTCCTGACAAGCAACATAACATTATTCTTTACGAAATATTTACGGGCTACCACTCTCAAAACCTAAGGGCGCCTGGGGAAATATTTGGCCTAGAGGCGCCCACATGGTGAATTCGGCCCTGGGAAAATAGAAATAAACAGGGCCGCCGAGAGGGGGGGGCAAAGGGGGCAGATTGCCCCGGGCCACAAAAGCAAGGGCCACATTCTGAGCTGGGAGTATTTTTGAGGATTATTAAATTTTAGAGTTTTTAAAACAAGGAGACCAAAATTAAATGTATTAGAAGATATAAAAAAATGTAGTACTTAAAAATCGCATATAATTAAAACTAGTGGCTTGAAGGGGCTAAAAGCCCCTAATGATGTAAAATCCAAACAATCCTTATTTATTATAGTACAAAATACCTTCATAGCAAACTGGCTCTACCTTATACCTTATATTGATATCTAGCCACATGGTTTTCAATCAAATATCAGCATCACATGTTTTATGTAAACAAAGCAGACGTTTTTAGGATCCCAATGCTTTTTAAATGGCAGATATTTTACGTCATTTCTCGTTTTCTGGTGAGTTTCAATCAATTTCATTATTTTTCCCGCTATCACGGAATAGATACCTTTAATTTGAGCCCTCTCCAATTTTTCTACGACTCGCCAGACGCCCACAATTTTGACGCAAAGAATCGCCTTACAAAATTAAATATATGATGATTACCTAACTGTTAATTTGTCTTATTTTGATACAATTTCATTTGGTTTTCGGCCGTCGCGTCTGGGCCCCCTGAGGTAAAAGGCCTGCACCAGACCTCACATTAACTAAATCCGTACCAAGCTCAGCATTCGTCCAATACCAATCGTTTACACCCTAAATTCATGGCAAAATTTTTTTGTACAGGCCTACGATGGATCAAGGAAAAGGATTCCAAGCTTTAACTAGATGGTGTATATTTAAAAAAAAAATAGTAATAACAATAACATTTACGACTCAAGACGTGACATTAATATTTTCCAATGATTAACAACTTCAGCTTCGTTTCTCCTCTGAGTTTAAGTTCAGCTACGTACGAACACAGATAAACGAATACTGTACATAAACGAATGTATTAGTTTATCTGTGGTATGAACCAAGGTCCAAAGAAATTCAGGTTTCCTCATACAAAAATTGAAGCAGCTCATGATGCCTTCAGCAGACCGAAAGAATGCGCTCGTCTGTAGCCTCAAGCTGGCACAATAAAGTATCTTGGTTAGTCAGAGAGTAGTTATTACTACATCTTCGACTTAAGCTATACTTTTACCAAAGGGCCAAGGGGGCCTTGCTAGGGCTAGGATGGTGGGCGAAATTTCATACCGAGCAGAGCAGGTCATGACGTCATCGTTGATACGATGGTTAGTTTATCGATGAGGGTCTCGATAGTTGATAGTCGAGTATTGCAACTTTAACTTCTAGTAATCGAGTATTTCATCTTTTAAATCGTTGTAGTTGTCTGTCTCTCCTCTCTCTCTCAGTCTCTCATGGAGTAATTCCCTACTTATTCTAGTTAAATGTCAGAATATAGTAATATATATGGGAATATGGAGGTAGCTGAACTTTGTTTAGGCTAGTTTATTTTTGAAAATAAATAAGAGAAGAGAACATGTTAACCGTTTTTGCAAGGCCACAGTGTAGTGTGGCCTTGGTTTTTGGCAGAGTCTAGGAGAACTGCCTCAAAAAACTCTCCGTGTTGTTTTAAAATATATTTAATTTTGTTGTTTGTGTTGGTGGCTAGTTTATTTTGAATAAATAAGAGAACGTGTGAACCATTTTTGGCATAATTTAAACTTAGTCATCGATCCTTTACATAGCTCTCGGAATTTCATACCGAGCAGAGCAGGTCATGACGTCATCGTTGATACAATCACCTTCGAGGGGTCGAAGTCGTCAACCGTAGATTCTACATTGATCGATATTAAATTTGACCATCGGTTACGATAGTGACTTCACGCAGAATTTGGAAGAATTTAGCTTCCTATAACATTGATCTTGCCAAACTAAAGACCAAAAGAGTACTTTATAAAAATATTTATAGATAGAATTAGAAATGTTTCATGATTGGTTAGCCCACGGGTCTAATTTCATTTTAATGATTTGAAGTTATTTTTTAAATATTGTCATTGATAAATCAGCACCGTTGTAGTAGAAATCGTACAAATCTTGCTTGCCATGTATAGTGATATATTTAAGAATTTGAATCATGAAGTTTAGCACATTACAATAATCAGATATGCAGACTATTTTAGTCCGAGTCAAATAACTTATTGGCCTAGTCCGTCCATAGCATTAATGTTAGTATCACGTTAGCTTTACGGTCAGCCTGGGCCACATTATTTGACTCGGAGTATATTTAAATATTCCTGTAAGATCATTTTATTTGGTTGAAGAGATGGTATTCAATAACCAAATATAGGCCTACCTTGAGATTAACATACGTAAAAGTACTCGTGCTAATCAACAAGTGCTCATTATTCTTTTAACACGGTGAACAAACTTGATGACTTAGAATTAAATATAAGATCACATAATAACTTATGACCAAAATAAATCAATGGAAATCACAACTGCTCAAGACAATATAAAAGCCTAATAATGTTGAAAAGAATTATTCTATGATTTTATAGGCCAACTGTTCTATGTTTTCTTATTTATTGTTCGGCGAAAAACACAACCAGTAAAACGGTGTCCTCGTGACGTCACACGCACCACAGGCATTATAGGAGTTGGAAAACAGAAGGAAAACAAGAAATAGTATATTTCATTACAAGGACCTAAAGTGACGCTTTTTGTACAAGGTCAAGTTTTACAACCGAGGCTGTAAGCCGAGGTTGAAAAATGACCGAGTAACGAAAAGGAGCTTTAGGTACGTGTGATGAACTATATTTTTCGTTATATTGCTCAATACAATACGTAAACTACTTAAGAAAACCAAAATGTTACAGCTTGTTTACATTTAAAGATGCCTTCAAAAGATGCCACCGTCTTGATCTTGCTATTTGAAGCAATCAGCTGATTGTCTGTTTCATTTGTGTTAGGGTAGACCAAGGAGGTTATATTACTATACTGGAGGCAGCACTCCATAGTAAAACAGCGTGCCGGCTGTTTAGAACAAAATATCACAAAAATGGTACATCAGTTAGTACCAACCTTTGCAAAATACCTCAATTTCACCGACTTCCCAAAATGAACGAATCAATCGAGTGATTCAGTCGAGTCACGACTCAATTTTGAGCTTGGTTCATTCCGGAACCGGAAATCAATAATATTTTAAACAACGAATTAAACACTCATAATAAACTGCTAACGAGTACTTATTAGGTGATTTTTGTTTGAAGGATAACTTCACCTAATTTATTTTAGCGAATTTCCCCTATAGGGAAGAAGCTATTACCGTAGGTCTCATGGTAAGACCTAAGCCCGAGACCATGATAACTTTTCGTTTTGGGGCCACCAGAAGCAAAAAACACCATTCGTTCGAATTTATATATATATATATATATATATATATATATATCTATATATATATATGTGTGTCTGTGAGCACGATAGCGGCCGTAAATATGGTCCGATCTTAATGAAATTTGGTACAGACATGTAAAGTGGTGATCGATTGGACAAGTTCGTAAACCAGCCCGATCGGACTATCGGAAGGGGGGGTAAAGGGGGAATAACCCCCCCAAAAATGGGTTTTTTGGGGTTTTTACATAAAAAAATGAAATCAATCAAATTTTTGTTGGCACCATTGGATTCGCCTCAAAAAAACAAACAATTTAGGATTTGAATCATTGCTCTATGTCCATTGGTTACCGAGATATTGAAAGTGGTAAACACAGTACGTTGTCCCAATGTTAACCTTAAGGGGAATAAGTAAAATTCTATATCTCGCTCATTTCTCAACATATCTTAATTAAACTTGGTTTGTGGCTTCATCTAGATGAGATATAATGTATTTTAGTCAAAAATCCCCGAAATTTCAATTTTTGTGGCAGCAAACCTGCATAATCATTCCCCATGTTATCCTTATGGGAAATAAAAAAATTCTATATCTTACTTATTTTTTAACATTTCTTGACAAAACTTGGTATATGCCTTCTTCTAGTTAAGATATACTAAATAATGAATTAAAACTAACCAGTTTTAACATACCTGTTGCAGCAAACCTGCATACTCATTCTACATGCTAACCTTATGGGTAATAAAATAAGTTGTGTAGTTCGCTCATTTCTCAAAATATACTGATAAGAAGTGGCATGAGGATTCATACAGTTAATATCTACTTGATTATGGCTTAAAATATCCAAATCATCAAATTCCTGAGGCAGCAAACCTGTGTACTCTCTTTCCCAATGTTAACCTTATGAGAGGTAAATGCAATTGGATAGCTTTCTTATTCCTCAGCATATCTTGATAAAACATGTTATGTGGCTTTATATAGTTTAGATATATTGGATTGTAGCCTATAATACCTCATTTTCAAATTTCTGTGGCAGCAAACCTGCATTTTTCCATACTAATCTTATGAAGAATAATTTATTTTTGAATACCAATTGTGGGCATTTGGCAAATCACAGGATGAGGGAACAGGGCTCAAATTAAATGTTTTAATGTCAGGGACTCAGGAAAAGTACTGCAATTTCGTAAAGTTAGCTAGATAACAAAAAATAACATAAAATAACTGCCATTTAAGTAGCATTGGGAAGTAGCATTGGGATCTAAAACGTCTGCTTTGTTTACATTAAAACATGTGAGCTGATGTTTGATTCAAAGCCACATGGTGGATACAGACATATGGCTTACTTAAAGGCCAGATAACTAAATATGTCAAATAAATGTACTATAGCGAATACAGATTTTTACTGATGATGTTTATGAAATTTTTTACTCAAACTTAAACAGCTGGTAATTTCCCCATACGATTAAATTGGAAAAGCCAGCTGTTTTGAAGTTTTGAACATTGCATTTTCGTGCCAAGTATAGGCTATTATTTTTTATGCCTGTTGATCTTAAAAGCCACTAGGAGAGTATTTTTGCACGCTTTCTTTTGAATGAATATTGATTTTACTTGATGCGAGACTTCATTTAAATTATTTATTTATGCACTTGAAATTCGCTGAGTATGCAGGACTGCTGCAACGGGGGAATTTGGGTATATATTTAATGGCAAAATAAAGTAAAAATAGCAAAACAGATACCTGGGCTAAAAGTAATTGATATAATCAGTCACTATGCAAATACGAGAATTATGGTAGAAACATGGCAGGTAAGCAACATAAATAGTAGGACAATTTTCTTTTAGTGGTACAATATTGCTGAGCGACAGTAATGTTTGTATAATAACTTGGCTGATGGCAAAATTGTACATAAGGAGTGAAGTTGTCATTTACTGGCCGGATACTAACACTTATATATTGAACTTTAAATTAAATTAATTATTCTTTATTCATAGGTTTTAAAAAATAACATTTTCTATTCTATTATTTATATAATATCGTATTTGGCCTTACCTGTTCCAAGGCAAAGAAACCGTTCAATCATAATGAGAATCAGATCAACATGATTCAACTCTCCGAAATGATTACATCAGTTTTTGAATCAGTTGAATCGACTCAAAGAACGGTACATCAGTTAGTACCAACTGCGGCACGCTTTCCAATGCTGTTTGTGAAGACAGTGCTACCTCCAGTATAGTAATATAACCTCCTTGGGGTAGACTGACAACAATGAACAACTATCGACGTATCGAACGCATGTAATAATCGATTGGTGAAATGAGCGATTTTCATAAATTGATTATACTGACAATAATGAATGTTTCGATAATAACGATGAATGTTTCGATTATTTGTAATCGAATGAATATTGTTCGATTATTACGACGTACTCGGCACTTTTTGACTTTTATAGTCCTAGGACTATAAAGAGTCAGCTGGTATCGAGTACATCAGCTTTTAATTCCTAGGAATAAAAAGAGTGTATTTAGGTCCGGAAAACATGCATTAAAAACATCTGTTTTTGAAGAAGTATAACGAAAAGTAGTTTATAGTAGTTAGGTAGTCCGTGAATAATTTGTATAATAACTTAAAACTGTTTCTTAAATCCTTTTTACAACCAGGTACAGGCTTATTAGAAACATACATTTTTTAGTCTAGTGCTTTTAATCCCAAGTTCTGTGTTATTCAGTAGCCGTATCAAAAAGGATTTTACCAGCTTTTATTACTGTTTGTAATGTTCTGAATTTTTAAAATTCATAAATCAAAAGTTTAATACAGACCTATGATGTAGTTGTTTTGAATTGTACAAATTAAGATATTCAACGTTTTTAGATTAAAAAGTTTGTAATCAGCAGATTTTACAAATGTAGCTATTTGACAGAAAAAAGTATTTTTTATTTACAATTTTTTGTATTGAGGGGCCTCACTCCCAAACTTTGCCCCGGGCCTCAAATGCCTGTCGGCGGCCCTGGAAATAAATAGCAACTAATAGCACTAGTAGTGAAAGTTCTCTGCACCGCTTGTCACAAGCGAATAAAGCTGTGTCAAACAAGACACGTTGAGGCGGGGGAGTAGGGATAAACAATCTTCCCCTGTTGGCTGAACCTCTGTCCACTGCCATGTTTTTATTTCTTACTTTTAACATGTTCAGTTTAATTATCGTAGAATAAATCTATGGTCGATTATAAAATGGACATTTTACAATAACTACAACATAACCTAGACACTAGTAGGCTAGTATTGAACGTATATTCAATGCTAGTAGTATGACAGGTCCACACACTGTTGCTCGCATTATTTTGCTGAAACAGCTGCGATTAATTTATCTGTTGTTGAATTCTCAGTCTCGCTGGACATGTTATTAACAACAGTTACAAAGTATTAGGTTTAAGGAGTATCATAGCTATGTAACGTAAAAAACAGCTGACTTGAAACTGTTAAATAAAAAAACCAATACCCCCGTTGCAGCAGACCTGCATACTCAGCAAATTTCAAATGCAAAACAACATATTTCAATCCAACATAGCGAGATTTGACATGTTTTGGTAAGCTCCATAAGAATAACATGGGGAATGAGTATGCAGGTTTGCTGCTACAGGTATATTAAAACTGGGTGGTTTTAACTCAATATTTAGTAGATCTGAACTAGAAGAAGCTATTTACCAAGTTTTATCAAGATATGTTGAAAAATAACGGAGATATAGAATTTTACTTATTTCCCATAAGGTTAACATTGGGACAACGTACTGTGTTTACCACTTTCAATATCTCGGTAACCAATGGGCATAGAGCAGTGATTCAAAATACTAAATTATTTGTTTTTTTGAGCTAAATTCAATGGTGCCCACAAAAATTTGATAAATTTTATTTTTCTATGTAAAAAACTCAAAAAACCCATTTTTGGGGGGGTTTAACCCCCTTTACCCCCCCTTCCGGCGATCCGATCGGGCTGGTTCACGAACTCGTCCGAGTGATTACGCCTTTACACGTCTGTACCAATTTTCATTAAGATTGGACCATTTTTACGGCCGCTATCGTGCTAACAGATCATATATATATATATATATAAATTCGAACGAATGGTGTTTTTTGCTTCTGGTGGCCCCAAAACGAAAAGTTATCATGGTCTCGGGCTTAGGTCTTACCATGAGACCTACTGTAATAGCTTCTTCCAGTTCTTCCCTATAGGGGAAATTCGCTAAAAGCAACAAATTTGCCTCAGCCAGAGCCAATAGTGATCTGGCACGACGCTGGAAGTAGTCCAGTCGCCAAGCCATGACACCTTGAAGTAGGGTCCGACTCAAATTTTATGACTGATTCTAGTACTATTTGATGTACTGAACAAGAATGTGGCGGATGCCAGACTGGCATCCTTGAGCAATTTTGAATATTTAAGGGCAAAGTTCAAAGGGCCGAAAATAGAGAAACAGATATTGAAAAAATATGCATTTGTGGTATCCAAACAAATATTCCCAAAGGTATTGATTTTAAACCACCACCAATAGTTGCTGGGTGGTAAATACTTTATTTTGATTAGGTATCAATTTTCAGCCGCCATCTTGGATCCACCATATTGAATACAAGTTAATTTTTTTTAATATGAATGTGGTGTTGTGACATCACTACAGACTAGATTTTCACGCTGATTACAGTGCCGCAATCTGTTTTTGAAAATATTGTTTCGTTCTCAAGATATACCCAAATAATGATTCTTCCCCATACATTTCTTATGGGAGTTTCCAAATTAAACTATTTTTTTGTTTCGTTTTTCTTATATCTCCGGTTCTAATCACATTATAAAGTTTGTTTTGTTCTTATAAGACTCAGTGATTTAATGGCTTCAATTTGAAATATTAATTATTCAAATACAACCAGTGGGAGGTGAGTTACAAAGCAATATTTAACATAAAATATAGATTTTTCAAAATTTATTTTTACTTAAAGATTTTTAGCTTAGGTTCTAAGCAAATCTAAACATTGTGTTCGATCTTAAAACACTTATCTGATCTTTGTTTTTCATTTTAGACCAAAACGAACTTAAAAATGTGATTAGAACGGGAGGTATCAGAAAATCAAAACAAAAATATTTCAATTTAAAAGGTCATATGATCTTTGAATACGCTTAGCTCTTTTTCCCAAAGTCGGATTAACGTCATCAGTGGCTCAAATGAAAGCCAAAGATTAGATGAGTGTTTTAAGACTAAAAATAATATTGAGACTTACTTAGAACCTGAGATATAAATGTTTAAGTAAAAATGTTTTTTGAAAAATCTAAATTTTATGTTCAATGTTACTTTGTAACTCATCTCAGACTGATCGTAGTTATATGATTAATATTTACAATTGAAACCATTAAATTACTGCATTTTTTAAGACCAAAACGAACTTTAGAATGTGATTAGAACCGGGGATATAAGAGAAACAAGACAAAAATAATTAAATTTGAAGATCGTATGATCTTTAAACAGTCATAACCCTTTTTACAAAGTGGTTTTTAAGTTCAAAATGGCTTAAATGAAAGCCAAAGATCAGATGAGTGTTTTAAGACCAACCATAATATTTAGACTTGTCTAGAGCCTGAGATATAAACCTTTAAGTAAACATAAATTTTTAAAAATCAAAATTTTATGTTCAGTGTTGCTTTGTAACTCATCTCCGACTAGTCTTGTTTAAATGGACAATATTTCAAATTAAAGCCATTAAATCACTGAATCTTTAAAGACCAAAACGAAATTTATCATGCGATTAGAACCGGAGTTATAAGAAAAACAAAACAAAAAAATAGTTTAATTTGGAAACTCCCATAAGAAATGTATGGGGAAGAATCATTATTTGGGTATATCTTGAGAACGAAACAATATTTTCAAAAACGGATTGCGCCACTGTAATCAGCGTGAAAATCTAGTCTACATATAATGATGTGTCTCAACACCACATTCATATTTAAAAAAAACTAGTATTCAATATGGTGGAAACAAGATGGTGGCTGAAAATTAATACCTAATCAAAATAAAGTATTTACCACCCAGCAACTATTGGTGGTGGTTTAAAATCAATACCTTTAGGAATATTTGTTTGGATACCACAAATACATATGTTTTTTCAATATCTGTTTCTCTATTTTCGGCCCTTTGAACTTTGACCTCAATATTCAAAATTGCGCTCTAGGATGCCAGTCTGGCATCCGCCATATTCTTGTTCAGTACATCAAATAGAACTAGAATCAGTCATAAAATTTGAGTCGGACCCTACTTCAAGGTTCATGCCTATTTTCCTATTTGGCGACTGGACTAAAGGGTCTGTGATTGGTTATTACCCTCCCCTCTCAACTATCTCCATCTCTTTCTCACAGCAATTAACATTGACGAGCCATGATCAGGAGAGAGACGGAACGAAAACAGTGTTTTTCTATCTCTCTTTATTTCGTGACGGCAAGCGCTGTCTGAGTTCCAGAATCGGTACTAAAAAATCTATCAGAATTTGTCCATAAGACCTGACCTTCTTAACGTTTGTATATTCATTGGTCAAATTAAACGTTTTACCGAATTATCTCAAAATTTGTGTTTTCTTCAAAAGAACCCCCTACCAATGAATAGTGTAATTCGTTGCCCCTACCCTACAGCCCTTCAAGGGTTGAACTAATAAGATTCTTATGAAAGAATAACATTTGTGTTTAAATAAAAAGCTATTGATCGCACGCGAAGCTGCAACGTGTATAATAAGTAAATATTTAAATTGGCTTTATAATATTTAAAGCTTAAATCCAAAATTGCAACGTAGACTAATCATTTGTTGGACAGCTGTTGGAGTCCTTCCATCAACCAACCAATCAACAATCTGCCTTCGCTTGCTGTAGCAGAAGCTGAACAGCAGAACAGGCAGCCTGTATTTTGTTAAGATGACGTTAATGTTATGTTCGATTGTTTGTTGCCGGTTTGTGTAGTATACAATTTAGCACTGATATCCTATTTTACTCAGTTTTGTAATCTTAAGGTTTCATAATTCGTGCTTCATTGCATATGTATATCTCAATGAATGATAATCTGGCATCTCTGTGATAAATCCTAGCCTAACTTATTATGCCATAGTGCTTGAACAATTAAAACTTATTTCTTAGCAATCATGTTAGATTTTTAATAACCGATTAGTAATATATAAAAAATACCAGCACACCAGACGATTCTAAAACATATAAAAATGCTTAAGTTTGTGCTTAACTACTTAGTGTTTTTCATTACCATAGTCTTAGCTACAGTAAGTGATGTGGTTAGTTTTGGTGAGGTGATATATGCAATTAATGCTGGTGGTGAGGCATTCACGGACAGTTTAGGGATCAAATATGAAAGAGACCCTCTTTTTGGTAAAGTGGGAACTGCTTCAGACTATGGGAAACAGCTCCTTATAGGAAGAGTTCCGTCTCAAGACCAAATATTATATCAGACTGAAAGGTATCATCACAGTACTTTTGGTTATGACATTCCTATTGACGAAGATGGGGATTATGTCATGGTGCTAAAATTCTGTGAAGTTTATTTCAACTCACCTAATATGAAGGTAATTAATTACGTAGGCGTAAGTACCCAACATAGACTTAGGATAGGCCTATCTATCTTTTCAACATAAACCCACCATAAAAGGTACAACTAAAGAATACCTGTTGCAGCACTTGCATACTCAGCAAATTTCTAATGCTTCGAAAAATATTTCAATGCATCATAGGAAGATATGTTTTTGTAATCTCTATAAGAATATCATGGGTAATCAGCATGCAGGTTTGGGGCAATAGGTATGTTTTAGACCGATTTCCATTAACAGGTGACCCTTTTAGCGAATTTCCCCTATAGGGAAGAAGCTATTACCGTAGGTCTCATAGTAAGACCTAAGCTCGGGACCACTATAACTTTTCGTTTTGGGGCCCCCAGAAGCAAAAAACACTATTCGTTCGAATTTATATATATATATATATATATATATATCTATATATATATATATCTATATATATATATATATCTATGTGTCTGTTAGCACGATAGCGGCCGCAAAAATGGTCCGATCTTTATGAAATTTGGTACGGACATGTAAAGTGGTAATCAATTGGACGAGTTCGTGAACCAGCCCGATCGGACCACCGGAAGGGGGGGTAAAGGGGGATAAACCCCCCCAAAAATGGGTTTTTTGAGTTTTTTACATAGAAAAATAAAATTTATCAAATTTTTGTGGGCACCATTGAATTTAGCTCAAAAAAACAAATAATTTAGTATTTTGAATCACTGCTCTATGCCCATTGGTTACCGAGATATTGAAAGTGGTAAACACAGTACGTTGTCCCAATGTTAACCTTATGGGAAATAAGTAAAATTCTATATCTCACTTATTTCTCAACATATCTTGATAAAACTTGGTAAATGGCTTCTTCTAGTTCAGATCTACTAAATATTGAATTAAAACCATCCAGTTTTAATATACCTGTAGCAGCAAACCTGCATACTCATTTCCCATGTTATTCTTATGGAGCTTAACAAAACATGTCAAATCTTGCTATGTTTGCTTGAAATACGTTGTTTTGCATTTGAAATTCGCTGAGTATGCAGGTCTGCTGCAACGGGGGTATTTTGACATACTGTGGGAGAGAGATGGAGATAGATGAGAAGGGAGGGGAGTTACCAATCATTTGTGGTTACATGCTCGATCACTAAATGGCTGAGTATAAAAATGTGTAGAAACACATTTCAATCCAACATTGCTAAATTTAAGATACGTTTGTTGTTATCTCCATAAGAATACCATGGGAAATGAGTATGCAGGTTTACTGCAACAGGTATGGTATGTTAAAATTGGATGAAGAAGACTGCTGTTTACCGAGTTTGGTAAATGTTCCGTATACGGTAACCTCATGGATTTTGATGAAAACTGTCTTAATGTGTTCCTTTCACTATTTTATTACAGAATCAACACAAATTTTTCCGCGGAAAACCCTTTAAGTACCTCAAAACGAGAAATAAAAAGTCTTTAAATGAACTTCATAGGTGGGAAAACTGCTTACTGACGGACGACTGGATGGTTCCATTGTCTAACGGCGACTAAGAATTGCAGGGGAGTAACAGCTGATTAAATCATATGTTCAGTGCAGTCGAAAAGTGAATGCCAAAATGACTAAGAAAACGACCAACTCCTTTCGACTTTCGCTGTCCTCTGTAGCCTAAGTCGGCGATTTGACTTCAGTGTATATTGCGGGATTAGTTTGTTACGACAAAAACTTTGTGTTCGTATGTTCCTCAATAATTTAGATTCTACGTTTTAAATTATGATTATTATAATAAATAGGATAATTCTCAAATACGGTAGCAATTATAAATCCTAAACAAAAAATCAGGAAAAACACCACTTACAATAACCCTTGCTGTACTTATTACCTCAGTTATAAGAAAAAATAAGAGACGCATTGTACAGGTGTGCCAACTTAGAAAAATGGAAATAATCTATTTTGTTGATTTATTTAAATTGTTCCGATTTTCCCTGATCGAAAATATTGATATAGGTAATAAATAACATGAATTAGAACTGACAATGATAAAATGACTACACTTGTTCATAGTTATACCTAATGATAGATGAATTTCTCAAAGCCTGTTGTAAGTTGACATTAAATTAAATCAATTTTTTTCTGGAGGAAGACATGATACAATTTTTTAGTGAGTCACAGGGAGTTGAGCCAGTTATTTACGAAGCCCCCAATTAGCCCGTGATGAGAAAATTATTTGATTTATGCAGTGGTTCTAAATTCCCATTATCTCAAAAACTCCCACTGATTCCACTAAATAGACTGAATAACTAAACTAACCTAACCTAACCTGACCTGACCTGACCTAACCCTAACCAAAATTAAGCAATTAATATCCTAACCTAAACCATCCAAATGAATTCAGTTAAGAAGGAGGTTGATGGAACGGCAGGCTAGGTTATGTTAGCTTAGGTTAGGATAGGTTGGGTTAGGTTAGGTTTGTTAGGTTTGGTTAGGTTTAAATAAAGTTAGGTTAACTTAGAATAATTTCTTAATTGGTTATGCCTCCGGCCTCCGGCCCATGGCCTACGGCCTCCTTACTTACTTCTTCCAGTTGTCCCGTAGACCACGTCATGGCATGAGACCCGTCATGTCACTATACTATGTCTTTCATCTTCCTGTTCACCAGGACTAGGTCATAAGAGGGAGGGTTGGTTAGGTTAGGCCAGGTTAGGAGGGAAGTGGTAAATCATAATAACATTGATGTATGAGGTATTTATGTAGACTTAACTTAAATTTCTTAAAACAAAGAAGTTCTCTTAATTCTACAGGCAGAGTCGCAAAGAGCTTTAGTCCTGCGTATGCTGGCTTCTGTTCAAAAAGTTTCAGGTTATGTTGGATAGATGGATTAAGGTCCCTGTTTCTAGTATTGTACCCATGATTGTGAGGTGTAACAAGATTATTTTCCTTAACATATAATACAGCATCAAAGAAAAAAAGAGATGGGACAGTTGATTTGCTTAATTCTTTTTCAAGGAGAAAGGTTAGAAAGGGAGGGGTGGGAATTTTTGCTAACGAAAATGGGAAGGTTGATTTTGATAGTTTTAGGAAATTAGATTTTGGTGAAACTCTTTCTGATGAATTAAATTTTGAAGCTGCGGAATTATCACTTCAAATTGGAGGCAAGAAATCCATTGTCTCTGTAATCTATCGCAGTCCTGATGGAAATGAGGACCTTTTCTTTGAACTTTTTACAGAATACCTTGAAAACTTGTTGCGAATTTCTGATAGATTAGTTATAGCTGGGGACTTCAACATCCCCTTCCATCTTAATATACCAAGCACAAAAAAATTTCATGACTTAATATCAAGTTTTGGTTTGCTTTTAACAATTAAACAATCTACAAGAATTTCTGAAAATACAAAAAGCTGTATTGATAATATTTTAACTTCAATAGATTTCTCAAATGCCGTTGTTATTGAACCCTTCTTATTGACAATCTTAACAAATCTGAAAAATATATTAATTTTACCTTCTCAGTAAATATAAAGAGGACTGTAAATCAGCAAAGTCTGCAGGAGTTTAAAAGTAGATTACGTATTGAGAAATGGGAGGAGATGTTTGGAGCCCCTGATGTAGACACTCAATGCAAACTTTTTATGGAAACTTTGCTTTTTCATTTTAATTCCTCTTGTCCGATCAGGACTGCGGGAAAAAAGAAAAAATTATCTTCAAATAACTGGGTTACTGGGGAAATTTTGGAACATAAGCGTAGGTTGAGAGAACTGTACAGGGAATGGAGAGAAAGCAAAACAGAAGATAGCAGGATTACCTCTAACAGGTGCAAAAAAGAATATAGGGAAAAGATTAAGAGAGCAAAAACAGAAAGCATTTTAGGCAGGATAGTGCAGGCTGACAACAGGTCGGCAGAGTCGTGGAAGGTAATAAATGAATCTAGAGGTAAAGAAAAAAAGGAGTTCAGAAATATTTCTTTGAATGTAAATAATCAATTTGTAACTGACCCAAAGCAAGTTAGCAATGAAATGAATAATTTTTTTGTTAAAGTTGGCTCTCACACTTAATCAGAGTTAGGCTCGAAACAATTTTCGGGTTTTCAATGGAAAACTGAAAATTCTCTCTCGTTTTTCAATATTGTAATCCTTCCAAGGTTCTAAAAATAATAGCAGAATTCAAACCAAAAACTTCTTATGGTGTAGACGGTTTGTCAATGAAAACTATAAAATTTTGTAAAGAAGAACTAGTTCATCCTTTGACATTTTTGATTAATAATTCACTTTCACAATCGACTTTTCCAAACTGCTTTAAAATCTCTAAAGTAAAGCCTGTTCACAAAAAAGACAGTGTGGAGGACATATCGAACTATCGTCCAGTCACTCCTACCAACTCTTTCCAAGATTTTTGAGAAAATAGTTTTTAATCAGGTTATTGACTTCTTAGAGAGTAACTCCCTTTTTCTTACAAAACAGTTTGGTTTTCGAAAAAACAAATCTACTAAGTCAGCTCTGATAGAATTTGTTAACGACTCCATTGATGCTTTGGATGGAGGGGGCAGCGTAGTTGGATGCTTTGCCGATTTGTCCAAGGCGTTCGACTGCGTTGACCACTTCATCCTCATTGAAAAAATGGCGTCAATTGGAGTTCAAGATTATGCTCTGGACTGGTTTAGGTCTTACCTAGCAAACAGAGAACAAGTAACTGAAATAGATTATATCAATAAAAATGGAATTAAATCAACTTTCCTTTCAGATAGACACTCAATTCAGTGTGGGGTACCTCAAGGTTCTATCTTGGGTCCCCTTCTTTTCCTTATCTTTATAAACGACATTTCAGATTTCATTCCAGTAGAAAATTTAGTAATATATGCAGATGACACAACATTGATCACTACAGGAAGGGATGTTGCTTCTCTGGAAGTCGATACCTTCATCAAAGTAAATTGTTTAGCTCAGTTCTTTCAAGACAATAAACTTTCTTTAAATCCAAGTAGCCTAAAACAAAGCTCATTCATATACAAACCACTCAAAGGCAAAACTTAAACTCTGTTTCTCCACATATTTTCATTGATGAGGTTCAGCTAGAAAGATCAAACGTAGTAAATTTTTTGGGAGTGGGACTGGATGATGGTTTGAGCTGGAACTCCCACGTCGAAGCATTAGGGTCACGACTCTCGTCTGGCCTGTTTGTCCTTCGACATATTTCTCAATTGGGAAACATTGAACTTAGTAAGTTAGTCTACCATAGTCTTTTTGAATCCCACATTTCATATTCAATTATTCTGTGGGGAGCTTCCTCAAAGAAAAATTTGGATTATATTTTTAAACTTCAGAAAAGGGCCATTAGGTTAATTACAGGGTTGGGTTTTAGGGAAAGCTGTAGCGATGCCTTTAAACAGTTGAACATCTTGTCTGTTCCTTGTTTATTCATTTTTGAGATAATTAACTATACAAAGTCAAGAAACCATCTGTCATATCCAGTCCAACATGGATATAATACAAGAAATAGGCTAAACTGCACAGCTGTAACTCATAACCTGAAGCTGTTTGAAGAGAAACCTATGTTCCGAGGTCCAAAATTTTTCCAAAACTTGCCGGAAAGTATTAAAGCAATTAATAATCGTATTAAATTTAAAAAAGTTTTTAAAAGTTTTCTCATTGAAAAATGTTTTTACTCAGTGGAGGAGTTTCTCACTTCCCTGAGATAAGTATGGAATGATTATTAGGCTTATATTTTTTGTACCTCAAGAAATTATGAAGAAAAGAAGATTCCATTCAGTCTTTCCTTCAACCTACGTATACCTGGCAGCCTGAAAAGCACCGGGATGGGTGCTGACGATCCCATGCCCATTTGGGTCTACGGGGGAAAAGAAGACACGTAAGACACGTAATATTTCTAAAATATTCAAAACAAGATTCAGTTGGTTTAAGACCAATAATACTTCTAATAAACTTAGCACGTTTTTGAATAATAAAAATACGTTGGAGATTTTGTTTGCTTGAGTTGTCCCAAAGCACTATTGAGTATCTGATATGACTTTCAATTAAACTATGGTATACTATTTTGGAAAGTTTGATATTACCTAGCCTAGCAACGTTTCTAAGTACAAAAAGATTTTTTGACAGGATTTCAGAAAGTTTGTCTACATGCTCATTCCACCTCAGACCACTGTCCAACCTCACTCCCAAGTAGTCTACTGAGTTTGATTCCAAAATTTCTTTGTTATCAAGAAAAACAGATGGGTGAAGAATGTTAGCTCTCACCGACTGTGCGGTTTTTTTAAGTGTTGAAAAATGCAAAAACTGAGTCTTGTCTGGATTGATTGTAAGATTGATTTCAGAAAAAAATTGGGTCAAGCTATTGAGTTTTACAAAAGTGCCGAGTTCTAAATCTGCAAGTTTTTTGTTTCTTGTAAAAAGAGTGGTATTACTTTCAGAAAGAAAATTGGAGATGCTATTTATATAAATTAAGAAAAGGATTGGCCTCCAGCCTCCAGCATGACCAATTAAGAAATTATTCTAAGTTAACCTAACTTTACTTAAACCTAACCAAACCTAACAAACCTAACCTAACCCAGCCTATCCTAACCTAACATAACCTAACCTGCCGTTCCTTCGACCTCCTTCATAACTGAATACATTTGGATGGTTTAGTTTGAAAAATCCCTTATTCGTTAAATATTTTCCCATTTTTACAAATTTTCCCATTTTGAGAAATCATCCCATTAAGGGAAATTTTTCCATTTTAGAAAAAATCCCACTTTGGGAAATTTTATTTTTATAGGGAAATTTGTTTGATTTTCCCCACCCAGTACCCCAAAATCCCACTGGGTCCTGAAGATAGACTGGATGGTAACAGAAAACAAAATCAATATGGTAGAAAATATTTCCCTTTTGGGAAAATTTTTGCTAAGAAATATCCTTGTTGGAAAATCTTCCATGAAAAAAAATTTTGCTTTTAAAAATTCCCATTTTTAAAATGGGAACTTTCCCATTTTGGGAAGTTTTACTTTTTATACAGACATGTTTAAATAGTTCCCCACCCAATACCCCGGAATCCCACCTGGTCCCCTAGATAGTCAAGGTTTTGATAAATTGGGGAATTTTCCCACGATGGGAAATTTCCCACAATGGGAAATTTTATTTTTAGAGATTAATGTTTAAATAGTTCCCCACCCGATACCCCGGAATCCCACCTGGTCCCCTAGATAGTCTAGGTTTTAATGTGTAAAGTTAATTCTTCGTTTATTATTTTACGTTTTTTAAGGATATATCTTGTCAAAATGGTTCAATCTCAAAACAAACTTCATATTCGTGTTCAGGACGAAAAGTCACACAATTTGAGTACCCACAATGTAATATTTGAAGAAAAAAGTTTTCCTCCCATTTTCCCAGTTTTTCTTGATTTTCCCACTTTTCCCACCGTTTCCGCGGAAAAATTTGTATTGATTCTGTAATAAAATAGTGAAAAGAACACATTAAGACAGTTTTCATCAAAATCCATGAGGTTACCGTATACGGAACATTTACCCCGAGTTTTATCAAGGTATGTTGAAAAATAAGGAAAGATAAAGAATATTTTTAATTTCCCTCAAGGATATCATGGGGAATAAGTATGCAGGTTTGCTGCCATAAAGATGCAAATAGCTGGAATTTTAGACTAATGTTAGATCTCATTTATACATAGGTAAAGCCATAAACCAAGTTTTACTCAGCTATGTTATAAGCGAGATACAATAGTATGTAATAACTTGAAATAGTAGCATTTACTTCTCGGTTTTAAACTTATTGCATACAATAGGCCTTGTTCCTTATATAGGCTATGGATTAATAGGCCTTTCTACATCATTTGATATTTATATTGGTAATTTATCACAGGTACGTCTGAGAAACTGTATTCACATCCTCTTTCAGTAGCCTATTCAAATGATACACTTAGTACAGTAAAATGGTTTTGAGACGTCCAAGTTTCACTTGAACAGTTACCTAAAGTCCATTGATAGCTTGGTAGGTACTAAAAAGAATTCTGATAATAACATTAGTCCTTGATGTTTTCATAGGTTTTTGACATCGTTTTGAATGGTGACCACACAATAGTGACAGATTTGGATATCTACGATAGAGTTGGTAGAGGAGTTGCGCATGATGAATATGTCGCCTTCAGTGTTGTGCAAAATCGACTTTACTACAACGAAGAAGAATCTGACATCAGAGGTGGAAAGATCAGAGTTGAATTTATCAAGGTATTTTTTTAATTGATTTTTTGAAAATATTGGTCAAAAGACAACAACACAACAATTGGTCAACATTGTTGTTTCGTGGGCACTATTCAATAATTTTGCTATTGGGTAATGCTTCACATCTAAATGTGGATTTTTAAAGTTTTAACAAAGAAATCTCTGTTTGAGTTTTTAATTTAGTTTTCAACAACACAGCTCTTTATTATTCAACCCTGGCAGGAGGTCCATTTTGTGTTAGATTTACGGTAATCTAACATTTCATCAGTAAAACAAGTGTTAAGCTATCACTCAATAGTGATTATACTTAACCACTTAAATAATTAATTTTCATTAATTTTTAAACTATATTCATTTACGTGTAACAATGTTTAGCAACTAAGACCTACTGTTATTAGATTTGACTTTTATGCAATTATTTATGTTAATTTTTATTGATTTTAATTTAACTATTTTAAACTGTATTCATATATGTGTAAAAATGTTTAACAGCTAAGACCTATTGTTATTAGATTATTTGACTTTTATTAATTATGTGGGTAAGCCAAATTTTGAATTTAACTTTTAAAAAAATAGGCCCTAAACTAAAAGAGGAGAAAATCAATAATCAAGCAATTTTGGGATTTATAATGGTCAGTCATCAAATCATGCCAAAATTCTCAAAACAAACCCAGTTCACTTTGTTTACAACTAAACATATGGACATGGTTTTAAGAAATTATTAAGGTTAACCACAGACTGCAGCACTTAATTTATTCCCCAAAGTCGTGACATTTCACTAAAAAATGTAAACAAATATCGTGTGTAGCCTCCACCTGTTTCAAAAGAACAAATTGCACAGTTAAAAGGGACTTATTATGTAAATCTCTGATTTAGGCTACATTTTACCCAATAAGCAAATAAATAAGGGTGAAATCAGAAAATTACCTCCCATTGACAACTCCACGCTCCATGCTTGTTGGAGCCTCTGGCTCCACAATTTCGGCACACAAATTTCGCTTACATACATATTTATATCGATCATTTGGAATTAAATCAGCATCGTTATAACGTAAACGAAACAAACACACTTAACTCTTTACAGTTTTAAAATTATAAATATATATACTCAAACCCGTAATTATAAAGTCTGAAAGTCTTCCAAGTTAAAATATTTATTTTGTGTAGTATATTGAACATAGTTAACTGCCTTTTGAAAAAAAAACATATGTCAACATTTAGCATATGGCTTTGAATCAAGCATTAGCACTACATGTTTGGATGTAAATAAAGCAGAGATGTTTTTAGATCCAGTGCTTTTTAAATGGTTGATTTATTTTACGTTATTTCTCACTTTCTGGTGAATTTCAAGCAATTTCAGTATTTTTCCTGCCATCACGGAAGAGAGACCTTAAATTTGAGCCCTCTCCCATCTTTCTACGACTTGCCAGACGCCCACAATTTTGACTCAAAGAATCGCCTTACGAAATTAAATATATGATGATACTTAAACAATCTAATTTTACTATCTTTGGTTGTGGTATTGAGGGACTGGGGATTTGTTTATTCACCACACCTCAAACTGACTCTTTATTTTGTTTATGTAAAGAATTAAGAGTCAAGTCATTTTTATGATTAGTTTTTAATTATATAATACACAGTTTTTTTTATACAGTGCAACTATCAAAAACTTTCAGGACTTTGGGATGTGATTCCTCACATTTAAACCAAGAAAAAGTTTAAGTGAAGGTATGTCTTAAAATGTGTATTGATCCAGATATCTCCCATGTTGTTTTTTTACAAAATAATTTAACCTCTGAAGTTTGTTTACCAATATTTTTAATAGACCAGTAAAATAAAGATTGACCCTGGACAAAATTCCCGGAAAGCTGGAAATCGTCTTAATCTTTCCATTTTACATCCAAGTATGTGAATTTGAAGTTTGTCCCATTTTTCCTAGTGTGCTTTCAACCTGGGACCACAAAAATATCAGAGTTTTGGGTAATTTTTTATTCTTTTGTAAATAAGTAAAAAATCGTTTATTCTACATAAATAGTTTAAATACAAGAATTGTAGAGAACAAATTTCTGCATTTATTGAGTACCTTCTGATAAAGATACTTTGAATAGTAATTGATTTATGGTAAGTTAAATAAAGGGTTTTGGCGAATTTCTCTTTTAGGGAAAGAGCTATTACTGTAGGTCTCATAATAATCCCTAAGCCCGAGACCATGATAACTTTTAGTTTTGAGGTCCTCAGAAGGCAAAAAACCCATTCGTTCAAATCTATATAAATATATATGTATCAATATAGATGTATATAAATATATATACTTATGTATTTGTTTCCTCGATAAACCTCGCAAAAATGGTCCGATCTTAATAAAATTTGGCACGGACGTGTAAAGTAGTAATTATTTACACATGATCGAAAACCAGCCCAATCGGACCATCGCAAAGGGGGGTGAGGGGGGCTAAACCCCAAAAACTGGGGTTTATTGAATTTTTCATGTAGAAAAATTAAAATATTCTAATTTTGGTTTTTAGTATAAATATTTTAGTATTTTTAATCATTGCTCTATGTCCATTGGTTACCAAGATACTGAGAGTGGTAAACACAGTACGTTGTCCCAGCAATGTTAACCTTATAGGAAATAAATCAAATTGTATATCTCCCTTATTTCTAAACATATCTTAATAGAATTTGGTATGTGGCTTCATCTAGTTAAAATCTACTTGATTATAGCGTAAAATCCACAAATCTATATATTCTTGAGGCAGCAAACCTGCGTACGCACCTTCCCAATGTTAACCTTATGGAAAATAAATTCAATTATTCAGCTAGCTTATTTCTCAATATTTTGATAAAACTTTTTTTGTGAAACATCTAGTTGAGGTCTATCTTACTAAGCAACATACCAAGTTTCAACGAAATACGTTGAGAAATAAGCAAGCTACACACATTTATTGTTTTCCATATAAGGTCAACACTGGGAAATGAGTGAGCAGGTTTGCTACCTCAGGAATCTATACCGTGGGGATTTTTGACCGTAATCAAGTCGACCTTAACTAGATAAAGCCACATAACTAGTTTTTTTAAAGATATATTGGGAGATAAGGAAGGTGTTCAATTTTATTGATTTCCCATAAGGTTAACATTGGGAAGGTGAGTACGCAGGTTTGCTGCCTCAAGAATATATAAATTTGTGGATTTTACGCTATAATCAAGTAGATCTTAACTAGATGAAGCCACATACCAAATTTTATTAAGATATGTTTAGGAATAAGGGAGATATACAATTTGATTTATTTCCTATAAGGTTAACATTGCTGGGACAACGTACTGTGTTTACCACTCTCAGTATCTCGGTAACCAATGGACGTAGAGCAATGATTCAAAATACTAAATTATTTGTTTTTTCGAGCTGAATTCAACTGTATAAACCAAAATTAGAATATTTTAATTTTTCTACATGAAAAATTCAATAAACCCCATTTTTGGGGGTTTACCCCCCCTCACCCCCCTTTGCGATGGTCTGATCGGGCTGGTTTTCGTTCATGTGTAAATAATTACTACTTTACACGTCCGTGCCAAATTTTATTAAGATCGGACCATTTTTGCGAGGTTCATCGAGGAAACAAATACATAAGTATATATATTTATATACATCTATATTGATACATATAAATTTATATAGATTTGAACGAATGGGTTTTTTGCCTTCTGAGTACCTCAAAACTAAAAGTTATTACGGTCTCGGGCTTAGGGATTACCATGAGACCTGCAGTAATAGCTCTTTCCCTAAAAGAGAAATTCGCCAAAACCCTTTATTTAACTTACCATAAATCAATTACTATTCAAAGTATCTTTATCAGAAGGTACTCAATAAATGCAGAAATTTGTCCTCTACAATTCTTGTATTTAAACTTTTTATGTAGAATAAACGGTTTTTTACTTATTTACAAAAGAATAAAAAATTACCCAAAACTCTGATATTTTTGTGGTCCCAGGTCGAAAGCACACTAGGAAAAATGGGACAAACTTCAAATTCATATACTTGGATGTAAAACGGAAAGATTAAGACGATTTCCAGCTTTCCGGGAATTTTGTCCAGGCATGACTAATTTTTGATCTAATTTTACTGGCCTATAAACCCAGTATGTACCTGTAGCTAGTCAAGATCGGCTTATGACTAAAATAATCAACATGATCAAATGTTCAATTTCAAAATGGTAGTAATTTAAAATCTTTAAATTAAAATCCAGGAAAATCGGTTTTTAAATAACTGAGTTTCTGCTAACGAGGCACCATAATTTGGAGTAAAATAGCCCATTGTTGCGCTCAGCCATGGTGCTGACATAGGCCAATTGTGCTGCCTCTTGAGTAAATTAAGTCATAACTCAGTTATTTATTAACTCATTTTCACAATTTTGGTGGTATTAGATTTAAAATTAAGTTTACTGAAAATTGTTGTTCTTTATAATTTTTTTTTAACTTACTCTTCAGTATTTTAATTTAAAGATTTTGAATCAATCAATCAATCAAAAATCTTTATTTGTCTTTGTATATAAAATACGATAAATGGCGTCAGACTCAAGTTTAATATATACATAGGACCCAGGTCCACTAACCCTAAAGCTAAAATATACACTGTTCCACATGCCTGTTACATCTAATATTTATAAAACTCCTGAAAAGAATATAAATGTTTATCTACTATAAAAGATTTTAGTTTGGATTTAAATTTATTTAAGTTTCCTTCTAATCTTAGTTCATCTGGAAGTGCTTTAAACAATTTATTGCCTTTGTAGGTAGTTTTTTTGTGTGTAGAATTCCAATCTATGTTTGTCCAGATTTTTTTCCATTTTCCTTCTAGTGTCGTACTGATGTATTGAAGTTCCAATTTGTAATTTTGTGTTTGTTTTAAAATATAATATACAGTCAAAAACATATTGGCCATATACTATCAAAATTTTGAGAGACTTAAAATATTCTTTGGCAGATTCATCATGTTTTAAATTGCTAATAGATCTTATGGCCTTTTTTTGCAGTTTTAAAATTTTATCAAGATTTAATTTTGTTGTTGCCCCATACAAACAAATACCATATGATATGTGTGAGTGAATGAGGGCAAAATATATTTTTTTTAGGATATCAGTATTACACAAATGGGCCAGACGCTTAAGTGCATATAGACTGGAGCTAATTTTATTAATTATGTTCAACATGATGATCCCAGCAAAAGTTTTCATCAATATTCAACCCTAAAAATTTTGTCTTGTTAACTTGTACGATATTTTTTTCTTTAATAATAATATTAGGGGATATATTTCTTCGGTTTTGTTTTGTAGAGAATACCATGAAATTTGCCTTTTCAGAATTCAATAATAGACCATTTATATCTAAGAACTGTTTCACATTGGACAATTCTAAGAAACTTAAGAGTTCAATGTTATTTTGGTTTACTGCTGATAACTTTAAATTTGCATCATCAGCATATAGGCTTAGATTATTTTGTGGGATATTGTGAAGAGATTTTGAAAAACGGGTTAGGTAGCACAGGAACAGCAGTGGGCCCAGAGTCGATCCCTGTGGAACACCAAATGAGACCAAGCATAGGTCCGACGCTGCTCCTGAAACGGCCACCATTATGAAATTCACCATTTGATTATGTTCACAATTTTTTCATAAACTGATCTTGACTAGCTTCATACTTACCAAGTTTAAAAAATATCGGTTAAAAAACTTCAGAGAAATAATATTTTGTGAAAAATACATATTTGGTTACTCGTCTTGGGACATACCTTCATACAAACTTTCTTTTCAGTTTGGATGTATGGAATGACATCCTGAAGTCCTGAAACGTTTTTAATGGACACCCTGTATAAGTAGTTTGTGCTGTGAAGACGCTGCCTCATGGAGGCGAGTGGGTTTTATATGAAAATTAATTCTGATTGATATGAAAGATTTTACAACTTTTACTTACAAATTAAATGTTATTGCTCCTCCAACTAATAATAACCTAATACAAATGGTAACATTTCAAAATATTAGCTCTTAACAACTTTTTCAGGGGTATAGAGACAACCCAAAGATAAATGCGATATATGTCGTCAAGGCAAAGCTTGAAGGTAAGATTTGCTTTCTCTTAGATTAATTATAATAATTAGGCTACATTATTTCTTTAACTTTTACCTATTATTTTCTATGAGGTAAAATCATCCACAGTATTTTGAAGTTTTAAAATTTACCATATATTGTTGAAAAGTGTAAGTTACTTTTAAACTTTGAAATCTGCTGTAGTTTTATTTTTTTTAACGTTAATATTTAAGTCACCTGCTATTTTTGAAATTTTTACCTAGTATTAGACATATACTGTCAAATTAATTAAAACATTGTAACAGACCTGCATACTCAGCGAATTTCGAATGCAAAAAATTTTTCAATCCAACTGCGAGATATGACATGTTTTTGTAAGCTCCATAAGAATAACATAGGGAATAAGTATACAGGTTTGCTGCAACAGGTATTTTGAAACTTGTGGATTTAATTCAATATTTAGAAGATCTGAACTAGAAGAAGCCGTAGGGGCCTATACCAAGTATTATCATGATATATAAAGAGATAAGGAAGATATACAACTTATTTATTTCCCATTAGGATAACATAGAGAATGAGTATGCAGGTTTGCTGCCACTTAAATGGAAATATCGGGGATTTAGGCTAATATACATTAGATCTCTTCTGCCTAATGTAGCAGATATGAGATTCCGCAATTTTCACTAACAAATTAAATGTTAATGTCCTCCAACTAATAATAACCTAATACAAAAAATATTAGCCCCCAAGACAATGTGTTTTGATTAAATTTAGCAATTCGTTTTGACATAATGGACAAAAAATATCCGTTCAGGATGCCCTCAGCAATCATATAAATTTTTATATCAATTGATATCTTTTTATTTCTACTTTCTGGATATCAAGTGAGTTTATCGCGGAAATGCATTTTTACCTGCAAAAATCACGATTTGTTTCAAAATTTAACATGGGCTTATGTGGGGAATAGAATTTTTATTTTTTGAGTGTCTGTAAGCATGATAACTCTCGTAAAAATTGTCCTATCGTAACAAAATTTGGTACACGCATGTAAAACTAGGTTCTCTTGGACGAGTTTGTAAACCGGCCAGATCGAAATATCCAAAGTGGGGTAAAGGCTACTTTTACCCCACAAAAAATAGGTTTTTTTGGCTTTTTCAAATAAAAAAATTAAAGTAATCAAATTAATGTTTACACCATTGGATTCAGCTTGAAAAAACAAACAATTTGGTATTTTGAATCGTTTCTTTAAGTCCGTTTGTCATCAAGCTATCTCCACTTTTATTTTAGTATTAGGGCAGCAGAGTGTTGTCCAACGTAACTTTGTTTCATCGAAACCTGCAGAGTATTTTACGAGTTTTTCAAAAGTATTTTTAATAGGATTTTTAATTTTTAACTAAAAAAAAATTATAATCTACCCTATTTATTTAAAAGAAATATATATTTTTAAAATTAAACTTATTTATCAATATTTCACATGTAAATCAAACGATGGAATTTTTATTTTAATATAAATATATCACTTTTTAAATGTTTTTTGTAACATTTGATTAATTTTTGTTTTTTATTGGAAATTCGCTGAGTACGCAGGTTTGCCGCGACGGGGGTATATCCTGATTTCAAAGGAAATTCGCTAATAACCTAATACAAATAATTGTAACATTTCAAAATATTAGCCCCCCAAGACAATGAAGCCACAAACCAAGTTTTATTAAGATATGTTGAGAAATAAGCGAGATAAAAATGTTACTCACAAGGTATAGTCAAAAAGTTCCCGTAATGAATTTTTGTTTAGCGAGATTTAAAATTTTACTACGAGGTACAGTCAAAAGGTTCCCAGAATGAATTTTTGTAGACAAATAGCACGAAAGAAAAAAAAGATTTTGACTGAATCGGCCACATCAATGAATTCACCAGCCATTACCATTCGCTTCTTTGTGCTCAGGAAACAGCATTTTTGAAACCACTCGTGAATAAAACTCGATGCATGTTCAAATGATCATGAAGGTTATTGTGACACTTCCATGTGATAAATTTACCTGAAATGCAATTTCATCGATCGTTAATTTCCGATTTTCACGCATAACTCGTCGTACTCACTCAATGTTTTCATTATTGACTGATGTTGACGGTCGTCCACTACGAGGACCATCCTCAATGCTTTCACGGTCTTCACAGAACCGTTTGTTCCACTCATAAACTTGACTTTTCTTCATCTTCTCTTCTCCATAAGCTTGAATTAACAACTCAAGAGTCTCACTTGTTGATTTCGTAGAACTTTATGTCCACGCGATGTTCATGTAATGCCATTTTTCAAAAATCGACGATGTAGACTTCCAGGTACACGAAAAGCGCTTTCCAATGCTGCACTATGTCTACACAAGCCAGATATACCCCCACTACCGATTTGCCCTCCCCAGGAGTCGTACCAACTACTTTAAGACAAATTTCCCGCTGGCGATCACGCTAAATGTCTACAAAAATTCCTTCCGTGAACTTTTTGACTATACCTCGTGTTTCCCATAAAGTTAACATTTGGGCAATGTACTGTGTTTACCACTTTTCAGTATCTCAGTAACCGATGGACACAGAGAAATGATTCAAAATACTTAATTCTTTGTTTTTTTTTCAAGCTAAATTAAATGGAGCTACTAAATGTTGGATTAGTTTTATTTTTCAATGTAAAAACTCAAACAACCCATTTTTGGAGGGTTTATCCCCCTTTAATCCCCCGTCCAGTGGTCCGATCGGGCTGGTTTACAAATTCGTTTGAGTGATTACCACTTTTCGTGTCTGTACCAAATCTCACTAGGATCACACCATATTTGCGGCGGCTATCATGTTAACAGGCATACATACCATAAACGTTAAAATAACATATATATAGATGCGAACGAATGGTGTTTTAGCTTCTGGGGGCCGTAAAACACAAAAGTTATCATAGTCTCAGGCTTAGATCTTACCATGAGACCAACGGTAATAGCTTATTCCTTTAAGGAAATTCACTAAAAAGATTCAGCTAAACGACCCTGTTGCAATCTATAAACACAGGCTGAAACAAATGAACAAAATTTTCAAGTAATTTCTGATAAAAAATACTCAAACTCCTTTTCCACTGTAATATCTTCAACAGCAGTTTTTTATATTTTTTAAGCTTTCCTGTCAAATATCTCCGGGTTTTTGGATTAGGCCTAAAACCACAGGTGTAATTTCAGTATCTCGATAGGGGGGGGGGGGGGGGCAAAATTTGCACACCTCTATCCTCTTGCTCAATTTAAAGCCCTAAATGTTTGTGAAAGTGACCAACAGCAACATTACATAGTTATATTTTGATTAGGATTTTTGCGGACATTTGCCATCACTGATTAGTAAAAACAAGTTTTACTACTACTTTTTTTTACTAATCAGTGATGGCAAATGTCCGCAAAAATCCTAATCAAAATATAAAATCACCATCACCAACAATGAATTTCAAACAAAGAATTACATAGTTGACAGATTTAACGGTCGCGATACCACTAAGAGATTTCACGACCGTGAGACCGTGATATTTAATTATCGCGGTATGTCTATAAGAAAATCATTACTGATGTAAGTTCCAGAGATTTGTTTTTTCACACAACCAAAATTTTCCGCCTGCAATAGAATAAAATAAAAGTATTTGTCTTTGATTGCAATTGAAATTTTCCACATGCAAAGCGTCCGGTAGATTTGATGGCCATGATGCAACCAAGAGATTTGTTTGCCTCAATACAAACGAGGTTTCTGACCCATTGTACAACCTTGCCAAGATATGACTGAGAAATTTGCTGACTGAGGCAGATCCTGGGTTCCCTTGATAGATCCGATTGAGCCAACAATTCTATTTGTAAGAATATTTCTATTTATTCTTATTAATAATATATTTGGGCTACTACCCTATGTATTTACGATATGACCAATGGATCTTGCCAGCTTCTGTACAACCAATGGACATACAGAGATTTGACGGCCATGAAACGACTGAGAGACTCTTGATTACGAAACAGCCAAGACATAAGAAACAAAGAAAGATTTAGCAGCCACAAAGAGATTGGCAAAGAGAGAGGCTTACCAGACGTCAGGGATTTCCCTGGACAATCCGGGTTTCAGGCTTGCGTCCGGGAAACGTCCGGGGTTGAATTTTGTCCGAGGTTTTAGTCAACCTGCGTGAAAAAGAGAGGAAAACGCCCAAAATGAATTAATTGGTAATTAGTTTTGAGCAGTTTTAAGGAAGTTTAAACAAAACAAAAGAGAATTTAAATGAATCAAAGGCATATTTTATGGTTTCACCAGGTATCACACTAAAAGGGTCTCGTCCGCCGAGGGGCTAATTCATTGGGCGACAACTGCTTGGTCACAAGGCCTACATCATTGTTTTTAGCCAATCATGATTCAAGAAACAAGAATGCCACACAAAAATGGCAGCAAAGTAGCCCATCTGCCGAGACCCTTAGAATTACACCGGACCAAATTTTATCACTCCATTTCATTTCCTTGTCCCCCCTTCTCCCCCCCCTTTCTTTTGTTGTCCGGGGTTGGCTCTGAAAATTTATGGTAAGCATACAAAGAGATGATCATGAAGAGACAACCAAGAGAATCACCAACCGTGGCGATGTGACCAAGAGATTTTCCGGCTACAAATCAAATCACCATTTTGGTTTGGTTTTAAAATTATAATCTTAAATTATTTGGGGGCAAGCATCCCCCTTTGCCACCCCTTAATTAGTCTATGCCTAAAACTTGTCCAACGTACAGTTCATACTGCAATTAACACACTTATATGGTTAAGAATTAATTTTATTTAAATCGTAGCCAAAGAACAGCTCCAGTACAGGATGATCATTCAGATGCACAGATTCAACTCAGATTTTAAAAGGATTGACAACTTGAAAATGGTCCTATGAGGTCCAAAATAAATGGTCGTTAAAAATATAATACAATACACCTATCATTTGTCAGTATTTTAGGTGATTTTCAAAAGAAAATTACAGTAAACTTTCTTTTGTTTACAGCGAGTTTAAATAACTTTTACAAAATATTTTGCTTTCAACAAAAAACACAGAATATTTGTCGTTGAAAAATCTTGATGATATACCCACGTGTTCTTCTTCTTATAGGTTTTTTTTATAGGCTACTCTTAATACTCACTTACCTGTTTAATTGGTAGTGAACATTTCAGCATAAACATATTTTATATCATTTACCTGCTCAGTAATAAGCTGGCAATATTAAGTATTTTCTTGAAGACAATTGATCTTGTCGCATTTTCAAGAACAGGTTGAAACTGAGCTTCCTTGTAAACTAACATTTATATTCTGAGTCTTGGGGCTTGTAAGTTACCAAGATCTTTGATGTTTGTAAATTGTGCAACCTTAAAAGTGAGGTAGAGCAAGGCTGACCATAAGATTTTAGATTTTATTTTAAGCTTTTAGTTGTTGTCCTTTAACTATAAAAAGTCAGTACTGCTAAATTGTTATATTGTTTTGTGAACCGAGGAGATATGGATGAGTTGTTTGTCACATGTACAGACGTCCCTCGGCTGCCGCCACTGCCGGAGGTGGAGGAGTGGAAGGGGGACGAGGTGGAGGAACGTCCGTCCACAGGCAAGAACCGGCGAGCGAGCGGCCCACGCACCCCCGACCCCTACAGCGTGGAGGACTCTTCCATCATGCTTCCAGTATTCGTGGCCATCGGAGCATTCATTCCTCTTCTCTTCTGCCTTTGCAAGCTCTGATTACAACAATGCACATGGAGTATTTTTTTTTGTTTTTGTACACATTGGAACTAACTTTATGAAACTGAAGATTCCCTGTCTTATCTGTTTTTGTAGAGCTTATTTTTTAACTTTTGTTGTGTTCATTAGGGGTTTATAAGTATTAACTCAATGATGGTGCTTAAAGAGGTAGAGAAATGTTTTCTTTGTTTCACATATTTTAAAGGTTTATGTGGTTCTCCTTATTTATTATTGATGTAGATGAAAACAAATGGTATTTTAAAAATTCACATTAGCGAAGGATTTGTTATTATTACTTAATTATTTGGACATTTCCTTTCGCCTCTAGTATTTGAATTACATTATCAGGGAGTCTACTGATACTGGAAATACTGGAATTATGCTTGGATTTCAAATTTGGTACTGGAATTTTGTTGAAATATAAATTATTAAATCCGTTTTTGCCCAGATATGAAAAGTTCGACAAATCTTTTTTAGCTATGTAACCCACTTGTAATTCAATTCAATTTCTAAACACCCGTAATCAGATTTACAATATTATATTTTTTCATTTTTTTAAGATTAAAAATATTTTCAACATTTCCTACATTTCATATTTTGTATTTCTCATAAAAACAAATGATGTGATACAGGTGAGAGACTGTGTGGAAAGACATTTAGAATGAATTAGAACTTTTGTTTTCTAAATTTAGTATACTTTGTTTTAGTAACAAATCATGCATTTGTTGTAAACTCTTCTTCCAGTAATATGCAAGTCAGGAGAAGAAATGTAAAGCTGAGTGTGTTTAAAAATTATCAGTTTTGTATTTCATTGTTGATTATTAATTTTTTTCTGCAAACTGTTACTATTAATTTGTGCTTGACATTTTTTATTCATTATTTGGATAATAAAATGGGAGGAATGTGGGGCTATAAGTGGAGTATGGAGGCTCTCATAAAAATGAGGTCATGTTATTCTTCAACAAGTTTTTATTATATTATTTACCTTATTTGTCGGTGCTGTAAATCAGTTATTTAATTTTAACAATAAATGTTATCCATAATAAATTAAAATTTTGTTAATGGTTCTCCTTAGTTAGATGAATAGTTAGCGAGTAATACTGGAATTTTGAAAAAAATTTACTGGAAATACTGGAAATTTACTGAAATTTTAAAGTCAGATGTTAGTAGACACCCTGATTATTTTTTGAAAGGTAAGGAAACTCCTCTAGGTTTCAAGTGACCTTACTTTAAATTACGTTTATCCTAATAATTATGACTTAATCCTCAAAGTGCTACGCCTCGCGATCGCGATCCATTCCAAAACAAATGTGTCAGCCGTTAACCCACCCTGGTGGAGAGTAGAAAAGATGCCGCTATGGATGCTGGGGCAGTAGGCTTTAAATGTCAAATGAGCATTCGTCTGATGGTGCTAACGCGGCCGTGTGGTCTAAGGCGTTGACTGATGAGTCAATGTTGAAGACATACGGTGCTGCGCAGGTTTGATTCCCACCCATGAGCAATCCCTATTGCCTGCAATAGGGTGGTAAAGTTCTTGGGAGGGCCGACCTTAAACAAATGGTGACTGGCGGGGGTCAAAAGTGACAGCTATTCTATGTTTAATAAGGATTGCAGGAGACACCTGTTTTGCTTCTTTTACCATTGTACAGGGTTATGGGGGGCACACGTTTTAATTTTGTTTTTAATTAATTCATTTGGCATATTATCCAAAAATTTGGGCAGTTAAAAACCAAATAGGCCTACAGACAAAATAAAAATATTAAAATTAAAACTTGGTCAAAGTTTTGACTCATAGCACTTCGGGGGTGAACCTAATTTTTTTTGTGTTTCACATAATATACTTTTGTTCATACAATCAACAACATGGAAATCTCACTCACACAAAAATACATGTAAAATACTAGTACATAAATCATAAACTAAACAAAAACATCTACCTTTTCATCGGGTACAACATGGTATACCTGTTTTTGACAACAAACATTGTTGTGGTCAGTAAGGTATGTTTTTTTAAAATTTGTGTATGAGGTATATTTTGTGTTTAAGTGTGTGTGAGTGAAATTTGCTTGTAGTTGATTGTATCAATGAATGTAAAATATGCGGAAAAAAATTAAAAACCCCCAAAAATGTAGATTAAGTATTAATGAGTAGGATGTAATTTTAAGTGGGATCACTTGAAAACGAGAGGAGTTTTCTTACCTCTTGAATCCGTAGGGTGGTTTAAACACTAGAAGCAAAAGCAAATATCCAAATAATTAAATAATAATGAAAATTAAATTAAGGGTTCATTATTGCATAATAATAGATAGCAAACGGGCTGATTTACACTTCTATAGCTTTACCTCCATCGCACGAGGTATTCTTAATGCTCTAGTTGAATTTTTTTTCCTGGATTTTCATGTGCTTGTATTATGTAGGGTTCATTGGCTATCTATCAGCTTAACTACCAGGTACTGAGAGTGTAGTGCAATAAGCAAGGATTTTATGTTGGTGAATGTTGCATTAGTATTACCGAAGGAATGTTGGAGTTGTTTGTTGGGATGGGTTATGTTATTTGTTTTAAGATTTTTTATCAAACATTTTGTTTTGCCAAGCTTGTTTTAGTTGTTTATATTGTAGATACTGCTGATATTGGTCTCAACTGTGTAATTGTATCAAATATGTAAGTTTTAAGTCATTATCCCTATTGTTTGTTATCAGTGTGATATGTAATCAAAGTGATGCATGCTGAGAAAAGACATACCATAATGAAATTTTTGAAAATATTTTTATTTATTTATTGATTTAATTTGTATTTGATTTGTATTTTTCTCCCTCATTTAGGTAATTAGTACGATAAAGCTCAAAGCATAATTTTTTTAAGTGTCAATTGCTCTCTTGTGAATCAACTGAATTTAATTTATTTAAAAAAACTGTGTTTAGTTACATTATAATACATATTTATAATCAATCTTAACAGCCTGATAGTTTCATAACTCATTTATTTAAAAATTTTGAAAACTTATATAATTCTCAAAGAATGACACCAAAACAGAATATTTACATTAGTATTGCAGTTCTGCTTTGTTGTTAAAGTATAATTGAGTTTTCAATGGTTCACATTAGGCTACTTACAGTATTGCATGAACTGAGTTTGTTGCAAGATAATATTTAGTAAGAAGTTCCTAAGACTGCAAGTTCAACACAAAAGTGCAATTTGTTATAATTTGTGTTTGTGATATATATCAAAAATGTATTATGTACTTAATTTACCAGTAAACTTGTATGGTAAATAAAATTAGTGTTGTTATTCAATATACCTTACTAAAATATGTTTCGAGAGGTAAGAAAACTCCTCTTGTCTTCAATTAATTGACCCTACTTAAAATTACATTTATTATAATTAAGTCTTAAACTTCATTTTTTTACACACAATATACAATCGACAACAAGCAAATCTCACTCACACACAATTGCATACAGCATTTTGGTGGAAAGGGTTTGGAAAGCGATCCAAACCCTTGAAATATTTGTGGGCATGCTGGGAATTTAACCCACAATCTTGAACCTAAATTTTAAAACTAAATTAATCCATTAAAAACACTGGATCCTTCCCTTATGAAATCCTTCAACTAAAAAAGTGGGAAAGGGAAATAATTTTTTACTTCGGTTTCAGTATTTCAATCCTTTAAAACATTGTTTATTTTTTCTTATAACTGAACTTCAAAAGAATGGTCCATTCCACTGATAAGTGATTGGGTCAAATTTAAAAAAGTCTGGTTGGCCCAAGTGAGGTTTGTGGAAGCCACTCTGGCTCCAACGGAAGAGAGGTAAGGAATTGCCTTTGGTCGGGCCACAGATGGCTGTGAAAGTCAGGTTGTGGACCAAAAGAGGGGAAGTCACTTTGGCATCAATGGCTCCGTGGCATCTGTGGCCCAGCGCTGGGAAGGGATAATGGCCGTTCACTGGGTTTAAGTCACTCCTAAATTAGAAAAAAGGCAATGAAGCGTGTTATGAGACATCCCTTAGATAACATTACTGATGGTTATAGTTATAATATTTGTTCTGCTTTATCTTCAACATTAAAAAAAATTTTGAATCCAAACCAGATAACGGTTGAGTTCAGCTTTTTAAAACAGGCTTGACACTGTTTGTCTGTAACTTACAGTGCAGCGGTTCTCTTTTAAACCAGTTGCCTAAATCTTTAACAAGACGACACTCCCAGCATTGACATAATTGACCCCAGTCCCCAGTTGACATAACTTTAAATGGCTATACTTTAAGATCTTTCTTTAACCAGGTGTGTATGACAGCAAATGTACAATGGAATCATTTTTCACAAGGGCATAAGAGGCAGTTCTTACATGCCTATTTTGTTTGCTTCCTACTTGAAGCTCCTGTTAATTTACTTTCTTTGTGCAGGATAATTCTAAAGTTATAGATGCAGTTCAACGATTTGTTGATTCATCAATTTAGTTTCTTATCAAGTCAGATAAATCACTGTATTTGAATTATTAGTTGATCTCTACATCTTAATAAGTTTGGGGTTTTTTCTTTAAAGTCTTAACTCATTTATGGCTGAACAGATTTTAACGTTTGAAGTGACAAATTAAATGTTTTTTTACGTAGATTTGCCAATACATTTTAGAATTTTTATAAAGTGCATCAAGTAACAAACTGAATTTTTGGAACAGTGGCACTACTCGTCAAAATTGGGTTATAAAATTCAATTCTAACTGTTGTGCTTACAACTAAATAAATGCATTGACAATATATAGAAAAAGTTCTAAAGGCTAACCACAGAATGCAGCACTTATTATTTCTTTGACAAAGCCGAGATCACCAGATAGTTCGTGACAATAATAGTGTTTGTACAAAACAGTTAACCGAAGTTATTGAGTTTTTATCATAAGTACCTAGCAGCAAGAGCATTTTCAGCACTGTAAGGAGGTGTGCAGTTACATCTAGAGTAAGGGTCATTTTTATAGTCATTATATCTCAGAAGATTCATCAGAGTAGGAAGATCTGTTACTGATGACTGATCTCTTTTAAAGATTAGTGCTCGCGGGGTTGCATTGTAGGAAAACCTGAAACAGATAATATGTTTTAAAATTATTGTTAATCAATTAAAAAAAACCTCTAAATTTTCTTAAAATATAGCACAGACTCAGAAATGAAGTAATAATAGAGAGGCACTGTTAAGATGGGGCTAAAGGCAATTCGGTGTTTCTCTCGGGGGAGAGATACGTACTAAAATTACTCCGTGATGATAATGGGAAAAGGTAGAGTGACGTAGTAAATAACCAGTTTTTTTTTTTTTTAATTATGGTCTTAACTAGCATATAAAGCATTTTTTTCCTCTTTCATGTCCAAAATATAGCTTCAGAGGCTATAATGTCATCGCTCATTTATATAAGAGTCCAAACAATGATGAATGTAGTAAATATTCCTCCGCGAGATTAACAATCAGTAATTGTAAACGTTCACGCGGTTGCAAATTATGCAATATATTTCAATTTATAGTGCGGGTTGGTATGTATATTTCGTTCGACTGGCTTGTAAAAATATAAATAACTTGAAAATTTATAATGAGTACCTTTGGATGAAAAAATGACTTGTTGACATTTTTTTAAATATATTTCATTTTTAACAAAAATAAATTTTAGAAAAATAAAGTTTCATGTTAAATTATGAATGATAATTCAGTCTCTTTCCAGTTTGATTCAAATTAACAGATTAACAGTTTATTTTATTAGTGCCGTTATATCACTGAGTGTTTTAAGAATCAAACGACCATCATACCTTGGTTACAAACGGAGGTATAAGAATTATAATCCTAAAACAAATGTAAAGCTTGAAATGTCCATAAGGATTGTACAGGGAAGAATCTTGTTTGGGTATAACTTAAAAATGAATTAAGATTTTCAAAAATGGATTTCGGCATTACAATCAGCGTGAAAATCTAGTTTGTAATGATGGGTCACAACAAAATAATGTTTACTTTTGAATAAAAAATTCCATCCAATATGGCGGATCCAAGATGGCGGAAAATATTTTTTACCCAGTTAAAGTGAGGTTCCTACCTCCCTTCAATTATTGGCAGCGGCATTGTGACACAAAATTCACTTATACACTGCCTAAGGGATTTATATTCTATGTTTTCAGTGCTTTTGACACCATCTTGAAAATTATGCACTTCCGGTGGTGATATTTAAGTAATTTAGTATATTTATTAACTTATTCATTGTTGTTTGCCTCCAGAACTGTTAATTGACTATTATATATTTATTATATTAATAACTATTATATTATTTATTATTATAATATTATATTTATTAACGTGTATAATATGACAGAAAAACGCACAAGTCACTCTTATAGAAATTTTCCTAGTGTAAAATGATATCTTTCCTTTACTATACTCTTTTTTAGGCTGGATCGTAAGGATCCTCTATTAGATTTCGGAGGTAAGAGGGTGAGATAAAAAATGTTAACAGGGTGTTTTTTACTACTAAATATGTTGTTAATAATGTAAAATCAACAAATCAATTTTTACATGCGAATCGGACAGAAGGGTCTAATGCTTACATATCACCCCGCACTATTAGAGAAACTAATTTTACTGCACCTTGAAGAAAAATAAATTCAACACTAGGTTCTTGAAGTATATGTTTCATTTTATTTTTACATTCCGAGTTACTTTAGCTCAAAATATCAAGTAGCTAAAACCCACTATTTGAAATCGAACCCTAAGTACTCTTGTATTTTTTATTATATCGGAAAAATAAAAATTGTATATTGTGAGGAATTCATTTCTTTTCATTTTAATACATAGCTTATTGTCATATGTTGAAAAATTACGTCAGGGTATGGTTTCACACGATGTTGTAACCCGCAAAAACTACGACAACAACCTTGTGTGCGGGAACGCATTCCGACTAATTTTCGATAAAATAAAAACGTCATATATCAGATTAAAGAGGAGAAAAAAAACCCTACAAAATAGTCCCATTTGCCTCCACGATTCTAATAAAAGTAAAAGAGTAATCAAACCTAAGTTCAGCCGATGATTTTTTAGGTGATTTGTTAATTAGGTAAATTTGATTATGTAAATTCATTTCTTTTCATTCAGAGGCTGATTACTCTTACATTTTTAGTACAATCATGGAAGAAATTGGTAAAATCTTATAGGATTTTTTCTCCTCTTTAATTTGATGTATAACGTTTTGATTTTTGATAGAAAATTATAATCACAGATGTCATGACTTTCACGGGTTACAACATCGCGCCAAACCATATCCTGTCATTACTTTTCATCGTACTACAATAAGCCACATATATAAATGAAAAGAATTCGATTCCTCACAATATGAATTTTTTCCCGATATCATAACAAATTCAAGAGCAATTGGCGTAGAAATTCAAACAGAGGGTTTTAGCTAGTTGATATTTTGAACTGAAATAACTCAAAATGTTAAAATAAAATGAAAAATCTATATCATGAACCTAGTTTTCAATTTATCTGTCTCCAAGGTGGAATAAAATTATTTTCTCCAAATTAAAATATGTTGCTGTGATTAGTTTGCGACTACGCGAACGTTTACACATGCTAATCGCTGCCCCCCGTGGAGGAATATTTATATCTCTGTTTGGACTCTTACATGACTGAGCGATGACATTAAATCAGACTCTGAACCTATATTTTTGACATTAAAAGTGGAAAAGAGTACTTTATATGCTAGTCAGGATCATAACTTTGGAAAAAACTGGTTCATTTGTGGCTAGTTGATGGATGTCATGAAAATTTTTTTTTCTATTTGTGTATCCAATTCCTACTTAGTATAGCATTTTTTTTTTAGATTTACAATGTACAAATCTTCTCGGGAATGCGTCTAGGTGTCACCCCGACAAGTAGTCACCCCGTCAGATCGCCACCGATTTAAACCGGTTTTGAGGTGGCGGGTAGTCGGGTGCGTCTCAGATCGTCACCGCTTGAGAGGTGAGGATTAGACGGGGTGGTTACTTGCCGCGGAGGTGAAAGGTGACGATCTGTTGTGTGCGGTGGCGTCAAATCGTCACCTCCGAGTAGAGAGGGTGGCGAGTTGACAGGGTGGCTACTTGACGCCGTCGTGCAAGGGGTCGATCTGTCGTGTGCGGTGGCATCCTATCGCCACCTTGGAATAAGGAGGGAGGCCAAATCATAATATTTACACAATAATATTATTCTTTGTTACGTTTTAATCCATATTGTGTCTTCTCAAAAGTATAGGATTATGGACAAACAATTACTATGAAATATGTATATTAGAAAAATGTAAAATGATTTAATTTATAATTCAGGATCATAATAAGAGTAAACTAGAGATCGCCTGCTAGTCGAAATTTAACCAGAAAATATGTGGGCTTAGTTAGAACATGTGACTGCATTTATTTACATTTTGTTATTATTCCCGCAACCAATATGGTAACACATAGTGCCCATGCTAATTTTTTTTATAATTTCATATTAATTTTTCTAAAATTCACTAAAACTATAGCAAATTAGGCCTATAATGGGATTGTGCAAATCCACAGGAAAGTACTTTTCTCACGGTGTGCTTGGATTTTCTCTACGTTGCATACAGGCTGGGAAAAAGGGATCACTAATATTCAAAACAAAAGTAAAATTCTTAGTTGTCGAAATATTTAAGGTTACGGTTTGAGGTTTTCTTAACGTAAGTTTTATCTTTTTCATTTCACCTATAAAATTGGAATTATGCATTGCATTCTCCGAATTTGTATTTACTTAAATTTAAACTAATTAATTTAACTAATTTAAGTTAATAAACTTATTTCCTTAAATAATCATGTATACCTATAAGGCAGAGGAAGGTTGTAAAGCTTTTTTCTCGTTATGGACTCAGAAGAAAACAGAGCGGGGTGGTGATCTGTCGGGGTGGCTTTTGACGCGCCCGTGTAAGGTGACGGTCTGTCGAGTGCGACAACGTCTACCCGCCACCTCGGGCCAGAAAGGTGGCGACTAGACGGGGTGGCTACTTGACGCGAGCGTGCGATGTGGTGATCAGACGTGTACGCCAATGTCAACCCACCACCTCATCGGGATAGAAAGGTGACGATCTGACGGGGTGACACCTTGACGGCATTGGTGTATTTTTATGTGGTGGCGATCTGACGCTGTGGCTAGGTGGCGACTAGACGGGGTGACACCTAAGACGTCTACCTATCTTCTCTGCATGATTTAACTTCATAGGATTCAGTGAGAGTACAGCCTCCGATTAGCTTAATTAACTGAACTGTGTAAGACTGGAAAAGGGTTTTTGTTTTACAAAGTGGAACGTTTAGTTTAAGTTTCTTGAACTCATCACTGCTCATGATATTTAGGCGGCTGCCTGAATCACATTCAAAAGTTTTTGGTTTATTCCCATTAAGTTTGATTTTCACCATCATTCTATAATCCCTCATCATCATTGTTTTGTACATCTATGAAGTACATTTAACATCATATTCTGACTCAGAATCAATGTCAAACTTACATTCATTACGATTTTATCTGTCGATTGTATTTGCTGTATACTAGGGTGGGTCGAAAAAAATCAATAATTTTTTTAAATCGGAATACCTCGGAAAAGTTGCTAAATTACAAGACTAAAAAGGGATAAAAATATCAAAAATATCAGTTTTTATCTTCCGGTCGCGCATGTGCTCTAAAGTTTGAACAAAAGTTGAAATACCCCCCCCCCCCCGTTGCAGCAGACCTGCATACTCAGCGAATTTCAAATTGAAAATAACATATTTCAATCTAACAGTGAGATTTGACATGTTATGGTAAGCTCCATAAGAATAACATGGGGAATGAGTATGCAGGTTTACTGCTACAGGTATATTGTAACTGGGTAGTTTTAATTTAATATTTAGTAGATCTGAACTAGAAGAAGCTATTTACCAAGTTTTATCAAGATATGTTGAGAAATAATCGAGATATAGAATTTTACTTACTTCCCATAAGGTTAACATTGGGACAATGTACTGTGTTTACCAGTTTCAATATCTCGGTAACCAATGGACATAGAGCAGTGATTCAAAATACTAAATTGTTTGTTTTTTTGAGCTGAATTCAATGGTGGTAACAAAAATTGGATTATTTTTATTTTTCTATGTAATAAGCTCAAAAAACCAGTTTTTGAGGGGTTTACCCCCCTTTACAGTGGGCCGATCAAGCTAGTTTACGAATTCGTCCGAGGGATTGCCACTTTACACGTCTGTACCAAATTTCATTAAGATCGGACCATTTTTACGGCCGCTATCGTGCTCACAGACACATATATATATATATATATATATATATATATAGGTATATAGATATATAATATATATATATATAAATATAAATTTGAACGAATGGTGTTTTTTGCTTCTGGGGGCCTCAAAACTAAAAGTTATCATAGTCTCGGGCTTAGGTCTTACCATGAGACCTACGGTAATAGCTTCTTCCCTATAGGGGAAATTCGCTAAAAATCATATTTTACCGGCAATTTTCATAATTTTCAAACTTGCGATTTTTTATATGTAATAGTTGAAAATGTAATCTTCGGGACATTATGGAATCAACATTTTAATAATGGTATTGTATTTTAATATCTTCCGGTCGCGCATTAGGTGCAAATATAGCGAAAAATTGCTGAAAATTTAAAAAAGTTAGCAGAGGTAAAATGAATGTAAACCAGCTTCAACATGAAAATTATGTTTTATTCATTGAATACAAAATAGATACATTACGTATGAACTCATTATATGTCTGGTAGTTTGAAATGTGATTTATTATCAAAGGTTGGCATAGTTGATCTTGACTTAAACGTAGTTCTTATAAAGCCATCTCGAGCTTCAGCTCCACAGACCTTTGCAGACACTTCAGTCATCAACTTCACGCATCTCTCCACTGCTTGGGTGTGGACTGGTAGTTTCTTCGATAAAACATCCCACTTCGGAACTTCTTCTGTTTTGATGCAGGCTTTTATTTCATCATCATTAACATCTTTCAAAAGAGGCGGCAAAGACAATTCGCAATTTCCCCAGTCAATTAATTCCGTGAAGTCGGTTGCAGAAAAGTTTATGTTGGGTACCACGTATGTACGGATTTTTTTCCTCTTTCGGTCCTTTTCTCTTGCCTTTATAATAGGCGGAGGCCCAGTTCTGTTACATGATTTCTAAGGTCTTGCGTCATTGTTATCATGACGTGTTCGGGATGGGCGAAAAACCCATTTCTCTCGATAACAGGGTCCACTATAGCTTTTAGTTCATCCTTAAGATACCTCGAGGAGGTTATAGATTGGTACACAAGCTTAGGGCCGTCAGTGAAGTGTTTGGTTTTTTAATGCTAAACCACATTGACATATAGGACTTCAAAATGAAGATTACTATTTCCTGGAACTCACCAGATTGATTTTCTTGACTAATGTAGAGTCTTAGTGTGCGGTTAGCGGTTGTTAACCACTGGAGTGAGACAAAGGTCCTGTATCCCGGATCGCTAAATCTTCTTCACATTTTCCTGATTTAATTGCTATATGTCCAGCAAATACTTTTGATCCTTACTGAGTACTTTTCTGTCAATATCAGGGATTTGGCAATCAATACTTTTAAACTGTACAACTGGCAGTGTTTCGCACTTGAGAAGTTTTTCGCCAATTGGTCTTTTCAATGAATTCGGGCCGGTTGATTTGCCATCTAAGTATTGAAATAAATGACGGAACGATAGTTCGTTGAAATGAAGGAGACAAACTGCCCATTGCAAAGGTCTACCTAAGTGCAATTCAATACGGCGAATTATGCCGTTTCTCAATCCAGTATTAACAACAGTGCCATCACAGCCAATTACGACCAATTCTTCCAAGGAAATATCATTACTGGACAAATAAGTTATGATAGAGGTCGCAATATCCTCTGAACTTCCTGAATTAGGGGTCACATGTCCACGAAATATATTACCTGGTTCTTAAATAAGTGAGTAATGTTCCTCCTTTATAACTCTTCTAAATCGTTTTGAATGTGCCATTTCGACCATAATCGTGTCGTTTTTGCGGCCATCAAAATATAATCCTTGAAGTTTGTTTTCTGTTATAGAACTAGACAAATCGGCCCTAATATTCTGTCTTTCTCGCCTTATTAGCGAATTTCCCCTATAGGGAAGTAGCTATTACCGTAGGCGGCACGGTGAGACTTAAGCCCGGGACCATGTTATTTTTTCATTTTGAGGTCCCTAGACCCAAAAAACACCGTTCGTTCATTTTCATATATATGTGTATATATATATATATATATATACACACATATATATATATATATATATATATATATATATATATATATACCTGTCCGTAGGCGCGATAACTTTTGTAAAAAAGGTCCGATCTTGTTGAAATTTGGAACAAACGTGTAAAGCGTCATTCAAGACTTCGAGTTCGAAAACCAGCAAGATTGGTTTACTGTAAGAAGGTTTTTTTGACAAAATAAAATTTATTTTCAAGATTTAACACTTTTTTACTAATTATTTTTTAATGTAATTGTCAAAATTGAATTCAGCTTAAAAAACAAGCAATTTAGCATTTTGAATTATTGTTCTACGTCAATCCGTTGCTTAAATATTGGATGATATTGAAAGTGCTAAACACAGTACGTTGTCCAATATTATTTTTAATTTTTCCCTCCAAAAAGAATAGTCACCCTGATTTAAGATGTTTTTTTAAATAAAATTCTGACCATATGATTAAATTTTCAGGAGATGAATATTTTATTTGTGTTTATTTTGAATAGTTCAGAGTTCATTGATCAGGATTTTGCAGAAAATGTATACTATATCAAAAAATACAAATTATTTTTAAATTTAAGAAAGAAAGTATGAGCATTTGGTGGGGGAATATCTTGGTCTAAACTGCCTGAAAATGTAGCATAATATATGGTATGAATACAATGATGAGGATTGATGATATGTTTAATTGAAATTGGCTGGAGATGTAGGTCTGTTGCAACAGGGATGTTTTAATTACAAAACTGACCATATGGTTGAATTTAATTTTTTCATGAGATTAAGTTATTTGTTTGTTTTGAGTGTTTTGAATTTATTGATTATATGTTTGTTGACATTTATACTATAACAAGATTAAAGTTATTAAAAATTAAAAGACTAAGAATTATATAAAATACAAAAGTGTATGTATTACTAATGAAAACCAATATGGTCTCTTTGTTAATTTTCCTCATGTTTCCTCATGTTTAAAGCTTTTATATTTAAATGACTAAATGTACGTTTTTAGTATATTATTTACTTAACGTATTCAAACAATACTTTCCTTCAACTAAGTTGAATGCTCACATATACAAAATAAATCCTATGGAAATTCGCTGAGTTCGCAGGTCTGCTGCGACGGGAGTATTTTACACTTATCTACTACTTGCGAATCGTCACTACTAGTGACTATGCCATCGTCGTGCAAAACACTAGAGGCTATTGCAGCTGTAGCACGATCGGAAACACCAAAACGATCGCTAACCAGTGCAGTAGACTTAAGATTAATTCTCATTTGCCAACCAGAGGATTTCTTTTTTGGACTTTCAGGTACAAATTCCTGGTCCCTGTCACTGCAATCGTTATTTTTAGTTGGTGAGCACAGGGATACAGTATCATCATCATCCTCTTGTTCAATTTCGGGAACTTGACTCCGGAGTTTTGGTTTGAAGAGCTGGTACTATTTTCTTTTTAACGATTTTATGCGTTTCCTCGTTTCCATCAAGTCCAACCCTCTAATTTTTCCGATCCCATGTGCTCGTTGCGAGTAAATAAACTTTAGTTCAATAGGTGGTATCTTATTTGATTTCTTACAAATACAAGTGATAGTGCAGTTGCACTGACATAGGTCGGGAGTCTTATTGCAATCGCAGTTAAGAATAATAGGACATTTGCAAACTGCAACATCAAATAGTAACGAGCATTTGCGCTTGAACTCGTCAAGTTGTCTTATAAAGGATTCTTTATTTTTATCACGTGTAGGTGATTTTCGCAAGCCGTAGTATTTATCATGTAGTGCCTTTAGAAGTTGCACTATTCTTTTATCACTTACAGTTGGAATAGATGCCTTCTTGTACAAACTAATTACTTTGTTAGCTACATGTGAAAAACTGACACTCTTATTATTAACTTTAATTGCCAAATTGTATCTCTCATGTGACGAACATCGGATTACGTCCTCCCCAGTAGGTAGCTTGTTTAAAGGTAAATCTTTCGGTGTACCAAAAATTGGGCAGTCAAATACCTGTCTAGTGATGATTTTCTTAGGTAACGCCATTGTTCATTACACAGTGTATTGCCCGCAAAGTTACACAAATTGTTTATGCATCACGATACATATTGCACATGCAAAAACAGTAACTGAAAAGTGCTTACAACACCCACCACACTTAAGGAACAACTGCAGACTGATGCACATTGTGGCGTGGGAACGGCGGAACGTTTGCTGGCAGTGGAGTGGGGGGAATCACATGACGCCGCGTGGGTCAATGACCCGATAGAGCCACGCTTAGGTGAATTTGTATTGCTATGCGCGACCAGAAGATCAATTCTGACTCCGACGTTGTTTGTGTCCAGTTACTATCTGAGTGTGTATAAGCAGATTTTAGGTATTAAATTTTAATATCAATAGGTACATTTTATATAAAATTAGTCCAAAATTACATTTTTCTTAATTTTTGGCAATATTTGCAGCCAATGCGCGACCGGAAGATGTTAACACAGAGTACCATAATTTATATATTAATTCCTTAGTGTCTCATAGATGTCATTTTCAACTATTACACATAAAAAATCGTCAATTTGAAATTTATAAAAATTGCCGATAAAATATGATTTTTTCAACTTTTGTTCAAGCTTTAGAGCACATGCGCGACCGGAAGATAACAACTGATATTTTTAATATTTTTATCCCTTTTTAGTCTTGTAATTTAGCAACTTTTCCGAGGTATTCCGATTAAAAAAAATATTGATTTTTTCGACCCACCCTGCTGTATACGTTTTGCTTTTGCAATACAAACCTTTTCTTAAATTCCATCCTTGTTACAATATTGACAGTTTAAATCTCTGGCTCAATGTTTGAGTCAGCAGTTTTAACTCCTGATTTAACTGACAGTTTAAATCAGCAATTCGATGTTTCATGGTTGTTTCTTCCTAAGCGTAAACATGCATAAGATAATCAAAGTTTTGTAGCCTTTTGCTGTTTATGCCTTTGATAAAGTCTTTTCTTGGAGATAAGTTCTCAGGGCCGCCACTGGGATTTGGGGACCTGGGGCCAAAGTTCTGCTTGGGGCCCCCACAGGCATACCTTCATCTTCACCTTCATCTCTGAATTTCAGTATTCAATATCTCTGAGAACCTCTCTGATTTTAGCACATTGAAACCCACCCACACCATATCCTCAGCAGAAATCACATTCCTTGATGTAGATCTCGATGATATCTGTGTGATTTTAGTAAGATTCACTGTATTTTTATCACTAAGTCTGCTTATCAAGAGGATGGTTATAGGTAGGTTTAATCTAGAAATCATGAAATACACTGTAAATAAGTCGCTATACAGTGGGAGACTAAAGATAAACATTATGTATTTTTTAACAGTGCACCAACATCTGAGTCATGATCATGTGACACGATCGAGGATTGGATCATTATATTTAAATAATGTATCAAATACAATTTTTCCCTAATACCAGCTAGTATCGCCCACTGAGCTCTATTTTATAATCCCCCCCCCCCCCCCCCCGGTGTCTTAAAAGCGTGCCACTTTCGCCGCTTTGTTTCTTGTTGTTATGTTGGCCAAAGTGTCCTTGGTGGAATAAAAGTTTTTCCCCCACTTAAATCAATGTTAATTTAGTGATTTTTCTGAGCATTTATCATTGATTTAAAGTATATTACAAGTTTAAACCTGGTTTCAAATTTAATTTTGAAATTTTGTGGAGCGTTTCTCATAGAAAGTAACTAATTTTCCTGATGTTAAGTTATGTTTTAGGGAAGTTTAAAATAGTCTTGTTTCCCAGTTTTGGTGATATTTTAGTGTAGGCCTACAGAATTGAATAAGAGAACTGGGTAAGTTAATTTATTTCATTTCTACACAACAAATGCAGATCCATTATTACATTGTACCATGCGATGGATTAAAATTTCGAAATTTCTCCCTAATAAGTCATTGTTGAATGATTGTTTAGATCAGTATCAGCAGACAACTTGTAGAAGGCCATGTTGACTTAAGAATGACAGCGTCCAACCAATGATCCAAAGAGCCAATGAGCGTCCAAGAAAAAACCAGTGTTACCAATACAACAGAACCATCTTAACGGCACACTTTTCACAAATGTTTAGTCAGAGAGTAGTGACTCCAGATAAATATAGAGCTCAGTGGTATCGGCCAATATCAGGAACATACACACAGCAGACGACTGTGTGGGAGAACACTATCAGTCAGTTGTACAAGGTGGTTGTACTGTTAATCAAAATCAAACTCAATTGCAATAATTTCAAGTTGCAAGCCAGAGAGCCATCTACTTAACATTAAAAAATAGTTTTAATGAGATCTTACTGCTATTTCTCATCATATTATGCTGAATACATTAGTCCTAGTGCTAAAACTAGGATTATTTTTGGAAAATTAACAAATTATAAGTTTAACTTAAACAATTATCTCATAAAATTAAGGGAGTCTTATTGTGCACGATAACCAACCAGTCACCATATTTGTCCACCAGTTCTTGGTTCCCGGAAAGATTGAACACATCTTCATAGAAAGGTACATTGTAGCTTGGCCAGTATCCCTGAGATATGAGACGAGATGTCTGGTCTTCATATCTGACATAGCCTGGGATTTGCTCCAATATCCAAAGTGTTCCACGCCCTGGTTGCTTTCTGTCAACAGTGAGAAAATTTTTAAACAGCTTATCAACATGCAAGCTGAACCTAGCTGACTTTGTTACCCAAGCTGAATTTGCTCCTGTAGTGGAGTTATTGGAACTATGGAGGAGAGTGGGAAATTGCCAAAATTATACATATTGCTGTGAGTGAGAGGTTTACCTCTCATGTTAATTTTGTGAATGCTGCATTTTGTTTTTTCCCGGTTTCTTTTCCTGTTGAATGAATAGTTTGGTTTATTTTTGTTTTTATATTTTTCTAAAAGTTTATTGATTTTTTTTACTCTAGGCCTATATGCAATATTTATTTATTTATTGACAGAAAATCCATTTTTAACAAAGTCAATACATTTTGTATAACATTCCAAAAATAAATTATAATAATTTAATTTATTTTATTTTCATTTCCATTAATTTGATTTTCAACCTCATCTTAAGTTCAGAGATGAAGTTTACTAGTGTGTTTTGCCTGCCTTCGTGGTTATAGGCCTGTTGTTGGCAAACAATAAGTAAACCCATTCAACTCAATAGTTTCAAAAATTGTGTATACCTGTATTGTAGCCTAGTGGCACGAGCTTATCACATTAATAAACCTAAAGATAATTGAGGGTAGTCAACCCTTAATTATCTTTACTTTTTTTTGGGGGGGGGGGTAGGGTAGACAATGTCCTTTAGTTAAAGACCTGTAGGTAGTTAAAGACTTGAATAGGTAGTCAGGATGCCTGTAATATGACTAACTTTCTTCAGTTACAGAATAATCCTGATATAGATTGCGGGTTTATCAAATTTACATGTAAAATCCAAATGGATTAAGTTGTTATTAGTTACAAAACCATCAAAAATTAAAAAAGTTAAATTTTGTTGTTGACCAACAAATTCATGATTACCGAAATTCAAAGTAAGTCGAAAAATTGAATTCAAAAGTCTTGATTTGATGAATTAATTATTTGCCGTATTACTTGATGAATTATCCTTATCTATAATACGTGAAGCCGTTTTTTGTGAGCACTACTCCTCCCTTATTTGTGGACCAATTTCAGCGTTTGAGGTGTCAAAAAATTCGTCTCATTTCGTAATTTCCCATAAGGTTTTAGATTTGAAAATTCCTACCCCTAAGGGCGCGAGGCGCTCTCAAAGATAAATTTTTCTCCATGAGAGTAACATGCAATAAATTTAAAAACAAAAAACAGCTGATTATAAGAAGAAACCAAGAAACTTAGCAGCTTTTGTAGAAGTAAATATTGATGTTTGTAATATTTAGGAGGTTATATACCGATGTTAACACTTAATGTAAACACATTAGTTTTATTCCTTTCATTGGCATTTTATAATAGTTATACAGTAGACTCTCGATAGTTCGACACTCGATACTTCGACACTCTGTATAGTTCGACACCTGCTGACACTCAATAAACATTCTAAGACTCCCAATTATTTTGTCCAGTAATATTTTCTTGGACTTATAGTATGATAAAAGTTAGTAAAATCGCTGTGCTGTGGTTTAGGTTTATGGTATTTAATAAATTTAAGAGTTGTACATGTACTACCTTTATTTTTAATGCTTTTATAAATGTGGAATCCCATTTACTCCCTATAGTTCGACATTTCAATACTTCGACACCGCCGAAGTCCACTAAGTGTCGAACTATCGAGAGTCTACTGTAACTAGGAATACCCGAGCAGCGTAATGCGCTGCATGTTATTTACTTCTTAAACAACCATCTACTTCTTATTCCATTATTTTTATAGTTAATATAAATAAACACGACATTTTCAAAATGTTTGCAAAAAAATCAACAAATGAAACAATGATAATTGGGAATAAATAAATAAATTTATTTACCTTGACTAATCATTTAATATTTCATGGAAAACTACGTCCGTAGTGGAAAAATCTCCGTTTGATAGTTTTCCTTGGCTTGGGCTTTCTTTTAGATAAATTTTTATCCCTGCAAAAGATGTTGACCTGCTCAAGGCTACATAAAGTTGTCCATGAGTAAACACTGGTCTTGGCAGGTAAATGGTGACTTTATTGGGGATTGCCCTTGCCCTTGGTTTATGGTCATGCAAAATGAGAATGACAACGGGAATTGATTTCTTTGCATTCTAAAAGGTAACGTTGTTTCTGAAGGGCACATTTTTATCCGCGGGATAAGGATATAGTCACCTTCACTTGCTCCAGTGATAACTTTGCATTGTATGGAGTTCCTAAACATTCTTGTTACTTAGCCTTGTGCCGTTTATTAATCCCTTTTCTGTATTTAAATTTCTCATTAATAAAACTACTGCTCCGGATTATACAATCAACTTGTGTTTCGGTAGCCCACTTACTTCAACACTGTTTAGGAATTCTGTTGGATATTGTAAGTCTGCGTTGGTGTCATCACTCAGTACAGTATCGATACTCTCGTATGTCTTGGGGTCTCCAGGCAGTTTGGATAATACTTCGTTGTTTATGAGGTCACAGTCACTATTTTTTTAGGCTAATATCCCTTTGCCTTTAATATCTTCATTCTGAATACTCTCTACTACATTTCCATAGACAAAATCTATTGGCGAACCAACTCCAAGCAGCTTATTAGGCAAAATTGGCATATCATCTTGTGTCTTTGGTAATGAGCCATTTCCAACCTGAAGCAGAAACCGTGCGAATTCCTCCTCTCCTTCTTTTAAACGCATATTCTTTTCCAATCTCACTTTTGTTATTTCAGGCCACAATGGGTTGTTTTTTAGACAATTGTCTATTATAACTATTATAAAATGCCAACGAAAGGAATAAAACTAATGTGTTCACATTAAGTGTTAACATTGGTATATAACCTCCTAAATATTACAAACATCAATATTTACTTCTACAAAAGCTGCTGAGTTTCTTCTTATAATCAGCTTTTTTTTGTTTTTAAATTTATTGCATGTTACTCTTATGGAGAAAAATTGACCTTTGAGAGCGCCTCGCGCCCTTAGGGGCAGGAATTTTCAAAATCTAAAAAATTAATGGAAAACTACGAAGTGACACGAATTTTTTGACAACTCAAACGCTGAAATTGGTCCTCAAATAAGGGAGGAGTAGTGTTTACAAAAAACGGCTTCACGAGTTATAGATAAGGATAATACCCTGTTCAATACAAATAATTATTATTTCTGAAATTTAGATAAAGTTTCAATCTTATAAATCGCTTCAAACCCACCCAATTCAAACTATCAATAGCTCCAAAGAAGGCCAATGATTCAACAAGTAATTTACGACCAGAACTAACGTTGTGTCTTATTAAGAACTTGAGATACAAGTCTTTAAGTAAAATAGAATCAATAGTCTAAACCAATAGTTTAATAAATTGGACTTTATGTTGAAAAGAACAATACAGGGTGAGGCAGACCACCCGTGCACATAGTTTTACGGGAGCACGGTTTAACCTAGAAACGCCAAATAAAATTAATCCCCCCTAAATCACATATGAAGAATTCATTAAAAATATTTACAACATGATCTGAGCACAGGGTGTTCCAGAAATGAAGGTCACGAGTTCGAATCTCGAAATTTTCTGATGTAAACCTATAACACATTGTACATTTTCAGAAACGTCTTGTTTAGAGAAACATTTTGGTGAAAATAGAACCTAATTATCTCAATCCGTCTTAAGATGGCGGCCATTTCTTTAATTTCTTGCCCATTGACGGAACACCCTGTATTTTCGAAACCGCTACACTTTTTTCAGTTCTGATTGAAAATTCGTAATCCTGGTAAACTCAGCTTTACAATGTTGTGTTACATGTTATAATTTTCAAAATTATCAATTTTTACCACAATTTTATTTTTTTGTAATGTTGGTAGCCCTGTAAATAAAAAAAGTCAAATGGCACCATATGGCAAATAGCATATCATTTTAAGCGTCTTTTAAAGACGAACAACTTTTCAATTTACACCTACTGTCTATTTTTTGAAGTATTGTAGAAATAAGCCAAAAACTCAGTTTTTCCATTTAAAATGTATGTTAATTCCATTACGGAACAGCAGAAGATTTTTCCCCAGCCTATCATCGCGCTATTCTTTAAGGGAATGTGTAATAGTGACATTTTTCACTAGATTTTTTTTAATTTGTAAAAATTCTTCGATCTGAAGATTTTAAAAAATCCTTAAAGCCTGAATTTTTGTTATTGGAATCATTGATAAAGATAAACATGAATAAATACCGAAAAAAGAATTAAGCCACATTGATAAATTGCTGCATGTTGTATTTTTTTTTTCATTACAAAGACTATTAATTTAATCTTAAAAACTTGTTTGTTGAAATCAAAATAAGTTGTGTTAAATTTCGTAAACTGGTATAATAAGGGTTTTTGGCTGACATAAGAGACAGAGAAAAAATTGAAATACATTAAATGTTCATTTTAAAAACACATTTTATTTTATATAAAATTTATTATACCTTGCTATTTAAGAATTTTGACTTTTAGGCTTTTTTACAATCTTCGGATCTGATAACTTTAATAAATAAAAAAATCTAACGAAAATTATCACTATTACACATTTTCTTAAAGAATAGCTCGATAATAAGCTGGGGAAAAAATCTTATGCAGTTCCGTAATGCAATTAACATGCTTTTTATATGGAAAAATTGAGTTTTTGTCTTATTACTTCAATACTACAAAAAATAGACAGTAGGTGTAAATTGAAAAGTTATTCGTCTTTAAAAGACGCTTAAAATGATATGATATTTGCCATATAGTGCCATTTGACTTTTTTGATTTACAGGGTTACCAACATTACAACAAAATAAAATTCTGGTAAAAATTGATAATTTTGGAAATTATGACATATAACACATCATTGTAAAGCTGAGTTTACCAGGATTACAAATTTTAAATCAGAACTGAAAAGTGTTTAGCAGTTTCGAAAATACAGGGCAGTACGTTAATAGCAAAAAATTAGAACAGGAGCTATAAGAAAATTAAACCTTTGACGTGGTAATTTTTTTTACATTTCTCAATTTTTAATGGTAATATTTTTATTTTGTCTGTATTTGGTCTAATATTTTGGCTAAGACCTTTGTGATTGTCAATATGTATTGACAATACGCTTATTTAAATGACAAAAAATAAAAAAACCATGTCCTCCTCCTCTATACAAGGGTAAAAAGAAGAAAAACAGGTGTCCACTGCAATCCCTATTAAACCTACAAATGCCGTCAACTTCCACCCAAGCCGGTCATGGTTTATTTTAGGTGGGCCCTACCACCAGCTTTACCACACATTTGAAAGCCTAATAGGGATTGCTCATGGTGTGGGAATTGAACCCGCGCCGCGGTGTATGTCCTCGACATTGACTCGTCAGTCAACGACTTAGACCACACGACCGCACAGTACCGTCAGACCAGTGCTTGTTTGAGTCTTAAAGCCTACGGCTCTAGCAGCGATTCATTGAACCGCTTGAGCTACCGGCCTGGTGGCAAATCAGTGAAATACTAGGCCAGGCCGTCGGTAACAGCACCCGCGTGACCAAAATCACCTAAGGCAAACCACGTTGAAGGGTTAATAAGAAATATATTCAAAACGCGAAAAGTCCACAAGAAATGTAAAGGGATGAAGTTTAATATGAGTGTATCTTTAAAACGAATCAAGTTTTTCAAAAACAGATTGCGGCATTGAAATCAGTGTAAAAATCTACTTTTAAATGATATGTCACAACACTATCTTTACATTAGAAAAAATTAATTTATATCCAAGATAGCGGCCAAAAATTAACAATCGGTCAAAATGAAATATTTACCACCCAAAAAGTATCGGCGGTGGTCCCATGACATTATATTGGTAAATGGGGGTAAAAAATGAAAAAGGGAAGCTTTTTTTAAAATTTTATCCCATTACAAAAAAACAGCCATTTTGAAACGTGATTTTAAAGGTGTAAAACAACTTTATTTTTTGGGGACTCATCGGATCAGTAATCAGTAATCAGTACCATTTATTTATTTGCCATGGACATTAAAAAATGAATTGACAATTGTCATTCATTTGTAGCAAGGCTACAGTCAGGAACTTAGGCAAGTACAAATACAAATATTAAAAATACAAATTAATGTGTTGCTCTGTGGGATAGAATGAAATGTACATGTTTTACTTTAGACTCGGTCCTCTGAATGAAAAACTACATCTGAAATAAATATTTTAAAATGTCTAACGAACGATAACAAAAAATATATATGCCTATTTAAAAAAATAACAAGATATAAAATATTGAGCATACGAATATTACAATACAACATATACAAATGTACAATAAACAATACGAACATAAAGTTACAAAATAAAAACAGGTGGTCAAGAATTAAAAAATAACAAAATTTAAGCTAACAACAATGACTAGAAGTGAAAGACCCTCATGGCCATAAGTCATCTATTGAATAAAATGGGTTTTTAATGAGCCAATCATAAAACTTACTTAAAAAAACAGAATGCCTAGGGTACTGCTGAACATTACTTGACAGTTTATTAAATATTTTAATGTACATAACAACATGACTTTTGAGAGTTTTATTTAGCCTACTATAATTCCTATTAATATGACAGTTACTTCTCGTATTATGAGAGTGAACAACATTATTCAAAATAGAAGATGACAAGTTCTTTAAGGCATAAGACATCAAATCAAAAATATATAGATTAACAACTGTTTGAATTTTTAGTTCTGTAAACAAAGGTTTGCAATGGGCATCAAAAGCAGAGTTTGTGATTATTCTAACAACTTTTTTTGAATAAGCAAAATATTACTAAGTTTACTACATAATTACCATAAAAAATAAGTCCATAACGGAAAATACTTTTGAAAAACGCAAAATAGGCCATTTTTATGTAGTGAAAATCAACAAATTCCTTAAAACGTCGAATAAGGTATACAACCCTTGACAACCTACCTGAGATATGGTCAATATGGTTTTGCCAACTAAGGCGATTATCAAAGTAAACTCCAAAGAATTTTACACAGTTATCATTATTTAGAAAATCTATGGTGGTAGGTCTCAAGCTAAAAACAATGTTCTTAGTTTTATCACTACTCAAAAGGAGACCATTTTCCTCGAACCAGACTGATGCTTCAAACAGACTACTACTAGCTAAGGATTCAAGGTTATCTAATTTATTATTAACTGAAAGAAACGTGGTGTCGTCGGCACACAGAATTGTTTTTGTTGATCTGGTTATACAGTTTGGTAGACCATTTATTGCTATTATAAACAGCAGGGGCCCCAAAACAGACCCCTGTGGTACACCATGTGGTCTGATAAAATTTTTGTGAATGGACATCAGTTGCTGATCTAAAGGGTATTTTTGGCCTTATTTTACTGTACTATATTAGTCCAGTCAATCTGTTCTTAAAAAGAGGCAATATGGGGAAAAAATAGGAGAAATCTGAATTTTTCACCAGTTGACTCTTGTATAGACAAGCTTCTAACCAAAAGTCCCCACCCCAACCCCCCTTGCTTCCCCCCTACAGCCCCTTGTTGTTCTTTTAATTGAGAAAATGCAGTATTTGGTAAAAATGACTACATCTCAGGAATTATTTGAGATATCCCTTATATTTTTATGTTTCCGGATTCCTCATGAACAAATCTAAAAATAAGGTTACCTAGCATTTTACGATTACCTTACTCCTACTACTACGTCTATTTTCCTGTTTAATTTGGGAAAAAATATTTTCCTTCTTATTTAACCTAATATATTTATTGCTTAATAATAATGCTCAAATCTCTTCCATTAGGAAGCTGTTTTGCACTAAATATTTTATCCTGTTTATAAGCTTTAAAATGATATCATCTTGACTTGCATTTCTCACATATTGCCCCGCTAATACAAGTGAAACATGTTTTATAGCACCTGCCACGACCGGGCGCTACACCGCCCAAGTTCATTCGACCTGGGGGTTTAAGGAGGGGAAGGGGGAAATAGGAAAAAGCTGAATTTTTCACCATACTCTACGACCGTATAGACAAGCTTTTAGGCAGAAGTCCCCACCCCTACCTCTCTTGTTTCCCCCCCTGCAGCCCCCCCTTATTTTCCAAGTCTAATAAATGCAGTATTTTGCTAAACTGCTTACGTCTTAGAAACTATATGAGATATCTCTTATATTTTGTTGTTTCCCGATTTCTCATAAAACGCTCTAAAAGTAATGTCATGTAGTGTTTTATATTTAGTGCAAAACAGCTTCCTAATGTAAGTGATTTAAGCGTTATTATTAGGCACTTCATAAATACATGAGGGTAATAATGAAGGAAAATGTTTTTTTCCAAATTAAACATGAAAATAGACATAGAAGGGGTTAATTAATCGAAAAACACGACATAAAACTGTTTTTATGTCTTGTTATGAGGAATCCGGAAACAATGGAATATAAGAGATATCTCTACAAGTTTCTGAGATTTAATAATTTTTTATCCAAATTTTTTCCCCCTTACAACCCCAGGTTGAATGAACTTCGGCGGTGTAGTGCGCGGCCACGGCAGGCGCTGTAAAACTTGTTTTACTTGTATAAGCAGGGCAATATGTGAGGAAAGCAAGTCAAGTGTGATATCATTTTGAAGCTTATAAACAGGAGAAAATAATTAGAGCAAAACACATTCCTAACGGAAGTGATTTGAGCTTTAATATTAGGCAAAATACTAAATATATCTGTTCCAAAATGAAGGAAAATGTTTTTTTCCCAAATTAAACAGGAAAATAGACATAGATGGAGTGGTGAATTATTAATCATAAACATTGAATATCGACGATGTATAATCAATGTCATAAAACACTAAATGATATTATTTTTAGATCATTATATGAGAAATCGGGAAACAACCGAATATAAGAGATATCTCTTCCTTTATAAAAGGAATAATAAGAAAAGAATAATTTCTGATATGTACATTTTAGCAAAATAATGCATTTATTAAACTTGGAAAATATTGTTAATGTGGCAATTCTTATGTCAACTAACTAACTAATGTGACATAATTCTTATGTCTTATGTGAATTAACTATAGGTGATGGTGAGTAGATGAGGCCAACAAATTCTTAGAGCAGTCGTAATACAAATAATATACTTTACATCAAAGCTCATAATATACCCTTTTTTGAATTTCTTCAGGTCAACAATAATCCACTGGTTGTTGTATGTGCCGCTATTGTACTGACTGAATATCCGACTCCAGCTCTTTCCGTTTTTTGCTAATCTCATTGCAATCAGAGACCGTACTGAATCGAACAACTGTGGGAAAAAATAAAATCAGTGATATAATATCATAATTATTATTTTAAATACCCCCGTTGCAGCAGACCTGCATACTCAGCAAATTTCAAATGCTAATATAAATCATTTAGACAGCCTCAAATCAACTTAAATCCTTAAATGAACGTACAAAAATGTTCTCCATAAGAATAATATGGGAAAAGAATATGCAGGTTTGCTGCCAAAGAAGTGTGAAATTTAGACATTTTTTGCAATAATCCAGTGGATATGAACTAGATGAAGTTTTATTCCAATTTTTATTCAGATATGTTGAGAAATTAGCGAGATATAGAATTTTATTTATTTCCCATAAGGTTAACATTGGGACAGCGTACTATGTTGACCACAAGCAATATCTCGGTAACCAATGGACATAGAGCAACAATTCAAAATAACAAGTTATTTGTTTTTTAAAAAAGCTGAATTCAATGGTCCAAACAAGAATTTTATAATTTTTATTTTTATATGTAAAAAACTAAAAAAAACAATTTGGGGGTTTTATCCCCTTTTACTCCCCCCCCCCCTTCTGCTGACCCAATTGGGCTGGTTTTCGAACTCGTTCAAATAATTACTACTTTACATGTCTGTGCCAAATTTCATTCAGATCGGACATTTTTACGCGAGTTATCGTGCTTAAAGACACACACACAAATATATATTTATGAAAATGAAGAATGATGTTTTTGGTATCTGGGGACCCTAAAACAAAAAGTAATGATGGTCTTGGGCTTTGGTCTAACCATGAGACCTACAGCAACAGCATCTTCCCTGTAGGAGAAATTCGCTAAAAAGGAATTCACTTTATTTGTGAAGCAGGTTCTTAGACCACTGCAGACTTTTCATCAGGCTCAAAATTATTGCAGTAATATACATATTAGACATAACTTCCTCATTATGATTGAGCCCTTTTCCATCGTAGTTTTTTTTGTATCATAGGGCAATAGCACTTGAATAAAAAAAATGTAACTCCTTACAGTATACACACATGTTGTGTTATATCTTGAGCTATGGCCTACTCTATTGCTGGGGCTGACAGTTACGCCAGTCAAACACTGGGCAATTTTTAAAACGGCGAAACTGCCCTCGTTTTTACAGTCGTCTAGAGATTTAAATGGACACTTGTACAAAGAGCGGCAGGAATTTTGTGTGACGGTATTACCGCTGGTGGTTGTTTTACAGCCACCCATTGCCACTACGAAAGCGGAATTTTTGCCATTATTGTCATCACAGTGGCGTTCGCAATCAAATGGGCATTTGCACATTTGGTGGATTTTAAATTGGCAATGAATAATGACCTTAAAGCACTACAGTGGTGGTTTACTGCAAACCACATGCTGCTGAGTGCCGAAAAAACTAAATTCATGAATTTTAGTCTTCGAAAATATATAAACTTTTCAAATGAAATAAAGTATCACAGCGCAGAGTGTATCAGTCAGCAAAATTGTTGTCTTGGTACATGTGAAATCGTGGGACAGGTTGATAGTATAAAATATTTGGGAATATTTTTAGATACTGAGATTAGCTGGAAAATACATATTAGTAAATTAAAAAACAAAATCAATTCCATTTTAAGATATTTTTATTTTTTGAAAGATATGTCGAGTGAAAATGTTTTACGTACATTGTATTTTTCTCTTGTTCAAAGTCGTTTAGAATACGGGTTGATTTTCTGGGGAAATTCTTATGAAACCCATCTTAATCAAATCAATATCCAGCAAAAACACATAGTACTTTTAATTTCTTTCAAAGGTAAATTAGAACCATCTCATCCTCTCTTTGTTTAAAAAAAAAATCCTTCCCTTAAAATATTTGTTTGTTTTTAAAGTTTTGAAAATGTTTTTTAACAGAAGTGGGAATAGGATTCCAAATGAAAATTTTTATAGGAACAAACTTAGGAATTGTGAGCAATTTACACTACCAAAACCAAAAAATACACTTTTTACAAAAACTTATAATCTTATAGCACCTAGAATTTTCAATAGGTTGCCTGACGGAATTAAAAAATCCAAAAGCGTAACAATTTTTACAAGAAAACTTAAGAAATGGCTATTTAGTTTGGAAGAAAATTTTTTTTGTTTTTAATTTTGAAATAAAGGTAGATTAAGGTATCGCATGATAGGGGCGCACTTTGGCGAGCTTTGCTTTTCAGGGACTAAGCATTGCATGCTATGAGCTTTGACGGCACCTGGGTAGGTACCACGAGCTGCCTGGTAGCAAAGTGTGGTGCGTGGTTTGAAATAATAAAACCATAGCTTTGTCAGTATTAGTTGTAGGAAATTTTTACAGTTATTTCTTGGATTGTTATAGTATGGCACAACAATTCAAGAGATCATTTTATTTATGTTTTTAGTTATTAAAAATTTTATCTGATCGCCGTTTATTTTTGGTTATTTTAAGGAAGGAACCTCCAAACAGGCTAAGCCTTGGAGGCCAGGGCCGGCCCTAGCAATTGCGGGGCCCTGGGCCGATCTGAGTTGCGGGACCCTTCCAAGTTGCTGCGTAGACGAGTGTTAAAATACCGGTATAGGCCTACAGTGCTTAGCGCTTCAGCACACATTGCAATGGATTTTGTCTCTCAGTTAGCGCTACTTTTTATTTATTTTTTAATCACTAATTACTTGGTATTAGGCCTAATGGCCTACAATATGAATTGTGAATTTAAAAGTAGTGACAAAGATCATTGATTAATACAGTAGACCCCCTCTTAACCGACCCACACGGGACCGGGCCTAGGTCGGATAACTTAAAAGGTCGGTTAAAACGGGTAATCCTCTAAACACCTAGAAATGATAGCTCTATTGATTTAGGGAATCATCAACCTATTTTCCAAAATAATTACTATACATATGTCACCACTAACACCAAAACACTGTCAAAACAAATCATTTTTATTAACTAAATAGTAGACGTGTTTAAAGAAAGTTATTAAGTTAACACATTTAATAACGTGTTCATATTTTTTTAACAATTCTTTTGTAATGCGGTATTGATTTCCAATGCATATACTGTACCATTTTCATAAATTAATAAATACTGCATTCTTTTGAATCCAAGAATTTAATACACAAGAATATATAATATACTTAAAAGCACTAGAGCATCACTTTGTTTTAATATTTTTATTTTATCCCGTAACAACCTGTAGAGTTAAGCGTATAACGTTCCCATCGCCGAATATGGATACGGAAATGCCCCAATTCCTAGAAAAGGGCGGTTAAACCGAACTGTTCTAAAAACAGGGTCAATTAAAACGATCTTTAATATTTGGTCGGCAAGGGCGGATAATCCGATCGTCGGTTAAAACGAGGTCGGTTAAGAGGGGGTCTACTGTATGGGTAACCTTGTTTCGGTGAAAAAACACAGACAAAAGTACTAAAAGTACTGTCAGAGTCAGTTACAATCAGTCAAATATTTTATTGAGGCTGGTGAGTAAAGAGAGTACTTATGAGAAAAACTAGTGAAAATACAATATTACCGAACGAGTCTTGCCATAGAGTAACAATGCTTATTTCAACAGTTACTCATATAAAGAAATAGATTACTGATTATTATTACTATTAGAATAACTATAATTGCCAAACATTAACTTCTTTTTTAAGATTTTGATTATGAAAATCAGCCCATAGTAGTACAGTTATGATTTTTGATTGGGAAATTTAGAGGACTGCAAAGAAGACAATTTAATAAGAATATGTCTATTTAAATCTAACTAATAAAAGCTAACCCTCCTTGCCTTCCTTTCGGCAAATTCATGTAAAAGGACATCAAATTTCATTTAATTTACAATCTCACGTTCAATAGACAGGGTTGCCAAAGACGATAGTCCATTTTAAGACATGGTTGTTCTCAAATATGTTTTGATTAGTTTCAATCGCAAAAAACTTCGTTCCGCACTAGCAACAGTTATGGGGATAGTAAAATCATCCATAATTTTAATTTCTTTTGGAATATTTTTCACGCGGAGTTTTCGAAAGCGCGGGGCCTCCAAAAGCGCGGGGCCCTGGGCAGCTGCTCCGGTTGCCCCTGCCTGGGGCTGGCCCTGTTGGAGGCCCTACATTTTCTCCAAAGTAAATGCACACAAAATGTACAAATTTTATTTTACTTCGTTTATTAGTAATTTAAGTATGTTTATCATATGTTTTATTGTTGTTTTTATATTTTTTTCCAAGTCAGTCTGACGGTTGAACAGTTGTGGACTCTTACTTTGAATTAGAAGACTGCATGGACTTTATGAGACTGTTATTTTTAGTTATTATAATTATTTTGTAAAAAAATGTGCATCAATATTATTGATAAAAGAACAATTTATATTATTTTTGTTTGGAGAAAATAAATTATTCTTATTTTCTACTGCTGCCATGTTCAAACGACTAGACGTCCCAGGTCTATGACGTCAAGACTTCTACAATCGGCACACTAAATTCAGTGTTTAGTCAATTTTCAACCAATTATTTAATTTAAAAATAAATTTTAATGTTGATATTATTTAATTTTAAAATAAATTTTAATGTTGCCATGGCATTTCTGAAGTTTAAAGCCCTATACATTGAAATCACTGGATTTTCACAAATAAAAACGAAATTTCTGAAAAATTCTTTGTTTGACATTCATTGTTGGTGGTGATGGTGAATTTATATTTTGATTTGGATTTTTGCGGACATTTGCCATCACTGATTAGTAAAAAATAAGTTTCACGACGTTTCGGGATCTGGAATCTGATCCTGTCTTCAGGTGGAAGAAAACCTAGAACATAACAAGATGAGTAACACATAGCCGGGAAAACCTAGACAAAAACACAGCTAAACAGAGAACTGTAAAAGCAGTCACAAAAACACAATGCTGAAAAGAAAAACAATAACACAAAATAACACAGAAATCACAAGTATCAAGAATCACCAGACAGGAGAGAGCACGTCCACACCCAATCAGAGCTGAGCTGAGACTGGTGGGAGGAAGGAAATGGCGGCGCGACGGAAATGGCGGCGGCCACAGCCAACCAAATCATGGCGCGCTACCGGTGGCAAAAAACCTGAAACAGAGACATGTGATATGCAAATTTCGTGTGTCTGTTTGTGTTTTTTAGATAATTTTAACCTGATTTTGCCCCTTGGCCTTGCTACGGGTTCTGAAAAATGTTATAATAACAAAGTACAGTACCCTGATTGGCTGTTTTTTGTTCAGTGGCAGTAATTCTGCTACCATGTGTGTAAAGAATGCCGATTTCTTGGGCGGCAACGGTGAAATTATCGTCGCGATATAAAATCGCCCAGTGAGGAACCAGCTTTACACTCTCAATAATCTGAGACGGTAACCAATTTAAAAATTATAATTTCAAAAAACATCAACTGTGTTTGTTTACAAATTACAATAAACATATAAACAGACAGCTATTAGAATATTTTAACTCAGCAGGCTAGTTAGTACAACTTCAGGGATCAGTTGTGGTGTTCTGATGGCATTCATTCCACTCCAACTGCTTCAGGTGTAAACGGTTCCGATAGCTGGAAGTATAACACACCAACTGTATTTACTTTTTGTTCTTAACGGGTTGTAAATAAATGCTTGACAAGAAAAATGTATACAATCAAACCACGTGTTTTTAATTTTATTTAAAACTAGACTAACCTCGTATAGCGCAAAGCTTCACAAAAAAACTGGTAACTGTACTATTATTTTCCACTATAGATGCTGGCATAACATCTAACAAATTACTCACAATTTTATGTTAATTGTTCTTTAATTTTAACAACAATTTTACTTATTTAATCACCAATGAACAACTTAAATTAAGTAAATTACAATGTAAACCAAGGGAGTTAGAAGGCGCAAACCCATGGGCGGATTAAGCTACTCCCATGTAAATTTGAAAAAACGGAAAACAGAATTTTTTTTCGATTTAGCCCCGAAAATCTCTCAATTGTGTAGTCTTTGGTAGATTTCTTGATTATTTCTTACAGATTCGGGAATTTGCCGGCCATCAAAACTCTTTCATCACCGTCAGTCAATTTCGGCTTTATATCTGTCTTGTTAACTTTGATTGTAATCTCTCCGCCATGTCGTGGCCATCAAATCTTTCGGTTTCATTGCAGCCGGAAGTCCCTCGGTATAGCATATGAATAATCCTGGTCGCATCACAAAACAAATATCTTGAATCGAAAAAAAAACGATAAAAAAATCTTAGTCTTCATGGGATCACTGTGTGTATACCCAGACATAGCTTACAAATATTATACCGGCTTTATACGGCCACCAAAATTTCCGGTCGTTATATGGTGCTAAATCTCTCGGTCGTTTCGCAAAATCATATCTCAATTCTATCGCGGGTAGGAAAACATTCCTCTTATCACAAAACAACCATAGGATTACATTATGTATGATTACATTTTCTGATCTTCCGCTGTCACAAAATTTTACGGATATTTGAAGACATAAAATTATTTCCATTGTATTGTGGCCAGCAAATTTTGGTTGTATTTCAGCAGACGAATTTCTTGGTTGTTTCCCGGATGTCGAATGTCTTGATTTGAACAATATCTCGATTCTAGCGATGTTGCTTGGATTCTCAGTAATACCTCGGCATTAAAATCTCTCAGTGTTATCATCGTTGAAAGTCTCGCAGCAATTTTGCGGCCGTGAAAAGTCGAATATTTTGCCTAACACGTTCCATAGTAATGGGTGTTCAAATTAGTTGAGCTGTAGCTTATGGACCTAGATAATCTTATCCCCCAACTGAAATTAAGCCCATGGCAAACACCCTCATTTTACTCATGGAAAATTCCCACCCCCTGGCCCCTAGTCAGGGGAGGTCCCCCCCTCCTCCAAACATAGATCCTGGGTCCGCATCTGGAGATTAAGTAATACTATTACGCGCAACAGTATTTTCGCAGCCCTCTGATTTTGTCTGGTTGGCAATATGAGGGGGCGTAAGTTCATTCTTTGCATTACTGACCCAAAATCAAACAACTTAAGCCTGGTTTACATGAGCCTGGTTTAAAGTGGACAGTAACACCTTTAAACAAAAGAGAACAAAAGAATTTTTTCTACTGTCCTACAGTCTGGTCGTAGTGCTAACCAGGCTTTAATAATGGGAGTCAAACCATTTGATTGATCGAACAAAAAACAATTTTTAAAGATTAAAAATATTAAATTGGTTTAATTGTTCCCCTTATATCAATTTAAAAAACACGGAAACAATTATTGAAACCATTCGATCTATTAGCAGTCATTATGGTACATATTTTTTAAGAACTGATTCGAATGTTTCATGATTCTTCAAAGATTCGACTCGTTTTCATTGTTGTTTAAAGAACGTTATTTCATTACTAAATTACTAATTACTTCCTCTTATATTGCCAACCTGACAAAATGAAAGGGCTTTTCACCAATTGTCGCGGTACCTCCAGTATATACTCTAACCTTCTTGACAAAAACAAACCATGTTATGATAATAAAATATGTGCTTTATAAGCTGATCAAGTAACAACAATTTTTTATTCCATTTTTAGAATATTAAATGAAGGAATATTCAATATTAAATATAGAGTTAATTACCTTTTTCACTTAACACAACCCGTATCTAAACCTGGAGTCAAATAGAATTCCAGATCTCTCTTAAAGTAGGCTTAAAATTTTACTCCATGTTAAATTTCCCAAGAGATTTTAATTTACGTTTTTAGAAAATTTAGTGGATGATAGCGAAAATCAAAACAAAATGAGCAAATAAATACAATTAACTATCATTTGGCACCAACCATGTTTAAATCTGTCCATTAGTGTGGTCAGGCTCACTCTCATAAGCTTTAAAATTTTCCCCTATGCTAAATATCCGTAAGAAAAGTTCATTTTCCATTTTTGTCCCAATTAACATAAATATTTTCAAAATAGAAATAAGAACGCTAGACATAAGACCAATGACCCTTGTTTTGGTACAACCCGCATGTAAATTGGTCCATAATAATACTAATAATTGTACAGGAGAGTCCCGCAAACCCGGAATTCTGGATAACTCGGAAAGCCTGCCAGAGCAATAAAGTGCACTGAGATTCAAGGCCAGAGCATGGTGTGACACATATAAAACAGTTTTGGTTTTTCTTTAATTTTTTTTGTAACTGATAATATAAATAAATGATTACTTATAGAAATAACAGAAACTATTCTTATTTTTTCTTATTTTTACTCATTTCCCGATAACTCGGAAATTTCACAAACCCGGACACCGTTCGGTCCACATTAGTCCGGGTTTGTGGGACTCTACTGTATACGTTTTAGGGTATTGGCCACGATAAACCAAATACTTCTTAGTGTTTGCTCTTCTGTTAGACAAAATACCTCATGTCTTTAAATTCACCTGATTGAAGGACTGTAAAATAAAATCATTTCAAAGGTTTGGAATTATCAATTTTTTAAATTAACAAAGCAAAATAGCGAAGAAGTAAATAAAACCTGCAAATACAGAAATGTCGAGCTTTTGTTTGGTACAAACTGCATATGAATAGGTCCAGTGGAAGTCTAAAATAAATTGTCCGAAGAATTGAAGAATTTGAATATTTCCCCAATGTTAAAACTCCATAAGAAAAGTTTATTTTTATTATTTACCCATTTCATATAAACATTTTCAAAATAAAAATAAAACCTGCACATATAGGACCGCTAACCTCTGTTTTGGTGCAACCCTTATGTAAATTGGTCCAATAGTATGGTCAGGCTGGCTTTCATAAGCTTCAAATTTTTCTCCATGTTAAATCTCCAAAAGAAAATTTTTCGTTTTTGAGCCAATTAACATAAATATTTTCAAAATACAAATAAAACCAGCACATATTCGAGGGCTGTTCAGAAAGTAGCTTACGTTTTCGTCTGATGCCGCAAGGGGCGCGGTGATCGCGGCCATCTTGATGTGTGAGCGTAGCCCAGCTCAGTCAGCATCTAGCCGTGTAAGCGAGAGGTTGGGCGCGTGTTTTGTTCCCTCACTGTGCGCCTTCAAAATGTGCGCTGCAATCGAAAACCCCGCCAGTTGTGAGGTGCGGTCAGTCATTAGGTTTTTGATGGTCAAGAACCAAAAGCCAGTTGAAATTCATTGGCAACTGTGTGAAGTTTATAGAAACAAGTGATCAGTGAGGGTAACGTCCGCCAATGGTGCATCAAGTTTGAAAATGGGCAAACGAACGTCCATGACGAAGAGAAGAGTGGGCGGCCAAGCATTGTCACAGACGAACTGGTTGCAAATGTGAACGAGAAAATTCGTGAAAACCGTCGTTTCACAATAACCGAACTTTCACAGTGTTTCCCGCAAATTTCTCGTACATTGCTGTATGAAGTTGTCACTGAAAAGTTAGGCTACCATAAGTTTTGTGCCAGATGGGTGCCTAAAGTCCTGATAGACCATCACAAGAGTCAGCGATTGACTGCATCATTGTCTTTTTTGGATGCTTATGACAAGGATGGTGAGTCATTTCTTGATCGAATTGTAACGGGAGACGAAACATGGGTTAACATGTCACCTGCGAGACCAAATTGCAATCCATGGAGTGGGGGCACACAAAATCCCCAAAAAAACCAAGAAAATGTTTGCAAACGTTGTCTGCAAGGAAGATTATGGCAACTGTTTTTTGGGACCGGAAAGGTATCATCCATATTGAATTTCTGGAACGCGGTGCCACAATAAACTCTGAAGGGTATTGCCAAACTCTGCGGAATTTCAGGAGAGCAATCAAGAACAAGCGGAGAGGAAAGCTGAGTTCGAAAGTGTTGTTTTTGCATGACAATGCCCGACCGCACACAGCAAATCGCACCCAAGCTGTTCTTGATTCCTTCAAATGGGAGGTTTTCCCACATCCGCCGTACAGTCCGAATCTCGCACCAAGTGACTTTCATTTGTTTCGGAAGATGAAGGCGTGGCTTGCAACGCAGCGCTTTGATGACGACGCAGAACTGCGGGCGGGCGTGACCAACTTAATCACTTAATCACTTTAATAAGACAGGTACCTCATGGAGGACGTTACCCTGAATATGAGTGAAGGATGAGTGTGATGATCGTGATGATAGTGGCGCGATCTTGTAGCCTTGTTACTGACTAAGGTTGGCATGTTCCTTAGACTGGCTGAAGTCGCAGGCGGCAGAATTTTACAACGAAGGAATTTCAAAGCTTGTCAATCGCTACGATAAGTGTCTCAATTTGTATGGCGACTATGTGGAAAAGTAGCTTTTGAGTCCCTTTTTCAAATGTATATAATAAAAATTTGTTCCTACAATTAGTTTTTTTCCATCCCAAAACGTAAGCTACTTTCTGAACAGCCCTCGTAGGACCGATAACCTTTGTTTTGGTACAACCCGCGTTTAAATAAGACCAGTAGTATGGCCAGGCTCACTGTCATAAGCTTCAAATTTCTTCCCCCACTTAAAATCTCCATAAAAAAGTTTATTTTCCATTTTTTACCCAGTTAACATAAATATTTTCAGAATACAAAGAACCTCCAAATATTGGGCAGATAACCTTAGTTTTGGTACAACCCGCTCATGATTTGGCCCAGTAAAACGATCAGGGTCGCTGTCATTAGTTTTACAAAAGATTTTAACTCTATAAGATGATTTTTACAAGAAAATATCATCATGTTCATTACAATACACTGGTCATACATATGATACCCAAAACTCAAATGAGTCCCCAGTTTGTAGTTCAAAACCCCAAAGTAATGACAGCAGAAGGCCTAATTTATCAAATGATCAAAAGGAAATAATGAAATCCCATGATTGTGGTAAAATGTTCATTAATTAAAAAGGATTATCAATTCCTAAATGAAAATACCACTATAACAGTCATCGGCAAGGTATATTAGAAAAATACCAAACAAAGCCACATGAGAAGAAGCTGTTTGCCGGTTGGTGAAAAACAGCAGGAATAAATTTAACTATGAATTTAGTAATGATTTTTATTTTAGTAATAATTCCGCTTACGGTAATCCAAAATATTAGCTAATCTGGAATAGGTCGGACCCCAATTATTTTGGATTATCATTTGGACTCCACTGTAATGACTCATCCCCATGCACAAATGTTTCTAGCTGGGAATATTTCGGTTATATCAGTTAAGCATTTTTTGCAATTAGCATTTTAAGTATAACTAGAGGACTCACGCTGCTCCGCAGCAGTATATTTTGGTACTAAGACACAAAATCAACTCAAATCAAATAATTCTTCATTTACAAAATTAATATTACATGTAATGGATCTTTACAACTTCAATGCGACTTGCCTGACACTTGCCTAAGTTGAAAAAGAGGTGCATGTAGTTGGGCCCGGTTATGTTGGAATTTCAGAGAACCAATTAAACCACGATTTATTACCAAGTTGGTAATAATTTGTCCCACAAAGGAAAATGTAGAACTTTCATGAGATATTCTGTACTTAAGTTTTCGGGACAGCGACATTATGTCAGCCCGGCACATACGACTTTACAAACTAACTATATACCATGCTAAAATACCCTTGTTGCAGACCTGCATACTCAGCGAATTTCATATGCAAAAGAACATAGTTCAAGCCAACACAGCGAGATTTGACGTGTTTTTGTAAGCTTCATAAGATTAACATGGGGAATGAGTATGCAGGTTTGCTGCATTGGGTATGTTAAAATTGGTTGGTTTTAATTCAATATTTAGTTGATCTGAAGTAGAAGAAGCCATTTACCAAGTTTTATCAAGATATGTTGAAAAATAAGCGAGATATACAATTTTCTTTATTTCCCATAAGGTTAACATTGGGACAACGTACTGTGTTTACCACTTTCAATATCTCGGAAACCAATGGACATAGAGCAGTGATTCAAAATCCTAAATTGTTCTTTTTTTTTAGCTGAATTCAATGGTGCCAAGACAAATTGGATAAATTTTGTTTTTTTATGTAAAAAATTCAAAACCCCACTTTTGGGGGGGTTATCCCCCTTTACCCCCCTTCCGGTGGTCCGATCGAGCTGGTTCACGAATTCGTCCAATTGATTACCACTTTACTCGTCTGTACCAAATTTCAATAAGATTAGACCATAAACGGACTTAGAACAAGAAAACCTAATTTATATATATAAAAGATTTGTGTTGTTCGGAATTCAGCAGAGTGCTCCAGGTACGTCCGATCATAATAATCAATAGCTCGAATGAAAACTGGTATTTCACTGAAGGTTCTTAGCATATAGAAGGTTCTAAAACATATAGAATTACTTAATTAGAACTGGGGAAATATATCTTCAATTGAATTCATAATTTGGGAAATAATCAAATTTATGTTTTTTGGTCGAGTAATACAGTATATTAATGAATGCCTTGATGGCAAATCTTTGCGTACATACCTTTAATTTAACACCTTATTTATGAAAATCGGTTGAATAGAAGAGCCAAACAGACTCGGAAAAGAAAAACAAAATTTTTTTGTGTTGTTCGGAATTCAGCAGCGTGCTTCAGGTACGTCCGATCTTAATAATCAATAGCTGAAATGAAAGGTGGTATTTCGCTGAAGGTTCTTAGACCAAAACATACAGATTTACGTAATTGGAACTGAGGAAATATAACTTAAATTGAATTCAAAATCCTAGAAATAATGAAATTAATGTTTTTTTGGTCGAGTAATACAGTAGATAAACAAATGCCGATGCCTGATGGCAAATCTGTGCGTGCATACCTTTAATTTAAGACCTCAATTATGAAGATCGGTCGAGTAGAAGAGCCAAACGAACTTGGGAAAGGAAAACCATATTTAACTCCCATAAGAAATGTACAGGGAGGAAGTTGCTTTTGTGCATAACTCGAGTAATACGGCAGATAAATGAATGCGGATGCTTGATGGCAAATCTGCGCATGCATACCTTTAATTTAAGACCTCAAAGAGCCAAACGGACTCGGAAAAGAAAAACCAAATTTTTTTAATATATAGATTTTGTAAATACTTGTAAAACTAAAAGAAGCAAAATAAACAATTTTTTATTCGATTTGATAAAAATAACTTAGTTTAACCAGCTGACTCCAGATGAATCCCAAAGTTATCTACTGCATTTTTTTAATATTTAAAAAACATTAGATTCATACCTGACCAGTGGGAGTCACATATTCCCAACGTGACGAATTGCTGTTGCCAATGGTTGTTTCCAGGACTACCATCTTTGAGCTTGTAGTGTAAAAGTCATCTTGGGATGAAATCACACCAGGATAACCAGAGAAGCTTATCAGGCGTGTTGGAACAAATGTTTTGCTTGTGCCAGTCTTTCTGAGTGGCATGTCATACTTCTTCAGCATTCGATACATTTGGGAATAACTGCAATCATGTTTTTAAAATAGGTTTAAATTAAAAGTGACGTAGGTTAAAATATATACATTGTAAAATGTATACATATTTGATTTTTTAACACAAATATATACGGTACAGTGTTCTAATTTTTAATAAAGAACAAATCTTGACTTATGGTTTTTTCCAATTTATAATAATTTGGAGCTTTAACTCCAGTGAGCCACTTGTAACAGAGCATAAGAAGGGAAGCGGGCAAGAGGGGGGAAAGTCAGGGAACTCAAGCTCACCTTCCCCCAAACACTTAAGATATTTTTCTTCATCTTTAAGGAAAACTAGAAATCAATTAAAACTCAATTAATGTGACACAAAATTAATTCTTGGATGATGAGAAAAAGACTGCTTCACAATCCCACTTTGCGGCATGATAAATCTTCGCAAATCTTTTGATTAGTGTACCTCTCCCCCCAAAAACTGAATTAGCTCCTTTACTAGTAATTCAAATTTTCATAAAACCAGTGAATCACTTAATCACCATAAAGATGGCGACTGTCTGGGTTATTTTAAGCAAATATTAAAGAAGGCTGAGAGTGTGATAAGAGGGATTACTTGTTTTGCCTCGTTATTGTCAAAATCAAGCTAATACCTTGCAGGATTTTTATTTAAAAAATCTAATTAATTGTTTTTCTTTGATGTTGCATTTTAAGTTGGTGGTTGTTGGTTGGTTAGCTCAATAACCAATAAAAATAAGTCTCAGCCCAGTTTTTAACATACATAAACTGTTCTCTGGTTTTTGCTTCTAAAGATAAATCTGGCAACTTTTTTTATTTTTTTGCCGTGAGCATGTTATTACTGCTGCAAGCCAGTATTATCTTCATTTTTTTGCCTCCGATCACTATTTTAATTAGTTCTAGGGGTTAAAATAACTTAGTGCGTCAAGTGATCAACTGTCAACAGATAAGTGGCGACTGGTTTCAACCCAACAACCCCAAGGTCCTTCAGACCTCAGGCATTGAAGGAACACAAATTCACTCCAAAGAGGTCAACATGAGTTTAAAATACACAACGAAACATTGAACACAATTAACACTTTAAAACATTTGATATGACTACAAAAGAAAAACAGTCCATAAGTCGGTGGGTACATCACAAGCCAAGTACATCACAAGCCAAGACTTAAGTGTTATCCCAGTATTATCATGTTTAAAATTGTTATGGCAAAATGCTTCATTAATGCCATGTTTTACAGCCACTGTAGAAGAACTCATGTACTATATATTGGTACAATAATTACATTATATTACCTAAATCTAAAGTTAAACCAACTGAGTTTGATTACTAATGTAAAGCTTACGTGGTCCAAGTGTTGTGGCCCACAAGTAAGTCTTCGTTATTTGGGACAAGTTTTACAATTGCGGAGCAGCGAGTGTCTCCCTTCACTTTTGAACTGACATCACCTGATAAAGCTTCTGCAACTTCATCCAAATCTGGTTGAAGGTTCATTACTCTGTATAAAAAAAATTGCCTTAATTTTCATTTAAACTAAATAACAGCTTGAATTAAACCAATACTGCATTCAGCAATTTCTCATAACTTGCTTTGACAGGGGGTAGATTTTAATAGGTTATTAATATGTTAAAAGTGGACTTTGTTGAAGGAGAACGTCATGTGGGACAGAGGTAGATGACCTCGGTCTTATGTTGTAGGAAACATTTTGGAGGTATTTGGTGAACAGATGATGATTGTATGAATAGGGCAAGTTTCCTTGAGTCTGGGTCAGTGGTGCCTGGACCGGGGAGGAGTCAGGTGAGTGACTGCATCTGAAGGGTTCGTTGGGGGCGAAGTTGTACTTTAACTTCTTCTTAAAGTACAGTACAACCTCGATTACCCGTCAGACTTTTATCCGTCACTCTCTGTTATCCGTCACTGCTTCCGGGCTCGCAATATGCTGTAAATTTGTGTTGCGCAAAGCACGTAAGAAAGTGCAAGCGCCATTGAGATTGAACACGACTGCCCTTGTGTGCTAATGACCTTGAGTTTCCGCTGAAAATCCTCACTCCCACGCAAGGAGTGGTATGGGGGTGAGCGAGTTATTTATTACTCATTATTGGCATGTTGATTTTTTTGGTTCAGCGTTTTGACCTCTTAGTTGCATTTTTTTAATGCAGAAAGCACTTCAGACTGTGTGACTGCAGTAACCGCTATGATGGGCAGACCCAGCAGCACCGGAGTGAAGAGCGCCTGGCGACACAACACCTCACCGGTCAGCTTACCTGGCTGGCACATAGGACTGAAACAGTTAGCAAAACTGTCCGCAACCTGCACTCTCCCCTCCACCTCCCAGGGCATAAAATAACATGTTAACTAGGCAACACAAATGTCGCCCAGTGCTGAGATTTTGTCGTCCAGTGGCTACGGGTAGTCCCGGCGTTTTTATAATGATTAACATTTTTAATATATCGGAATTCACAAACTAAATAACTTTGTATAAATCTTTAAGAGTATTCTCAGCCACTCAAAAACTGCCAGCTTCGTCTATGACATCATCTACTGGAAAGCTGTACCACTTATTGAAAGTATCTAAACATCACTCAGTCTTAACAAAGTCGATGCAGTCGCATACTTCTCTGACACCACACAGTGCAGGGCCTGAACGGGCAGTGTCACATACGACTTTGAAATCAAACTAACAATCTGGCCTGTCACGGGAAGCTCATCTCAACTCTAGAATGCGCATCGCTTTGAACGGAGTTGGGACAGCTTTTTTCGACCCAAGGCCATCGGGGGCGATGTTCTTGGAGAAGAAAGAAAGAAGAAGGAAACTGCCTGATGCAGAACTGTATCAAGATCAAGATTTCGTAAAAAAGTTTTTTTTTGCGAAGTACTGTAACCTTTAAATTTAATGGATCCCTTTTCTTTGATTTTTTGAATTAGGGAGTTTGTTAATGTTTATGAAAAGATTTGTTATACCTTAGTAATTTAATTATTACTTAAAATTTTGTTTAAAAAAATATTTACTGACAAATTTTTTTTTTTTTTTTTTCTTAGGGCGATGCATGTAAAGTGTCAACTTTACATGCAAGAGATAAAAAAAGTCTAAGTCCTCACTGAGAATTCATGTAATTAGAATAACAAAATTCTGTTAAAGCATTTTAACATTTTTATGTTATTTGCAATTAATTAGTAACAAAAATATCTAGAATGAAATAAAACTTTTACTATCTTAAAAATAAAAGAATCATAATGTGATAATCTATATGTGGTGAAAAACCAAATAAAATATATGAAGGAAAGAAAATGTTTTATTAATTGAAAAATAGAGATAAAATAAAAGTTTAAATTATATAAATGCGATTAAGTAATTAATAATGTAATTGTCATGTATTTATATAAAGACGAAACAAACTAAAATGTTATTCACATTCTGTGTATGCAGAAAATAATTTTTAAACTTTATTTAATAATGCTAATGAGCTGACAATGACGTTGCCCAATTGTCCTTGACAAAAAGGATACCATTCTAGGCCTACTCATCAAAAATTGTTACTTAATTAATTGTTTATTTATTTAATCACCTATTTATTTATTCATCAATTTATTTATCTATTCATCAATGCTACAATACAGGTAGTATATCATATCATTACATTGCAGCATTACAATAATTGATATTTGGTGCAGGGGAAGCCTCATTTAGTGACCATCTTCATGCACTTTTCCTAAATAATGCAATGTCTAATAACTTAAATCACAAAAAAAAGTAATGAATACTCATCAATTTATTAGTACCTACATGCAGTAATAAATATATATTTAGATAAAACTGAAATAATATATATCTGAAATTCAGTTTAAGAACAACTTTGGACGTTAGCAGTCAGCAAAAAGAAAAAGATTGACAATACAAATATCAGATTAAAAAAAACTTACAAATCTAAATGCCATGTAAAATATTAATCCAATATATTTTGTAAAACTTTATTTCTAAATTAATTCTGAGACATGCAAAATATAGCTAATTCATTTGGCAATGAGTTAAAATTCTACCCATTACATTTAATAGAGAATTGAACCCTAAATTGGTTCGGGAGTAGAGGGGAGATAACAACATACGGCAGCGGGAATTCTGTTGAGGTACCTTGAACTGTAGTTTAGATAAGAGAGCTGCATCTGAACTACTCCCAAAAGGGAGCTGTAACTGAGGAATCCCGAAAGGGACAGCAGCTGAGGAATCCTAAAAGAGACAGAGGCCACACATTGCGATGTTGCATTGAGCAGATCCTCGGGTCGATGGGAATGGATGTGGTGACAGCACGCGAGGTTTTTTTTAGTAGGTATGCCCAAGGAGACTTACAGGTGCCTCCATATGCCTCCCCTTAGCCGCCTCAAGGCGGGGCCTTGACATCAGTGCGGTTGGTCACAAAGAAGCTGGAGACCCCTGCTCATCGCTTTGCTCACTGTAGCGAGTGGCATAAAGGGCCTGCATTTCATGTGTGGGTAAGAGCTATTTTAACCTGCTTTCCAGCATGGAAAAAAAGAGAGCTGCGTCATTGAGCGCACTAACATATTACACAGAGACACATATTTCGGCAGGCCAGAAATATATCAACTGGTCATCGATATTACTATGATCAGTTGATGCAAGTAAACCAACACAGCGACCCGCCTCCGCTTCCTCAGGAATCGAGCTCAAACATAAATAAGTGTTCTAAGTATGAAATAACTGTCGAGTAGTGACCAAACTTCTTGAAGTATAAAAAATCTTAAAAATTGTTTCTGAACACCCTCAATTAAATCAGAAGAATAAGCATAATACGGATTCTAAACAGTTGCACCAAACTTAAAGCGGGATCACACCAAAGGATCAATTAAGAAGTTTGATGACCTCTATATTATTTAAGAAGTTGCTTGGCCTTTGAATGAAACCCATAACTGCAAAAGCAAATCTTAACATTGATAACACATGGTCTAAAAAGGTAAACTTTTCATCAAACGTTATACCAAGATCTTTAATTACATGATTTGACTCTAATGATGCGCCACCCATTTTATAGATGAAATGAATTAGATTACCTTCCGACTTCCTGCATTTGTTGATATGAGACTTTAATTTGATTTGACTCTATTGAAATAAATTATCTAAGTCATCTTGAAGGTTTAAACAGTCAGGAACACTGTCAATATTTGTGAAAAACTTTTAGATCATCTGCATATGACAAAAACTTACAATTACGCATTAAAGTTACTCTGTCATTTATGAAGATTAAAAACAATAGGGGGCCCAAATTTAAGCCTTGAGGGATCCCGAATCCAGCATGAAATTCAGGAAGAAGAAAAAACCCATTAAAATAAACAAATTGAGATTTTTTGTGTAAATATGATGAAAAAAACTTATTAACAGATTGGAAAACCTAACACATTCAATTTAGAAAGAAGCAATAGATGGTTAATCTTATCAAAAGTCTTTTAAAAATCCGTATAAACAACATCAACTTGCCCACCTTTGTCAAGGCATGAAATGCAATAATCTGAAAAATTAATGAGATTTGAAACTATAGATCAACCTGGGAAAAATCTATGCTGATTGGGACTGTAATGGTTTTTACGTGAAAAAACAACTTAGTGTGAAGGATTGACTCAAAAACCTTGGCAGGTGTTGATAGAATAGAGATACAGGCCTGTGAATCCTAATTTCTGAACTCTGGCTTTTTTTAAAAATGAGACAACTTTTGATTTCTTCCAAACATCAGGGAAATGTGAGCTTTTGATAGAGAGATTATAAATGAAACATAAAGGTAACATAAGCAACTCAGAACAAGCCTTGAATATGTAGGGGGGGCAAACCATCCGGGCTAACTGATCTTTTAGGTTTAAATTTTTTTAATGCAGAAAGCACTTCAGACTGTGTGACTGCAGTAACCGCTATGATGGGCAGACCCAGCAGCACCGGAGTGAAGAGCGCCTGGCGACACAACACCTCACCGGTCAGCTTACCTGGCTGGCACATAGGACTGAAACAGTTAGCAAAACTGTCCGCAACCTGCACTCTCCCCTCCACCTCCCAGGGCATAAAATAACATGTTAACTAGGCAACACAAATGTCGCCCAGTGCTGAGATTTTGTCGTCCAGTGGCTACGGGTAGTCCCGGCGTTTTTATAATGATTAACATTTTTAATATATCGGAATTCACAAACTAAATAACTTTGTATAAATCTTTAAGAGTATTCTCAGCCACTCAAAAACTCCCTGCTTCGTCTATGACATCATCTACTGGAAAGCTGTACCACTTATTGAAAGTATCTAAACATCACTCAGTCTTAACAAAGTCGATGCAGTCGCATACTTCTCTGACACCACACAGTGCAGGGCCTGAACGGGCAGTGTCACATACGACTTTGAAATCAAACTAACAATCTGGCCTGTCACGGGAAGCTCATCTCAACTCTAGAATGCGCATCGCTTTGAACGGAGTTGGGACAGCTTTTTTCGACCCAAGGCCATCGGGGGCGATGTTCTTGGAGAAGAAAGAAAGAAGAAGGAAACTGCCTGATGCAGAACTGTATCAAGATCAAGATTTCGTAAAAAAGTTTTTTTTTGCGAAGTACTGTAACCTTTAAATTTAATGGATCCCTTTTCTTTGATTTTTTGAATTAGGGAGTTTGTTAATGTTTATGAAAAGATTTGTTATACCTTAGTAATTTAATTATTACTTAAAATTTTGTTTAAAAAAATATTTACTGACAAATTTTTTTGTGTAAAATAAAAAAACCAACAAAAGAACCGTTTTTACAATTTTAAAAGTGAACAGTAATTACTGTTCAATGCTCTCTTAAATGAAAATATTACAATAGCCCTTTGGGTTTTAAAATTAGTTTCCAGCATAGCACAAGGATCTAATTTACTTAAAATGTATGTACTCATCTTAAACAGCTTGAAATTGTATTGGTTTTTCTTTCCCGTTCGTGTACAGAGTTCTAAGGTGAGAATACAATCATTGACTTTAGACTTATTATCCAAAGTAAAAGATACTATGTAATTGAAGAAAAGGTAAATGAACAATACCTTGAGGGGTATCATCAGACCATCCATGGGAACGGGTATGGCCCGTGTTAACCCACGTTTCGTCTAGCCAAACTATGTTTTTAAAATCTTGTCCTTTGATGTCTCTTAAAAATCTACAGCGCCAAGCAATTAAGTAATTTCTTTCTAACAGCACTTTTCTGCGGTTTAGTTTTTGGTAGCAAAATCCTAGTCGGCGTAACACTGTTCGAAGGGACGACTTACTCCCGAAAAATAACCCTGCTTCTTTCAAAGAAGTAATTAACTTTCTTAGTGTCGGATATTCTTTTCTTTCTATATAACCATAAACGTGTCTCCGAATCGCATCTTGTTGGAAACTGTCTAAAAGCGTTATGGTTTTGGCCTTGAATCTTTTTTTTGGAGGGGTATGCAATTGAGATGGCCCACCTTTTGCAAGCCGCACTTGTTTTTCTTTCCAAATGTTGGAGACTGTATGCCTGCTTAGATTTAAGGCTTCCACAGAACGCTGAATCACGTTATTACAAGGCAATAAAGGCCCACTGTTGTCTTTTTCGGCTTCAAAATATGAACGCACATTACAATCAAGTTCTCTAGCTTGACTTCTTAGGGGAGCCCCTTTACCAATTTTTTTATAGGGAGAAGGTCTTTCATTTCGCAACTTAGGTCGTCCTCGCTTTTTCTTCGTTGTTTTCCGCGTTCATAATTATAAGTAAACAAAAATTGATACACGACAAGAAATTAAAAACAAACTTACATTCTATTAAACACTCTTAAATAAACTTTATACGATTCTCAATTTAAAACATGAAACACAAATTGCGGATGCAAATTGAACACAAATTTGATGAGGTTACTTATTTTCTCCAAAATGTAAACGATCAAAAACGTAAACAAATATGTAAGCAGCTGACAACGCCGGCGCGGCGATAGGTGGCAGTACTGCCGGCTGCCATGGCGACGGTAAGACGCCCCCTCAATTTCCCCTTAGTTTCCTCCCCTCTCGCGGTTCATAGTTGTATTAATTCAACTGTAGTGGTACTATATGGACTGTTTCCAAGCTAATAATATAATGGGAAAATTCATTTGAAAATACGTAGAAATCTGTGATTTTCACTTCCATTCTTGCAACATTTTTCCAGGGGAGGGCCCCTGGACCCTCCTTTTTGCAGGGTATTCCATTCCACCAAAGTAATAGGGATTTTGTCTCCACCAAAGTAATACTGGGTGCACCTATGTCGCCCAGTGGAATTCCTTTAAAATATGCTCTGCCACCCTATGCACAAAACAGAAGGACTACTATTGACCACTCTTAAGCCCGTTTCGGTTTTAAATCTCACCAGGTGACTGAAAAAACAGCATACATTTTTGCCCACTTTTCCTCTCACATAATGTTTCTACAGCTAGTCTTTACTCTACAAAACATAGCATGAGATAATAGCTACATAATGACAAACGTACAGTTCTGTTTTGTGATTCCATCACCACCATGGCAACTCATAAAACCAATGTAAATTTTTTTTGAAAAATTAAATTAAATTTTCTGCATGTCTAAAAGAGTAATTTAAATTTTAATGGAATTGTGCACATCTACAGGAAAATACTGTTCTACTGGTGTGCTTAGATTTTCGCTACATTGCACACAGCCTGAGAAAAGGGGATTACAATAGCTATTAGCTATATAGAAAAAAATGCTTGTCTATTAATATAATATACGAATATGATATACGAAAATGAATGAATGGTTTTTTGTGGTTTATAGGGACCTCAAAATGAAAAAAATAACATGGGCTTAAGCAAGGCCGTACTACAAATACAGGCCATGCTACAGGATTTATGATGTCAAAAAAGTAGGCAGTCTGATAGTCTGGCTCAGGACTCACAGCTGTGCTGCTCATCAATTACTTTTAAATCAAAACATTAAAACGTAAACAAACAAGGAATATTTTATGTTTAGCAAATAAAATGTAAACATTTGATGTTAGTTCCCTGCCTACTTGTGTGACATGGCGCAGCACTTGGATCCCTGCAGCATGGCCTATTTTTCAGTGTGGCCTTGGCTTAAGTCTCACCATGCCGCCTATGGTAATAGCTTCTTCCCTATAGGTGAAAATTTGCTAAAATGAAACAGTAATTACAAGTTTGTAATGCAATATGTGAAAAACATAAAAATAAAACAAATAAAACTTTAAAAAATCACACATTACATGGTGTTACTCACATAAAGTCCGTTAAAGAGAGGTTTCTATTTGGATATTTGTCTGTGTTCTCTTCGTATCCTATGTACAGTCCAGTAATATGGTTGTAGAAAACATCAACCTAACAACATTTAAACATTTTTATGTAAGTGATAAAGCAACACATCTCTCAATTGCTAATTTGTCACATTACAAATAAATACCCTTAAAAAAGCCAAAAATTTGTTTTAAATGAAAATGGCCTGGAGATAGCATGGTTTTGTACCTACATGCCAAATTTCATGAAAATCGGTCCACTGGTGTCATCTCTAGCTTTGTTTACACACACATGGGTGTCCATCATACTTCGTTCAAGGTAGGGGCTCATGGTGGTGGGTAAGATCTGGTAGGGGGGTGGGGGGTACAACTACACAAAAAATGTGGAAAGTATGGATAACCGTCCCCCCCCCAGCAAACAAAAGAGGTTTGGGTGTACTCCCAGAAACTTTAAAAGATCATCATATTTAACATAAAACGTTAAAATGTAGGTCCCTTAGTTGCCATTGGCTGTTGGGCTATTAATTAACAGTCCTGTCTAAGGAACATGTCGGCCTTAGTCAGTAACAAGACTACAAGATCGCGCCACAATCACCCTTCACTCAACTGTCATTCATACGTGGCTTAAAATACCTACCTGGGTAGGTCGCCATTTCAAGAAAAAGTATAAAGTATAAAGTATCATAACTGTTAACAGTGTCGGTTTAGGCTAACAATACGATGGTTAGACCTCATCCCATACACTGGACCGAGGGGGCCACACAAGGTACATTATGAAGTGGTTTAGTCTTAGTCGGTTTTTAGTTTTTATAAGGTGGTGTAGTCTGTTAATCCGGCACTGACTGTAAACTTACCACTTTATGCAATCAGGACGCAGAACGCATAAAAATGTTTTTCAACGTAGCCTAACTAATTTTAAATGTGTAAAGATGTAATTTTTATTAAGTTAATTTATGCAAACTACTTTGATTGGTTCATGGCAAAATCAAAACTTAATAATTATTTGAATACTGAAGGCATAAATTAAACCAATTGACAAATTTTCATTTTTTCATTTCATTTCATCTTTATTTATAATCTTCAAGATTACAAATAGTGTCAAATGAACTTAATCTAAATACAATTCACTTTTGTTCTCCGTTTCTTCTATGCATGTTGTTGTTGTCTCCAGAGGAAGAATTCTGCTACTGTGTAGAACGGCCGGTCTTGAAGCCAAGTTTTTAGTTTTCGGGCGAACTGTTGTTTGTCGGTTCTTTTCAGGTCTTCTGGCAGAGTGTTCCACATCTTGGCTCCCATGTACCTCATACTTTTTTCCGTTGCGCTCATACTGTGCACAGGGAGACAATAGTCGATTGAATGCCTTGAGTTGTAATCATGTATCTGTGCACTTGTCCTCATTTCGTCAGGTGCCTTGACATGGATGTAAACGATGACCTCGAGAATGTACAGGTTTATAACAGTTAAAATTTTTAGCTGTTTGTACGTGTCCCTGCATGATTGTCTGGGCTGAAAATTTCCAAGAAGTCTTATGGCTCTTTTTTGGAGAACCAAAACTCTTTGTATGTTCCCAGCGGTAGTACCCCCCCATACCACAATTCCATAACGAAGGTGAGTCTCAAAAAGAGCATAATATGCGATCTTAGCTGTTGCCATGTCACTTATGCTCTTCATTCTTCTTATTGCATACAGTCCTGAGCTGAGCTGGCTGCATAAGGAGTCAATATGGGGTGTCCAGGTGAGACCTTCATCAACTATTATGCCGAGGTATTTGGTTGAGGTAACCTCTTCCAGGTCAGGTAGTCTTCCAGTAGCTTCTCTGTTTCTGCCAAGTACTAACTGTTTTGTCTTTTTCTCATTTACTACCAGGTCAGAGGCAAGACAGTATTGGATATTCAGAGCTGAGTATGAGGCAACTTCTAGTTGTTCAGGGTCTTTACTGGCAAGTAGCAGAACGGTGTCATCTGCATACATGACAGTGTTGCTGTAATTATCCATGTACTGTGGAAAGTCATTTGTGAAAAGGATAAAAAGAACGGGTCCTAGTACAGATCCTTGGGGTACTCCTCGATTAATAGGTCTGATTTTTGAGTTTATTTGTTTGGTTTCTAAACAGCTTGTATGCTTAATTTCTACTATTTGACTTCTGCCTGTTATATAGCTTTTGAACCAGTCCCTTGTTATGCCCCGTATCCCCAAATATGTAGATTTTTCCAACAGCTGATGATGGTCGATACAATCGAAAGCTTTACTGTAGTCGAGCAGTATTGCAGTGCTGGTGCTTCCATCTTCTTGTTGGTTCATCAGGAAGTCGACTAACTCTATTAAGGCTGTAATTGTGGACTTTCCACTGTGAAAGCCATGTTGATGTGGTGTTAGCAGATGGTTTAGAGAGAGGTGTTCAAGTAGCCTTACTAGTACTAGCTTTTCTATCAACTTTGAGAAGGTTGGGATAAGAGAGATGGGCCTGTAGTTTGATGGATCAGTACTTGAGCCCAGGGGCGGATTTAGATATTGGCCGCCTAGGGGCTGGTAGCGCAATGCCGCCCCCCCCAACCACCCCCCATCACCGCCAGACCAACCTCGCCAACAACATGAACGTCCTAGGTCCTAGCAAGGCCCCGCACGCACGTGAGAACGGTCATTTGGTATGTCATCGACGTACGACACATCTTGGTACAGGATTTCGAAAACCACTAATTAAATATCCACGTGTTTTTTAATCGCTTGCACGACCAGTACCATTTGAAACATTGCTTCTTCAAAACGTGCGACTATATTTCGTGTGTAGGGAATCCAATCCCGGACGATATTTTCAATTCCGGGATTTCGGGACTAAAAAAAAATAATCCTGATCCCGGGATTGACCCAACATACTATTTGCCGATACAAAAAGAAATATTTAGTATACTTTCGCATACATACATGGTATTGTAATATAATGCAATATAGAAAGAAGTTTTCCGTTTAGTTTTGAGTTGTTAATGTGATTTTATGTATCACAACTCTTAGAGCGTAAAAAAATTTACGATATAGTCAGCCTTGTGATGAAACACTGAATACAGTAGTAGATATCAGAGTGAAAACGGAACACGTTATCAGGATGGTCCTAAATAACCGCAAACCATGTAAAAGAACCGTAAAAATATTTATTAAAACATAATTTAAAGGAAGTCTTATACAAACACTTACTTACTTATCAAACAATATCAGGAATGCGAAAAATTTAATTAGAAAAACTAAAAGTAAGATAAATTAGCGGATAAAAATGATCATGAGAGAATGGTAATTAAACTTAATAGCAATTTCAATACCCTTTATGAGAAACAAGTAAAAATTCCCATGTATTTTTTCAGAAGCTTGATAATATTAATTGGAAACCACTTATATACATAATATAAGACGACAAATCACTCATACAACCATGATCATTTGGTCAGAAACAACATTTAACTGGGGATTCTTATAGTTATAACATTGTTTTAACTGATGAGATCCTAGTAAGTATCGATTTTACACGTAAATGTTACATTCACAAAAATCCCAGAACTGAGCCAAAAATTCCAGGATTGAATAAGCTTTAAAATCACGCGGGATCCGGGATCCCGGGATTGGATTCCCTATTCGTGTGACACAAATTGCGTGCATCGACATGGCTTCATCTGTGCGGCCTTGCTTCAACTGCCAAGCCTCCAGAACTAAAAAAACTAACAGGTTAAACGGTAAACGCTATATTAAAGAAATCCATGATCACTAGTTTTATTAAAAAATATGGTTTATGTATATGTTTGTTATTATAAATAAACCATTGTGCTTTTAAATAATAATGTGACCTTCTTGAAGTTTCTATTGATTGAATTAAAACTCAAGGATGGCAACGTAATTATTATTATTAAGATTATTATTATTTTGTTATTACAACCACTTCAACTCGTATATTATAAACAGATTATTGAAATTCATAAATGACAGGAGAGAGTAAAACCCGCGACATTTCAATATACAAATAAGAATAATTTGTATTCTAGATAGGGATATTTAGATGAAAATGAATTTAAAATACGACCAATACATTAATATAACTTAAGGTGTACTTTTTCCGAACGACAGCATTCTATTTAGGATCTGTTACTAATAGAAAAAATAATAAATAAATAATAATTTCTAAATAATAATTGTTTAGATATGCTGATATGCTACTACCACAGACCACTATACTGGTAAATATGAGATTAAATTTTTGTTTGGTGTTCATCTGATATTAATTTCTACAGGCGTAAACAACTACAGCCGTTTCCTTCGGCATCTGGCGATTGCAAAAGACTCAATTGTGTCTTAAGTTTTTTGTCACTTGGTGTTCGATACTCAATACCGCCACATTTTGAGGTATTTTTTCCCCCATTATGGAACGAGAATAAGCCTTTATGCGTTTGAGCACAGAAAATGATCGTTCAGCAGAACAGTTTGATACAGGAATTGTTAAGTAAAGTTTTATTGCAATGTCTATATAAGGGTACACTTCCTGAAGGTTGTTTTCGTTTAATGCTTCATATAGTGAGAGAAGGGTTTTCGGTCGTTCTTTTTCGTCGATTTGGTTTAAAAATCCGAAAAAGTGAAATACTTCATTAGCAAATTCTTCCGGCCTTGGCAGATCTTTACTATATAAAAATTACACTGTGTGCTGCTGTGATCATTCAAGTCAAGGCGTAATGTATCACTTTTCACTAGAAAACCAAACAGTGAATTCAGCTCATCAGATGATTTTCTTTTCTGTAAATCATTGATAAGAGTGTCGAAGATTACGTAGTATGTATTCACTCTGAAGTTCTCCCGGCCTGACAGATGAATTTTAATTTTTTTGGGGGTTTCACCAGGAAGAATTTTTTTATTTTTTCCCTTTTGGTTTCGTCTTCATACAATTCGTTCTCTGATTTTACAAGAGCTCCACTTTCATACATATCAAAGTCATATTCTTGTTTTAAGCTTTGAACATACTTGAGCTATGAATTGTACACGATTGACACTGTTGCAAAATCTGATTCTGGAGTCTGGAGTTTTTTACTGAAAACGCTAAATAACATTCAAACATTCCTGTCTGTAAACGTGGTAGTCTTGAACAAGTGTCGCGGGTTTTGGCAGCAACGAGCGAAGGAGGTGGCAGTAGCGCAGGCTCATTGCCTTGTCTGTGTCGCGTCGGGCCATAAGGCGAAGCGGTGCCCTTGCGGCGATGACGGCACGAGGAGCTTATCAGTGCTTGCCGCCCTGTGACTTAAGCCTATCTGCTCTTTCTCAAGCATAATAAAATACAAATTATTTTTAGTAATGGAGTTTAGGCAATCCTCCGATGATGGAAGTTTGTTTACCGTTAAAGTTAATTTTATTTTATAACGAAAACATTTGTTAACCCCCAAAATTTGCCGCCCCTGAAAATTTGCCGCTCTGGGCTCAAGCCCCTTAAGCCCCCCCTAAATACGCCACTGCTTGAGCCTTGTTTGAATTTACGGTAAATTTTTGCTAATTTTAGTGCTGATGGAAAAATTCCTGTTTGAAATGACTTGTTTGTAATATAAACTAGAGGGCCAATCAGTTCTTCTTTGCAGAATTTCAATAATTTAGAGGAAATCTCATCATACCCAGCAGAGATCTTTGTTTTAAGGGAGATAATAGTTTTGGACATCTCCAATTCAGTTGTAGGTTTAAGTGTAAGACTTGGGGTGTTTCTGTTCACAGCTGGGGGATTTATTGGTTGTTGCGGTTTTGAGGCCAGTCCATTTTTCCCTTGATGGTCTTTTCGGCTATGTTAGCAAAAAAATTTTTTAAGTAATCTGCAACTTCCTCTGGATCGCATATTTCACCTTGTTGTGTGTCAAGCTTTGAGAGTAAGCTCATGTCATCTTTTTGTTTTCTTTCAGAGTTGATAATATTCCAGAGGGCATTTGGTTTGTTATCTGCCTCTGCAATCCTCAGTCTGGTTTCTTGCCTTCTCAGGTGTCTGAGGTGTAGGTCATACTCTTTTTTCATCATTGCGGCTCTCCTTTTATGCTCCTCCACACCTGTTGTGTTGTACAAATTTAAAGCTGAAACAAACCTATTCTTCAGCTCAACTGCTGTAGGGTCGCTTAAAATGTATCTTTGTTTTATTTTTCTGTTCTTAGATTTGGTTATTGGGCAGGTTTGATATATTGCGTGAGAAAAAATGCTGCTAAACTTATCGTATGTTTGTTCTATATCAGTACTTCTGTAGACCTCATTCCAATGTTGCTCTCTGAGAAATGTTTTTAAGTTAAGCAGATTTCTGTTGCTGAAGTTTCTTCTCTCTGACTTAGTTGCTGGAGATGGTTTTATTTTCCAGTTCACAGTTCACAGTTGGCCTGTGTGGTCAGAGATTCCAGTATTCATTACTTTAATAGTAAGATCCTCTTGATCTAAGTTGGAGCAGCATACACAGTCAATTGATGTTTGGGAGGTTGGCGTTATTCTTGTTGGCGGAAGGTCTACTCTGTACATATTATGACTTGTTAGTGTGTCTTTCATTTGTGTGTAGTCATGTTTTTTCTCAAGACAATCAATATTCACATCTCCCATGAGGACAACTGGGTTATTTCCAGTTAGCATGCTTTCAAGGGCGTCTGAAATAGCTTCCAGTCCAGTCTGTAGATTGCCTTGTGTTCTGTATACTCCCATGATAAAGAGAGTGGTCTTGAAGTAGTTTACTTTATAGCAGCCAGTTCACAAGTAAGTTCAATACTTGCGTGACTGACGTCCGCAATTTCCACTTTGTCTTCATTATATCTTTGATGTAGATTGCTACACCACCTTTTATGTGTTCTTTTCTGCAGTACTCAGCTGTTATTGAGTACCCTACAAGTCTTGTGTTTTTAAGCATTTCTTTTTTCAGCCCATGTTCTGTGAGTATTAACCCATTCGCCTACTTTGACGAGGTGGCCTCGTCGCCAGTCGCGCGGGTGCTGTTACCGACGGCTTGGCCTAGTAGTTCACTGATTTGCCACCAGGCCGGTTGCTCAAGCGCTTCAATGAATCGTCGCCAGAGCCGTAGGCTTTAAGACTCAAACGAGCACTGGTCTGACGGTACTGCGCGGTCATGTGGTCTAAATCATTGACTGATGAGCCAATGTTTAGGACACACGCCACGGCGCGGGTTCAATTCCCGCACCATGAGCAATCCCTATTAGGCTTGCAATTGTGTGGCTTAGTTGGTGGGAGGGCCCACCTAAAATAAACGGTGACTGGCTTGGGTGGAAGTTGACGGCAATTGTAGGTTTAATAGGGATTGCAGTGGACACCTGTTTTGCTTCTTTTTACCCTTGTATAGAGGAGGCGGACACATTTTTTTAATTTTTATTGATTAATTCAACATATTGCCAATACATATGGACAATCAAAAAGGTCATAACCAAAATATTAGACCAAAATACAGACAAAATAAACATATTACAAATAAAAATTGAGAAAGATAAAAAAATGGTAGGTCAATGGGTTAAAACATCAGGATTTAGATAAGAGATAAGAGTGTGTTCAACCTTTCAATTTTATTAGAAACTCTGTCAACATTTTGGTGTAGGATTGTGAGAGGTGTTTGTTATATTTTTTTAGGTGGTCCGTTATGTTTGTTTTGTCTATGTTTTCTTTTATTTTGGCTTTGATCAGCTTCTTGTGGCCTAAAAAAAGTTCTGGGTGATGTATAACTGGAAGGGATTCATTATCTATGTTTATCGGAGGCAGGGGTGACGACGGTGAGGAGAGCTCACAAGCAGTCAATAAAGCTTCCCCTGGTCTCATCATAGCTATAATTCTGCTTCGTTTCTAAAAAAGACCCAGAAGTTTTAGCTTGTCCTTCATACGTTTCTCCTTCAGCCAGGCTGTACATAACATGCTCTGGAAAATACTATCGATCTAATAGCCTCAGCTCACAATCTAAATCCTACAGGTGAACTCAATGAATCCGAATCCAGAAATTCCAAGCCATCTAAACACCTTTTTACAGTAATTTAAACATTTTTATTTCCGAAAAAAATTATTAAAACAAATTTAGGCTATGGATCTGAAACAAACAACAAACTAAATTTGTTCCTGGTATTCTGAAAAATAAAAATTCTGTCCGTTAGGCGTGATTAGTTTAGACTTCAACTTAAAAAATATCAAAATGGGATTATTTTTCCGATCTCGGTTGATCGGAGTGTTATCATGAAAGACGTGAGAATTGGAAAAATAACCATCACGCGTAAGGCCGAATTACCAATCGTTATGGGCAGATGATGGGAGCAGCTTTGTTTCAATCTGCCCATATGCCAAATATGCATAAGTGATATAGATCCCACCTGACAACCACTAAGCTCAAACAACACGATGAAGAGTGAGTCGCAGATCCTCGTGCGCGGGCGGTGCTAGTGACACGTGATGCGGAACCGTGTCTTGTGGTTAAGAGCTCAACCACAACTTACATGGCAGTTAGCTTTCACGGCAAAACTATAAAATCTGCCTCAACCATTAAAATCAAATTTAAAAATAGATTTTTTCAATATTTGCAATTAATTGCGATTATATTAGCCAAAACATCATTTTGATATTATCATCAAAACAATAATTTAAAGCACAGATGTTTTTCCGCATGATGGTTTAGTAAATAAACAATAATTCCAACAGGTTTAATCGAAATAAAACATTAAAGATCATAAAAACATGGTTACAATTACTGTTTAAGTACTATAAACTTTAGGTGCACCTTCTAAACATGAGAAAATACACTTTACACAACACTTTGGGACTACCAACGCATAAACTGCCTAGGTACGAGTCAACCATGTTCTTCCTTCTATTATATTGTAGGAATATTTAAAAACTGGAATTACTGAACCAGGTTGCTGATGAAATGTTAGGTTCGTGATTTACCTGCAATTAAGTAAACTTATGGCTCCACATATAAGTTATCTTCAATGCTAATCAACGACATATTGGAATTTTTGAACCATTTACCTACATCCACGTTGATCACACTGCCAAATACATCAATCACGTTTCATTCCTAGAATCATCGTAATACCAAATGAAACTTACTTAGCTAAAAAGCAAATTTTTATGATCCATGACTGATTGCCTGACTCTAGGATTGTCAGTTTCTCTAATGAATTGTAATAGGATGGTGAAAGAACTAGCTGAAATTACATTTTTTTATTTAGAATAAGTTTCACATAAATGTGTATAAAACACGTTTTAAATTAAATCGATTGTTTATATCAAATCGAAAAAATCGGTTTTTAACTTTGATTTTAATGGTTGAAACGGATCCTAAGTTTAGCCGCTTTCACCACTGTCATTAGTTTACTGTGGTATTTAAGTCCATGGAGCAAACACAAAAACTACTTTGAAAAAAAATTTTAAACTACACAAAAAACTATTAGAATGTGTTAAATTTAAAACTTAAGGATTTTGTTAAGCATCTATTTTCAAAACTTAAAATTTTGACTGTTTTTAACAATGTAAGCAGTACTGCGTTACTGAGTTTTTCGTTTTTACTGTTTTTTAATGTATATTTTGGAAACCATTGTTATTACATTAAATCTGAGAATGCAGCCTACTGTAAGTCACGCTTACAATATAAGGTATCGCCTTGCTATAGTGAAGCATTATTTACTTTTTAAGAGAAAAAAAACATTGTATATTGTAGTGGTTCTCAACCTTTTTTGTGAACACATACCATACCATCTGCCGCTTAATATTTTGGTGAACCATTGCAAGGAATACCCTTCTCCATAACCATCCCGTCATGCTATGCTCATACTATACAGGGTGAGTCTTCTAAGCGGTCCACAACAGATTATAGGCGAACGGCTTAACATACAAAGACGGAACAAAACATTTCCCCACTAAATCATACCTAAGGAACAACGTAAAAATATTTTTAAGCTTTTCAAAATACAGGGTGTTCCAAAAACTGGGGGTCATGGGTTCGAATCTCGGAATTTTTAAATGTAAACATATGTCATATTATACATAATTTTAAAGCTCTAAGCGAGATAAACTATTTGATGAAAACAGAACTCAATTATCTTTATTATTTTCAAAATGGCGGCCGTTTTTGTGAAAAATATTGGTATTTACGAAATACCCTGTATCTCGAGAACTACTGAAGGTTTTTTAGTTCTGCTTGAAAATTCTTAATCCCTATAAACTCAGCTTTAATTTGATATGCAACATAAAAACATTAAAAGAAAATGAATATTTTTTTAAAAATTTATTTTTTTATAAATGTTGGTAGCACTGAAAATCAAAAATTTAAATGGCAACATATGTTAAATAGTATATCATTTTAAAGGTCTTGCAAAAACCTACAATTTTTCAATTTATACTCCCCTTCTATCTTTGGTAGTTTTTCACTAATAAACATAAATAGTTATTTGTGCATCTAGGGACTAAAGTACTTTAGTCCCATGATGCACACAAAATTTTTCCTCCACCTAGACCATTAACAATAACTAGGTAATACACTGTAACTTTACCTTCAGATGATCCTTTACTTCAACAAACTGCATTACAATCACACAGCCTATGTAAATGAATAATGCAAGGTATTTAGGCTTTAATTTTAACATTTTATTCACACTCTTCTTTAAAAATACTCTAGGCCTAACTTATTTGTTCACCAATATGCAGAAATATAGCCTAAACTACAGCAAACTCAAAATAGATACGCTGTCCTGTAGACGACGGAAACGGAAGCTCGAATGCTTTGACACTCTCTTCAACATAGAGAAACAAATTAAAATCGACAGTGTTGCCATATTTTCTCACTGTCCACCGCGGCGTTGCCGAATTTCTTCCCATGTATTTCTTATGAGGTTACTTTTAGTCCCGTGGGACTAAAATTAAGTAAGAAAAACCCCATGGAGTTAAACTAGTACTTTAGTATTCTATTCCAGGGACTAAAAGACGACTATAGGTAGTAGGTGGAGGAAAACTCTATTTTCCCATATAACCCCCATGTTAAATTTGCTGTACTCAATGGCTTGTGGACGCGGTGTTCCTTAGTGGGGATTAACGTCCGCACTATTGAGTACTCGTTCATGGGACCATCCTCATAATTAGACCAGTTCGTAAATTGTTAACCGAGGCGAAATCGTGGTTCGGATCCCACGTAAAAATGTAGGTCCCTTAGTTGCCATTGGCTGTTGGGCTATTAATTAACAGTCCTGTCTAAGGAATATGTCGGCCTTAGTCAGTAACAAGACTACAAGATCGCGCCACAATCATCCTTCATTCATCTGTCATTCATACTTGGCTTAAAATACCTACCTGGGTAGGTCGCCATTTCAACTAATGTATCTAATGTATGTTAAAGGTTGCAAATTTAAATGATCTGAGTACTGCACATTTAACATGGGCGTTATATGGGAAAATGGAGTTTTTTGTTTATTACTGAAAAACTACCAAAGATAGAAGAGGAGTATAAATTGAAAAATTGTAGGTTTTCGCAAGACCCTTAAAATGATATACTATTTAACATATGTTGCCATTTAAAATTTTTGATTTTCAGTGCTACCAACATTTATAAAAAATTATATGTTTTAAAAACTATTTATTTTATTTTAATGTTGGCATGTTGCATATAAAATTAAAGCTGAGTTTACAAGGATAAAGAATTTTCAAACAGAACAAAAAAACCTTCAGTGGTTCTCGAGATAGTGGGTATTCCGTAAATACCAATATTTTTCACAAAAACGGCCGCCATTTTGAAAATAATAAGGATAATTGAGTTCTGTTTTCACCAAATTGTTTATCTCGCTTAGAGCTTTAAAATGATGTATAATATGACATATGTTTACATTTAAAAATTCCGAGATTCGAACCCATGACCCCCGGTTTTTGGAACACCCTGTATTTTAAAAAGCTTAAAAATATTTTTATGTTGTTCCTTAGGTATGATTTAGTGGGGAAATGTTTTGTTTCGTCTTTGTATGATAAGCCGTTCGCCTATAATCTGTTGTGGACGGCTTAGAAGACTCACCCTGTATACTACTTCATTACTACTCCTTCCCTTCAACTGATGTAGAAATATTACTACATTCATGATGAAAAATTATCTCTGTAATTTGCATCTTTATGCATAATTCATATTTAATTTAGATGTTTAAATTAAAATAATCTATACTTATTTAACACGCTTGGGATTTTTTTGTGATCAATACTACTAAACTACTGGGCCGATTTTAATAACTTAGGTGTCATTGGAAAGTGCTTGGCATGTAGTTTTGCAGGAAATAAAATTAATAAAGATTAGACTAAAGGGAATGGCCCAACGTATTTCTGTATACATGTCAAATGTACTTTCATGAAATAGAAAAATGAATTTAGAAATTCGCTTAGTACGCAGGTCTGCTGCAATGGGGGTATTCTATTTCTGTCTAAAGGGCCTGTCTAAACTAAAAATGTGACCATATCCAGCCCCCCACTGACAAAGGCCCCAAGGATATCGTTTCCTGGGTAGGCTCATGCCCAATATCAATCAGTGGTCCTCCCTCTTGCAAGTGTGTTTGCTTGTGTCGGCTGTCCACTCGATCTTGCTATGAAGTGTAGAGGATTGCGCTCACTCACTTGAGAAGCAAATTTACCTAGACTGGCTTACTTGAAGTTAAACACCGAGAAGCATTTATGGTCGTTTCTGGGCTGTACTTCCACAGAAGGGTTACACCTAACCTCATTAATTGGGGAGCTTGATGAAAACCTTTAATGTCAACAGGGGAACTATTGACTGATAATCATTACTAAAGTACAAAATAAATTTGCCTCAAACATTACTTAAACAATTTTAAATCTTTTATAAATAAACATCAACTCCCATCAAATTACCAAGTCAGCCATGTTTTGAAATGGTTATTACCAATGTAGTAGAGGAAAACAAGATAACGTAGACAAGGAACATAGAATGATGAGATAAAACTTGGTGGTTGGTAGTTTAGTTATTACTGATTTAATCAATGAATAATTATATTCATACGAGAATAATTCAATTTTAACTAACCATAAACTTATTTTATAAACGTTTTACAGATTAGCATTTAGTGTATTTTCATTAATGAAGTTTCCATGTATTAGGATGATATTGGTAATAGGCATTTTGTTTTCACTTGACTTTGAATCAGCGTTTAAGCTTATAAATAACATTTATGACTAACTTAGCAGTTTTTACGGTTTTTAAGGTTGTAAGAGCAAAATATTAAGGATATAAAAAATCTGAAAGTGACATACCAATAGTAAACAGTGTAACCCTTCTGCGGAAGTTGCACCCGTTTCTGCTTACCGCATGGTACCCCTGAGCTTACCCTGATGATGATGGGGCTCGACATAGGGAGCAGCACCCTTGGCTTTTTCAGTGGCACATTGAATCTGCTCATATAGTATAGAGTGGCCCTTAGGCAGGAGTACATGTATCCCCGAAGCAGCATTGCTGCACACTCAGTGAATTCTAAAACCTTTTCTGCTTTTTTTCTGTTCTATGGGTGGAGGCAGTGGCGGTTCGTGCATAGGAGCACGTGAGCACGTGAACCCCCTATGAAAAACCAAAAATAATGTTATTTATTCAAATACTTCTATATAAACGCAGAATATTCCAAACAATTAAAAATGACAGTCATGAGCAACGGCGAAGAGCGCACGTCGCACTCGTCGTTGTCACTAGAGCCAGTGAGGTGAGACTGAGTTTGGAGCACAGCTCCGCGGCTACTATAGGCGTAGGACGAGTCCATTTGTGGCAGCGGCGGGGGAGGAACCATGATTACATGGTGCCTTATGGAGCTTCCCTCGGAGCTGCTTCCTAGTGTGCCCATGTGCGTTTTAACGAGGCTTGACACTTGTTGTTTTTTGGTTCGGATGTTGTTAAGGTTTATTTATGTAAATATCGTGTGTTTTAATGTTCGTTTTAGTGATAAATATGTTTATTTCAGTGATGTAGTTTGGTGTTATATGATACACTCTGATTATCGGAAGAAAACAATTGGTGTAGCGGCCGCGCGATAGCTGACCCTCTGCAAGAATATTTATTACACTCCTGACTAATGGTAATGGCATATTTAATTTATTGAAAAAATGTTGTTATTCATGTCAAAACATAACTGGTTATGTAAAATGATATTTTTTTGGGGTAGGAATTAATTACAAATTGTTTAAAGACTTACGTTACTATTTACACGAATAAATGTACTAAAAGCTTGTAAAATTATTTAAAACTTGCTAAAAAATTTGTATTACTTTTTAAAAGAATAAAATTTACTAAAACCTGTGACGAAATATTTTAGTTCAGTAGTATGAAATAGAAGGAGTCAGTTCTGCATGGTCAAGGCCGCTTTTTCATTCGGTAATCAAGGTATAGTCGGAATTCATCGTAGGTTAATGATTTTTATTTTCAAGAATTAATCGAGCATTAATCAATGATGGAAGATAATAATTGCAGGCCTCAGTTCACTGTTAATTATTTTTTAAAAACTTTCGGTTTTCCGATTTATTGTTATAATATTAATTGCCTCAATATATTTCAGGAGTACAGATTAATAATAAAATTGGTTTCAGTCATTTATTAACGTTCAACATTAACTGTGTAAGACTTATTTATATGTTTACTCTGAATAATTCTCTTTTAAAATAAAATTATGGATATTTTTATGTGCAAGATTAAAATTAAAAATTACAGTCGATAAAAAATAGTGATGAATTATCTAATGTTTAATTTTGTGTTAATATCATATTGATGTGTAATAATAGCAAAATACGATTCATAATCGTCAAAGGTAGGCTGGTGCCTTATTAAATTTATTACTTTAAGCATTACACTCGTGTGTAACAACAGGTATCTCGAGAAGTGCAGGCGCTGTGGTCTTTTAAGCCTTTAACGTACTTCAGTAGCGATTAGATTGAGACAATAACTCTAGTATAATACTCTAGTATATATCTTTTAACTGTGAACCCCCAGTACATAAACTCACGAGCCGCCACTGGGTGGAGGTAAACCCATAGAACATGTCTAGAAATTGTATTAATTGTCAAAAATAATTTTCCTAAGTTTTTAGGGTCTACCTTGGATGAATAAAAATTACAAATGTCGTCCCAGCAATTTTTGAAACTGCTGTCTAAATTGTTTAGGGTCTATAAAACTCTTTAAATATGAAATAAATAATGAAATAATGAATTTATTTCCTTCCAAACAAAACAATACAAAGGAAACATAATATTTGCTCGGAAATTAACCGGCCATGATAACCAGTTCTTGTGGCCAGTGTGCACAAAAACTTATATTTATTAAACAAGGTCGAGTCCAGTCTTATCAAACTTGCTGTTCACTGCTCCCCGTGGCGAGTACAAATTGTAAGACTACAGAAGTTTGCCTAGCTCAAAATATGCCAAATCTTATAAGCTAACTTAAGATCTACATTTATACATTCTGTATTAAAAATAAAAAAACATATTTTTATGATTTTAATAATTAACGTAATATGGTCCTAAAAGATGAAGTTTCACTTATCTCAAACAACCAGTTTTTTATTCTTTTACAAAATACATTCAAATAAATGCATCTTTTCAAATTCAAAGGTATTTTGTTGAACATAAACGGCCCTAAAAATAAAAACGATTGTTTAAAAATCTCTTTATTGACTTTTGGTGTTCTGAAAAGCATGTTATCAGCACTTCTTGTACTATAAAATACCCCCGTTGCAGCAGACCTGCATACTCAGCGAATTTCTAGTGCAAAGTACATGTTTCAATCCAATATAGCGAGATTTGACAGGTTTTTTAAGCTCCATAAGAATAACATGGGAAATGAGTGTGCAGGTTTGCTGCAACAGGTATTTTAAAACTGGGTGGTTTTAATTCAATGATTAGTAGATCTCAACTAGAAGAAGCCATACACCAAGTTTTATCAAAATATGTTAAGAAATAAGGAACATATTGCATTTTTTTATTTCCCATAAGGATAACATGGGGAATGGGTATGCAGGTTTACTGCCATAAAAACGGTAATATCCGGGATTTTAAACTAAAATACATTAGATCTCATCTATATGAAGCCACAAACCAAGTTTCATTAAGATATGTTGAGAAATAAGCGAGATATAGAATTTTACTTATCTACTATATATTTGTCAAATACCACTCAGTGGAAACATCGTACAGCCCAAACTACTTGACCTAGAACCTTGAAACTTTGCATGGATGTTCCTCTTAGGGCGTAGACATCCGCTAAGAACGGATTTTACAAAATTCGTAGTATAAAGGGGTTTTTGGCGAGTCCGAAGTTTTCAAATTTTCCCATTTAAAAGTATGTTGGACGATTTTTGTTTACATTTTTAATGTTCATAAAACAATCAGCTGGTAGTTAGCTTCGGAATTGTATACGTTGATACAGATGATAATAAATTGATTTCTTTGATCATGGCTTCATTGATTTTTGTTGATTTGTTTCAAGGACATAATTATGTACTATATAAAAGTTACATTTAGTTTAGATCAAATCCACCATTAATTAGTTAAGTGGCACCATCTATATTTCGGTAGCGGGAGTTACGCAGTTTTAAACGTGAAGAGCATACTGCCTTTTGTGGCTGAGACTAAATCCCGGTAAGATGGAAAGAGAAAAGAACAGTGGTTTTTCAGTCACAAATAGAATTTACTGAAATGATATGATTCTTTGATCTACTTATGTAAAAATTTATAAATTATACAAATCCCTGATTGTAAGTTATATTTATACTATCTTTTCTACTGTATTTTTGTCAAATATCACTGACCTATCCTATGTACAGCCAAAACTACTTAACCTAGAACCTTGAAAATTTGCATGGACGTTCCTTACAGAGTGTTGACATTCACCAAGAACGGATTTTTTTAATTCGAGGTTTTTAGAGGTTTTTCGTGGAGCTGAAGCTTTGAAAATGCCCCATGTTAATGTAATGGATGATCTTTTGTTTAAATTTCCAATTTTATTAAATCAAGCATATTAGCTTCACAAACGGATACGTTGTTACAGCTGATTTATAATTTGATTCCTTTTATCATGGTTTTGTGGTCGTTTTGATGATTTTGTTAGGTTATTCGTACTATATAAAAGTTACATTTGGTTTAGTTTCGTACCTTATACGTTCAATCATAAGCTCATTATGTGGTACCATCTTTTTAGGCAGCGGGAGCTATAGTTATTTCCTTAGGCCGTCCTTCATGTTTTTAATTACAATCATGCCATTTACAATAATTTGGCAAATTCCTTTTTCATCTAATTCGACGGTGTCCCGGCTTTTCACGGAAAAATAAATGCTGCAATCAGTGGTTGATCTTAAATTATTCCTACCCGTCCATATTTTAAGTTAAAAACTAAGTGAATCGAGTTTGAAATACTGCCCACGGATAGCACCATAACTGTTTCGAACATTCAGCCCTTTACTGTGCTTAATTGATGCCCTACTAGGCAATCCAGGGACGTAATGGTAAATCTACAAGGAAGTACCTTAAAATTGACACATTTGGTGTTAAAATCGGTCCGGCCGTTTTCGAGTTATAACGGTGAAAAGAAAACCTTCACTACTGTGGTATCCTACATCCTACTGTGGTATCTACATTTTATCCTACATTCCGTCATCAAACAAACATATCTCTACATGACATATTCCTTGATATAAATATTTTCTCTAGATTCTTCATATCAAGGTTAGACAATAATTTTTATCGTGAGCGAAGCCACGGGTTCTGCTAGTTCCCTATAAGGTTAACATTGGGACAACGTACTGTGTTTACCACTTTCAGTATCTCGGTAACCAATGGACATAGAGCAATGATTCAAATACTAAATTGTTTGTTTTTTCAAGCTGAATTCAATGGTGCTCAGCAAAATTCGATAAATTTTATTTTTCTATATAAAAAACTCGAAAACCCCATTTTTGGGGGGGTTTACCCCGCTTTACCCCCCCTTCCGGTGGTCCGATTGGGCTGGTTCACAAACTCGTCTGAATAATTACTACTTTACACGCCTGTGCCAAATTTCATTCCGATCGGACCATTTTTGCGAGCGCTATCGTGCTTACAGACACATATATATATATATATATATATATATATATATATAGATATTGTATGATTTTGTTCACATGTTAGGACTACTAATGTTATGAATAATAATAAATAAATAACTGAGTATCCTTTCATTTAGCATCGATTTATTCGATCTTCTAGTTTCGACACTTAGGTCATTTTCAAGATCTGAAATAAAATAAACTTAACCTATCTAAAATTATTTAAAAAATATCAACATTAATTACATCATCTGATTTCTTAGTATTCTTTTGGTTCAGTTGTTTTTCTTAGTTAATTCATTTTTCATTTCTTTTATTTTATCATATATCGAGTTTTTGATTTTTACTTGAGATTTCAGTACTTTGTCTGGTTCTGTTAAGCTGTTCATCTATAAGTATAAAAGAGGATGCTGGTATATATATATATTTAGTTGGCACGGATAAACTCAGAAACCGCTGGACCGATGGCCACGAAACTTGGTACATACATGTAGAATTTCATGGAGTAGGTTTATACACCTTCAATTTCGTGATAACTTTCAGGGCTTAGGCCTGGAACCGTCTTAAAGGTACCCATGTCAGGGATTTTGAAAGAATTTGAGTTAGATTTGTTTACTAACAAAACATATGAAAGTAAAATTTAAAACAGGTGATGTAAATTAATGGTATTTCTTTCTGCTATTTAACTGTATTTGTTAAAATGAAGATTTGTCACTTGGTGCCAGGTGGTCAATGAATTAGACTTTTGTATTTTTTCAAAATGCAATACACTATATAAAATGCTGATATGTAGTATAACATAAAATAAATAACTGATTACTGAAGGACTCCAGTGATCACTGATCACTTATACTTTCAGGACTTTTTTATGACAACTAACTGCTATTTAAAGAGGAAGAGTGTGCTACTGTAAAGAATTAATTTTACCTACAGCACTTTAAAAAAATTGCCGGGACGGCTCATTCAAACGTTTTGCTCAATATAGAGTCTAAAAACGTAAGACAGCACTTTTTAATAATTGCTGGAGTGGCATTGTAATTTTTTGTTCAAGGTAGACTCTAAAACCTTAAGAAAATGACCTTTTACAGTGTATAAAATTTCAAGCTATCTTCTTTGGTTCCTCTAACACGTATGCCTTCATGAAGGAAAGAAATAGGATTTCTAATACGCAGGTCTGCTGCGACGGGGGTGCATAATAAAGTTTTAATTAAGGGTAACATATGCGAGCAGATTCAAAGTGCCGTCGAAAAAGCCAAGGGTGCCGATCCTTATATTGTGTCCCATGATCATCATCAGGGCAAGCTCAGGTACCGTGGAAACGACCATAAATGCTTCTCGGCGTTCGTCTCTGTAAATTGGCATTTTGAGTGTGTGAGCGCAATCCTCTTTACCTGATAGCATGATTGACTGGACAGCCGACACAAGCAAAACGCACTTGCAAGAGGAAGAACCGCCGATATTGGGCATGAGCCTACCCAGGTAGCAACACCATTTGGGGCTTTGTCGGTGGGGCGTTGGATACGGTCACATTTTTATGTACAGGCACTTTATGCAGGAATATAATACCCCCGTCGTAGCAGACCTGCGTACTAAGAGCGAATTTCTAAAAACTTTGGCTTTATGGAAGTACATTTGATATGTTCAAAGAAGTAGATACATTAGATTTTACAATAAGAAAAATAAATGGGAAAGCAAAACTATATAATTCATGGGTGTTAGTGAATGTTTAATTTTAATCGTGAGCGAAGCCACGGGTTCTTCTAGTATATATATGAAACATTTCCTTCGAGTTCATTTTTTTCTCCTTTGATTTCATAAGATGAAATCTCCATATTTTCTTCTATATTTCTGTATGAGTGGCTGGATTGGAGTAAATGTTCAGCGAAACTGGACTTCATGGACGTATTGTTATTTGTCCTAAGCGCTTGAATGTGTTCTCAGAATCGATCTTTAAACGTTCTTCCGGTTTGGCCGATGTATATTGCGTCACATTCTGAACATTTTAGTTTATATATACCGGGTTTGTTGTAGTCTGGAGTTTTGTTTCTTGTTTCAGCTGCTCGCTTATTAATCATTTGAAAAGTATTGTTTTTTGTTTTGTAGCTTAAATAATAGTTTGATTTTTCAAATGTTTTTCTTATAGCTTTGTTAATTTGTGTATTATATGGTACGCTGATATATTTTTTGTTATTGTCCTGGTTGTTTTTATTTGACTGAGAATAAAAACGGTTATGACCCAAAAATGACTGAAAATATGATAAAGAAAATAAAACGAAGAAAATATTCTCAGTCAAATAAAAACAACCAGGACAATAACAAAAAATATATCAGCGTACCATATAATACACAAATTAACAAAGCTATAAGAAAAACATTTGAAAAATCAAACTATTATTTAAGCTACAAAACAAAAAACAATACTTTTCAAATGATTAATAAGCGAGCAGCTGAAACAAGAAACAAAACTCCAGACTACAACAAACCCGGTATATATAAACTAATATGTTCAGAATGTGACGCAATATACATCGGCCAAACCGGAAGAACGTTTAAAGATCGATTCCGAGAACACATTCAAGCGCTTAGGACAAATAACAATACGTCCATGAAGTCCAGTTTCGCTGAATATTTACTCCAATCCAGCCACTCATACAGAAATATAGAAGAAAATATGGAGATTTTATCTAATGAAATCAAAGGAGAAAAAAATGAACTCGAAGGAAATGTTTCATGTATATATGAACAGCTTAACAGAACCAGACAAAGTACTGAATTCTCAAGTAAAAATCAAAAACCCGATTTATGATAAAATAAAAGAAATGAAAAATGAATTAACTAAGAAAAACAACAGAACCAAAAGAATACTAAGAAATCAGATGATATAATCAATGTTGATATTTTTTAAATAATTTTAGATAGGTTAAGTTTATTTTATTTCAGATCTTGAAAATGACCTAAGTGTCAAAACTAGTAGATCGAATAAATCGATGCTAAATGAAAGGATACTCAGTTATTTATTTATTATTATTCATATATATATATATATATCTAGAGATTTGAATGAATGGTGTTTTTTGCTTCTGGGGGCCCCAAAACGAGAAGTTATTATGGTCTTGGGCTTAAGTCTTACCATGAGACCTACAGTAATAGCTTCTTCCCTATAGGGGAAATTCGCTAAAAGGTTTTCATTTCCGTTATTCCCACATTTAATGAAAAATAATCATAAAACTTTAAATATAAAAAGATTCTGAATAGGTAAAATTTTCATTAAAATAACAGCTGTTATAGAGAAGACATGTCCTTTAAGTATCTCTAGTCAGTGATTTATATTATTTTCTATTCCTGACAGCTCGTTTGAAATTCTCATGTCTTGGCTTTTTTCATACTCTTTTTGCATGTGCTTCAATCTGTGGAAACGAGTCCTACTAAAACCAATTTCACACAAAGATCACCTGTTCAAATGAACATGCCATTTCTTTTATTATGTTAACAATCTTTTTGCTTAAGGCTGACACTGGAACCCTTTTGGGCCTCCGGCCTCCGAGGAGGAACCCATTAGTTAGGACAAAATGGATGTCTTATAAACCTTCTCCATGAAATATTACATACATCTACCAAGTTTCATGGCAAATGGTCCAGCAGTTTTCGAGTCCATAAACTATATACAAAACAACATCCTTTTTTATTTTATATATATATATATATATATATATATATATTCGATTTGACCTATAAAAGTTCAAATCACAAGATTTCCAGAAATATATTTATAGAGTGAATATATCAAAAGTGTTGAAAGACATATTTGATTTATACCCAGTAAAAAAAAATCCTTTCTAGGATCCTTTCCAGAACCTTTCTACGCTCATATTTTATTATATTCACTTTCAAATACGTCCAAACAGTGTCGGCACCTTAAAATAGTGATAATGACAAACTCACTTGGTGCCAAATAGGATCTGTTTGTCCTTTATCCTTGATTTGCTGTTGAATCCATTCTAGATGCTGATCTAAAAATGCATAGACCTTTTTGCAAGTTTCCTGCCGTCCTTTGCACCATTGCTTTATGTTGTTGAAGTAGTGAATCCAGATTGCATCAATGGTGACCAGTCCCTCCAACTCTCCAATACATTGTGCTTGCTCTGTATCTGTCTGCATGTAAGGGTTTGTCTGGCCTTCAATGACATCCCAACTGTTGAATGAAAATATTAGATTTCATAGGTATCAGCTAAAAACCTTACTGGCAATGACTTCTACACCAATTTAAATTATTCTGAGTCTAAATCACATAGAACGTTTAGTCTTTCCTACTTAAGTACTATAAAACAAAGATCAAGTGCATAATAAACAAATAATTACTATATACATGTTTTTATTAAATAAAAAATTACCTAATGGCTTCTATAGTATTGAAAATTTTCTCTCAGTTGTAACACAGAAATTTTTGTTCACAGCTGCCAGGAAAAAATGTTTGATTGTTTAAAACTTAAATTGAAGGAATTAAATTATGAACTAAAAATATACACAAACAAAACAATAAAATTTTGGAAACATAAATAACTCAAATTATAAAACATACCTAGAGTTTTTTAATACTTACCCCGTTTCGTTGTATGTCTGTTCATATTGCAGTGCACATAATATTTCAAACTGGCCATTTCCACCTGTTTCTCTGTAAGCATATGCTTTTACTACCCCATCTTTTGTCTCAACTCGCTTCAAAAACTTTCCTTGGACAAATAACATCCAGGTCCATAGGAAAAAAGTGATAGCTAGTTTCATGACTGCACCTTGACTCTAGTTGTTTGATTTCTAGGTGGTTTTATTTAACAATATCAGTAACATGTAAAAAAGTTCCAGATAAGTTATCTACCAGTAGCAGAAAAGTACTTAATGTTGTCAAATCCGGTTAAATACACTCAAAGCAGATAAATTTACACAATATTGTCAAAACCTGTATAATCTAAGTCCAAAAGTCTCAATTTCATGATTAATGAGTTGTCACTTGCCTATTGTTTTGCATATTCAATCTGTTCCAACAGATATTCTCGAGTCATTTATCAAGTTTGCATCAGATAAATAGTCATACAAATGTTGTTTTTGTTACTCAGCTGCATCACCATGACGTACAGTTCGCGCATTATATCTCCGGCTATGACTGAGTCAGCTGATTGTAAGGTGCGGGGGGGAGAGGGGGTACTTTTCTGAAAACATTTTCTAAAACACCGCTACCTGTCAAATGCTGTGTTTACCAATATCATATGTTAAAAATATCATATGACACGGTTAGTAGCGTAGTGGTCATAGCTGGAGATATAATGCGCGAACTGTACCTTGGGACTGTGAAATAAATAAAAAGCTATTTACAAATTGAACTACGTGCTAAAACGGCAATCTCATCTAAGAATCATTAACATAGTGATTTTAGGAGAAATTTCTTCACACATTACATGGGACGGAACTTAAAAGTGGGACAGCACTTTAATAAGTGAGAGAAGCAAGTGTTATGTCGAAGAATTGCTAATTTTGCTATAAACCTCTAGCTGAACATCAAGCAACCAATTATAGAAGCGCATACCACAAACAATTGAAGTAATTAAGATTAAAGTAAGAAGTAAGTTTTGTTGAGATTGAGATTGAAGTAATATAGAAGAAATTGAAGCGGACATGTAACAAATTATTGACTAGTACTGCAACCACCCAGATGTAGGGTTTCCACATTGTATTTCTAGGGACTTTGACAGGGTAGACATCTAGGTACCACCCTGTCAAGTCGCTACCTAGCCATAGCGTCAGATCACCACCTCATAAAAATCCACCAATGCCGCCAAGGTGTCCACCTCATCTGATCGCCACCTTTCTACCCCAATGAGGTGGTGGGTTGTCGTTGGCATACATGTCTGATTGCCACCTCGTAAGCTCGCGTCAAGGTACCACCCCGTCAAGTCGCCATTTCTCTAGCCCGAGGTGGCAGGTAGTAGTTGGCGTACACGACAGACCGCCACCTCATTCAGACACGTTAAGTAGCCACCCTGATAAATCACCACCGTACTCTGTTTTCTTCCTTGTAGATAATGAGAAAAAACTTTACAACCTTCCCCTTCCTGATAGGCCTACATGATTATTTGTGTGCTTAAATATTGTAAAATTATAAGAAATCAATGATAAAATGATTCCAATCATTCTTAGCTTCTATTTTATCAAATAATTAAGAATGTTAATGTTACACTCATTTTTTTTTAGTACTTGGTGGGCCGAGGCTTGCAGGGTAATATTTTATGTTTACCAGTTCATATATAATTACAATAAAAATATCATAGTCGTAATCGATGACCGAACAAAGAGGAGTGAATCTATGTATTAGCAGATTTAAAGATTTTTTTTGTCCGTCACTCTGTGTGCGGGTGCGGGTGTGTACGAAACGAGATAACTCAAAAAAGATTCCACTGATCATTTTCAAATTTTGCACAAATATTTAATGGCTCATCGAAAAGATGCCATTAAATTTTGAAGCAAATCCACTTGACAATTTTTTATCAAAGTGAATTTTAAAATGAAAAAAGCCATTGAATTAGCATTGGCGAAAAATTGTTTTTATTAAACAATGGGATGCAGAATCTGCATCCCATTGTTTAATAAGTTTCATCTGATGATGTGCACTATCTCATCATAATTTGCTATGGTTTAAGAGAGTTTTAGAAAAATAAATTTGAAATTATAAAAAAAATAACATGGACTTTCTGAGTTGTCATGTTGGTATCGGAATAACATAAAAATATAAACAAATACCCAAATGTACCCAAACATAACTAAACCCAAATATTTCCTGGTTGAATTTCGACTAGCAGGCAATCTCTAGTTTACTCTATCCTGAATTTTAAATTTCATCAAACATTTTTGTATTACAGACCAACAGATTTCATAGATATTGTTTGTACAAATCCCAATACTTTTGAAGAAGAAATATTGTAATGGATTGCAACCAAATAAAGAATAATATTATTGTGTAAATATCATGATTTATTTCTGAAAATAGTGGTGGGACCTGATGGATGGATCACTGATGGAGCGGTCACACTCTACATTCCTACATTCCGAGGTGGTGATTGGACGCCACCGCACACGACAGACTGTGTCAAGTAACCACCCCGTCTAATCCCCACCCATTTAAAGGCGTTGATCTGACGTGGACGACATATGTTAACCCGCCACCTCAAAACCGGTTTAAAAAGGTGGCGATGTGACGGGGTGGCTACTTGTCTGGGTTGCACCTAGCACATTTACTGGATAGCCGAGTGGATAAAGCCCTCACCTCATAACCTGAGGGTCGCCGGTTCGACAAAGCATTCCCCTTTGACAATGACCAAAAACACGAGTCAAGGGATGGCAGTTACCTTCAAGAAAAAATTTAGAAAACCTTGCGCTAATGATTACTGTTGTACAAATCTGACTTGTCAAAAAACCACAGATGGGGCACTATTATACAGTTTTAAAACTAAACCTAAATACTACTTAAATTCTAATAACTATTCTGACTACAAAGCAAGCTATAACAAGACATTTTCTGAAATGGCTGTAGATTTCTTGACTCGGATCCTAAACACACTGATATGCTCTCCATTGGGTTGTGTCAGCGATCGACTTTCACTTTCACAATTCGTTTCGAATGTATGGGAATTCAAGAAAAGAACTAAGGCTTCAGTGGGGGGTGAGAGGTCAGCGAAAGCGCCTCAGGGAGTAGGGGAAACCCTTCTCGAAGACCGCTGTGAATCGACTGCCTGGCAGTCGTACTGTGGTTGTGCCACAGCCTTCCCGGGGTGCCTCTGATTCGAAGAAAAGCAGCGGCTCTAGACTTGTAGTTCTGTTGAAAAAAAGAACCCACCAGAGTGTGGCTTGGGGAAGCCTTGGCAGAACCGTCTCACGTCTCTGGAAAGTAGCTGTTAAAGGAAGCAACCTAGATGGATGAGGCCTGGAGTGTGGTTTGGGGAGGCTTCGGCCGATCCGTCTCACATCTTCGGGAGGATTCCGTCAAAGGGACGCAACCTAAACAGTGAAGTTCCCTCCAGAGTATGGTTTGGGGAAGCCTTGGCAGAACCGTCTCACGTCTCTGGTAATTAGCTGTTAAAGGAAGTAACCTAGATGGATGAGACCCGGTGTGTGGTTTGGGGAGGCTTCAGCCGATCCGTCTCACATCATCGGGAGGAATCCATCAAAGGAAACAACCTAAACAGTGAAGTCATAAAACTCAAGTCAAGGTGGAACTGCATATGCCGAGGGCTGCGTGGTCAAGGGGGGGCTTGATCTTGAATATGCGGACTCTGGATACCAGGCGACCTCCAGTTTAAAGTGGCCTTCCCCGGGTTTGCAGGGCTCTGCCCGGGGTGACGACACTTTCCCTAGCTACTCGTGGGACAAACATGAATACTACAGAACAAACAAAAACACAACAACAACAACAAACAAACACTCAACCAGAGGCTGAAAAACCTCAACCAGAGGCTGCAAAACCTCACCCAGAGGCAGAAAAACCTCAAACACAAGTGGTAGCAATACCAACAACATCAGAGGAAAACACTCCTCAATTACAATTGGCAGACTCAGCCCAAGAGCAAGAAATGGACACTGAGACCATCGAGACTCAGGGCGGGGAACAGCTAACAAACTCAGAGGAAGAAACCTTACTAGGAGAAGACTCCAAGGAGGTGAAGGACCTCAATGAAAAAGCTAGGAAGCTTAAACTAGCAGAGAAACACAAAGTCGCCAAAATGGGTGGAGCGCGCACTAAGAGGTACAAGTGGTTTTTGAAACAGGGCCACTCACCTGAAGAAGCAGAGGCGCTCAGTCTCCAGCCGCTCAGAAAAAGAGGTAGAGGAGTTGATCAAAGGCAAAACAAAAGGCCTAGGTCTTCCAATACCACCCCAGAAGAGACCAGGACCAACAAAAAGGTCAAAGGAGGAGAAGCGAGAGGAGAGGCAGGATCCTCCATGAAAGAGGCTCAGCTGACGGGATCTTCCGAAGTGGAGACCCAGGCAAAAGCCCCACAGACTGGGAGTCAGCCTCACAAACCCTCATTCAAGCAGGCGGCTGAGGGAATAAGAATTGGAATCCTCCATTCTAACTTCCCTGAAGAACTGCTTACCAATGACCAGATGGACGCAGTACAGGACAAGATCCTGCAGTTGATCTGGGATGATGAGCATCAGGGGGTATTCCCTGGCTTCAACAGCCAACACAGGAGACAAGGCTACCTGGTACTGGTGTGCAAGGATGAGGCCACTGCGAATAGGATGAAATCCAAAGAACAACAGCTAGGAGCCTGGGAAGGAGCATTGCTCTAAGTCGTTCCTGAGGGAGAAATCCCTAAGACCAAGGTGCTGACGGGATTCTTCCCCAACCGCAACCAGCTCACAACAGAGATCCTCAAGTGGCTGGAAAAACAAAACCAGGGCCTTCAGGCCACAAGCTGGCGGACACTAAGAAGAATCGAGGACGGGAAAACAGTGCAGCTGATACTGGCTGTAGATCCCGCAGTAGCAGCCAAAATTGAGGAGGGACCGCTAGCGACCTACTTCACAGTGCTTCTGAAGCTGAACAGGGGGAGAAGAGGCCAAACAGACCTCCACAACCAAACCCCCTGCCTTGCCTGAAGCTTCTAAAGCAGCCGAAAAGGACCCAAGGACAGAGGAAACAAAAACCTCACCAGCTAATCCTGATCAAGGAGAAGCTCATAAAGACTAAGAGCACAAAGAGGAAAGGGGAGCAAGTGATAATGTAAGAGATGGAACCGACTCTCATCACTTCCCCATCTTCAGAAGGAAAAACAGACCTGAGAAGAGAGAGGAAAGGCTCAAGGGTCCCTCAGTATCCTCAGGTCCGGTAAGGGGACCAAGTAGACCCAGAGCACCGAACAGACGTAGGTCTCATTCTCACGGATGAAAAGGGAGAAGAGGCTCCTCCGAGAGGAGGAGAGACAAACAAGAATAGGCATAAAGGTCCTACAGGCCAATCTCCACCACGCTAAAGGAGCCTCCGCACTCCTAAGCAGGAGATTCGCCAAGCAAGGGCTGGACATCGCCCTAATACAAGAACCCTGGGTGTCAAAGGGAACCATCAAAGGACTCCCGACTCAGGTGGGTAAACTGATCTACAATAGGTCTGATGCCAAACCTAGGGCATGTATACTAATATCACCACATGTGAAATGCTTTACTGTTCCAGAGTTCACCAACAGAGACTTAGTAACAGTCTCCTTAGACTTGCTTTCCACCAGCGGGAGCCAAAAGGCCCTAGTGGCCTCGGCTTACTTCCCGAACCCAGGGGACGAATGTCCCCCTAAAGAAGAGGAACGTCTGGTGCAGTATGCTTGCAGCGAAAGGATGCCACTCATCCTAGGCTGCGATGCAAATGCTCACCATATCATTTGGGGGAGCACCGACACAAATGAAAGAGGTAAGGCCCTGCTAGAATACATTTATAAGGTTGACTGAGAAATAGAAAACATAGGCAATGAACCAACCTTTGCCAATAGGGTAAGGGAAGAGGTTCTAGACTTAACACTATCACTCAACCTTAAACATCACACGATAAGTAATTGGCACATCTCCGGAGAGACCTCACTGTCGGACCATAGACACATTCGGTTTGACATAGAAGCCAACCTGGAGAAATGCCTATCTTACAGAGTTCCTAAACTGACCAACTGGATGGGATACCGAGCATCCCTGCAGGAGGAGTTAGAAGGGAACTCAACTCACACAAGGTCCATCGAAGGCCTGGAAAAATTAGCGGAGTCAGTTGAAACCGCAATCCTTAGGGCATACGAAGAAAATTGTCCCATCAGGACCAAAAGGGTGTCGAGAGACGTACCCTGGTGGCATGAGGGACTCAACAGGTTGAGGAAAACACTTAGGAAACTTTTCAGCCTGACAAAAAGAATAGGTGTTTGGAACACCTATGCGAGGGCTCTAACGGAGTACAACCTCGAAATCAGAGGGTCTAAAAGGAGGACCTGGAGGCTTTTCTGTGAGAGGCTGAACAGCCTGCCGGAAACAGCCAGACTCCAAAAAGCCCTGCAGAGAGAACAAGTGAACCCCCTGGGTGCAGTAATGGCAGAAAACGGCCATCTCACAACCAACATGGGGGACACCCTACTGGTGTTAATGAATACCCATTTCCCCGGGAACAGTCCTCTGGGGGGGGAGAACAGCGTGTGCCCCCTACGAAGGAAGTCCCCGAGGGAAATAGCAGAAGCCAGAAGGCTTTCGGGTACTCTCTTCAAACCGGAGACGGTGAAGTGGGCGATCAACTCTTTTCGCCCTTTCAAGTCTCCAGGAGGTGATGGGACTTTCCCTGCCCTCCTACAAGAAGGACTGGAAGTCCTCACACCACTAATGGTTGTAATTTTCAGGGGCTTTTATGCCCTAGGTCACATTCCAAGTAATTGGAGGAAGGCCAGAGTTGCTTTCCTTCCAAAGAAAGGAAAAGATCCTACCCACCCAAAATCATATAGGCCAATATGCCTATCCCCATTCATGTTAAAAGCAATGGAAAAGATCGTAAACAGGCACATAAGGGACGCAACTTTGGCCAGGTCCCCACTCAGTGCAAAACAACATGCCTTCATGATGGGGAAATCAACAACCACAGCGCTTCACAGCCTGGTCACAGAAATAGAGGACACGTTAGAGAAGAAGGAAATCCTTGCAGGGGTCTTCATGGACATCCAAGGAGCCTTTGATAACGTGAAATACCAGTCCATAGAAGCAGCAATGGAAAAGAGGAGAATTCCTCACGAAACTGCCTACTGGATAATGGCTCTTCTACACAGCAGAATCACCGCTACTGAGAATGGACATACGGTGACAATAACGGCAAAAAAGGGATGCCCACAAGGGGGAGTCCTCTCACCCCTTCTGTGGGCACTTGTGGTAGACGACCTACTGGAAGAAGCTACACAAAGAGACATAAGTCATCAGGCATTTGCGGACGACTTGGTGCTCACTGTCAGAGGGAAATACAAAGGAACCATTGAGGACCTTACCCAAGAGGCAGTGAGTTTCGTTGATGCCTGGTGCACAAAGGAGGGTCTGACCATAAACCCGAGCAAAACAGAGATGGTGGCCTTCACTAGGAAAAGGAGAACAAGAATCTCCTCTCCATGGATAAGAGGAGTGCAGGTCAAACTGACAAAGGAGACCAAGTATCTAGGTGTATATCTGGATCAGAGGTTAACCTGGAACAAACACCTTGACTACATACTTACCAAAGGAGCGGGCGCTTTTGGGGCCTGCAAAAGAACCTTTTGGAAAAGATGGGGTCTGAACCCCCGCTTTATCTGGTGGACCTACGAGACCATAGTTAAGCCAATGGTGGAATATGCTTCCCTGATATGGTGGCCAAAAGTCCAACAGTCAACAGCAGCCATAAAACTGCAACAACTGCAAAGGCTGGCTTGCACGGGGGCTTGTGGCACCACAAAGTCATGTCCTACTGCGGTGCTAGAGGCAATCCTGAATACACTCCCACTGAGTACGGACATCAAGAAGAAAGCAGCAGTTGCTGCCCTGAAAATGACAAACAAAGGTGAAATCATACCTTCAAGTCAATCGGGACACATGTCGATTCTGAGGGAGTTCCCTTGTCTGGACATGGAACCAACTGTTCCCGATTTAATGGTCAAAAGTTTTGACTTCGAAAAACCTTACCAAGTAGCCATCGGAGATGGAGGAAGCTGGCAACAGATAAGGTCTGACATGGGAAAATCAGCCCTAGTGTTCTACTCCTAGGGTTCAAAATTTTTTGAAAAAGTGGTTTACAATCAGTTGGTCGATTTCTTGGAAAATAATCAACTGTTCCATCCAAAACAATTCGGTTTTAGGAAAGGCAAGTCAACTAAGCTGACTCTGGTTGAATTTGTCTCGGAATACATCAAGGCAATGGATGGCGGTGAAAGTGCCATCGCGTGCTTCGCTGCCTGTGATTGCGTTGACATCCAAATTTTGATCCGAATAATTCAAAAAATCGGGATCAAAGGGAAAGTCCTAAATTGGCTTACTTTGTATCTGGAAATTCGCCGCCAGATAACGGAAATCACTTCAAATCACAAGAGGTTCCAATCAAAACAGTGTTTGGCCAAATATGGCGTCCCGCAGGGATCGATTCTTGGACCTCTTCTTTTTCTCATTTATGTCAATGACATCAATGAGGTCATCCCAGACGAAGAAATTTTCATGTTTGCGGATGACACAACAATCCTGATTCGAAACCAAAATTGTCACACCGCAGAAATTTCCGCGAATGAAAAAATCAACTGCCTCGCACAGTATTTTGCCGAAAACAGATTAAAAGTCAACCCTACCAAGACAAGTTTTATGGATATGCAAACATCCCAATGAGCAGCTTGGGGAATGGTCTTTCATCCAAACCTAGCGATAGGGGAGGAGGAACTGACTTGCCTGGACTCGGGTCGACTTTCTTGGAGTAAGGGTTGACTGCAATCTCTCTTGGAATTCTCAGATCGAAAAATTGCACTCCAAAATTTCATCAAATCTGTTCGTTCTCAGGAACATTGCAAAATTCAAAAATCAAAGTCTCTCAAAATTGGTATACCACAGTCTCATAGAGACTCACCTCAGGTATTCGGTGATACTCTGGGGTAATACCAGCAAGGTGGCAGTAAATAAACTGTTCATCTTACAAAAAAAAGCTATCAGATTGATAGCAGGTCTCGGAAGGAACAGTCACTGTGCAGAGGCGTTCAAAATTCTCAAAATTCTGACACTACCCAGCCTGTATATCTTGGAGACAGCGGTGTTCGCCAAGAAATACGGGAGTCCTGTTCCAAGAGCACATGGGTAAAACACAAGGGGTAGATCCAGGTTTGCAATGGCCCACAACCTGAGAATCTTTGAATGCCAACCTGAATATGTAGGGCTCAAAATCCTGCAAACCCTACCCCAAAACATCGCGCAAATCGATCAATGCTCTAAATTCAAAACAAAATTACAGGAATACTTGATAGACAAGGCTCTGTATAAGGTGGAAGATTTTTTTCTTTAAGATTAGGCCTAAATGACTACAATAATGTCAATACCGTATGCGGAATATCACACTGCATAGTACAAGATGACGCATCCCATGCTCCAGAAGAGTCAAAGGGAAGAGGAACAGCACGTAAGCACACTGATGGATCACGAAAAGAAGGAAGGTCTGGCCTAGGAGTGTATGGGAACAGATCCCACGTATCCAAGGCATTGGGACAGACTCCTACAGTTTTTCAAGCAGAGGTCCTGGCAATTGAACATTGTGCAAGGGCACAGCTTGACAAGAGGATAAGAAGAGGCAAAATCCTCATCCTCTCTGATAGTCAAGCAGCTCTCAAAGCAATAGACTCATATGAGGTAGATTCAAGAGTGGTGCAGAGCTGCAAAGGGGCACTGAAAGAACTAGGCCTGCATAATCGTGTTCAACTTTTTTGGATCCCGGGACACTCAGGGCATGAGGGCAACGAAAAGGCCGATGACCTGGCGAGGAAAGGGTCTGAATCCCACCTCATCGGGCCGGAGCCTTACTGCGGGGTCCCCGTGAGCAAAGGAAAGGCCAAGATCCTTGCCTGGGCGAAAGATCAAAAAGCGGAAGCTTGGAGGAACAGCCCAGGGCTTAGACAGACGAAGCTGTTAATAAATCCATTCAGGAAGGAATGGAGAGGCATATTGAGCCTCCAAAAGAAGGAGATAAGCCTGCTGATAGGGTTACTCACGGGTCATGGCCTGTTGAGAAAACACCTAAGCACAATAGGGCTTAGCCAAACAGACCAATGCAGGTTTTGTGTCACACATGTGGAATCTGCATTGCACATTTGGCTGGATTGCCCAGCTCTAGCCCAAAAGAGGTTGAAATTCCTGGGAAAGGCGTTCCTAGTGCCTGACGAAATAAAAGAAATGGGCGTCAACCACCTAGTAGGCTATGCTAAAAGCCTAAAGCTAGGGGACTAAACGGTGGGTGCTACAAAAGACCTTTTAGGTCGAAGTAGCAAAGGGTAGTTATACCCTAGCCCTATAAAAAAAGGCTTCAGTGTTTATCATTACAAAAAAAGAGTTATCTCCTAGAACTGTCTGTAGTGGTCCACCTTACACAACTATTTTGAATTGCCTGCAGCAACTAATTGTCAGCCAATATTACTAAGTTACACCCCCACAGCAGCCATCGCCAGTGTCCAGTGATGGGGAAATGAGCAGTAGTGGAAGTGGAAGTGAACGTCATATGCCCAGTGATGAAAATGCCAGCGTCATTGGCTGTTATCAGCATGTAAATATTTTTAGGCAAAATTGTGATTCTTTCAATAACAATTCTGTAAATAGTTTTGTAGATTAGCAATTATGATTTGGGCATTTAGCATATTGTAATATTCAGGGTTTGAAACAAGAATTAAAAATTGATTAATTCAATTTATTACTTCAGTCAATGCAAAAAAACCAAATGCTATTTGCCTAATAAAGCATTGGCTTAACCTTCAAAATAAATTCATTATGCATAAACTAAAGGATTATGAAGTTTAGCAAAATTTTTAAGAACGAGTCAAAAAAGAGGTAGTGTCTGTATCTTGACTAGCACAAAATTTAGAACCAAAGAAATAACTGATTTTTGTCCTTTCAGTATTGAGTCTGTAATTGAATGTTGTGCTGTAGAAATGGCTGTCACAACCAGTTATAATAATATACTTGTAGACACAAGGATAAAAGGACTCTAAATACTTAATTACTTTTGTTAGTACTTTAATAGTATATTTCACTATTAGTCACGAAAGTAGCAAAATGGGACTTAAGTGACGAGTTGTGAACAATACCTTTCATCACGATGCAAATAAGTAACCAAACTTATAAAAAATCATCCAACATTTCATAATTCAATCATTTCTCTACAAGCAAACACGATACGGCTGATCTGTCTATTTTAGTTTAGAGTCAGCTGGTTGAACTGTCAAAATAGGAAAACCGTTTGTTTGGGTACAGTAAAATTTTGTTTTGGTAAGGAAATGGTTTGTTTGGGTACGGGAATGAAATGTTTGGGTACTAGTCCAGTCAATCTGGGGTTTTTAGGGGAAAAAATTAGGAAAAGGCTGAATTTTTTCCCATCGACTACTACCATATAGACAAGCTTCTAGCCAAAAGTCCCCACCCCTACCCCCCTTGCTTCCCCCCTACAGCCCCCCCCCCATATTTTCCAAGTATATTGATTGCAGTGTTTTGCTAAACCGCTTATATCTTAGGGACCGTTTGAGATATCTCCTATATTTTGTTATTTTCGTATTTCTCATAAGATAATCTAAAAATTATGTCATGTAGTGTTTTACGATTACTTTACTCCTTATCCGTCTATTTACCTGTTTAATTTGGAAAAGAAGCATTTTCCTTTATTTTAAACCAAATATATATATACTTCGCCTAATAAAAAGGCTCAAATCACTTCCGTTATGCACTGAATATTTTCTACTGTGTATAAGCTTTAAAATGATATCATACTTGGCTTGCTTTCCTCATATAATGCCCGGCTAATATAAGTAAAACATGTTTTACTCCTTCCTTCCGCCTTCCGCGGCCGCGCGCCACGCCATCGAAGTTCATTCAACCTGGGGTTTTTAGGGAAGGGGAAAATAGGAAAAAGCTGAATTTTTCACCATCAACTACTACCATATAGACAAGCTTCTAGCCAAAAGTCCCCTCCCCTACCCCTCTTACTTCCCCGCCTATAGCCCCTCCCATATTTTCCAAGTATAATAAATGCAGTATTTCGCTAAAATGCTTGTATCTTAGACACTATTTGTGATACCTCTTATATTTTATTTTTTTTTGGATTTCACATAAAATAATCAAAAAATAATGTAATGTAGTGTTGTACGATTAATTTACTCCTTCTATGTCTATTTTCTTGTATACTGGAAAAAAGCAGTTTCCTTCATTTTGCACCAATATACTTATTTTTGGCCGAATAACAAGGCTGAAATAACTTCCGTTATGAAACTATTTTGCACTAAATATTTTCTCCTGTTTACAAGCTTTGAAATGATATCATACTTGGATTGCTTTTCTCACATATTGCCTTGCGAATACAAGTAAAACATGTATTACATCGCCTACCGCGGCCGTGCGCCACGCCATGGAAGTTTATTCAACCTGGGGTTTTAAGGGGAGGGGAAAATTGGAAAAAGCTGAATTTTTCACCATCAACTACTACTATATAGACAAGCTTCTAGCAAAAAGTCCCCACCCCTACCCCCTTGCTTATTCCTCTAAAGCCAACCCCATATTTTCCAAGTATATTAAATGCAATATTTTGCTAAATAGTCCAGGTAACGAAAAGATATAGAGGGAATCTTTTGGAACACAATTTTTGACTTTGCAGCTTTGTTTGGACTAGTTAGGAGGTGAACATATCAAAAGTCCCCGCCCGTAAACCTTGAGCGGGGAGAGGGAGGGGGTCTGAAAGTACCATTTTTTGGTTTTACCTAAATATTTTGAAAACTATTAACTTTTACTATTTCCTATTAAATTTGAAAATTAATGAAAATCAAATTTCCTGTAAGATAAGTATATAATATGTCTATTTTAGTCCAACCATTTACAAGGTAAGCACTAATTTTATTAATATTTAAACAAATATCCCCTCCATAAAAATACATGTAAATTTGTGGGTAACATACATGCCCAATGGGACAACGCTTTTTAACCTAAAGGAAAATGACCAGCATTCAGGAAATATTAACAAAATTTCCAGTAATTGGACACCTCAATCATAAAAGTTGGTCTAAAATAAAGGCAACATACATGCCCAATGGGACAACGCTTTTTCACCTAAAGGAAAATGAGCAGCATTCAGGAAATATTAACAAAATTTCCAGTAATTTGACACCTCAATCATAAAAATTGGTCTGAAATAAAGGTGTTCGCGAGATCACAAAAAAGTCATTTTTCAAGGAATTATTATATGTTTGTAATATTTTTAGGCCAAAGTTGATAGTTTTCGAAATATTCAGGAAAAACGAAAAATGGTACATTCAGACCCCCTCCCTCCCCCACGGAGGGCTACGGACGGAGACTTTTGATATGTTCACCTCCTAACTGGTCCAAACAAAGCTGCAAAGTCAAAAATCGTGTCCCGAATTCCCTATACATCTTATCATTGCCTGGACTATTTAGCAAAATACTGCATTTATTATACTTGGAAAATATGGGGGGCTGTAGGGGGGGAAGCAAGGGGGGTAGGGGTGGGGACTTTTGGCCAGAAGCTTGTCTATATAGTATAGTAAATGGTGAAAAATTAAGCTTTTTCCTATTTTCCCCTCCCCTTAAAACCCCAGGTTGAATAAACTTCGGTGGCCTAGCGCGCGGCCATGGCAGGCGCTGTAAAACATGTTTTACTTGTATTAGCAAGGCAATATGTGAGAAAAGCAAGCCAAGTATGATATAATCTCAAAGCTTTTAAAAGGAGAAAATATTTAGTACAAAACAGTTTCATGACGGAAGTGATTTGAGCCTTGTTTTTAGGCAAAATATAAATGAAAAATGAAGGAAAATGTTTTTTGTTCAATTTAATCAAGAAAATAGACATAGAAGGAGTCAATTAATCGTAAATCACTATGTTAAATTTTTAGTGAATTTCCCCTATAGGGAAGAAGCTGTTACCGCAGTATTCATGGTAAGACCTAAGCCCGAGACAATGATAACTTTTTGTTTTGGGGCCCCCAGAAGCAAAAAATACTATTCGTTCATTTTCATACATATATATATATATTTATATATCTATGTGTCTTTAAGCACGATAACTCGCGTAAAAATGGTCCGATCATGATGAAATTTGGCATGGACGTGTAAAGTAGTAATTATTCGGACGAGTTCGTAACCCAGCCCGATCGGACTACCCGAAGGGGGGGGTAAAGGGGGATAAACCCCCCAAAAATGGGTTTTTTGAGTTTTTTAGATAGAAAAATTAAAATTACCAAATTTTTGTTAGCACCATTGAATTCAGCTCAAAAAAACAAGCAATTTAGTATTTTAAATCACTGCTCTCTGTCCATTGGTTACCGAGATATTAAAAGTGGTAAACACAGTACGTTGTCCCAATGTTAACTTTATGAGAAATAAGTAAAATTCTATATCTCGCTTATTTCTCAACATATCTTGATAAAACCTGGTAAATGGCTTCTTTTGGTTCAGATCTACTAAATATTGAGTTAAAACCACCCAGTTTTAATATACCCGTAGCAGCAAACCTGCATACTCATTCCCCATGTTATTCTTATGGAGCTTACAAAAACATTTAAAATCTCGCTATGTTGGATTGAAATATCCAACATAGCGAAACATTTAAAATCTCGCTATGTTGGATTGAAATATCCAACATAGCGCACTTGCACTTGAAATTCACTGAGTATGCAGGTCTGCTGCAACGGGGGTATTTTATATTTTTTCTTATAAACCTTAAATTAACAAATTATAAGACATATCTCAAAGGGTTTCTGGGCTATAAGACGTTTAGCAAAATACTGCATTTATTATACTTGGAAAATATGGGGGGCTTAAGAGGGGGAAGCAAGAGGGGTAGGGGTGGGGACTTTTGGCTAGAAGCTTGTCTATACGATAGTAGCCGATGGTGAAAAATTCGGCTTTTTCCCATTTTACCCTCCACTTCAAACCTCAGGTTGAATAAACTTCGATGGCGTGGCGCGCAGCCGTGGCAGGCGCTGTAAAACATGTTTTACTTGTATTAGCAGGGCATTATGTGAGAAAAATAAGTCAAGTATGCAATCATTTTAAAGCTTATAAACAGGAGAAAATATTTAGTCCTAAACAGCTTTCTAAAGGAGGTTGTGTAAACATTATTATTAAGCGATATATAAATATTTTAGGTTAAAAATGAAGGAAAATGCTTTTTTCCAAATTAAACAGAAAAATAGACGTAGAAGGAGTAAACCAATCGTAAAACACTATATAACATTATTTTTAGAGCTTTTTATAAGGAATCCAAAAACAACAAATTGTAAGAGATATTTCAAATAATGTCTGAGATATAGTCATTTTTACAAAATACTGCATTTTTTAAACTTAAAGAACAACAATGGGCTGTAGGGGGTGAAGCAAGAGGGGTAGGGGTGGGGACTTTTGGCTAGAAGCTTGTCTATACGGTAGTAGTCGATGGTGAAAAATTCAGCTTTTTCCTAATTTTTTCCCCTATCGCCTCTTTTAAGGAACAGATTGACTGGACTATACCGAAAAAGCATCTGATCATTATTTGTTTTGACGTAAGGAAATCGAGAGTTTTCGTAGATCTCAGCTGTACGGTAACGGACAATTTTCTTATACAGAGTGGTGAAAATTCTTTTTTTTTCATTTTCGAATTTATAGCCTCCGGATACCGATAAATACTAATAATGGTGTAAATACCTGCTTTACTGGTATCCAATGGTCAGTTAGTTGATAACACAACACAAATAATAAATATTTGTGTTGTGTTATGTCCGTGTTTTGTGTCTATCGTGTCCGTCGTGACGTTTTATTTTTAAAAATGACAACTCTTCGACCGAAGATGATTTGAAGACATCCTTGAGCCTGAAGATGACTTATTAAAAAAAGTCGAAACTAGTTGCTCATCAACTAACTGACCATTGGATACCAGTAAAGCAGGTATTTACACCATTATTAGTAATTCTCTTTTACTGCATTTCACAAAGACATTTTCGGAGTATTAGTGGTTTATGACAAGAGATTTTAATTTTGATCTATTGAAACAAGAAACCCCCACATTACGTTTAAAGTAGTTAATGGAGTCTTACATTACTGCTACAGTACTTTATCTCAAGCAACTAGGATAACAGCAAATTCAGAAACTTGTATTGATAACATTTTTTTACATAATCCTCTGGAAGAAACTAAAACTATATTGAATCAGATATCTCAGATCATACTTATCAGATATTAATAGCCAACTTGCATAATCCTCCTGGTAAAAAAATTGTTGTTGAAAAAGTATTTCCAATTTTAAAAATTTAACGAGTTCTGAAAACTGGCATTCAATCTATCATAATGAAAGTAGTGATCCAAGCATGTTATACACAAACAGGGTGGCCACTCAAAACGAATTTTTCCATTCCCGGTTTTCACGGGTACTTCCGGCCGTATTCCCGGTGGCATATTAACTCCATAATAGTCGTCACAATTGGTGTCAACAGTTAACAGTCTTACAGTTATTCTATTATTATTAAAATCCATCAACCATGTGGAAAAAAAGAATAGCCTGATAATTAACAGAGTTTAACAGTTTAAACACAAGAGGCAAGATGAGTTTCCACCGGCCGCTTGACAATCAGGGTGTTAACAAAATCAGGCTATAATTCCCGTATAGTGTATTTCACGCTGAAATCACGTATTTTATGCTGGGTAGGGTTAATGCTTGAGTATGCACTAAATAAACCACATTTTCATAATTAAATTTCAGCACTTTTAAATTTCAGTGACTGGCTGAAGAGTCACGGTTAACTCTATCACGGAACCAATAAGGCATTCTATTTAACAATTCTATTGGAAGTAAATGAAAATGAGTCAGAAAGCGCAAATGCATGACAATAAAACGTGCATGGTGGACGGCAAATCAGCATTGATCCTCTACTCTCGCGGCAGACTGTGCGGCGTAGAACGGTTAAAAAATTCTTGTAAATAAATAGTCCTCAAAACCAACCTTTCATTGTAAAATGTAATCCAAATGCATTATGTAACGTACCGAACGTAGTATGACACCTAACGGATAATTATTAAATAATTTCCTTATCGTATTCAATACTTTAAGTCAGTATCAACCATATAACATAAATAAGTGAAGGAAGAAGCAAAAATATGAATATCGATCGAAAATTTGACAAAGTAAAGGTACGCACGCGCCGAACTATCGGCCCGTCTTCACATTGCTGTCCTTCCGAATTCACGTTTCACAACGCAGTGGCAGTGGCAGTCGCTAATTGGTCCGACGCAATGACAACACGTGGTTTCCATGACAACCTGCTATGCACACTGTATTTTGTGCAATCCGTGTAGAGGGGGGAGGAGAAGGAGAAATGAAGGAAAAAAAGGAAGTAGGACAACAAACCAGAATTGATATTTGATGTTGACTCTCACACCCGGATTTTGTACTGATTTCCCAAATGTTATTTCTTCTAACCAAAGTTGAACTAAACACCATTTTAGGAATTGATATTTTGAAAAAATAAAACCCAATTTGTGACAATGAATAAACCTTCTAAACATAAAATTTCCTCGTCTGTCAAACATTATTTTTTCTACACCACATTTCTTCTCTGTGGCTACACAAAATGTAAATCACACATTTTTGCGAGTCGTCATGCCGCACACATCAGGGGTGCCGATCCCCCCCAAGAGCTATGACGCCAATCCCCCCCAAAAATTTCCAGAGTCCATATCAAATATCCCCCCCTCCGCACAACTTATGACATCCTATTTAAGTAGAGGACATTAAAAATAATCTGGGTTAATATAAGTTACAACAATTCAAATTTTAAACATTTTCCCGACTAAAAGTTAATAACATTAATTACTTAAAAATTATTATTTTTATTAAACCTCGATTTTATTAGTCGTCAGTTATTTCCGGAACATCGTCTGGGGGAAGAAGACAAGTGTAGCCTTTTACCATTCTTGAGCCTTGGCAAGAAAACTCGAGGCATTTCCTCTTATCACAAATACTAAATTACATAAACGAGGACATTAGATAGCTACCTCCAAAAAAGTAAATTTCCTTCTATCACAAGCTTCACTCCAACCGTTCACTAAACTGCTGTCCCAAAACACGACTGACGCTCTCATTTGTACTACAAGGCCATGATCTAACCCTTAATCATAAACACCCATCACATGTAGGCCTATATAGCAGGCAACTTGACAACATGTCAACATAACAAAACCCACAACAACTGACCCTGCCACTATCCACTATCCCAAGTTTTTCCCACTTACAAAAAGCACTAAAATTCTGAATGTTTGTGAGTTCATTCCACATTACGTAGCTGGTCGATAATTTAGTGGAATAAATTAAGAATTATTTCATCCTTTTTTTGACGAAAATATGTCATTCTGTCATGAAGCTGTTATTACTGCATTTTTAAATTGAAGTTTTGCAATTTTTACAATCCCCTGCTCCTAAATATTTAAAAACTTTTTAACGCCCCCTTCGCTCCTAGAAATAATCTTAAAACGACAAAGCGATAATGGGGGGAACAATTAATTTTGCTAATGGATGACCGATTAAAATTTTGCTTTATCACCATTTTTACTTTTCCCCCCTAAAATGTGATGGTTCTTTTCATAGCCCTAAAAATAACCTATGAAACGACAAGGCTATATGGAAGGGGGGTAGGGGGGATAATTCGTTTTGCTATTAGTTGACTGATTGAAGTTTTAGTTGTATTACCATTTTTTCATTTCCTTCCTAAAAAGGACCTGTTCATTTAAACACACCCATCCCCCCCAAAAATAATCTTTATAACGTCAAAGCTATATTGAGGGGGAATCATTAATGTTGCTATTAGGTGACCATTAATGTTGCATTAGTGTCATTAATGTTGCTATTAGGATTAAACTTTGTTGCGTTACCAGTTTTCAATTTCGCCGCTAAAAAGTAACTGTCCACATTTCAATGCAACCTTCCCCCATAAAAATAATCCGCCATTGGCGTCATAATCCCCCCCTATAGGCACCCCTGGCACACATGGCAGATGACAAGGTCTCGTACATATACAAGTCAAAAGGCTAGCCAATTTTTTGTTTGAAATTCACTGTTGGTGATTGTGAGTTTGTTTTAATTTTGATTCTTGCGCACATTTGCCATCACTGTTTTTACTAATAATAAGTGATGGCAAATGTCAGCAAAAATCACAAAGCCTAGCAAATGCTGTACCGGTTAAAAAATTATTGTACAAATCGGACGCTTTTAAATTATACGTTTAATAATTCTTATAGGGGCGGGCGAATAGTGGGATTTCATTTCCAGTCAAGTAGTGAAAACGTAAGGTGAAGTACTCCAAAATAATTTCTAACATTATTTAAAATATTCAGTACAAAGATAATAATTGTTCGGCGTTATTAAATCATTTCAAAATTACGTTCTTCAGTGTAACCCACGATTTTATCGACATTCGTCGAGCCGGTAGCCAATACGCATGAACACGTGACCACTTTTTTTTTTCTCTTTCTTATCTTCCATGTTCCCTAAGCCGAATCTGGCCGGCGCAAAAAACCGATGACCTGAAATAGAAATAGGCTGCAGGTATAATAAATACATACTGTAAAATACAGTTCTTTTATATTTCGTGCGTCAATGATCTCGCGGTTATTCCTTTCAGAAAGACAGAAATCTTGGCCGGTAAAATTGATTCGCAGTTCGCAGAATCAAACTACTGGACCATACTCAAGTTCCTTTGTACGTTTTGACAAGAAAATCGCCACAACTAAATTGGGCCATAATAGACCTACTTCTCGTTGAAATAGTGGCTGTTTTTCTTTGCAAAACAGAATAATAAATTATAAGGTTAGTCGCGATTGTGTTATTACTTTTAGGTACTCATCACTAATGATCCTTGATTACGTTGACTGTAGTAATAAGTTTACGTAGAATACGTTTTCTGAAAGACATTTTAACCCCAATTCTGCGTAGAAATTTGTTCCGTTATCTGCCTACCTCTCCCTCACCTCGACTGCACTATTGCATCATCACTGCTGTCTGCTCCCCTGCAGGTGGACTGGGTAGGGACAAGGTCATTAACCCTATCCTGTCGACCAACAATCTTCACCACTGATTGGCTTTTACACTGAGGGTGGCGCTAGACACTCATTGCCGTCTTGCGCTTTTTACTGACGCGTATGAGCTTCAAGCAGTTACGCATTAGTAGTTGTATTTGGAAGTTGCATAGAATAAAGACGACGCAAATAATCTTGCATTTTCCGTCTACTCTTTTAATATTGGTTTGTTCTTTATTTTCTTTATTAAACCGATATTTATTATTGTTCTTTAAAAAATCACGTTTTCCCGGATTTCGCTTGAGAATCACGGTTATTTCCCAGTTTGAAAAATTCCCGGTTTTCCCGAATTCCCGATTCAGTGGCCACCCTGACAAATTTCGTATATACTTTTATGTAGGCCTACTAATTTGAGCTATCATTTCCATTAATCAAGTATAAAAATTACTGTCCACAAAACAATAATTTGGTAACTCCTGGTACTGTATTATACTATCAAGGAAGAAAAAGAGAGAATTGCATAAGTTATGTAAATTATCTAGCGATATCAATTTCATTTAGAAAGTAAAAATATATAAAAGGGGTTTTAAAAGAGTAGTTCAAGCCACAAAAAATAAATGTTACAATGAAAAAATTACAAAATTCTGTCAACAAAACAAAAAAATGGTCTGTTGTAAAGGCAGAAACAAGCAAAAATACCCCCGTTGCAGCAGACTTGCATACTCAGCGAATTTCAAATGCAAAAGAGCATATATCAATCCTACATAGCGAGATTTGACACGTTTTCATTGTCTGAGAAAACAATATTTTGAGCTTTATCCAGATCCAGGGGATATTTATTGTTAACACAAAAAGGATTTTTTTGGAAAAGTAATCCCTGAGAAAAAAATTTAAGAAAAACGTTCAAATGTTGGTAATGCCAGGATGACTAAATAAAAACTTTATAATCTGAGTGTTAAAAAATTATAGTAGAAAGTATGCAGGGCAAAAAAAAGTGTTATCTAAAACATTTTTGTTTATTTTTTTAAACAATGTTTTTTATCACTATTAGAAGAAAAATCCCAGTATCTTCCCTCCTAAGTGTTTCCGCCTGGCTTCTTCATGGTCCATGATACCCCCGCTGGTTGTGAGAACAACGTACCTAATAAGAAACAGTTAGGCATCAGTTTAAAATAGGCTTTACAATAAATAAAAAATGAAAGTTTAGTATAAAGGAAACTTGACACAGGACATACTCTAATCCAAAACTAAAAATTGAAAGGCTCATCATTCTGAAATGGTAAGGACGCCCAAAAAATAAAAATAAAGTGTCCAATAAATTTTTAACTGCAAACTTACACAAATTTGTTTGTGACACTATGAACTACGAGATATGTTCGGAAAGTAAGTTCCGTTGAGTAAAAAAATCCATTTACAACATTTTGAATACATACATCTTAAAGAGCGTACCTTTAACTACTTTTCTACATAGGTCCCACAATATTTGGCACTTGTCATATCTAGGGAGAAGCTCTTCGATTTGTACTGAAAAGAATAATTCTGCCGCCTGTGCACGCAGCCACCCGCTAACGCCATCTTTAAGTTCATCGTCATTTACAAACCGACAAAGGTTACAATGGTGTACAGAAGAGTTAGTGAAATTTGTGGGAAACACTCAGAGAGATCAGTAATTTTGGATTTCCTTTTTTCCCGAACTGTAAAGATGGTCACTCTAATGTCCACGATGAAAAGAGGAGTGGCCAACCATCTGTATTTACTGACGATCTCGTTGCAAAAATCAACAATACAGTTCGGGAAAAAAGGAAATTCAAAATTACTGATCCCTCTGAGTGTTTCCCACAGATTTAACGAACTCTTCTGTACACCATTGTAACCTTTGTCGGTTTGTGAATAACAATGAACTTAACCCATTTCTGCCCACTGTCGACATTTGTAGACACTGACTTTACAAATTTTTATCACGGATACAATTTAGCATTTGAAACAAAGAGTATTTTATTTTTATATACTAGTATCCCTGCTAAGTAGCTACAGTGTTTGCCACCATTTTGTAGTGTACGTGTGAGTAGGAAATTTCAGATTAAGAACCTCTGCAAGACAAGCCATGTCATATTTTGAATCCTAAGTGTTATTACTGTTAACCTTTTAATTTTTATTGAATATACAATTGTTTAGATATATTTAGGAACTACTACAACAAATACAATCCTAGCTTAGTTTATTTTTTTACAAGAACATAGTTTTATTCCATTGCAAAAACTGATGTCGACAAATGTCGACAGTGGTCACGAGCGGTTACAGGTCCATTATTGTCAGAGGCTATGTTATTTATTATCATTCGCTATGTAGTATGGAGTTACACGGCAATAACACCATAAATCGACCTACAGCAGGACGTCTGAGCTCAAAAGAGCTCCAGTTGTGGACCAGCTGACGTCCGCTACAGCGGAAAACACTTCTTGGACACTGTGGAGAAGCAAGTCTGATGTACCCTTTGTGGTAAGGCTGCAAGAAAAATCTGCGGTACATGTTGAGTTGGTTGCCATGTTCTGTGTGACAAAACATTTTACTCGCTGTGACCCATTGTGAAAACTCTGCACAAATTTTTGGGTAAAAATATTACGGAACCTTTACGGAAATTCATGAAAGAGACTTTTATTATGGTTTTATTTTAGATTTCTTTAAAATATTTTGTATTCCAGCAATTATTTTTGAAAGTTGCTGATATATTTTCACATTTAAAAACTTTTTTACATAATGTCCTTTTTACCTGAATTTTTATTGCGGTATTTACTATATCTTTACACCTAAACTTGTGAAACCTATGTGTTTCCTACCAATATATACTTTTTTTGAGTGTTTTTTTCATTTCTTTTGTTTAGTTTGTCATTTTATATATTTAGAAGTATAATAGGTCAAATTTATGTTAACAATTACAAACCTGATGACGCTCGCTGTTGGCTGATTCGTCACTTACACACTGTACCCGTTCGTGCCCACTGTCGACATATGTCGATATGCCATAATTTACATAGAAATGAGTATAAAAAATTAAAAACAATCAAAATCTGTGTTTTTGTACCATTAACAACAAAATACTAAGCAGAAAACAAAATCCAAGAAAAAAAATTAATTTGGGCATAAATGGGTTAAAGATGGTGGCTGCGTGCACAAGCGGAAGAATTCTTTTCAGCACAAATTGAAAAGCTTCTCCCTAGATATGACAAGTGAGTAGTGATGTAAAATTCCCGGGAATTTATAATCGGGGAAATATTCCCTGGGAATATTGCCGGCAATATTCCCAAAATTTATAAATTCCCGGGAATTTATGATTTTAAAGTAAGATAGCTCCAAATGATATTGTTTAATAGGCAGAATGCATTATAGAGATGATAAAATGAAATTCATGGGAATGATTCCTCGCGTGATTGGCGAGATAAAAATTCCCCCTCAAAAACTGAAGAACTAAATTTCCCTCCAAACAGAAACATATATTACAAAGTTAAAAAGTAGAAAAATTAATTTTTAACATCATAACTCCTGGAAGTTTACTAAAATAACTACATAGCTTAATTTACACCTTTATATTATTACACCTTTAGAAGTCTTATAAAATAATTTTACCAATTAAAAAGTGTTTTCAGAGGAATAAGAATGAAAAATTAAACTAGTTTGATAAATTGCCGCTTTTTTATGAATGGGCTTACAAATTAAGAGATTTAAATTAAATAAGAGCATAAAACCCGAAGAACCTAAAATCTATGGGAAATTTTGATATTGTTATTGAATTGATTTTTTTTTGTCAGTAGGCCTAATTTAGTTTAATTTAATAATAAAACAGTTTTTCAATTATATATTGACAATGAATTGGCCATGTAATAAAGAATTTTTTTACTGTCTGTCGTCTTTTGAAATATTAATTTCTCATAGTTTTTCATAAATTCCCAGTGTTTTTCATAAATTCCCAGTGTTTTCCGTGAATTCCCACTTGTTTATAATGGTTTTTATTTAATAGGAGCTTTGATATTGACTATAGGTGAATAATATTTCTAAATTAGCTTATTTTCTAGGTACTTAACAGGTAAACCAGTGAAAAACTCATCAAAAGTAAAAAAATAATTATCAATTCCCACTTTTTGGCCAAATTCCCCGGCCAAGGAAATATTCCCGGCAATATTCCCAATTTATAAGTTCCCTCCCACAGGGAATATTGCCGGTCCACATCACTACAAGTGAGTGCCTAAATATTGTGAGAACTATGTAGAAAAGTACAGTAGACGCCCTCTAGTTCGGCCACCTCGGGACCGGACCACCGGCCGGACTACAAAATGGCCGGACTATCCGGATATACTATAAAAATGTGAAATGACCGTATTAAATTCATTACCGATGCTTAAAAATCAACAAAACACATTATTTTAACATGTTCACAGTGCTTAATCGCGAAAGAAAATATTTTGACGTCTCTTATGTTGAACTGTCATAATTGCGTCACTCGTAGAAAAACTCATTATGTACTGTAAAACACACTAGAAATTTATTTGATCGAATTAATTTATACGTATTACTCGAATCATAACATGTGCAAATTAAAAGAAATCGGTTATTTTATTTTATTATGCAACCGAAATCTCAGATAAAATCTTACTGTTCAGTCCTTGTATTGAGAGGATAACAACATCGTTTGTTATTAGAGGTCAAATGTGTCCATCAGTTAATTACAAGCTTGCCTGTAAACTAAACTGACATAAATAGTTTATTTCTACGGCCGTAAACTAAACATTCAGGATAAATCCTGTCGAAGATCATTCCCCCGCGGTACGAAGTGGCGATATGTCAGATATGAGTCACCCTCCTAGGACCGGCCGGACCATCCGGCGGCCGATCCAACCGAAGCCGAACTAAAGGGCGTCTACTGTAGTTTAAGGTACACTCTTTAAGATGTATATAATAAAAAATATACTAAATGCATTGAGAATTTGTTTACTCCCAAACAAAACTTACTTTCCAAACATACCTCAAATTAATATCTCTTTACACACAATTGTAAGCATAAAAGTTTAGATTTTTTTTCTTAGCTTGTGTGCATTGAAGGACATCTTGTGACAAGTTATCTTCCAGTAGAATACTTAATTCCATCATCTCTTACCTATTAGTCTTAGATAAAACAATAAATTCATAGATAAAAGAATTTCAAACTTGAATTAAATTTAAAATTGGACCTAGATATGAGCTATCATGTTTAAAAAAATCCTACTAAGAAAAAGAAAATTTCTTGTTTCACGTTTTATTGCAAAGTGAAATTAATGCAAAGTAGATAATTTGATCAAGATTGATCGATGAGTATTGAAAATATGTTTTGGATGCATATAAGGCGAAAAGCAAATAATCCTGCTTTGATGAGAGGGAGTAATAAAAATTGAGTAATAATAGAAAGAAAAAATTGTGCCGCAACTAGACTGAGGTTTAACTGGACTACCACACAAATCTGTACAATATAAGTGCCACGAGGAAGCAATTTTTTTAAATGAATGACTGCCTTTTTTCAAATAGAGCTTTGACGTCAGATACTTCAAAATATTTTAGCTGTTTTCAAAGAAATCAATTTTTAAGAAACTATGAGGAAGTGAGCATGCGGGAGGTGTAAGTAAAAGGGGAAAGGAAGGGCGGGAGGGAGGGAGAGGAAAATAAGGGTGGGTGAAGAGAGGTGATTAAGGAAGGAATAATGGTTAAAAAACGGCTAATAGGCTGTCTATTCTACACCTTGGAAGAATACCACCAATACATTTTCGAGTTAAGATCTTAAAAAAGTAAATTGATGCTAATAATGTTTTTGATGAACATGTTAATACAGAATATTTTTTATCTTTGGCTTATTTTGCTATAGCCCCTAGTGGACTTTTATTTTTCTCGAAACAAATAAACCCAATGTTTATATTTAAAAAAGGATTAAGGTCTACATAGAATGCTTTTAACCTTTAAAAGACTTACCCAAACTGTCTGGAAGGAAGAAGGTTGTTGGTCCATTTCTCAATGTGTCTGATGGGGACATCAAATCGCGGTGAGATGACGCCACACTTGTTAAGGCGACCTGTCAGGTGAACCACAATCTTGCCTGATCTGTGATCATCTACTATCTCAAACTCACCAATGTAACCTGAAAAAATTAAATTCATTGGGCTTAAACTAATTTTGACATTGAATTACAGAGGAACTTGGATAATTCAAAGCTCAAGGGACCAATTGGAAAAAACTTGCCTACACACAAGTTTTTTATAAACTGCCTGTTGTAAACTAACAGTTTTCAATTAAAGTTAACAATATATCAGCAATATATAGTTAACATTTTATTAGCATTTTATTAGGGAAACAATGTCGGGAAATGTATCGGCTGTTGGGGGGAATATTGTGGTAGGTGGAAATTTCCGCCGGCAAAAAAGCATAGCTGTCGCATCATCATAGAAAATGGCAAGTGAACATAGTCATGAATTTTTGGCAAAGATTCTTTCTTTATTTACCATCTGACAATATTATACATGCATCAGCGATGTCATTATTACACCAGCATTAGTCAAAAAGGGTTTAAAAATTAAACTTCGTGCTAAAAACAATACCTTCAATGCTGCTGTACATTCAATTAAATACAAACCAGGGTGGCCACTCGAAACAAATTTTTCCAAACCACTGAGCTCTAGGTCTATCTGGAGTCACAACTCTCTGACCAAACACTTGAGAAAAGCGTACCATCAAGTGGCTTTCAGGATATCTCCACAGCACTGGTTTTGCTACGACACCTGATTCATTATTGGCAATATACCTTTCTGAACTCGTACTAGTAAGCAATTCTTCTCATAGCCTTAAGCTACTTGCTCTAATACATCATTTTCTTATTCCACTAACTTCTACATCTTGAACTGCCAGACAATTCCTTTAATGGCAAAGGTTTTACATTTTAATTAGCACCTTCAGCCCAACGTGCGCCACCAGTGGTACACGTTGGAATTTTTGAACTGACTTAAAAAACTTTGCAATAAATAGGAACTTTACCAAAAATACAAAACTAACTTAAGTAAGCCTCTCAATTTTTGATAAAATCTTAACAATAGGCCTATCCGTTGATTTTACCTTGTGAATCCCTAAAATAGATAATTCAAGTGAAATTTATAAATTTTAGTATTGTACCACCTGTGGTGGACATCGTTCGGTGGGCGGGCATACTGGAATCCCCACAGGCCGATGTGCGCCATATGTGGTACATGCACAATTTTCCGATGGCGGAGCAGGCGACAAACGATACACTATTTGTTATTGTGTAACCAGTGCATGAGTACAGCACTTTCCAGGTCTTCTGACATCCCCTTTTGTCATTTCACGTGTGATAACAATATCTTAACTTTTTCAGGATAATTTTTTTTTATAAATAACTTTTCACTTGTGCCACCAGTGGTCACAGTGTGTCTACATAATCCTAAAATACGAATACACTAATATACCCCAGCAAAGCTCCAAAAGCGCAGTAAAAAAGCACTTTGAACAGTGCACCACCAGTGATTCTAGCAATGAATACTAAGAATGAGTAGTTCCCACCTCCGAAAAAGAGATAGTGCCACTTTAGTGTTCCAGTCCCATTGGAATTGTTATAGCAGTTAACAAATCAAGCTGACTTTTTTAAGTCAAGCAACTGGTTGTAATATTTTAACAGTCGTTTATTATTGTTCTGCATTGTTGATTTTTGAAATCAAGTTTACACTCGACGCATTATATCTTGACCCTTGAAAACCATTTGCACCTGAAGCAGTTGGAGTGGAATGAAAGTCATAAGGATACCACAGCTAAGCGCTAAATTGTACTAGCCTAACGTTTATCGACAGATGTCAATCAATATCTTGTTTGTCATTTGTAAACAACATACAGTAGTTGATGTTTGTAAAAATTTGTTTTTATGTTGCTTGTTGTTCCAAATCACTGACAATGAACAAAGTCTGACAGCTCCAGCAATGATGTACCTTAGGCCATGGTTCAAGATATAACGCACCAAGGTTTTTGTTCACAAACATTCTCATTTTTGATAAGCTGGATATTGAGAAAGGCTTGTACGACGGAACCAGCTCTAACTATTCCATGCATCATGGCTTGTTTCTCCTCTGGTTTTCAGCAGAGGAACTAAAAAAAATTAACATTGGATGCCCCTACTTGTAGGGTTAGTATACATTGGTAAAGGGAGGAGTTTTGGGAAGTTTCAGTGTGCCATCCATCGGTGGCTAACGTCGGGATTTTAGTATACTTATTTTATAGAATTTTTGAAGTACTATTTTTTGTTAGAACAAAAACTGACTGTTGACTTCCGTTGGGCTGAACGTGTTAATAAGTACAAAAAACAAAACATATAAAGGCAATCAAGGGGGCTAGGGGGTGCGGGTGTCTTCCGGACAGCCAGGGAGCTGCGTAGATGTGAAGAACCAGGATACATCTTCACTCCCAGGGGCACCAGTAATGGTGCCCAAGACCGCCCGGGAGAAGGCAGTACAAAAGTTGATGTGCTGCCCTGTGTAACCAAAGGTTGCACCATTCGCGCTCGTGGCCCTAATACGCTGATCCTGGCAGCTCTAGGCTGGAATACCGAATGAATCCCTGGTAGGGGGCAGCAGCACTACCAGTACCGGAATGAGTCAAAACTGGATCAGGATGAGCCCTCGCTTCGGTGGGGGTGGCATCTGGACCCAGAGACTCAAGCCGGATGCCTGAGCATCTGTCACGTGGGGGAGTTAAGGGGACAGTCTTCTCTAAGCGGGTTACTTGGAAAGGAGGAACTTTTGATACTCGGTACTAGTGGGAACCAAATTGAGTCTGAACAATCAAAAACCCCAAAAAACACCACTGACATGCAACAGTAGTGTGACCAATAGGTTGAGAGCATTCCTCTTGCCAATCTAAGCATGAACGATCTAACCCAAATAGAAGACACCCTGCTGAAATCAGATGATGAACGCAAACTCGCCGATGCTGGAAAGAAACCGAAAAACGGCTTTCCATGGATGAGATGCGTAGGAAAAGGATAAGGAAGCCTTAGCCAAGGGTGAAAAGGTCCTATCCAAAAAGCAGAGGAGGCTGGGGCCCTATTTTAGAAATGGTTAAGAGTTGAGTAGTGAGTCACTCGACAAGTCACCTAACAGCTGATGGTAGCATTGTTTAAACCACCACGTGGGATGTCAACGTTTCAAACTATACATCTGTCAAACTAGAAAGCCAAATCTAAACATTGACCAATTTAAGGAATTACCTCATTTTTCGTTGCTTTAACTAGACTGTCTTGGATATTTATAGGTAAATTTAGTTGTAAGGCATTTTATAAATAGCTCAAAGGCTATCCGAACGCTTTCAAATATTCAGTATCAATAAGTAAACATTACCTAATTGGAAAAGCTTTCCATGATTACTATTATTACTTCCTCCAAAAGAGAAGAAGAAGAAGCTTTTATCCTGTCAACTCACCCGTTTTTACTCAACAGCTTTTGTGAGTAAAAATGGTTGGATTGGTGAAATACTCAATGTATATTATTAAAATACATGTCTGTAGAATCTTGATAATCCGCACCAAAATAGGTCCTAATAATCAGCATGTACGCACCAAGTTTGAAGTTGATAACGGATAACCGAGCATTTTAGGACCCATGTTTATAAGAACTTTTTTCTTAGTTTTGATGTAAGGAATCATATCCCGAAGTCCTGAAGGGTTTTTTTATCAACACCCTGTATATGTCAGTAGAAATATCAAGACACTGAAAGTTACTAAATCTCGGTTCTAGGGATTGTGCCGTGATAGAGGTATAAGGGGCAAATGGGTGACGGTCACATCAGAATTCTGTTCACCTAATACAACTCCATTCTGTTCAGCATCCGTGTACATGCCATACAACTCCAGGGAACCACCGCCGACCAAAGAGATGACGATGATGGTAGAATACGGGGTCAGGGAGCGGAGACATCTGGTGATAGGCTGTGACGCCAATGCCCATCACCTGGCTTGGGGAAGCAGCAATGTCAACGAAAGAGGTGAGATCTTGTTAAGCTTTTTATCTGAAGCTAATTTAGTTATATTGAACAAGGGCTCCAAACCAACCTTCGGACAGAGGAGAGGGGTGGTGCTGAGGGAAGAGGTTTGGACATAACTTTAGCTAGCAATTATGCGGCAACCATAGATGCAAAATGGAAGGTATCTGATGTCCATTTGGCGTCGGATCACAGCTATTTTGAATTTAACACAGGTTCAATCTGTGCTAAAGAGACCTATAGAAATGTAAGAAGGACGGTCTGGAACTGGTACAGACAAGTACTTGGCGACAGACTGGGCCACTTAAAAGACATAAGAGGGGCAATGGGGTAGAGAGTAAGGCAAACTCCGTACAAGAGGCCATAGTAGACTCATACCATGAAGCCTGTCCCCGAGACTGTGAAAAACATGCGTAGGAAAGCCTGTTGGTGGAACAGAAGGTTGGAAGCTCTGAGAAGGAAGGTTCGCAGACTGTACAATGCAGCAAAGCGTTCAGGAAACAGGAAGAACTACTCAGACGTACTCAGTAACTACAGTAAGGCGATTAGGAAAGCCAAGAGAGATTTGTGGAGAGAATTCTGTCATAACATTGACTGTGTTTCTGAATGTCAAAAACTCCACGAAGTCCTGGCTCGGGGTTAAGCCGATCCTCTGGGCACTATACTCAAAGAGGATGGATCACTCACGGACGGTCCGGAAGAGACGCTTGAGTGCCTATTGAGTGCTCACTTCCCGGGTTCTTTGCGGCCGCAAAACACAGTCCAAGACGAAATGGAGAGGGGGACTGGGGTGCAGACGACAAGGGAAGGCTGGGTATGTGCCAGGACCGTCATCAACTTTAAAGGTATAAAATGGGCCCTCAGGGCATTTCAACCATTCAAAGCTCTTGGTACCGATGGCATCTAACCTGCATTTCTGCAGGAGGGTGGGGACCAGTTGATACTCCACTTGGTGCGTCTGTTGAGGACTAGCTTAGCCATTGAGGTAATACCAAGAGCATGGAGGGTCTCAGAGGTGGTATTTTTACCAAAACCTGGGATAAATACATAAGCTGTGCCTAAGGCCTAAAGACTTATTAGCCTTACGTCATTTCTCCTGAAGACCATGGAGAAAATGGTGGATAGGCATATAACAGATAAGGTACTTTTAAGCCATCCTTTGGAACCAAATCAGCATGCCAATCAGAAAGGAAAATCATGCAAAACAGCTCTTCATGCGCTTGTTTGTAAGACTGAAAGCGCTATCTCTAACAAGGAAATACTTTTCCCAATACAGAAGGAGCTTTTGATATCGCGAGCACTCGCTCTATTGTTTGAAAGCTGGTATTAAGAAATGTGGAGAACACCATTGTGAGATGGTAAGCAACATGCTTGAAAGGAGAGTGGAAGTGTCTCTGTGTGGAACAGTGAGAGAGTTCGTGGTCCAAAGAGGATGACCACAGGGTGGCGTTCTGTCACCGAACCTGTGGAATCTGGTGGTAAATGATCTGCTTTTAGAACTCAACGCACAGGGTATGTATGCTCAAGGATATGCTGAGGATATTGTTGTGCTCATCAGGGGCCTATTCCACGAAAGAACAAGTTACATATTCACAAGTTTATACTTTTGGACACTTGTGAAAAATAGTTACAGTTGTTACTTTCATAGTCACAAGTATCAGGATTTGAGGTTAGAGATACTAAAATTATTAAATCCAACTTTAATGACACTAAAACCAAGATAGATTTATTTTGTTAATATGTTAAGGAATAATCAAAGAATATTTTATTTACTATACTAAGTAGAAATTTTAATACGTCTATGAAATGAATGGTCTGTTTGTTGACAAACATTGAACATATGTGCTTGTGGACAAAAATGTAAGGGTAAACAAGTCTTGTTGTATCTAGTGAAATTTCACCTATTCACCTACACTATAGTTAAAATAGCTAAAATTTTTCATCTAAGCCAAGAGTTAGGTAACTTTGATTTTTTTACCTTTGATCCAGTTATAATTCATATTTTCTCATCCATAGCAAAGATAAGGCGTTGAAATGACATTTTACAAACACGTTTTCCACTGTGGTCATCGTATTTAACGCTGATATTAATTAGTAATCTTATTTTTCATAAAAAATGAGTTTTTGGCAGTTTTTTCCTGCGAGGATTATGCATTTTATTAACAAATTAATGACACAATGTGCTTTGCCACAGTAATTGTCATTTACAACTGCATTAGCTAACACCTTTGATTAGAACTATGCTGGCAGCACAGTATCGCCGAGGCACCTCACCAGAAAAAGGCAAGATTTTTGAAAAATGTGACTAGATTATAGGGATACAATGAGGCATGCTGAGCGCACCATTATGGTACAAGTATACTTTCGGAAGACAGGGCCTTCTGGACAAAGCGAGTACAAGAGTTTTCATGGTACGGACAGCATACATCCATTTCATTAAGGCCAGGGCTTCAATATCGTCCCCAAGATTCGCCTAGAAGATATAAAAAAGACTTGCCTAATCCCCGCGAGAGTTTTCTTATGCTGAAGACATTAACTGGATAGCTGAGTGGATAAAGTGCTCACATCATAACCTGAGGGTCACATGTTCGAATTGTGACCACGATCGAAACTGAGTCCGGTCGTCATTTGTCATGATAGGGCTAAGAATTAATATTGCTATCCATCAAAAGGTCGCCGATAATACATCAACAGTTGCAACGGCATTGACGACCATTTTATATTATTTTGAATGTAGTTTCATATACATTTTATAGCTTAACTATAGAGGAAAAGTTGGTACATTGTGAGGAACACGGTAAAGCTCGGATGATTACAAGTAAAAGCGGTTATAGAACCAGATTTTTTGAGAGTTGAAGGAGAACAAAATGATATTCAATCGATAATGTAATGATTTTTTATGAAATCCTTAATATGATTTACTTGCAATGTACTTTCCTCTTTTAATCCTATTTACACAACATTCTAAATGGCAAAGGCAATCAATCTATGTATCTAAAATCAATGGTATAAACGTTTGATTAAGAAATCATCCATTTAAAAACATACTATTTCATATGATAAATCACAGCTGTACTGTATTTCTTAAAATTTAATAGTTTATGTTTATATTTTTGGGTAAGTAAACATGTAAGAATTCAATGGTGAATCGGTGAAAATTTGCTGGTTAAAAAAGAAAACACCTGTGAAAAATAAAGTCACAAGTTTATACAAAATTTATACAAACTCACTTGTGAATATGTAACTTGTTATTTCGTGAAATGGGCCCCAGAGGGAAATTTATGGACACTTGCCTGGAACACATGCAGAGGGCACTGTCCTTAGTTGAGAAATGGTGTAACCAGGAAGGTCTGAGAGTAAATCCGATGAAGACCGTAATGGTACCATTTACGAGGAAGAGAAATGTTGATATTGGCAGAGTACCAACTCTCTTCGTTAATATGATCCAGGTAGAGAGGGAGTTCAAGTACCTAGGTGTAAGGTTGGATGACAAGCTCACTTGGAATAGTCATTTGACACATATAACCAAACATTCTCAGACTACACTTACGATGTCATGAAAGACATGGAGCGTGACCCCACAAATGATGAATTGGCTATACACCAGGGTCACCAGATCGATGATGGTGTAGGGCTTGATTGTCTGGTGGCCTAAAGTGCTATCAACCACTGTAAAGAGATTGCAAAAGATCCAGCGTGTGGCATGCCTTAATATCACAGGTGCTATGAAAGGCACTCCAACTGCAACTCTGGAAGTATTCAACCCTCCTCCTGGAAGTATGCAATCCTCCCACCTCTCGACATTATTGTTGCGGTGGAGCCTATAGGATGAGATGCATTGGTAACTGGAAGTTCAACGCCTCGAGTGAATACACACTGATTGTGAACACCCTTCAGATGGAATACTTGGAAATGACACCAGATAGGATGGTAAAGATAATTGATCTAGAGAAGCCATACCAGGTCAACATTCTTGACAGGGCTGTCTGGGGAAAAAGGCAATCCTGATTATATTAAGAGGGGCTTCACCTGGTATATGGATGGCTCGAAAAAGCCATCTGGAACAGGGGCAGGGATATATGGTATCAGACCCAAGGTGCTTTGCTGCATAAGCCTGAGAAAACTGGCTGCCCTATTCCAAGCGGAGGTTGTTGCGTTGTCTGATTGTGAGAAACTGTGTGTGGATCAAATGTATATGGTATAAGCATTGACTATGAATGTAGAAGGTGACGTTTCACCGCCATTGTAAAACCTGTGGGTGGCAGTTTTGTAAGCACACTAGCGACTCAAGCGGAATTTTACTTGAACTACACCGAGAAAACCGCTATGGAGTGGCGCTCCAAGCGGCGAGGCTCGGAAGCTGTTCTGAACGAGTGGTCGTCAGCTCGCAGCGGCCCGGCAGCGGCGCCGCGCGGCACGGGAGGGGGGGAGGCGTAGTAGCCAACCGCTCCTCCCGCTCTCCCGCACCGCTCTCATCCACGACCAACGATATAGAACCTCTGGATTGCGCCCTGCTGTGTTCGCCCGGCGGTCCGTCGCTCCCCCCACCACCGCATGGCAAAAGCCGCCGTTGCCCTGCACTCGCCATTATAAAACGCGTCACTTTAAGGGCGCCCTGTTCGGTTAATATTGGGTTTAAATATTGTTATTGCATTTCAAACTGTTGTTCTTACTTTACTCTCCATGTTTTAGTTTTGTTTATGAAATAATAATTCATTTAAACCCTCTAAAAGTGAATTTATAAATAGCACTTTTTCAACCATTGTGGTGTTATTATTGGTTTGAAATTCACACAGTAAGGTTGTTTTATGGTATGTAAGGGTTAAAAAAACAACTACAGTCTTTTTAATACCTAATTTATTTCCTCAATACTTTGAACCCGTTATTTTCTATACATTTTTGAACAATATTAGTTTGGTAAGTTTTTGCCTTACCAAAATTATCATGGATCTAAACAGCTTAAAAATAAAGGCATCATTTGAAAAATCATTGTTAAGTCAAAGAATAAAAAATACCATAGCATGCTCATATTAATAAAACTATAATGGAAAAAAGCAAGGTAATTCCAGACAGTAGTCTCAAAAGAACAATGCCAAAACGGGATTAACACTGTCAATGGGAATAACAAGATTAAAAAGAAAGTACTTTTATACCAAACAAATTCTATATGACAAGTTACTTTATAATATAGCTCTTAATAATATATTTTTTAATATTATTTGTAAACCAGATTGATTAGTTTGCTTGTTGTAGACTTAAAATAAGTCAGTAATTAGTATTGATAATTGATATTATTACATTAATTACAGCAATTTTTGCGAAAATAATGCAAGACCCAGCAAAACAACAGTTCTTTTTTTGCAAAATATTATTTACTTCTTCATTAATTATTTAAAAACAACCTATTTAAAAACATTTGTGTGGTATAAAAAATTTTGGAGTTAATTTTCAAATAACTGTTTGTAGAGCAGGATTTTTCAACAGGCCAATCGTCCCGGGCCTATGGGTGCAAGCAGCCAGGGGACAGAGCCAGGAAAGATTTTGGATAAAACTAAATTTATGCTTAGGAGTTCGGTTTTTATTTTCAAACACACTAATTTGAACTAATTTGAGGCTGCTCATAGATTAAATTCTGAAAATTTTAGATCACATTGAAATTTTTGCAGAATGTTTTTCGTGGCTTTAACTAACTAGACTATCTTGGTATATTTATAGGTAAATTTAGTTTTAAGGCATTTTATAAATAGTTCAAAGGATAGCCTTTTAAATACCAAACGCTTTTAAATATTTAGTATCAAAAAGTAAACACAACCTAATTGGAAAAGCTTTCCATGATTACTATTATTACTTCCTCCAAAAGGGAAGAAGAAGAAGCTTGTTTCCTGTCAACTCACCCGTTTTTACTCAACAGCATATTGCTTGGTGAGTAAAAACGGTTGGATTGGTGAAATACTCAATGTATATTATGTCTGTATTACAATAATGAAATTTTAAGAGTAAGTGCCTATTGAAATGATATTCACAGATATTGTGAGGCTGAATTCATAAATTTGGGTAGGAATATTTTTATTTCTATATGTGAATTAACTTTATAATTAGAAACAAATAACTTGAGGGATGAGTGACTCACTCAACCGCCAACTCACCCATTTAAAAAATAAGGCCCCTGTTTTCAAGTCAGTCAAATAATAGTCGGTTTTTTTTATTATTTTGGGTATATTACAGTGGGTACTGAGGTGAAAAATAGCGTTCGCACCTCGGATTTAAGAATGCCACAATTATCTACATGCCAATCAACTATATTTGAATTTTTAAATTGTATTATTGCCTCCTCAATTTAATTAATTGAGTTTTCTACTGCGATTTTCTGTCGATAATTATTAATAGCAGAATTTAGTCTTATTAATCCCAAATGGTGTATCCGAGAACACAAAATAAATTCATCAGAACATTGCAAAATGTTCATAATATCCCCCAAAAAAATGTAAAACTATGGTTTGCAGCAATCATCAAATCAGGTCATTAAAAATACCGTACTGGGATGATAAAAATTATAGATAAATTACAATACAGATATATTAAATATAATTAAGAAAATGTATACTATGTATGTATCAATCTATAGCATGTTTGTCAAAAAATAAATAAGATTGCCAAGCTCTTGCGTTGCCTCATCGAGAACGACGTCGCGCCAATCCGCTCTCAGGTTTGCCGCATCTTGCGACTTTCCACTCGCTGTGAATGGCCAATGCGTGGGAGAAGTAGAGATGAGTGAGAGACGTACGACGCACACGGCAGGGGGCCGAGGAGCAAGGTAGAGGGAGTGAGAGAGAGCGCAGAGCGCGCGGGCAGCGCGTTCTAACGGCGGCGATGGCAACTACGTGGAGCTGCCAAGACGAGCCGGCACAAGGCGGCCATATGGATGGTTTGTCTCCTTATACATTCAAAGTCAATGGTATAAGTATATGGTGTGGCCTCAAAAGCCACACCATATTCATGAACTCAGACAACAGAGCTGCAATGATGGCACTTGACAGATACAACTTCACCTCTAAGGCAGTTTGGGGCTGTCATCAGGCCATGAAAACCCTGGGAGAGAGCAATAATGTAATCCTTAGTTTGGTTCCAGGGCACAAAGGAATTGCTGGCAATAAGGGAGCTGACATGTGGGCAAATAGAGCACTCTTTGGTCCGGAGCCTACGTGCGGTGTTGCTTACAGCACAGTACAAAGAACCGTTTGCCAGTGGATGGGAAGACATCATCAAAGGAGCTGGAACGAGTAAAAGGAAACATACTGTTTAAGAGGATATTGCAAGCACCATCAGGTGTGATAGCATTAGACGCCCTGAGACTGAATATAAGGACCCTGCGGAAAGTGGTCGGCTTCATAAGCGGCCACTGGGAATTTCGCGGTCACCAATACAAGACGGGAATCCCTGTGGATAGCTTACTGTGTAGGAAGTGCGGTAAGGAGGAAGAAACAGCCTTCCACATGCTATTTGAGTGCCCAGCCCTACAAGGTCTGCACACTAGACTCCTTGGTCTACCAATGAGTGACCTAGGGGAAGAACAGGTAATCATCGCTAAGAGGACCTCAAGGTTCGTTAAGGACCTGAGATCCAACGGAGAATGAGGACCTGTGTCTGAGGGTGCACAATAAGCTAATTAAGCTGCGTTGCAATACCATGGTCAAGTAAAGCCATGGGCCCTCTTAAAAAAAAAACAAAAAAAAACAAACAAGTGAGTATTAAAAGATACTGATGTCTGCTGGAATTGTGTATGCAAAAATTTTACGAAACAATTTGAGTTTTGTTCATTTGCCAAAGATATTGTGAGATATTCGACCAGGTGCCGACCAGGGTTCCGGAGGCTGCGAGGCAGGTACTCACGAGACGCCTAAAAACTGCGGTGAGGAGCGGGTACCGGACCAATCTAGCGAGAAAGAAAGATCAGGGGAAGGTCTCCCTGGTGACCGCCCGTTGCGTGGACTCAAATCATTTTATCCGCACGGGTAGGTTCACCAGGTTTGCAGATTGGCGGTTTGTGTTCCGGGCCCGCTTGGGAGTGGTCCCCCTCAATGGTTGTTGCCGGTGAGGGGCTGGAGATAGGCGGTGTCGCAGGTGCAACGCGGAGCTTGAGACGCTTCCGCACGTCTTAAATCACTGCAGAAGGCAGTTACGTGCTGGCACTCTGCGACACAACGCTGTCCAGAACCGCCTGGTCAAAGCGATCCCGAGGCAGGCTGGCGAGGTGACCGTTGGTTGCCAGGTCCGACTTGTCCCGGGATCGAATCTAAAGCCAGACATTGTGGTCGTCGATGAGGCGGCAAGAAAGGTGTCAATTATTGACGTCACTTGCCCCTTTGAAAACGGCCACGATGCTCTGGCTAGGGCCCGTCAAGAGAAGAAGAGGATTTACGGGCAGATTGCGGGGGACCTCCGGGGGCGGGGCTACCAGGTGTTCCTCGACGCTTTTGTCGTAGGGGCGCTAGGTGCCTGGGACCCAGCGAACGAGGGGGTGATAAAACACCTTGGTATCTCCCCTCGGTACGCGGAGCTCATGAGGCGCCTCATGGTGTCTGACACCATAAGGTGGTCCCGGGATATCTATGTCTCGCACGTCACAGGCATACAGCAATGGGAGGCGCCACCCCCAGCAGCGGAGTAAGGATAGGCCAATGTCGGGGTGGGATGCCTGCCGCAAGGGGAAACTTTTTGTGAAAGGTTTTTAGTGATTGTTTAAGAAAAAAGAGGAAAGTGATTTGTGCATGGTGAAGTGAAAAAAGGAGAAAAAAATGTTAGGAGTGTATGGTTTTCCCCTGAGGGCCCCGCTGCCAGCGGAAAACGCACGTATCAGTTTGGAATGTGTGTCTTTTAGTAATACAAGGCGGCGGGGCCGGGCGGCAGGCTGGGCGGGTGGAGTGAGGATTGCTTTGTTAAATAGATTTAGGGCAATTTCATTGATTTTATGTATTTCATTTTTCTAATTGAACTGTTAGGTAGGTCACTCCATCCGCCCAAAGTAGGTATATGTATGTTGTGTGTTTTTTATTGTATTTCAGCAAGTGATTTAGCATGTATTTGTCAGGATTTCAACCAAAAAGGTGGACAATACTTTCAATTGCATGATTTTATTTATCTGATTGTTAAAATAGTCTAGTTAAGCATGATGCATTATGAGCATGGACAGTTATTTCTCAAGATTCCACCTGTATTTATACCAATTGTAAAAGAATGATTTGTGACATTTAATATGTTCTAATAAAAAGTTTTCAATCCATTTATAACACAAAGCGACTATGGTGTTTGTTTTTCATGGTGTGAAGCAACAAGTCTTGCATCTGGCAAAAATTTCGTATTGGCCTATCAGTCTAAATTTCCTTCAGCTGCTGAATTTCCTGGAATGTGATTTGGGGACGGACATATTCTGTGCCATGTGATCTAAATTTTGGTTTTTAATAAGAAATTAGTACCGGTAAATCAAACGAATGACCACTTCTCAGGAAATTTAACATAAGAAAAGAGTCCTATGTTGTAGTAGCTTACCATGCTTCATCATTACTGTCAAGAATTTGACTATAACTTTAGAGCAAGGCCTGATGAGAACTTGTCGCTTGCCCCTCTTCTCAGCATTGTTGATGGATTTTAGTGCATCGCTCAAAACATTCATCCGCACCATGGCTTCTGTAAACAAATTTCATTATGAATCGTTTTCTCTCGAAATTTATAACATAAAATAAACATGGTCTATAGCAATAAATGTTGTTTGTTCTGCTTATGTGTGTATTCCTTCATAGCAAAACTGACGAAAAGGTAACAAACTGGAATTAAATAATAAAGTAGAATTAAAGAAAACATGAAGAAGGAGGGTCAGATACTTTCTTCAGATTCTTGATCCAGCTACAGACCTGTTCTTAAAGGCAAACCAATACTCGAGTAATTACCGAATCTTCAAAAATGCTTAGGCTTAAAAGGGGGGAAAGAGATCAACAAATTTAGAAAAAGAAAAAAGACAACTTTGGTTTTATCTAATAGGTAACGAAACTAGAACAAAAATAGCTACACCAAATGATATTAATAGATTAGGTAATAGAATCATTCAAAAAACAGACACAAAAAACTATATTGGGTTACCAATCTAGGTAGGTAAGATACTCACAGCTGGGGACTTGTAAGCTGGCACTTGGGCCTTACGCGGGCAGTATAGGCGCGGGGGTGAGTGGGGAGTGGTGGAAGTATAAGAAATACCCCCGTTGCAGCAGACCTGCATACTCAGCGAATTTCAAATTTCAAAACAACATATTTCAATAAAACATAGCAAGATTTGACATGTTATGGTAAGCTCCATAAGAATAACATGGGGAATGAGTATGCAGGTTTGCTGCTACAGGTATATTAAAACTGGGTGGTTTTAATTCAATATTTAATAGATCTGAACTAGAAGAAGCTATTTACCAAGTTTTAACAAGATATGTTGAGAAATAACCGAGATGTAGAATTTTACTTATTTCCCATAAGGTTAACATTGGGACAACGTACTGTGTTTACCACTTTCAATATCTCAATAACCAATGGACATAGAGCAGTGATTCAAAATACCAAATTGTTTGTTTTTTTGAGCTGAATTCAATGGTGCCCACAAAAATTCGATAAAAGGAAAAGAGAAGACAAGACAGCCTAACGCAGCTAGGCGCATAACCAATAGCTTATTGGTTTGGTAAAAACTCAAAAATTCCATTTTTGGGGGGGTTTATTCCCCTTTACCCCCCCTTCCGGTGGTCCGATCGGGCTGGTTCACGAACTCGTCCAATTGATTACCACTTTACATGTACGTACCAAATTTCATAAAGATCGGACCATTTTTCCGGCCGCTATCGTGCTTACAGACACATATATAAATATATATATAGATATATATATATATAAAAAATTTCGAACAAATAGTGTTTTTTGCTTCTGGGGGCCCAAAAACGAAAAGTTATAGTGGTCTCGAGCTTAGGTCTTACCATGATACCTACGGTAATAGCTTCTTCTCTACAGGGGAAATTCGCTAAAAGGCAGGTCTGCAAACATTTCCGCTGACGAACGTCTTCACGCGGGTCGCGAGGACGTTGCCGCAACCCGCTTGACGAAACATAATGTTTTTGAACTAGGCTAGTATTGACTGAGTATCGGTCGGTCAAGTGCCAGCTTAGAAGTCACCAGCTGTATGCATTTTCCAGTACCACTGGTCTCAAAAAAAAAAAATAAATTATTTTAATGTAGGAAATTTGATGTTGATTCCAGATGTAATAGTTTTTCCAGCAGTTATAGCCGGAAACCCCTGAAAAATCAGAAAAAAACCCCAAAACATTTTTGTCTCGAAATTTGGTCAAGTGGGTAACTCAAATTATCTGGGAGAGCGAGCTGAATAAGAATATACAAGAATTTTCAAGATCTGATGGATATTAACAGCGTTATGACTGGAAAAGTGCCGGAAATCATGGAAAATCCTCTATAGGCCCCTAATGGTCTATTTGGGGTTAGGTTTGGTATTTTTGGTCAGATTTTGGTAGTTTAAGGTAAGGCTGAGATAACTTAGTCAATGTAAAGTTAGAACATATTGGGTCTATAACTAATGGATAAGATAAAGTTTTGATAGGTTAGGTTAGGTGATGTTTGGTTGGATTATACTGGTTAAATATAGTAACACAGGATTGATATTGGTTTGGTAATATTTGGTTGTGTTCTGATAGTCATGTTACAATCCCATGAACTTTATCCTTAGCTAAATCTATGGCTATAAACTAATCCTAACATAATTTAATATAACGTAACATAACATAACCTAACCTAACTTAACAAAACCTGACCTTAATCAACTTAAACTAACATTACTATAAAAATAGTAAAATAATAAAATAAAACTATAGTAAAACCATTAAGTTTAGTAGTTTTATAATTGTCAGATGTTTTAGCGAATTTCCTTAGAGGAATAAGCTATTACGGTAGTACTCATGGTAAGACCTAAGTCCGAGATCATGTTAATTTTTCATTTTTGGGTCCCCAGAAGCAAAATACACCATTCGTTCGAATTTTTATATATATATATATATGTCTATATATCTATATATATATATATGTCTGTTAACACGATAGCGGCCGTAAATATGGTCCGATCTTAATGAAATTTGGTACAGACGTGTAAAGTGGTAATCACTCGGACCAGTTCGTGAACCAGCCCGATCGGACCACCGGAAGGGGGGGTAAAGGCGGGTAAACCCCCCCAAAAATGGGTTTTTTGAGTTTTTCAAATAGAAAAATGAAATTTATCAAATTTTTGTTGGCACCATTGAATTCAGCTCAAAAAAAACAAACAATTTAGTATTTTGAATCACTGCTCTATGTCCATTGGTTACCGAGATATTGAAAGTGGTAAACATAGTACGTTGTCTCAATGTTAACCTTATACGGGAAATAAGTAAAATTCTATATCTCGCTTATTTCTCAACATATCTTGATAAAACTGGTAAATGGCTTCTTCTAGTTCAGATCTACTAAATATTGAATTAAAACCAACCAGTTTAAACATCCCTGTAGCCAGCAAACCTGCGTACTCATTCCCCATGTTATTCTTATGGAGCTTACAAAAACATGTCAAATCTCGCTATGTTGGATTGAAATATGTTGTTTTGCATTTGAAATTCGCTGAGTATGCAGGTCTGCTGCAACGGGGGTATTTTGCTTTATCTCCATTAGTGTACATAAGAGCCTCCAAATTCGTACGTATTCTTATTCATTTTGTTGTTTTCGGCTCAGAATCACAATTTTGAACTATTAAAAAAGGTTAAATTAGGTACCTTAATTCCGTCTTGTGATTTCTTAAGACGGAATTAGGTTAATTTAACCCTTTTTAATATTCTTATTCAGCTTGCAATTCTGCATAATTAGTGTACACCTACATGATATATTTTAGACCAAATTTTTTTTAACTTTTCAGACAGTTTTCTGACTCTTTAGCGGCCGTAACTCCTTCAGTAACCAATAAAACTATTATTTCCGAAATCAGCGTAAATTTACCTATATTTTGGGGAAAAAAGAGACCAGTACTGGAAAATGCAGTAAATGTTTCGTATATGGTAACCTCATAGATTTTGATGAAAACTGTCTTAATGTGTTCCTTTAACTATCTTATTACAGAATCGACACGAATTTTGCCATGGAAAACGCTTTAAGTATCTCAAAACGAGAAATAAAAAGTCTTTGAACGCACTTCGAAGGTGGGAAAACTACTTACTGATAGACGACTGGATGGTTCCATTGTCTAACAGCGACTAAGAATTGCAGGGGAGTAACAGCAGATAAAATCTTATGTTCAGTGCAGTCGAAAAGTAAATGCCAAAATTACTAAGAAAACAACCAACTCCTTTCGACTGTCACTGTCGTCTGTAAGTCGGCGAGATGGCTTCAGTGTGTATTGCGCGATTAGTTTGTTACTACGAAAACTTTGTGTTCACCTCAATAATTTAGATTCTACGTTTTAAATTATGATTATTATAATAAATAGGATAATTCTTAAATACGGTAGCAATTAAGTATAAACCCTAAACAAAAAAACTGAAAAAACACTAATTACAATTACCCTTGCTGTATAACTTTGGCCTATTGAAAAAATAAGAGACACTTTGTACAGTGTGCCAACTTAGGAAAATAGAAATAATCTATTTCTTTGATTTATTTAAATTTTCAGATTTTCCCTGATCGAAAATATTGATATAGGTAATAAATAACATGAATTAAAATTGAAAATGATGCAATGGCACAACTTGTTCATAGTAATACCAAATGATAGATGAATTTCTCAAAGCCTGTTATGAGTTGACATTAAATTAAATCTATTTATTTTCAAGAGGAGGACATGAGAATAGTTTTATGAGTCACAGGGTGTTGAGCCGGTTATTTATGAAGCCCCCAATTAGCCCCTAATGGGAAAATTATTTGATTTATGCGGTGATTCTAAATACCCATTATCTCAAAAACTTCCACTGATTCCACTAAATAGATTGAATATCTAAACTAACCTAACCTAATCTAACCTAACCTGACCTGACCTAAACTAACCAAAATTAAGCAATTTATCCCACTCTAAACCATCCAAATGTATTCAGTTATGAAGGAGGTTGATGGAACGGCCGGCTAGGTTATGTTAGGTTCGGTTAGGTTAGGTTTGTTAGGTTAAGTTAGGTTTAAGTAAGTTAAAGTTAGGTTAACTTAGGATAAATTTCTTAATTGGTCATGCCTCCAGCCTCCAGCCTATGGCCTAAGGCCTCCAGCCTCCGGCTTGACCATTTAAGAAATTATTCTAAGCTAACCTAACTTTACTTAACCTAACCTAACAAACCTAACCTAACCTGCCGTTCCTTCGACCTCCTTCATAACTGAATACATTTGGATGGTTTAGGTTGATTGGGTTCTTTAGTCAATTTTCCTATCTCGGGGAATTTCCCCATTTTGAAAAATGTCCCCATTACTTAACTTATCCCTTTTTTTAAATTATTAAAAATCCCTTATTCAATACATTTTTTCCATTTTTATAAATTTTCCCATTTTGGAAAATTATACCATTGTGGGAAATTTTTCCATTTTGGTAAATTTTATTTTTAAAGGTAAATTAGTTGATTTTTCCCCACCCAGTACCCCGAAATCCCACTGGGTCCCCAAGATAGACTGGATGGTAAGAGAAAACAAAATCTTTGTTTAAAAATAATGGGATACTGGTCCCCATTTTATCTTTATTAAAAAATTTTCCATGGGAAAAAAATTATTTCGCTTTTAAAAATTTCTATTTTTTGGGAAATTTCCCAAACTGTGAAATTTTCCCACGATGGGAACTTTCCCATTTGGGAAGTTTTACTGTACTTGTTCATAGACATTTTTAAATAGGTCCCCACCAAATACCCCGGAATCCCACCTGGTCCCCTAGATAGTCAAGGTTTTGATGTGTTAATTGGGAAATTTTCCCACAGTGGGAAATTTCCCAGTTTGGGGAATTTTACTTTTTTTATAGAGAAATTTTTAAATAGTTCCCTACCCAATACCCCGGAATCCCACTTGGTCCACTAGATAGTCAAGGTTTTGATGTGTAAGTTAAGTTACTTCTGTTGTTTGTTATATTACATTTTTAGCGAATTTCCTTAAAGGAATAAGCTATTACGGTAGTACTCATGGTAAGACCTAAGTCCGAGACTATGTTTATTTTTCATTTTGGGGTCCCCAGAAGCAAAAAACACCATTCGTTCAAATTTATATATATATATATATCTTTATATATATATATAGTAGTAATTTCTCTTCAATTTCAAGTTTCAAAAATTTTATTAATTTTCGTTTAACTAGTAAACTTCATCAGATAAATATAAGGTGTATAAATATGTACAATATAAAAAATATAACAAGAAATTATAACCTAACACAAATGTATAAACATAAACAAAATAATGATTCATATAAAGCAGCTGACTTGTTGTAGTTCAGATTAAATCAGTCATGGTAGGGTTGTTCGGTATTTTTTCGGCTTTGAATTTTCTACCTTAAATTCAAACCATCGGGTTGCCTTGTTTTTAGTACTAGTTGGTGGGCCGTTCACTTTTTCTTAATTTTATGGCATTTCTGTTTTTGTTTTCATCTATTTCAACTTTTTGTATCCCTTTTAAGATGAAACAATCTTCGAGTTTGGTCTTTTGATGAAAACTGGCATGGCTCGCAACTGGTTTTTCATCGTCTCCACGATTTACATCTGCGCGATGCCCAGTCATCCTTACTCTTAGATGGTTTGATGTTTGTCCTATATATTGTTTATTGCAGAATTTGCAATTGAGTTGATAAATAACATTTTTTGTATTACAGTCAATATCTCCCTTTATCTGATATTTCTTTTTTGTCGTGCTGCTATCAAACTGAGTGTCCTCCTTAATTAATTTGCAGGTACCGCACCGTGGTTTTTTACAAGTTTGCACTTGTTTTTATTTATAGCCCAATTACATTTGTTTGGTCGGTGTTTATTAACTAACATATTCTTTAAATTTGGGGGTCTTTTAAATATTACTCTTGGGGGTTTGGAGAAAAGTTTTTTTGTCTCTTCTGAACTTTGGAGTATATTAAAAGACATTTTTAAAATATGATTAATTTTATGGAGGCCTGGATGGTATTGTCTGACGAGTATGCAGGCCTGCTGCAATGGGGGTATTTTTTTTATCCACGCTGGAAGGGAGGATAAAAATAGCCCTTACCCGCACCGAAATGCGGGCCCTCTACGCCGCTCGCCCAAGAGAGCAAAGCGACGAGCAGGGGTCTTCAACCTCTGACAGACAGCATCAGTGTCTGAGGCCCCGCCTCGAGGCTCGAGGCGGCTAGGAGTGCACAGTTGTCTGTACGTCTCCGTGGGCATACTTGCTAAAAAAACCCCCTCGCGTGCTGTCACCACATCATTGCGATCGACCCGAGCGTCTGCTCATTGCGACATCGCAATGCGTGGCCTCTGGTCCCTTTCAGGACTCCGCGCTGCTGTCCCTTTCGGGACTCCTCAGTTGGTGTTCAACCGATCTTCTGCTGTCCTCGGTTCTGGGGTCACTCGAGACACCCGTCTGTCCTCTTCTGGCGCAGGACGGACATGACAAAGTCAGCCACTGCATTCCAGCTGACACTGCCCTGCAGCATCTTCCCCACGATGTTGTCCGGGGTCAGATGACCGCCGACCGAGTCGGCGAGGGCAGTCCATTCTTCGTCAAAGCGACGGCACACAAAGAAAGTGTGATGCACATCGTCTCCGTCGTGTCCGCAGTACTTGCACCTGGGCGAGTCGACCTTGCCCATTCGGTGGAGGTACAGACGGAAGTAGCCATGACCTGTCAGGAACTGGGTGAGGTAAAAGTTCACCTCCCCGTGGTCGAGGCAAACCCACGGCTCCAGATTCCTGATGAGTCGCCATGTCCACCTTCCGGTCGTGTTTTCGTCCCATCGATGCTGCCAGGCGGCCATTGTTTGGCCACAGGCCAGCTCGGCAGCCTCTTCCCGATCCATCTCGGGAGCACGCCCCCAGATGATCTTCTTCTCTTGCGCCAGCAGGTCGATTGGGATGACTCCCGCAATGACCAGCACCGCCGCCTGCGAGACCGTGCGATACGAGGACGCGACCCTGAGCGCGCCGCGTCTCTGCACCGCCAGCATGCAAGTCCGGTATTTCTTCACCTTCGTCGCATCTGCCCAGGACTCCGCTCCGTAGAGCATGATGGCCTGTGCCGTCGACAGCAACAGCCTCCGTTTCCCCTGACTTGGTCCTCCTCCGATGTTGGCCATCAGTCTTCCGAGGCAGGACGTCACTTCGGCCGCCTTTTCGCACATGCTTCTGATGTGGTCCCAGTAGGTGAGCTTGTTGTCTAGCACCACCCCCAGGTACCTGGCCGTCCTCTGCGTCTCGATCACTTCGGTAACCACCCGCATCGGAATGATCGTGAGTATCCGCCTCCTCGTCAGCATGACTATCTCCGTTTTGGAAAGAGCCAGCTGAAGGCCGTGATCGCGCATCCAGCCTTCCACCAGGCGCATGACCTGATTCAGCCTCAATTGGGCAAACTCCGCGTTTCGTTCGGTGATGACCGCCGCCACGTCGTCGGCGTATCCCACGAGGAACGTTCCGTGTGGCATCTCAGTGCGGAGCAAGCAGCTGTCATACGAGACATTCCAGAGATCCGGCCCCAGCACCGATCCCTGGGCTGCCCCAGAGGTGACGGCCCTGGTTACAAAACCCCGGTCCGTCTCGTACATCAGCCGCCGGTCCCTTAGGTAATCTCGCACCATGGCGAGGAGGTACTCAGGTAACCTGAATGTTCTTTCCAGTGCGACCAAAATGTCGCACCACCGTGCCGAGTTGAACGCGTTCTTGACATCAAGCATGACCAGCAGCACGATCGGAGGAGCCGCGTGGCACGCCTGATCCCCTCGTGTCACCGAAGCTACGACCTCCGAGATGGCGCTGAGTGTTGAGTGGCCCTCTCTGAACCCGTGTTGTCGGGCCGAGAGGTCCCCTGCCGTTCGCACAGCCTCTCCGATTCTCGCTTTCAACCATCTCTCCATCAGTTTTCCCGCCGTGTCCAGCATGCACAGTACGACGATGGAGCGTCCGGTGGGCCCCATTTTTTGCTCAGAAGGACGAGCTTGGCCAGTTTCCAGCGGGATGCGAACACTCCCGCTTTCAAGCAGACGTTGTACATGTCCAGCAGGAGCTGAGGGCGGCATTTCACCACCAGTTTCAGCACCTCTGACAGTACGTTGTCCGGGCCCGGGGCCTTCTTGTTCTTCATGGAGCTGACCGCTCTCTCCAACTCTTGGCGCGTGAACAAAGGTACCTCTTCGGCAATCACCCGCAAAGGGGTGTCGTCTCTGACCCGGTGATCCAGGAAGAGTCCTTCCACGATGGTCCGCATCTTCTCAGCCTCCATCGGCACGTACCCGGGTCCCTGCGCGAGTTTTCTCATGACCAGCTTGTACCCCTGTCCCCAGGGGTCGCTGTTCATGTCCTCGCGCAGTGCGCTCCAGCAGCGCGCCTTGCTTTCTCTGATCGCTTTGACCAGTTCTCTTTTCCCCGCTCTGTACTGGCTCGACCTCTCCGCCGCTTCGGGTCTGTCCCGGGAACGCTGGGCTCGCCGCCTGTGTCTCAGGCAGTTTCGCCGCAGCTCGGCGATGCGGTCGGTCCACCAGTACACCGGGCGCTTTCCGGTACGTGCCAACTTGCGGGGCATCGATGCGTCGCAAGCGCGATGAATGAGGCGCGATGTGGCTTCCACCACTGCCTCCGCATCCGCCCTGCTTGGCTGGTCGTCTGGCATCTGGGGGATGTCCCCCATCCCGTTCTGCAGAGCCTCCGTTCATCCAATCTCACCAGGTTCCAGCCGGCTGTTGCTAGGATTTCCTTGTCTTCGTTCGGCCAGCTCGAAGGTGATATATTCGTGATCACTCCCCGAGTATGATATATTCGTGATCACTCCCCGAGTAATCACCCATCACCCTCCAGCCGACGATTCGGGAAGCCAGTCCTTCGGATGCCAGGGTCACGTCGGGGATCGATTCCCCGAATCCCGGCCTCCGGTAGGTTGGCGTGTCCCCCTCGTTCATTGTCAGCAGCCCCAGCCTGGATGCCAACTCCAACAGCAACCTTCCTCTGGTGTCTGTATGTGGCATCCCCCACTCTCTCGCTCTGGCGTTGAAGTCGCCGGCCAGGAGACACGGACCGGCGATCGCTCAGATCACGTCCTCCATGGCCTCCAACTTCTCTGTGAATGCTGTCATTCGGGGAACAATAACAGCTCACGAACGTGACTCCGTTGCTTGTGATCCAGGCGAAATTTTCGCCGTTCCCACTTCTTTCGATGGGGACCACGCGCGGGTCGGGCACCCACAGCGCAGCCCATCCTGTGCGGTCAGGGAACCATAGTGGACCTTTAGCCCTGTGAGGCTCGCTCACGAAGACGAGTGATGTCCCCATCTCCTGAACGATTTGGTCCACCAGGGAGCTTGCCGCGATGCTCCCGATTAGGTTTCCCTGGATGACCCTCAGCGTCCGCGCCTGTCAGTCTTCTATGAGACCAAAAGGTCTCTGAAGGTCCGACAAGCGCCGGAGCCTTGGACATGATCCGAAGGTCGGCCTTCGGTCGCCTTCTTGCAGGCTTCGCACGAGGGTGCCTGGCTACAAGCGGACAACTTGTGCCCGACACCACCACACTTCTAGCATGCCTCGCTGTGGTCCGGACCTTAGCACTCTCGTCGAGTGTGGCCGTTCTCCAAACAGCGGAAGCATCGTGGGATCTCTACTCGAGTTCGCACTCGGCAGACAACCCACCCGAGTTACGTTTTTTAAGGACATCTAGTTTCAAAATGGTTCAATCTCAAAACCAACTTCACATTCGTGTTCAGGACGAAAATCCGCACAATTTGAGAACCCATAAGGTAATATTTGAAGAGTAGTTTTTATCCCATTTTCCCAGTTTTTCCCAATTTTCCCACTTTTCCCGGGGTTTCCGCGGAAAATTTAGTAATGATTCTGTAATAAAATAGTGAAAGGAACGGTAAATATATCAACCTCCAGATGTAACCCGAAATTAAAAATTTTTTTTCAAAATACCCGAAATTTGACGCAGATTTTAGAAATGATAGTTGTTTTTTTTGCGGAAAACGTCGGAAAATCGAAAAAACAAAAAAATTGACTTTTTCACGAAAGCGGTTCATGTACCACTCAAATTTACGAGAAAAGATAGCTGAACAAGAATATGCAAGAATTTTTTTTAAATCCGATCATAATTACAGGAGTTACAGCCAGAAAAACAGGAAATATAATGGATTTATAGGTTAGGTTAAGTTAGGTTAGGTTAGGGTAGGTTTAGGTTAAGTTAAGTTAGGTTAAGTGAGGTTAGGTTAAGTTAGGATAATTTAGGTAAGTTTCGGTAAGGTACCATTCAAATTGCACTATTCATAATGTAATATATCCTATCCTCATCTAACCTTATCTGACCTAATCAAACCTAACCTAACCTAATCAAAAATAAAAGTTTAAAATCATGCAAACTAGATCTTGTGGAATTTTGTGTTGAATTTGACTTGGAAGTCGTAGGAAATGTGTTTGAGGATTACTCACTAGCTGTGATATCAGTGTACCATTCGGATAATGGTGACTTTGACAATTTTCTATCCTTGTTGGACAAATGCCTTGAATCTTTGCCGAAGAAAATCTACTGGATTATGGTTGGCGGTGATTTCAACACTCCATTAAATATTGACTCACCTAGAACCCGAAGTCTCACTGAGTTGATGCGATCGCATGGACTGTATTCGAGTAACTTACAACCAACCCGAGGAGGAAACTGCCTTGACAGCGAAGCAACCAACTTCAACGTCTGGGACCATCGAACCAAGGTAGAAAAGTGTGTGGTGGCAGACCATGAGGCTGTACTCACCGACGTGTGCTGTGCAAAGGTAGGTGATGCCCACTCTGTACCTAGACATAAAGCTAGTTTATCCTATTATAGGAAAATTGATGATGCCTCAATTTTATCATTTGAAACTGAACTTATGAAAGTTGACTGGAGCCTTTTGATGTTAAACAAGGACCTCAGTGTGTTTGATCAATTTTTTGACAGGTTTTATGAAATTTTTGACAGTTTTTTCCCTCTGAAATCTAGGAAATTGTCTTCTGGTTTTGAGAAGAGTCGTAAGCCCAGTGGCCCAAGGGGTAAAGTGTGGTACACCGAGGAACTCGCTGGGTTAAGATCTTTTATTATCCTGCTGAGTGATTTAAGTAGTGTTAGACCCGACATTAGAGATCTGTATCTGAGAGTCAAAAGAACTTATAGGAGTAAGGTTGATACTGCTAAAAAAGCTTACAATATGCAGTTTATTTCAAATGCGCAAAACCCTTGCAAAGCAGCATGGAGCCTTATAAACTCACACAGGAAAGTTCAAGTGGTCGAATGTCAGGCTAGTCCAGAGGAGGTAAATGACTTTTTTATTAGTGCTGTTAACGAAATTGTCAATAGTATTCCAGACAGTGTTAGGCCAGCAATCAACTACGTTCAGGAACAAAGTGACATTGAATTCAGTGAATGGAGGATGGTTAGTCCACAGGAAATCAGAAATATTGTGAAGAACTTCCGACCATATCAGAGTGCTGATGCCTACGGATTGACATCAAATGTGCTTATTAAGGTTATCGATTCAGTTATTTTTCCTCTGGCTGTTGTTGTGAATCATTGCCTATCAACTGGTCAGTTTCCAGATAAATTAAAGTTGTCAAGAACTGTTCCCATTTCCAAGAAGGGTGATCCCAAACTCGTTAGTAGCTATAGGCCTATATCAATCACGCCTATATTAAGCAAGGTTGTTGAAACAGTAATTAAAATCCAGCTTTATGACTTTTTTGAGCATAACCATCTTTTTACCAGTAAGCAGCACGGCTTTAGGCCGGGTAAATCCACCTCGACAGCAGTTAGAGACTTAGTCGGTAGTATTTATGACGCCTTTGAGGATGGTGAGTCAACTGCCTTAACACTCTGCGACTTGAGTAAAGCGTTTGACTGTGTCTCTCATAACATCTTACTGGAAAAATTACATCACTACGGTATAAGAGGCACAGTCTTCGCAACAATTCAGTCGTACCTCGACAACCGTCAACAGTTTGTCTCTATGAAGGGAGTCAGCTCAAGCACAAAACAGATAGTTCACGGAGTTCCGCAGGGGTCGGTGCTCGGTCCCTTATTTTTCCTCATCATGATTAATGATCTAAGCAATCATACAAACTGTTTGCTATTTGCCGATGACACCACCATCTTGTCTCGGAAAAGGAATCCTGATGAATTGCTGCTTGAAGCTAACCGCAGCCTTGAGGAGGCCAAGTCATGGTTTGAGGCGAACAAACTCAGCCTAAATGAGGCAAAGACTCAACAGTTAATCTGTTCTCTATGCAATCTCCAGCTTGACGATAACTCCTCTGTCAAATTGCTCGGTTTCCAACTGGATTGCAGGTTAACATGGAATGATCATGTAAATGAAGTTACCAAGAAGCTGTCGAGAGTACTCTTTCTGATAAGAAAACTTAAGAAGTTGGTGTCATTGCACTACTTGACTATTGTTTATCACTCCCTCTTTCATTGTCATATTACATATGGACTACTGCTATGGGGTCATTCTGCGGGAAGTAAACGAATACTCCTGCTTCAGAAGAAGGCTCTTAGAGTCATGACAGGGGCCGACTACAGGCAGCATTGCAAGCCTATATTTCAAGACCTAGGCATACATACTATCTTTGGGTACTACATCTTCAGCTCCCTGATCTACGTCAAGGAAAATCTTGGTACCTTTGAAACGAGGGGAGAGTTGCACGCGCACAATTTAAGGAACAGAAACACCATTTCCTTGCCCAGATGCAGAACCAGCAAAGTTAAAGATAGTTTTCCTCTGCTAGCTTGCAAGATGTACAATCAGCTGCCTGATGAACTTAAATGCTTAGAATTGAAGCAGTTCAAGTCTAGATTAAAAACTTGGTGCCTAATGAACAGTTTTTATTCTCTTGAAGAATTTTTTGAGGCTCCTAAAACTTTTAAAACTTTTTAATCATTCCTCCTTACACCGCCAAATAGTTAAGTTACAAAAGTTGATCAAGTAATTGTACAAAAATTATCAAGTAATTTATCAAGAAATAGAAGTTATAAATAGTATATATTAAGAATTGACGCAGCCTATCCAGTTGCCTGGTCAAGGGTGAAGAGGATGGTAATTAGGTAATTATGGTAATCAAACCTAACCTAACCCAACCTAACCTCACTTAACCTAACCTAACTTCCTAACAACCTAACCTATAAATCCATTATATTTCCTTTTTTTTGGCTGTAACTCCTGTAATTATGATCTGATTTTAAAAATTCTTGCATATTCTTGCTCAGCTATCTTTTCCCGTCAATTTGAGTACCCACATGAACCACTTTCGCGAACAAATTATTTTTTCCGTTTTTTCGATTTTCCGCCATTTTCCGAAGTTTTCCGCAAAAACCTACTATCATTTCTAAAATCTGAGTAAATTTCGGGTATTTAAAGAAAAAAATTTAATTTCGGGTGACGTCCGGAGGTCGATATAATAACCAAAGGAACACATTAAGACAGTTTTCATCAAAATCCATCATGAAGTTACCGAATACGCAACATTTAGGCCTACAAAAATGCATATTTACCCAATCTGCATAGGCCTAGGCTAGTTCATCTGTGGTAATTAGGCTACAATTGTAACATACCTATTTGAGTAGGCCTATTTAATTCTTCTAATGAATTGTTAGGCTATAGGCCTAAGCCTTGATATAATTAATAATAAAATCGTCTTTATTCTCGAGCGTTTTTCATGCTGACATGTTTTACAAAAGAACTCAAAAAAAAAGTTGAATATAAAATTAGATATAATTCATTGTCCTGCAAGCCTTGCATCCATAGTTTTGAAAGCTGAAAGTGGTCTCTCCTATTTTGAACTACACGATGTACAATTAAGCCTTGTTTGAGAAGGTAAGTCCTTATTAAGTACGCATCTAGCAAAAAATAATTATTCCACAAATTTCATGGCCAAAAATACAATAAAATTAATTTACCTCTCCGGGGCAAGACTGAATCCGAGACGTCAGCATAGGAGTTAGTAAGGCCTTGTTAAATTTATGTGCTTAGTTAAGCCATATGTATTAAAAATTCATAATGAGCAATCTATTAAGCTGTAGGTAAAAACTTATAAAATACATAGCTTAGACTTCTTGCTAAGCCGTTAACTCTCAAAGCTGTTCATTTACCAGTCATGTATAATAAATTTAAATTTATCTTAACCAAACTTAATTCCAAGAAACTCAAATGAGGTTAGGCCTAGCTGGAACAAATAAACAAAATGTCAATCCGTATACAAAGGTAGGAGCTGTATTTTACAAAAATTGAGAATATGTTAATAATTTCATAATAGATAATTACATCAAATTGTACTGGATTACCTGGAATAAAGAATACACAAGCTCAGAAACACATACACAGACCGAGAGGCCTCAGCCGAAAGGAAGTCGAAAAAACTAAGCAGATAAAGTTTACAGGAAACAAAACATAGTGCTCTGAGTGAGTACCACAGAGCTTCATGTTTTGACGTCAATTCCAAAGAACTCAAAAATATTAAATAAATACGTAAATATATTAAATACATATATGTATACATTTAAAAGTAAAAAACTATGATAGACTAATTAAGGGGTCGTCCGTAAATTCCGTCATCGCTTTTTGGCCATTTCTGAACCCCCCTCTCCAAAATCATCCCACCGCCAAAACCCTGACCCCCCACTGCCATTGAAAAATGACATCAGAGAGTTCAAACCATAGATTCAAACCAACGTTCAAACTGTTTTCCCAAAAACTGGCATTATATTAGTCAAAGGTTTCTGCAGTTGGATTTTGTTAAAACTATCAAATTAGATTTTAAACCCATTTTTCAGGCACGGCCTTAGGGACTTTGCCGCCAGTGGGGCCTTGCCTGGGCGAGATCTGCGACCGCCGCCCCCTCCCACCATATATCCCGTCTAATTGTTTACTCCCGGGCTCCACCCCTTCCTTGAGCGATCGCCGAACTACAGTGTCTCCACTGCAATGCGATTCCACAATGTCTCCCTCAACTCTTACATATAATTAGCACATTTTAAAATTATTTTCATTTCATAAGCTGGTTCGTGTTTACAGTTGCAGAGATCTATTTTTTTTGTTTATAATCTACTGTAACTTAAAAATTTATCCGAAGGTGATCAGTTGTTAAGTTACAATTGACATTTAAAACTCTTATAATGAAAGTTGGTCAACATTTTAAAGCGCGCCCTAGAAATAAATCAAAGGCTATGGGGCCCTAAACAAAATATCTTTTTTAATTACCCGTCCGCCGTGCGATAGATCATAAGCTTTAAAGTGACTACTCAATCGTGGAAATCGGTTGAGTATGTAAATCGCAAGAAAAGGAACGTAACAGAGAAAACCCTTATGGAATTTGTAGATGTTTGACGCTGTCACTGTTCTGCGCAGCGCGACGGCAACGGTTGTTCAATACAAGCGGAGCCGAGTGCTTTGTTTTATATTTGGACTTGAATTATAACACAGATAAACGAATACACAGATGGCTCACTGAGCCTTCAAAAGTGCTGCGGCAGAACCGCCGTCCTGGCGACGCCAAGATCCAGGTAGCGCTAGTGTCGCACGACACCAATCGGGGGGGCGGAGGAGGGGCGGTAGTGGAGGGGCCCGACACCGCTCTCTCGACTCCCTCCCCTCCTGCACAGCGCTTACCACCTCACCGTCCCGCGGCCCGTTCGCATGCCCGGTGCCTGTGTAACTTGACGTGGCCGCGCCCAAGTGGTGTTTGTTTACGCGTCAACCCCATAGATATATGGTCAATTTTAACACCTTCGGTCATTCGGTGTGACAATGCAACTGATTAATCGTATGGGATTGTAGGAATTCCTTATTCCTCATGAAGAACACTGTGAAGTTAAGTATTTTCAAACAAATGCGGTTGAAACCGGAATTTTTGTTTAAAAGGAGAATAAATTAATAAATTTAACAATATTTCATCAAAGTAACGATTGTATGATATTAGTTATCCCTCAACGCATAAAAATCCGGTTCTTACCGCTTTTAGTTGTAAATATTTGAGCTTCACCATGTTGTCCATGTTCCTCGAATCCTCGATACGAGGTGTATATGTGTAATGTGATTATATTTAATATCAATTACAAATAAACAGGATTATAATTTTTTGTAGGATTGCTAAGGCAAGGCCTAACAATTTTAACATTCTATTAAAAATGTGAATTAATATTTTCTGTGAAATAAGTTTTTCCTCCAAGTTTCCTCCTAGGATGTTATATACGTAATGTTGTCTACCCTTCTCCTACACATTCCTGAATCCTCCTTTGATTAATTGAGTGAATTATTTTCGGTAAGATATTTATATTCACTCTAGGTCATTCACAAATAAATAAATACCCCATTAATGTATGCGCCAAAACGCACTTATTAACTCAAAGTCCAACGCCTGACAACCGTCCGTCAAGACAACCGCCTGTTGTGTCTTGTGTTAGTTTGGTGTGATTACTAAATTTGATTGGTTTTGTATCAAATCAAAGGAATTAATTGTCAATTCATGAAAAGTACAAACATTAGGCATAGTTAACCGGGGACATTAACAGGAGGGCAATTCACTGTCAAAATCAAAAAAATATTGTTCAATAACATTGTGATAATAATAACATTAATCGCAAAAATCAGTATAAATGCAGTATAAGTGGAGACCTATTTCATTAATAGGCCTGTTACAGCAAAGGTAAGTAAAGTTTACGAAACCAAATCAGCTTATCCACTAGGCCGAGGCCCTAAATATGCCGGTAGGCCCTAAGCAATTACAGTAGGCTAATTGTGCAGTAATTGTGCAATTTAAGCGTGCTGGAAGTTAAAGTAGTTTGAAGTTAGTCTAACCACTAACTACTGAGTATGTGTGGTAACTTTTATATATTTTAGTCTAACCACTAACTACTGAGTATGCGTGGTAACTTTTATATATTTTAAGAACTAACAGAAATTTCAGCATTATTAAAGCAGTAGGCCAACCGACAACTAAAGAAGAATGCACGATTTGTATATAAACATTAATATTTTTATTAAAATTAAGGTGCGCTAAAAATAAATAATGTGAGAAGTTTACGAAACCCCTTTGTACATATAGGTATTTTTTAATAACTAGGCTAACTAGAATAATATGATGCCAATATAAATATATAATATAAAATAGTTTGTTGTGCTTTTCAACGTTTTGTGAGTTTGTGAGAGGGACCTAGTTAATTCAATTTTAAAGTGTTTTAAAGTACAATTTAAAATAACTGTTAAAGTGGATTTTAAAATATCAGAATCGACCAGGACTTTGAAAAGCCCCGCCTCGACCCTCAGTCTTGTGTCAGTTGCTACACTCAAACCGTCCTTTAAAATGCCGCCGTGGCGCCGCGAGGTCTGTAGCCTATAGAGTAGACCCCCTCTTAACCGACCTTGTCTAACCGACGATCGGATTGACCGCCCTTGCTGGTCAAATATTAAAGATCGCTTTAACCGACCCTGTTTTGAGAACAGTTCGGTTTAACCGCCCTTTTCTGGGAACTGCGGCATTTCCGTTCCCATACCCGGCGATGGGAACGTTATGTCTAATAGTTTATGAATTGTTTTGTTTTTACCGTGCTTTGGGGTGATTTGGGACTTTTCTACAGTAATTATTTTGGGAAATAAGTTGATAATTATTATAGTTTATTTTCTAAATAATCCAAGAACTGCTTAATAATGGTGTTTATAGTATCCTAAATCAACAGAGCTTTTATTTTTAGGTGTTTAAGGGATTACCCGTATTAACCAACTTTTTAAGTTATCCGACCTAGGTCCGGTCCCGTAAGGATCGGTTAAGAGGGGGTCTACTGTATTATTATTTCCGGTGCTCAAGCCGCAGTAGCAAGGGCCGGTGAATTACAAGGGGTTCGATAAGATATTAAAATCTATATCTATAAAAGAGGAAGTATGTGTGTGTGTGTGGGTATGGTCCCTATAGACGCCCAAACCGCCCAACAGATTGTTATGAAATTTGCAGGGATTGTTTACCATGTTCCCAGGATGGTTTTTGTAAAGTTTGGTGTAAATCCATCCACAGGGATCTGCCCCACGGGCTCCTAAAGATACCATGTTATTCAAATGAGCTTTTGGTTTGTTTACAAAAAAACATATGATTATACTTAAAACTCCAATACACTGTTCTATATAAGACTGTGACTTGATGTAGTTCCTCATTTTCCCTGCAGAATGCATCACACACAGATACAAATTGTGAGTTTACAATGAACAGCTGACTTGATGATCCTTTTTCACACAGTCTGCAGCACACTTAATTTTCTATAATTCTTTGTCAAACTAACAGCAGTAGTTAAATATTGAGTTTGTTATTATGGTTAAATGTCAACAAACCAAATAAATTATGTTTACCTTTTTGTGCTTAAAAACGTGATTTGTTATGTTTTACATGTTCAAATGCTTTTCTAATCATGCATAATTTTTTTTATTTGATGAATAAGCCTATTACAGTTAGTTTTTTTCATTTTAAATACTCCACCAAAAGTGTTATAAATATTGTTTTTTGTTCTAAATATGTTATTTTGAAATCATTGACGCTTCTTAAGAGTATGAAATGAATACCAAACCAAATCAATTAAAGTAGTATTTTATTTTAATTAGAAATGACTTTACTAATACAGTTTTCTTTACATTACATTTATCATTATTACAAACGATCTTCAAGTTCCCTAAAAAACTACAACCAGTATGCCACTGAACTCAACTACTAACAAATGCCTCCCAAAAATCATCACTCGGTAGGAAATCGGCTAAAGCTAATAGTAATGCTAAGAAAAGAGCAACAGAATCTGAAGATGAACGTGAGTATTCCCAGATTTAACGACCAACTTCAACAATCCGGATTGGCTTTGCGAACGTGCGATTTTAGCACCAAAAAATGATGATGTAAACAAGTTAAATCAGCAAATTCAGTTGAAATTACCTGGGAAAACAGTAAAATACAAATCAATTGATAGTGTAATGGACGAAGAACAAGCAGTAAACTACCCAGTAGAATTTCTGAACTCAACAGAGCCACCAGGAATGCCACCACACTTACTTGAACTAAAAGTAGGGTCACCTATAATACTCTTGAGGAACCTGAATCCACCAACACTATGCAATGGGACCAGATTAAGAGTGATGAAACTGTCTCCAAATTTAATTGAAGCAAAAATCATTAGTGGCAAGTTCAAGGGAGAAGAAGCCTTAATTCCAAGAATACCTTTGATATCCTCTGAGTTACCATTTGATTTTAAGCGATTGCAATTTCCATTACGCCTTGCTTTTGCAATTACTATTAATAAGGCACAAGGACAATCCCTAAAAATTGCCGGATTGAATTTGGAAAATTCATGTTTTTCCCACGGGCAATTATATGTTGCATGCTCACGTGTTGGCACGCCCACAAATTTGTATATCTATACACCAAATGGGAAAACAAAAAACGTTGTATATCCTTTGGCTTTAAAGTAAATTAAGTATTCTTCATTTTGATGTTTCATTTTTGTGTTATTTTTAATACAGTAATTTAATAAAAAAACCAATTTTCATACCTAGCATTAATCAATATGATATTTTTTATTTAAATATTTAATTATCATGAGCGCAGCAACGCGCGCCGGGTAACGCTAGTGTATTATAATATAAGATATTAGTCAGTAACAAGACTACAAGATCGCGCCACAATCATCCTTCACTGTCATTCATACTTGTCTTAAAATACCTACCTGGGTAGGTCGCCATTTCAACTAATGTATCTAATGTATCTAATGCAAAATGTGTTAAGAATAAAATGAAGGTTGATATTTGCAAATTAATCTGTATTTATTTCTCCTGTGTATTTAAATGTGATACTGTCTAGCTCAGTCTAAACCTTGTATATACAGGGTATTGATAACAATTCCTTCAGGACTTCGGGATATAATTAGGCCTGCTTTAATTTACATTTTTGTGATTGAGTTTTAAATTATGTGTTTATGTACAAATTTACAAAGTGGTAATGAAATAATGACATTCAAGCTGTATAATTAACGGTTTTTCGGTTTATTGAAATACATTTAATTGAGTTATTAACATTTCAATTTTGATTTTTGTTTGTTTTTTTGCGATCTCAAGGCCACGTTATTAGAAGTGGTTTTAAAATACTCCCATCGCAGCAAACCTGCGTACTCAGCGAATTTCCAAATACAAAATATCCAGTAATTAATCCATTATTACGAGAAGCAGAAATGTAAACAAGTGATATATAGGCTATTAAAAAATATTTTAATACTTGTTTTACAAAGTTTCTGTCAACAAATATTAGCAAATAAATGTTATGAAAAAAACAAGATTTCTTAAAAATAAGTAGGCTAGATTTTTTTGTAATTATATTCACATAAAAATTTAAAAAGCCCAAATATGATTAAACAATTAGATAAACTCTAAAAATACTCCTCGGGGTTCGTTGAAACCCTCAGTAAAGAGTGAATAAGAAATTAGAAAAGAAAACATTCTGCTGCCCTGATACTAAAAGACTCATCAGGAAAAATTGCGAATTGGAAATATCTTAGAGACCAATCTTAGATACCACAATGATTCAAGCTGTCAAACTGCTTTTTTCTTCGAGCTGAAAAACAAGATATAAAATAGTATATTTCATTACAAGGGGCGAAAGTGACCGTTTTCGTACGAGCTCAAGGTTTACGACTGAGCCGCCAGGCGAGGTCGTAATTTGAGCGAGTAACGAAAAGACACTTTAGACCCGTGTTATGAACTATATTTTTCGACATAGTGCATAAAATATTGAGCTGACTACTTAAAAAAACAAAAGTTTTAAAGACGATAGAGTTGTTTCCATTTTGTTCTTGCATTTTAAATCTGCTGATTACTGTCAATTGTTTTGATGTTATGTCAGCTGATGATAAAACGATTGATATATCGAAAGCTGTGTACTATCGATTGCATTTTAATCTACTGTTTCGTACCTTGAAACAGACTTACCGTTAACATCGTTATCGCTCAGCTTATCTTCTCACTGAGGCAAAATTAAATATTTATTCAGCCTCTTGACCCGTGTAATGAACTATATTTTTAATTTTGTCGCTCAATTAAACCAACTACTTAAGAAAACCGATCTATTACCATAAAAGACATCTCCCAAAGATGCTTCCATCTTGTTCTTGCTATTTAAAACAGTCAGCTCATTGTTTGTTTCATTTCCTGTTAGGTTAGATTGACAACAATGAACAACTATCGATGTATCGAACGCATTTAATAATCGATTGGTGGAATGAGCGAGTTGCACAAATTGATTAAACCGACAACCATGCAACAATGAAATGCAATTGATAATAATAATCGATAACAACTTTCGATACGATCGACAACTTTCCATTGACATGCACGTAGTTGCATATGTCCTACATTGTAATAACGAACAGCTGATGCCCTCAACATCAGTTGACTTTTTCCCTCCCTAGGGTGGGAAACGGCTAGTTTCGCCACGCAACGCATGTATTGAAAACAGTCGTTTTCGCAGCAGTATAACGAAAAATTCGATCATATCTTGGAGACCAATAATAGACGTAGGGAAATGATTTAAGATACTAAATTGTTTGTTTTTTCGAGCAGAATTAAAAATACCCCCGTTGCAGCAGTCCTGCATACTCAGCGAATTTCAAGTGCATAAATAAATAATTTAAATGAAGTCTCGCATCAAGTAAAATCAATATTCATTCAAAAGAAAGCGTGCAAAAATACTCTCCTAGTGGCTTTTAAGATCAACAGGCTATAAAAAATAATAGCCTATACTTGGCACGAAAATGCAATGTTCAAAACTTCAAAACAGCTGGCTTTTCCAATTTAATCGTATGGGGAAATTACCAGCTCTTTAAGTTTGAGTAAAAAATTTCATAAACATCATCAGTAAAAATCTGTATTCGCTATAGTACATTTATTTGACATATTTAGTTATCTGGCCTTTAAGTAAGCCATATGTCTGTATCCACCATGTGGCTTTGAATCAAACATCAGCTCACATGTTTTAATGTAAACAAAGCAGACGTTTTAGATCCCAATGCTACTTCCCAATGCTACTTAAATGGCAGTTATTTTATGTTATCTAGCTAACTTTAAGAAATTGCAGTACTTTTCCTGAGTCCCTGACCTGACATTAAAACATTTAATTTGAGCCCTGTTCCCTCATCCTGTGATTTGCCAAATGCCCACAATTGCTATTCAAAAATAAATTATTCTCCATAAGATTAGTATGGAAAAATACAGGTTTGCTGCCACAGAAATTTGAAAATGAGGTATTATAGGCTACAATCCAATATATCTAAACTATATAAAGCCACATAACATGTTTTATCAAGATATGCTGAGGAATAAGAAAGCTATCCAATTGCATTTACCTCTCATAAGGTTAACATTGGGAAAGTGAGTACACAGGTTTGCTGCCTCAGGAATTTGATGATTTGGATATTTTAAGCCATGATCAAGTAGATATTAACTGTATGAATCCTCATGCCATTTCTTATCAGTATATTTTGAGAAATGAGCGAACTACACAACTTAATTTATTACCCATAAGGTTAGCATGTAGAATGAGTATGCAGGTTTGCTGCAACAGGTATGTTAAAACTGGTTAGTTTTAATTCATTATTTAGTATATCTTAACTAGAAGAAGCCATATACCAAGTTTTGTCAAGAAATGTTAAAAAATAAGTAAGATATAGAATTTTTTTATTTCCCATAAGGATAACATGGGGAATGATTATGCAGGTTTGCTGCCACAAAAATTGAAATTTCGGGGATTTTTGACTAAAATACATTATATCTCATCTAGATGAAGCCACAAACCAAGTTTAATTAAGATATGTTGAGAAATGAGCGAGATATATAATTTTACTTATTCCCCATAAGGTTAACATTGGGACAACGTACTGTGTTTACCACTTTCAATATCTCGGTAACCAATCGACATAGAGCAATGATTCAAAATACTAAATTGTTTGCTTTTTTGAGGCGAATCCAATGGTGCCAACAAAAATTTGATTGATTTAATTTTTTTATGTAAAAACCCCAAAAAACCCATTTTTGGGGGGGTTATTCCCCCTTTACCCCCCTTCCGATAGTCAGATCGGGCTGGTTTACGAACTTGTCCAATCGATCACCACTTTACATGTCTGTACCAAATTTCATTAAGATCGGACCATATTTACGGCCGCTATCGTGCTCACAGACATACACACATATATATGTATATATATATATATATATATATATATATAAATTCGAACGAATGGTGTTTTTTGCTTCTGGTGGCCCCAAAACGAAAAGTTATCATGGTCTCGGGCTGAGGTCTTACCATGAGACCTACGGTAATAGCTTCTTCCCTATAGGGGAAATTCGCTAAAAATAATTCAAAAAAAAAATTAATTCAATGCGAGGAGTAATAAAACGGTAGAAATTCAGCAGTAAACAAACAGGACTGAGTTCGGCCGCGTCCGGTGCCAACTGTGAATCGCGTCGCTGTATTTCATATCGGGGTAGGAGAAGAGAGGATACAGCGCGGCGCGACTCCGCTTGCGTGCGACTCCAATGGCGGGGGTGAGAGGGGAAGAGAATTGGCGGGCAAAGCGCTCTTCTCAACTGCTCACTGTTCACAGCGCTACTAGTCACGAAGTCTGCCGAGTAAAATTGGAACTAACCTCCGCGCAGCGGACTGCCGGACCCAGCGAGCCATCTGTGTGTATTCCTTTATCTGTGATTATAATTGTGAATCGATGCTTGCATTGCCGTATATATTCTTAGGCCGGATACACACTGGGCGTTTTTTTCTATATATATATATCGCTGCGATAATTTCGCCGCCGCCAAAACGAAATCGGTGTTCTATACCACGGTGGTGGGTATATAATCAATGTCTTTACACACGTGGCGGTAAAAATACCGCGACGGAAAAATTATCGCCAATCACGGTACCATTTTAATTTTGATGACGTCTGAGGGTGTTTACCAAATGCATTTTACCATATGCCGATCACAGAACTTCTGACGTCATCAACACGGTACAATGTTTAGCGTGTCTTACCGTCTGATCACGGCGGCGGTAGAAAATCCGCCAAATGTGTAAACGCCCTTTTAATTGCATTCGCCACTGTGATGACAAAAGCGGAAAAATCCGCTTTCGAGCGGCTGCAAAACGACCACCAGGGGCAATATTATCGCGCGGTATCTCTTCCGCCCCGTGTGTAAGCGTCCATTTAAATCTGTACACTTTTGCGAAAACGGCGGCAGCGGTAGTTTCGCCGCCGCGATAAAATAAAACGCCCCGTGTATCTCTCCGGCCTTAGGCTTGTTATTTGGGTAAAATGTGATACAGAAAATTTTACTCTTCACATTCATATAATGAATTTATTATTTCATTCATATTTTAAAAATTGCCGTTCCTCAAAATTTGCCGCCCATAAAATCTGCCGCCCTGGGCGGCCGCCCGGTCCGCCCACCCCTGGGGCCGGCCCTGCCATTTTTAAACCCGTTAATTTGTCGATCAACGATTCAATCCAGACTTTTTGATTAAAAACTACATTTTCGAGGTAGACTTGGAATATATCCTGTCAACGTAATAACATTACCACATTAGAGTTTTAGTTTTTCAAAATAAAAATCCGTCTTCTCCAATGGACCTCTGTCACTATAAAAGTGTCAGTATATTAATAAACTAATAGGATATTCTATATTAACCTTTTCCTGTTGACCATGCACCGTTCCATGGATGCACTTGTCATTGGGACCAGTCATTGGTTTAATCAAGGCCACACTATTAGTCGAGGTTAGGGTCACTTGACAATATTTTAGACGAAATAAAAAAAATTTCAAACATTTCTGAAACTTACCATAAAACAACGAATGGTAAGCACAAACCACCATGGCGGTAGGGCCATGATTTCGCCTTTCTTGCTGATACATTTCGCGACATTATTTATTTAGATAAACTTAATGTGGTTTCATGAATGTTTTGCAAAACCAAGTTGCACTAGTCAATGACATATAGATGGAAAAATGACTAGGTTAGGTAAAGTATTAGTATCAAACTGAAGTTACCCCTACTTATTCGTAAATATTGTACAAACACTGTTAAATATGATATTGCTTGAAGCTGCTTTTGAACTTTCAAAATAGTTGAATAGATTTTAGGATCATATATAATATTGGTCTGGTTTTAATGAGAATAGTATGGTATAACATAAGGTCCAAATCAGTAAAATATTAATCAGTAAGGTATATTAATGATTTGACAGATTATAGGAACCTTGTATCAATCAATTCACAAAAAATGTGACACAATGATTTTAATTTTTGAGCCAAATTTGCTTTTTGTTAGTTATAGTAATAGTATTTATATTTCATTAAAATTATTCTCATCAAACTTCCATGAAAAACTTGAAGGCTAAAAACAATATGCTTTTTAATCAGACGAGTAACTCTTTGGGAATGAATCTGTAAAAACTTGGCCACAATAGCTAGGCCCTCAAATTATGCTATTTTGGCATTATACCTAAAGATGGCACTGTTTTTAGAACTGTCAGTTTTATTGAGTCCTTTAAAAAATTACATCATTAAAAAGGTTAGATTTTATAACCTCGCTTAGAAAATATCACATAAGACAGCGATGTCGGTGAGGATTATCCCAAACTGCCTTGCCAGCCACCACTCGCCGTTGGAATGATATGTAGGGTAAGTTAATTTTGGTCAAGTTAGGCATAAACAACCAATATAAAACATACAGAGAAAAAATCAGGGAAAGGCATTACATGCAACACCAGTTCTTTTCCTAATTTAGGCCTACTTTTAAGGAACCAGGCGACTGGGAGCAGAACTCATTTCATTGGAAACCATTCAAAGAAAATACTATTAGGCTAACATATCTATGGTAATAATCTACGAGTCACATTACACTAGGTAGTTTTGCGGCTGCACAGTTGTGAGAGGCTTTGGGGTGCGGCTCACTGCTGCCATAGAGTAATAATAATACTGCTGCTGAGTGTGAAAGCTCAACCACCGGTCTGACACTTAAATGGAGCCAAGTGGTAACCTTATTGGAGCGGGTTAGTTCGAAGCACTTTAGTTAGATGTCGTTGTAGGGGAAAGTTGCCATTATCGTACCGCCTCCTAAATTGTACCACCGCGATATTTCAGACAATAAGCGATACAGGGGAGCTCTCGTGCCTTAAAACCACTGAGCTAGAGTATAATTGGAGATAGCACTGGCAATGCAAGAAACGTCGAAAAGCATGCCGCTGTGATTTTGTTAGGTTGGTACTGCGGTGAGGAGTGTGAGGACTCGGCTGTCAGGGAATACATGGTAAACAATTGGGATTGTTTAGTAAAATGATTTTAATTTTAACATTATAATTTTCTTGAATTATTATGGTGCATTACTGTGTTGCATTTGGATGTAACATCCCTCCAGAAAGGGAATGGCATCCAGTTCCACAAGCAAGTCGGTTAAATAAGTATTATTTTGAGCCTACATATGCAATAGGGATCCAAACCACTGCATAGTCAAACTGAGAAAAACAAGGTTAAATTTTCTACTTCATTTTTAATTCCTGTCTAATTTTAACGTTATAAATTTGCATTGTATAAAAGTGACTCTCCTCTGTTTATAAATGATAGGTTTAATGCCATAGTCCATATATTCCCTTTGTTATTAATTGTTTTGTGGCTTGGATCCTTTTTATTCAAAAGTTTAGTTTAGGGCAATGTATGCATTGTTTAGAGGGTCCAAGCCACAGGTGTTGTGTTGTGTCATTTTTCAGGTGATTTTGCAAACAAGATCCAGTCAACTGAAACCAAAAAACAAGAAACAAGCTACAAATACAAAAAATAAGTTACAAACAAACTCAATAATCTTCTTATGTCATTCACTAGTTATTTGTAATTTACTCTTGTCCTTGTAATTTTAAGTAATAACTAGGTAATCTCTCATAGAACAAGCCATTGGATCCTTATGGCTAAATCTGAAAGTATCTTTACCGATATGTGGGTTGGTTCCAAGCAAGATTTTACTGCTTAAATAAGCTAATTTTGGTCAGATCTTTTTTGCATAAAATAAATCAATGTTTCTTTTATTTAGAACTTACCAAAACACAACATTTTAATATTTGTGGGTTGGATCCCTATTGCATATGTAGGCTAATTTAAGGTAATTGTTCACCGTGTGCAATACTAACCCCAATGAGCCGGTCCCATATTTACGGTTTCTTGGGAATTAATTAAATACCTTTTTTCATAATTATTATGTTTCTTTGATATTTTAAGTTGAAGATTGCACAGGCCTATGTCTATACATTAACCATACACGAAAGTTAACACATATTTACCCTAGTTTTTGGAACCAAGGTAGGCCCATTTGTGAATTTAGTGGGTGTTTGTAAATGCTAATCTTTCCTAATACTTTAGTGAAGTAATTATAAATTAGCTTTATTAACAAGATACTGAACTAGACAATGCTAAGTCTTATAACTTAAAACGGTTTAGTATTGTGGTCTAAAATTAGGCCTAGGAATAATCTTTCTACTAAGGGAAAATCTAAAATATTGACCAGACGAAAATTTGTTGACCGGGTACTTAAAAAGTTGGATTTCCACCACATTTGGAATGAACGTTCTAATAAGTGTTCTACACAGCCATTCTTGCATAAATTTCATAAAAATATGTCATTAAGGGGGTTTGTATAAAAATAACATTGTTGACTAGCATTAAAACATGTTGACTGCGTACCTACTTCAAAGAGTCGGATTCCCACCAAATTTGTTAAGAACGTTCTAATAAGTTTTCTACACAACCTGTAAACCTAATATCTCATTATAGTATCATGTCAAGGGTGTTTGTATACAGAAAATGTGATGAAAATCCAATTTTTAGAATACTCGGTTATCATGTTATTATGCTGGTCAACAAGGGTTTTTTGGCATACAAAGACCCTTATTTAATGACATATTTTTATGAAATTTATACTGGTTATGATGAATACTTATTAGAAGATCCATGCCATATTTGGTAGGAATCCGACTTTTTCAAGTACTCGCCGGTGAACATGTTTTTATGCTGGTCGACATTTCAGTGACCCATCTACTAGGCCTACAAGTTGTCATTTTTAACATCAGCACATTATTTTCAGATTTCCTAGATCCTCATTCCTAGATCATAGGTCATTTTTCTAAATTGTATCATTCCTGGTTTCTCTATTTCTTTAAATTTCAATTTTTAGTGAATTCTCCCTACATATATTATTTATATATAAGTAAGCAGGTTTCCTGCGATGGGGTTATCTAATATTTATATCATGAAAGTTAATTTATGACCAAAGTAAATCTTAAAATTGGTAATTTTTATCCAAACAAGCTTATATAACCTATTTATGTTTGAAAATTATTAAATAAATTATTTGTCCAAATGATATGTTTTGGGTGGAAACAGAACTTGACACCCTGTGAATTTGATAAAAAAAATCAATGCGTTAGGCCTATAAGATTGTGTTAATAAAATGTATTAAAAAATTTCCTGACTTCTTCCCTAAATTACATATAATTTACAACAAGACTTATGCGGAGAGACATGTTTGTTTTCAAAACCTAGGTCTTAGATTAGGGCCAAAGGTGAATCGAGAGAAGCCTAGACGAAGATGAAGAAGCCTAGAGATCAGCTGCAAAAACTCTTTGATCATGGTTTGTAATATTATTAACAACATGCAGATAAAATTAATTTAAATTTCTACAACAAGGTAAAAGTTTGAAATATTCTGTAGTTTGTTGTTGGATTAATTTGATTATTAATCTGGAGAGCTCCCTAAAGGAAATTTCTACAAAATTTTACTATTTAAGTCTACTTAGCTGTAGCCTATTAAAGGAGAGACCTCGTCGTGAAGATTTGTAGGAAACAAATTTTATGAAGGTTAGCCTTAAAGTAATAGCTTTAGATGCCTTTCAAGTCCTTTGTTCATCCATAAGATTTATCATGGAAACAAGATTAAGTAAGGATGGTAAAAATTAAGGTTTCCTTACCTTTAGCTTAGCCAAGTTCAGCCAATCCAAAACAAAATTTAATGCCATTTTTATTTTTAGTAGACTGTTCTACATAATATTATTAAATAATATTAAATTAACATTTGTTTGGTTGAAAAGAACTAAAGTCCTTCTCAAAATTTATTTTATTTATTCATACATTTAGAACAAATCCCAAAAAGGACGTTCTAAGGAAAGTTTGAACAGGTTTAAATATTATAATTGAAATAAAAGTAAAATATATTAATCTGATTGAACTTACTGTAGAAGAGACAGTTTAAAGTATTGCATTTCATGTTTTATTTTGAAGTCAGTTTGAATGCGCGCGTTAACCTATCCTCACGGCAATATGGCAGCCTGGCAGCCTGACGGCACGCTATTCTGACACACAGTGCTACCTCCAGTTATACTCTAGCTCAGTGCTTAAAACGGAACTATCCATGAGTCTGAAGTCCGACTGGTGGGCAAAGGTTTACACTGAATTGTTTGCAATATTTTAAATTTTAAATTCGTTTTTGTTTTGTCAGAAACTGATGTAGTTTTCAGCAGTCACACGTAAGCTAATAGTGATGTACAACGTAGATTCTGATTAATTTTCTATATATATTTTAAAAGTACATCTAAAGTACTTTATTTTAGTAGTGTTGATCACATGGTAGCTTTTATTTGAGGTTACAATTGAGGTTTTGTTTGAAAAAAGTCCCAGTTGCCCATATCGTACCTCCAGTGGTTTCTCAAATCGTACCATTGAATTTTCATATATAGTATTTTCTTAAAGTGTTTACCGGTACGTTATACCTAGTAAAGCATATATTATATACATAGGAATCTATATAATTAATACGCCAACACGAAATTTGTCTTATGAACTCCTCCGTAATTTCTTAACCGATTTTGATCATTGACGGCTTATTGGAAAGAGCGTGTCGCGTAGATTTGCAAACTGGCCTTACATTTTTGAAAAAGTCCCTTGGGCCATTGACTTTGAATGTAGAATGTTACTTACTCATTCAAAGTCAATGCTTGGGCTCTGCCCCATTGGCTTACAAAGTTCCCATGTTATCCTTATGAAGAACATAATTGTTTACATTTTGATCAGCTGGATAATTTAATTGCTGTTATTTTTTAATTTGTGTAAATATAACCCTCAAGACGGATCGTGTCAGCATGATTGTGTTTTAAATTTGTCGCCATTTGAATTATCGCTCTGCTAGAGTAGCGCACGATTCCGTGCGCTCGGATCCACTAGTATAGTACTTAATTTAACTTTATATTTAATTAGAAAATAGACAATATTTGGTATATTGTACATCATGAAATATTTATGTACTTTTTTACGTTATATTTTCCTCATAGATTTACTTATATACATTATATTTTATATATTTTATAGTTAATACTTACTTATGCACCCTAAATAAACGTATTTTCATAACCTCTTTGTTTTCTTTGCTACCATTTCAAAGGTGCGTGCTTTATTTTTCCATGTGGTACGATTTAGGAACTCGCTGGTACGATTTGGGAAACTGGTTTCCTTAATTGTACCACTTGCAAGGGTTTACAAAAAAGTTCATAGTAATTATAAAAATCAATATTTCCTTCAAGTTGTGCTATATTAATGTTCCAAAAGGGTCCCTGTTGTAATGTTTCTTCGTAGGCCTAAGGCCTAACCCAAAACACTCAGATTTTGCTAGCCTAGTTATCAGCTCCCTGTGCCTAGCTGTAGACACTACTATGTTTTGTTATTTCTATTGTAGGCTTAAGTTAAAATATTCTATTAATTGTTTGATTTCATTTGATTACAGCCACAAAAATAGTTCAAAAATATGTAAATATGTAAAGTAATTACTTACGTGAGAAGTTAGGTTAATCCGCTATCATCACTTACAAATAAGAACACATTTTATATTTTGCTAGTATTTATTATGTACATTGTTGTCCCTATTGTATAATAGTTAATATTTATTAGTTTTAAGGACATAATACGCTATTAGCAATAAATTTGTAAATTAGAAATAGGTTTGTTTACGTTGTAAAGGATCAACAGTGTGACGCTACAATTTTGGTAAAACTGCAACGCGCAGCCAGGCGAGGGGGATCACGTGACTCCTCGTCAGCTGAGCTTTCCTATATAAGGAGACGTCCATCTCCGGGTATTTCAGAGGCGTTTCACACTTTTGATGCTGCGGTCCTCCCTGAGGGCATTCTGCTTTGCATCCTAAGTTATTGTTGATGGTGACTAGTGTCACCCGCTAAATTTGGATTTTCTTTTTCTGTGAAACAAAAGAAATAAAGGTCAGTAAAATAAAATATCCCTCTCTCCTTATTTATTCGATTTAAATACTTTAAAAAAGGTTGGGTGATTCTGGTAAGTAAATTTCACATTATTACACAAACAAAACAAAGGTACTTTGACTGCGCCAGCTGTCCGCTGGAGCTGCGACCTTAACTCTACACATTCGACATATTGCTCTTGCATCTTAATTGATGCTGCGGTCGAATAACACCCACAATTATAGTGACACTAACAGTTTACAAACAAAACAAAGGTAGCCTACTTTGCCTGCGCCAGCTGTCCGCTGGAGCTGCGACCTTAACTCTACACATTCGACATGTTGCTCTTGCATCTTAATTGATGCTGCGGCTGAACAACACCCACGTAGTGATAATAACATTACAAATATAAACTAGCTCTTGCATCTTAACTGATGCTGCGGTCTTTTCTGAGATAGGACATTACATCAAACCCAGCCTATATTTGTGAATCGCTGCCGATGGCAAAGGACTTACCCTGAGAATAGTTTACAAAAATATAAAGTTGTTAATAATTATAACATAAAATAATCTATATAATTAATACGCCGACACGAAATTTGTCTTATGAACTCCTCCGTCATTTCTTAACCGATTTTGATCATTGACGGCTAATTGGAAAGAGCGTGTCGCGTAGATTTGCAAACTGGCCTTACATTTTTGAAAAAGTACCTTGGGCTCTGCCCCATTGGCTTTTAAAGTTCCCATGTTATCCTTATGAAGAACATAATTGTTTACATTTTGATCAGCTGGATAATTTAATTGCTGTTATTTTTTAATTTGTGTAAACATAACCCTCAAGACGGATCGTGTTAGCATGATTGTGTTTTAAATTTGTCGCCATTTGAATTATCGCTCTGCTAGAGTAGCGCACGATTCCGTGCGCTCGGATCCACTAGTAATAAATAATACGTAACAAAATAATTGGCGCCCAACGAGTAGGCACGTTTCACGGGATTAGGCTCGATTCACGGAATTAGGTTTAACAAACTAGTAGGCCTATTTTGAATTAAATGAGTCACTATAATTTACGTAAAAATATTAGGCCAACTACAAAAGCCCAAGAAGCAGATTTAAAATTGAACAGAAATTTAAATTCAGTGGACGAAAACATGGGAGAAAGTAATGACAGTTTAGATATTGCTGGCCTATATTTTGAGGCAGATAACCAGGATTTGACATCTGGCGACAATCGTAGATCAAATAATCGTGTAATGAGCCTAATTTTTAGGGGGGTAATATTCAGCTCATTGGTATGACCCATACGAGTAACTAGGCTAAGGTTACCTGGTGCACATCGTAAGGTTACCCGGTCACTGCGAGCTTCCAGGCCTAGGCTTAGGCCTAACCTGTCAGGCCATAATTGGTGTTGTCACTATCTATAAACACTACGAGAACACTCAGGAAAGCTGGTAGGATTGATAAAACGACACATCTGGAAGGGTGGCAAGAGTAAACCCTTGTTGTCGTTGGGCGATCCTAGGCCCTAGTCTGCCGCTATCTGGGTAGCGTCGTGTTTGGGTGATAAGTATTGGCCTCGAACGTGATAGGTGGGAATAACTCTGAATAAACACTTAATTAAACTCAACTTCACATTGCTACCTACGTACTTAGCGTATTTCGCCTTGGCTGATCGTTTACTGGCATTGTTAAACGCCGTGTTTGTAAACAAGCCGATCCTAACCTCTGACTGGCAGACGACAGTGTAGATAGCCCGCCATCTTCTTCTTCTGCTCGCCGAGCGCGCCAAACTGTTTTCTGGCGGACCCTCGGAAAAAAGGCCCCCCGGAAGACCCTTTTTTTGATCCTGTAACCAGCTTCACGTCGACAGCTGGTGGGTTTTCCCAGCGGAAAGTGAACTCAACGAGGTCTTGATAAGAAACCTCACTTGTCGGTGCTCTGTCGAAGTGTCCGGTGCTTTCGGTTTCTCGTGCGAAGTTCTTCTCTTCCTTGCGCAATTTCGTACGTGTGGAAAGCAGCGAACCAGCTGTCTTCCAATACCTTGTTCCTTGTACCTTGTACCTTGAAGTAATCTTGAAGACCCCTCTTCTGGGGCATAAGATCCGTCAACTTAGGCTATGTTTATGCAGCAGGAAGCATTGTCAAGGTCTCGAAATGGATGGTTAATGGTAGGTGGTAGGGAATTTCAAGGACAACCACTGGGAGGATGATGCCTACATAGGGACACTACAAAAACATTCTTTTAACAAATAACTTTTCAACTGAGTTTTGAATTTTTTGATGTCGTTAAGGTCTTTTATACTTTGGGGCAATTTGGCAAAGAGTTTTAAGCCAGCATATTCCGGTTTGGTTTCAAACAATCTAAGACGATGTTGGATTGAGGGATTCAAGTGTCTGTTTCTAGTATGGTAAGAATGATTGTGAGGCTGGATAAGATTGTTTTCTTTAACATAGCAAATGGTTTCAAACATAAAAAGAGAGGGAACAGTCAGAATACTTAAATCTATGAAATGTTGGCGACAAGAGTCACGTGGTCTAAGTTTCAACATAGCACGAATAGCCCTCTTCTGAATAACAAACATTTTTTCTAGGTTCTGCTTACTAGAATTTCCCCAAAGCACAATAGAATACCTTAACCCTTTCGGTCCCAGCATCCATGATCATGGACACACACTTTAGACAATTATTTAAAATACTTTCTATCAGTTTACATCGTTCCAGTCCATTTGTCCTGGTTCATGGACTCTTTAAGAAGGGAATTTTTGCTTTTCATCAGATTTTAGGTTGGCTATCCTGATATCATATGTTGTTTGTGAGAGCATGTCTGACCATCAGTACAACAGAGCTTGCAAGCTCTTTTTTATTACTTATTTGGCAATACCCTACATAAGTTAACGTTATAAAAATGTAACAATAGTAATCTAAAAGGATCAAATTAACTTCATATGCATTAGTTATGGAATGTCATTCATTATTTTTGATGCCACAATTACTTACACTTATGTGTCCCAGAACGTGGACAATGTGACTCAACAGGTTCTTGATGCTCATCTAACCAAAAAGTCCAAGTTCATGGACAAAATTGTACTGAGCAGTGAGTAGGTTTTCTGTTACTGTAAAATATATTTACAGTATATAAGTAATATTAAACCATAATTTTTCTATTATATTGTTGTTTTTATTTATTTTAGGTCCTAGTCAAGGGCAAAATTAAAAAATTTTGTTTTATTTGTATTTAATTGCTAAATTTGCTAAATTTGCTAAATTTGCTAAATTAATTGCTAAATTGCTAAAATCATCCCAGTCATTTTGCCCATTTTCATGGACAGTTTATATTTTTTATATAAATAATTTACCAAAGAGGTAACAAAGCTTTTGTTTATTTTTCTTATATGTTTAGAAGGTAAAAAATATTTTCTTTTTCCTATTATATTTTGTGCTTAGGGTAAATCTGATTTTTAGTGCGCAAAGTGTGGGCTTGTCGAAAGACAAGGCCCTTTTTATGATAACCATAAGAAATATTGTAACAAATAGGCTCCAAAATATATCTTTAAGGTTATTAGATGTTTTTATTCTCAATAAAACACATTTTTTCAAGTTTTATATGATCTTTATTTTTTATTTTTGACTAAAAAAATTTCATCCAGTCACTTTGTCCATAATCAAGGACAATTTAAATTTTTAAAGTAAATAATGATAAAAATTATTAAAAATTATTTTTGGCCTTCTTAGACACTAATTAAAAAAATACAAAACAAAAGATTTTTTGTTTCATTTTTGAAGTGCTGGGACCGAAAGGGTTAAATGACTTTCGATTAAGCTAAAATATACTAATTTAGACAAATAAAGACAATTCAATAGTGCAATATTTCTTAAAACAAAGACATTCCCAGAGAGGATGTTAGCAAGTTTACTAACATGGTCATTCCAGGAGAGACCACCGTCCAACCTCACACCCAAGTAGTCTACTGTTTCTGAAATCTCCAAAAATTCCTCATCCAAGCAGACAGAAGGAGCAACCACACCCTCCCTATCCATAAATCTTTTTTTAGAGTCTGTTGAGAAGAAAATGTAGTTTGATTTCTTGGAATTAATGTTCAAATGAAGTTCGGAAAAATATTGTGAAAGCTTATTTATCAAAATGTGATTTTCTTGTTATAGCAAGGACAAATCTTTATGTTTCGAAAAAAGGGACGTATCATCGGCAAAAATGGTTAAAGAATTCGAGGGTAAAAAGTCAGAAATGTCATTTATGTAAATCAAAAATAGGATTGGGCTTAGGATTGAGCCTTGCGGCACGCCTACTTGAAGATATGAAAGTTTGGATGTGAATTGCTCCCTCAGCCCGCCGGGATGAGTGAAATCTATTATGGTTCGATGAGATCTGTTTGTAAGGTAGGAAGTAAACCAATTTAAGACTGTGCCTTTGATTCCAAGATTCTCAAGTTTATTTAAAAGGATTTTGTGATTGACAGTATCAAATGCCTTGGAGAGATCGATGAAGCAGCCAATGGCCGCATCACCATCCTCCAAGGCATCGACACACTTATTTACAAAATTGATTAGGGCGAGTTTGGTTGACTTCTTTTTCTGGTAACCAAATTGGTTAGCAAAAAGCAGGTTATTAGAATCTATATAGGTAATCAGTCTGTCGCAAACCACCTTCTCTATGATTTTAGAGATAGACGGTAGGTGAGAGATTGGACGGTAGTTCTCCGGAAGACTTGGATCACCTTTTTTGTAAAGCGGCTTAATAAGAGCCATTTTGGCATCATCGGGAAATTTCCCAGTATCAAGAGAACAATTGACAAGATCTAGCAAAGGGGCTTTGAGAGATGAGTAGGCCTAACATAATTTAATAATGTTCATCGAAATTCCATCATTGCCAGCAGATTTTTTACTAGGCATTTCGTTAACCAATTTAGTAAGTTCTCGGTCAGAAACCAGTTTAAAATTGGAGAAGTTTAAATAACTAACAGTATTAGATACAGAATTGGATTCACAAAAATCAGATTTGGAAGAAAGTGAGAAAAAAATCATTAAATAAATTACTAACTGACACAGGATCGGATTCTAGATGACCATCACTATTGAGAGAGATGTTTTAGCGAATTTCCCCTATAGGGAAGAAGCTATTACCGTAGGTCTCATGGTAAGACCTAAGCCCGAGACTATGATAACTTTTCGTTTTGGGGCCACCAGAAGAAAAAAACACCATTCGTTCGAATTTTAGCGAATTTTCCCTATAGGGAAGAAGCTGTTACCGTAGGTCTCATGGTAAGACCTAAGCCCGAGACCATCATAACTTTTCTTTTTGAGGTCCCCAGATGCCAAAAACACTATTCGTCCATTTTCATAAATATATATATATATATGTGTGTGTCTTTAAGAACGATAACTCGCGTAAAAATGGTCCGATCTTAATGAAATTTGGCATGGACATGTAAAGTAGTAATTATTCGGACGAGTTCGTAAACCAGCCCGATCGGACTACCGGAAGGGGGGGTAAAGGGGGGTAAACCCCCCCAAAAATGGGTTTTTTTAGTTGTTTACATATAAAAACAAAAATTATCAAATTTTTGTTAGCACCATTGAATTCAGCTCAAAAAACAAACAATTTAGTATTTTGAATCACTACTCTATGTCCATTGGTTACCGAGATATTGAAAGTGGTAAACACAGTACGTTGTCCCAATGTTAACCTTATGGGAAAATAAGAAAAATTCTATATCTCGCTTATTTCTCAACATATCTTGGTAAAACTTGGTAAATGGCTTCTTCTAGGTCAGATCTACTAAATATTGAATCAAAACCACCCAGTTTTAATATACCCGTAGCAGCAAACCTGCATACTCATTCCCCATGTTATTCTTATGGGGCTTACAAAAACATGTCAAATCTCGCTACGTTGGATCGAAATATGTTGTTTTGCATTTGAAATTCGCTGAGTATGCAGGTCTGCTGCAACGGGGGTATTTATATATCTATCTATCTATCTATCTATATATATATGTGTCTGTAAGCACGATAGCGGCCGTAAATATGGTCCGATCTTAATGAAATTTGGTACAGACATGTAAAGAGGTAATCAATTGGACGAGTTCGTAAACCAGCCCGATCGGACCATCGGAAGGGAGGGTAAAGGGGGATAAACCCCCAAAAATGGGTTTTTTTGAGTTTTTTACGTAGAAAAATAAAAGTAATCAAATTTTTGTTCGCACCATTGAATTCAGCTCAAAAAAACAAACAATTTAGTATCTTGAATCATTGCTCTATCTCCATTGGTTACCGAGATATTGAAAGTGGTAAACACAGTACGTTGTCCCTATGTTAACCTTATGGGGAATAAGTAGAATTCTATATCTTGCTTATTTCTCAACATATCTTAATGAAGCTTGGTTTGTGGCTTCATCTAGATGAGATCTAATGTATTTTAGTCTAAAACCCCCGAAATTTCCATTTTTGTGGCAGCAAACCTGCATAATCATTCCCCATGTTATCCTTACGGGAAATAAAAAACATGCTATATCTTCCTTATTTTTTAACATTTCTTGATAAAACTTGGTATATGGCTTCTTCTAGTCAAGATCTACTAGATAATGAATAAAAAACCAACCAGTTTTAACATACCTGTTGCAGCAAACCTGCACACTCATTCTCCATGTTATTCTTATGGAGATTACAAAAACATGTCAAATTTCGCTATGTTGGATTGAATTATGTTCTTTTGAATTTGAAATTCGCTGAGAATGCAGGTCTGCTGCAACGGGTGTATATTTTGATATGTCACTATTTTTATTCCTGGATTGGTTAATGAAATTCCATGCAGTCTTAGAAAAGTTTCTTGAAGAATCTATTTCACTGATGACAAAGTTGGATTTAGCTACAAGAATTTTTTCCTATAGTCCTTCTTTTTCAAGTTATACTCATGTCTCAAATATGGATCACGGGTGTTTACCCAGTCATAATACAAAAGCAAAAGTTCCTGCTTAAGAGCCATTATCTCATCAGTAAGCCATTTTTTATTCTTAACACTACTTAATTTAAATGTCTTAGTAGGACAGGCTACCTTGATGTAATGTTTAATAGTATCAATAAAAATACCATATTTGCTGTTAACAGTGTTAGCGTGAAAGACTTCGTTCCATTGTTCATTACCTAACCTAAAAACAAGTTCTTTAAGATTTTCATCATTGAAATCCCTACCCCTAACACTAACATTACCTAACCTAGTCACAGTACCACACAGCGGTGTCTCAAGCAAAACTGCACAGTGATCAGAGACCACAGCTTCAACAGCGAAAGAAGTACAATCAGATAAATTTGTAAAAAATATATCCAAGCAGCTCTCTGAATGTTCTGTGAACCTAGTAGGACTAAAATTCACCTGCTTTAAACCAAAACAATTTACAATGTTTGAAAAAGTTTCATACTCAACTGGATAAGTATTAGAATCAATATTGAAATCTCCTGCTAGAATGATATTTCTTAAGTTAAAAACTATCGATTTAAGATAGAGTTCTAAATTGTGAAAAAAGGACTCGAAATTGCTTCTGTAAGGTGGCCTATAAACGGGAGCCACAATAGTGAAAATATCCGAGACAAAAAATCTACAATCGGTAACTTCAAAAATTGATTCAACTGAAAATTATGTTGTAATATTTCTAACCCCTAGATCAAGGTACCTATTAGGTGTTAAAGGTACGACAACGTCTTTCTTATTAGGTTTTATTTAGTTTAAACGCTAGTTTTCGGACTTAGTGTTGAATTCGTCCCAGATAGGGTCGAGCCCTATTCTCCTCACACTACGGCTGTAACCGAGACTAATTAGTTTAATTGTCTCGGTGCCGACGTGTATTGTTTTTTTAAAGTAAGACTATTTTTCTAAATTCATTTTAACCAATTTAAAGTTACAGTAATTAGTGATTTTATTGAGTTGGTTCAGTCTTACTTGTTAGTTTCCCTGCTGTTGTAACAGGCTTAGACTTGTCCAAACCTGCTGTGCTTCAGGAGTGTAAGGTCTGTCCTGCTCCTGTAATTACTGGTCACTAGTGAAATAGTTTAATGGTGTTTCTTGATTAGGGTAAACATTAACTCTGGGTAACTAGTGTTAACTCTGAACATCTCACAGAGCTAGGAAAACAGCAGAGGGCATTTTACTTAGAAGGTGTTTCCCGATTTAGTCTGTCCTAAGTTGAATGCCATCTAGGTTGAATATAACTGAGCTCTCATATTTGAATATCTGATAACTACTGTGATTTCGATCCTCGACCCCTGGAATTATTCCAGCGACCGAGCTGAGCGATTCCAAAGCCTCCGACAACCCGTGACGTGATTTCCTGCGGTTCGGTGTACCAGTGTAACCGATCATCTTTTCTCCCACCAGGAAATATCCGTCACAATCGTTCACCTAGTCCGGTTTTGTCACAACCAAGAGAAATGCAACAACAGTTGTTGGATACAAACCACAATCGTTCACCCAGTCCGGCTAAGTTACAACCAAGAGAAACACAACGGTTGTCCAATTCAAACTACAATCGTTCACCTAGCCCGGCTACTAAGTCGCAACCGACACAAACACGACAACTGTTAACAACGTTAGTACACAATTTCCAAGAATTAGAAGGCAAAATGAGGGATATAATAAGGACCGAGATGGACAATATAGGAAAGGAGATCATGAGGGAACTACGCTCGGAAATCAAACAAAACGAAATTAGGTTCAATAACCAAATAGCAGAATTGAGAGAGGAGATTAATCATATGATCCAGGAGAAAATTAATGAGAGCTTAGGGGCAAAACCTAATAAAACAAACAAGCCGATTGACGTACACATTACTTGCCCCGGTAACCAAATTAAAGAATTTCCTAAATTTAATGGAAAAATGGAGAATCCAAATGAATTCCTCACCAAGTTGAAAAATTATTACGTAAAGGAAAATGAACGAAGAGCCTTACGAAATGAAGTAGCCATAGACTCAGAGGAGCTGTTGGATATCTGTTTACAAGGTTCCTCAGCTAGATGGTGGGACATGATAAGAAACTCCGTACATGATTTTGAGGATTTTGAAAAGTATTTTCTTGGGAAATACTGGAGCGAGGAAATTCAAGATGGGTCAAAGAGGAAATTAAATTTGGAAAGATTTGTACCACAGAGGGGACAAACAAGAACCGAGTATTTCATTGAGAGAGTGGTGCTAATGCAAAACATGACACCGAAAATAACTGAAATAGAGATTTTTCGTCGCCTGACTCGACATTTTGACAATACGATACAGCAAGCATGCAAAGTGCAGAATATAAATTCGATACGGCAAATGGAGAAATTACTAGGTAATGAAGATACCGAAGAAACAAACGAATCACTAAGAAGAGACGTTGAAAAAATTTACAAACTGAATGAAACCTCATTATAATAAGCCAAGGGACAGACGGCCGTTTGAACGAAGGGAGTTGGTAAGAGATAACATTGGTAAACGAAGTCAAGAAAGCAGAGACATTCCTGATAGGAGGGATAATTTTAACGATGGGGCGAGACGAGAATATAATGGAAGACAAACTTTCAATAAACAGTACGAAGGGCCAAGATACAATGGAAACAATAGGGGAAATGATACCTGGAGAGTGGAGACCCTCTCAAAATAGACAGGGAGAGAGGCCTCAACAACGCCCTTTAAACTAAAAAGCACTGGAAATAAAGGGGGCCTAATACAACAAACAGCAGACAAAAATAATAAATTTCCAGTGCAAAATGAATCGGAAAATATTAGGCCTATAAACAATATCTTATGTGATAAAGAGTTTTTAATGGATAAAATTAATGAAATAACGGATGAGGACAAATACATATATTATGTACCAGAAATTGATATAAAATTTGAAGGTGTCTGCGCAAAATCTATAATAGATACTGGAAGTTCAGTCACTTGCATGCAAAAGGAGTGGTTTTTAAAAAATAAACACAAATTAGGAAAATATGAAGAATTCCCATTAACAAATACTACAATTAATACGGCCATAAATCAGAAGTCTCAACAAATTAGGAATATTAGTATGGTAAATGCAAAAATAAACGAAATAAACATTCAAATGAAATGTTTGATAATACCAAATTTAATTAAAGAGATAGTGATTGGAACCGATACCATACAGGAACTGAACATGATAATTGATTTTAGTAAAAATCATATAAAAATAGGAGAGGAAAATATAAAGTTTCAAAGTAACTTAAAACAAAGTTTGAAGAGTAATATTTTATATTCAGAAGAACATATTATACAGGATAAGAAGATGAGGATAACTCATTAAACAAAGAGATAATTATGGAAGAAATAAACAAAATAGATCACTTGTATACTTCACAAAAGAATCAGTTATCAAACTTAATATGGGAATATAAAGACGTTTTTTCAGACGATGCTGGTAGGTGTAACTTGTATGAACACACAATAGAAGTTAAAAGTAATGAACCATACAAACAAATGAATTATCCTGTTCCTTTAAAATACCAAGACGCCGTTAAAAAGGAAATAAATAAAATGCTAAAAAAGGGGATTATTGAAAGGAGTAATAGCCCATACATAAACCCAATAGTAGTAGTTGTGAAAAAGAATGATGAAATAAGGATATGCCTTGATGCAAGGAAAGTAAATAACATAATTATTCCTGATCATGAGTGTAACAGGGGAATAAATGAAATAATAGCTAAGGGAAGGAACACACGCTCGTTGACTACATTAGATCTTACCTCAAGTTTTTGGCAGATTCCATTAGCTAAGGATTCAAGAAAATACACAGCATTCATATTTCAAGGAAACGTTAACAGTTCAAAGTTACACCATTTGGGCTTGCCACATCTTCAGCAGCTTTAATTAGAGCACTCAGCTTTGTATTAGGGGACGAGGTAGAAGACTACACAATGATTTATGTGGATGACATATTATGTCACTCGGAAACATTCCCAGAACATTTAAGAAATATATTTCATAAATTTAGAAATGTTGGAATGACAATTACATTTGGAAAATCACTCTTTTGAAGGGAACAAGTCCCATTTCTAGGATTTATTATAACAACTGAAGGAATAGAGGCAGACCCAAACAAACTCGAAGCTATAGAAAGATTCCCTACACCCCGTAAACAAACAACAAAAAGGCTTCCTTGGAATGATAAATTACTACAGTAAATTTGTAGGAGGTTATTCTAAAACCGTTCAACATTTACTAAAAGTTACATAAAAGAAAAATAAATTTATTTGGACTGATAAAGAGGAAAGTGCATTTTTAAATACTAAAAAGTTATTTTAAATACATGTGTATTAAAACATGCTGATCCCAATAAAGAATATTTCTTACAAACCGATAGTTCTGATTTTGCTATTGGAGGTCATTTGTACCAATATGATGACAGAGGAGAAAAAAAGCAATTATGTTCATGGGTAGAAAGTGAAAATGAGCTCTTGGCCATTGTATTCTGCTTGGAGAAAGCAAGGTATTTGGTCTTAGGAGCAAAATTGAAAATTATTACAGACCATCAGGCTTTAACGTTTTAAAAAACATGTAAACTATTGAATTCTCGGTTAACGAGATGGATACTCGCAATTCAAGAATATAACTTTACAATTGTTTACTGTACTGGAAAGGAGAATATTGTGGCAGATACGCTAAGTAAGCAAATATGTTCTACTAATGTTGGAGAAAAACATAATTCCCCTGATCTTATAATTGCTACTATCCAAAGGCAATTTTGCGATATTTTTACACTCTGCTAGCTTCATTAATTCCCATGATAAATCTATTCTCTCCATTAATCTAGCTATCCAATAGGTTAAAGAACTAAAAGGAAATTAAGAAATAATAAATCTAATAAATTTTTTGAAAAAATTATAATACCATATAAATTTGTATAAAAACCAAAAGAAATTACGCAAACAGTAAGAAACAGTAAAGATGGCAGCAGTTTTCTGAAAGGCCTAGTTGTAATTTTCTCCTTTTCCATGTAAACCTTCATGAACTATTTCCTGCAACAAAGACGTTCAAATAATTCAATTTGTAGCCTACAATTGAAATAAAATACACTGAGAAGGTATAAACAATCGTAGATAACACTACGTTCAATGTAAACAACTACAGAAAAAACTTTAATGTCTGAACAAGCCCATAATAGAAATACAGTAATTACTAAGTACAGTGTGTAATTTATTTCTGCTGTTAAACACACCCAGCTTTACATTTCTTCTTCTGACTTACTAGAAGTAGAATGAAAAACGAATAAATACTTTATTAATAAGAAATACCATTTACGAAACAAAAGTTCTAATTTACTATGAGTGTCTTTCGACATAGCCTCTCACATTTATATCACATCATTTGTTTTATGAAAATAATTCATAATGAAAATAACGTCCGCACTATTGAGTACTCGTTCATGGGACCATACTCATAATTAGACCAGTTCGTAAATTGTTAACCGAGGCGAAATCGTGGTTCGGATCCCACGTAAAAATGTAGGTCCCTTAGTTGCCATTGGCTGTTGGGCTATTAATTAACAGTCCTGTCTAAGGAATATGTCGGCCTTAGTCAGTAACAAGACTACAAGATCGCGCCACAATCATCCTTCACTCATCTGTCATTCATACTTGGCTTAAAATACCTACCTGGGTAGGTCGCCATTTCAACTAATGTATCTAATGTATCTAAAGTATAAAAATGTGAATATATGAATGTATGAAATGTTGAGAACATCTCCAATCTTAAAAAAATTACATCATATAAAATTGTAAATCTTATTAAGGATGTTTAGTAATTGAACTGAATTACAAGTGGTTTCATTTAAGTTTGCAAACACTCATGGCTAAAAAAAGTGTAGTCGAGCTTATATCTGCATGTATAGGAAAAAATTATTTTTAATGGATTTCATCACTTTTATTAACAAACTTCCAGTACCATATTTAAAATTCCAGTATAATTCCAGTATCAAAATAAAATTCCAGGATTTCCAGTATCAGTAGACATCCCGTATAGTATTTTAAATGTGAAAGTATGGATGTCTGTGTGAATGTCTGTCTTTCAGCCACGTGAAAAATACTGGACCAACTGAGATGAAACTCTGCTGGAATAGAGCCACTACATCAGGAAAGGGCATAGGCCTATTTCCTTCTTTAAAATCTCTTGGATGTAAACATTCAAATACTGAATTGTAAAAGCTATGAATACTAAAATTTGACAGTTCAAAGACAAGGTTCACTGAAAATACAGGCCATGCTTCAGCGATCCCAGCGCTGCGCCACGACACACAAGTAGGTAAGGAACTAACATCCTATGTTTACTTTTATTGCTAAACTTCAAATATCCCTTGTTTATTTACGTTTTCTTGTTTTTATTTAAAAGTAACCGATGAGCAGCACAGCTGTGAGTCCTGAGCCAGACTTTCAGACCGTTGATGTCTGCGAAACGATAACCAGCGAATGTCAGCGTACAGTAGAGTAGGATTCACCTAAGTTGGCCAAAGCATGTACTAGGCCTAATCATCTCATCAAAATTTTTTATACAAGTCACATTGAAAACATTGTTGGTTACAAATGGTGTTTGTTTGCATTTTCTCTTAACTGTCAAATTGCCACGTTGCATTTGTTTACAATATTGTTTTGTTGTCATTTGTGATAATCGTATGGATTACAGAATGTTTACAATATCACCTATTTTTAGAATTTTCTATTTTCATACAACCTTTTAACATAAAACGGAAAATTTAATTTGATTCTACTTCTTGATTGAAATATTTTAGTTTGTTTAGCTGCTTGTTTATTTTTTCCTGGACCAATGTTGATAGGTTTTGAACGCAATATGAAACAATCTTTCTTGTCAGATGCTGACTTGCAGCAAGAAGTAATGGCTATTCACAAACTCGCCTATTTTTCGTCATACATACTATTTAATAACAAAATATAAGACTAATAATCACGCCGCATCCATTACACACCCTCTCCGAGTTAATACATACTTAATTAGAAAAAAAACCCTTCAGTAATATTTAAAGTTGCGCAAGATAAATTCCAGTTGCAATATTGCATCAGAACTTTCCCCACTCATAGAACAGCACTAAACTGCAAGTAAACTGCAAGTGCTAGCAGATGTTCGCTAGCTATGTTTTCAGCATAGCTGGATTTTATGCTTAAGTTTGTAAGAAGATAATAGTTTGTTTACTTTCGTTTTGGCCGACTTAGGTGACTCCTACTCTACATAATATAAAAGAAGGTCCAAAAAAGGTCAAAAGAAAGTCCAAGTACCCTCTTTGGTTTGATAATAATATAATTTCCTTGATAAGGCGTAAAAACATTGTAAGACGTAAGTGTTTAAAGTACAATATACCTTCTGATATAAATGCTTACAAGAAAATACGAAATAGAATCAAAGTTAACATTAAAGTCGCTTTTAAAAATTACGTACAGCTTGCTGAGAATTGGATAAAATCAGATCCTAATGAGTTTTGGAATATAATTAATAAGTTAAGAGTGGTTAATAGTAGCCCTTCAGTAATGTGCATGAACGGAGAGGAGGTGGAGGGGGGAGCGCAGATAGCGGACAGTTTTGCCAACTATTTCAGTTCCGTGTATGAACCGTGTCACCTGACCGGTGAGGAGTTGTGTCGCCGGGCGCTCTGTTCTCCGGTGTCGCCGGGTCTGCCCACCATAGCGATAACCGCCGTCACACAGTCTGAGGTCCTTTCTGCGTTGAAAAAATTAAAACCTAAAAGATCTGTAGGACCAGATGGTTTACCCCCATACATATTTAAGGCTTGTGCTGAGTTGTTTATATTTCCCTTATGCTTCATTTTTAATTTTTCTATTAAAAATTCACATTTCCCTGATGTTTGGAAAAAGTCCAAGGTAGTACCTATTTTTAAAAAGGGCCAAAGGTCAGAGATTAGGAATCACAGACCAGTGTCTATTTTATCAACACCTGCTAAGGTCTTTGAATCAATACTAGTAGTGCAATAGTGGGGCTGCTGGCCCAATCAAACTTTGACAGGCAGTCAATTTTTTGACAGCTACTTCCGGTCACGTGACCGGAAGTGACGTCATCAGCTGTGACGTAGCTGTGACGTGTTTTTGGTGGGTATTTAAAGTTTAAATGCCCTGCTGTGCTGGGTATTTAAATTTTAAATGGCCGGAAGTGTGTCAAGGTCTTTTGGGGGTGTTTTTAAAAAAGATCTTGCATTTTCGGAAGATCCGAAAATGCAAGATATTTTCTTTTTTTATTTATTTGTTTTTTACAAAAGTATTATTTTACAAGTTAGTAAAGTTTGCTCCCAAATTTGAAAAGTAAGTTGTTGTCGGTGCTGAAATTTCTTGTTTATTTTCATTCTTCTTGTTGTTGTAAGTTGGCAAAAACACATTTTTTTCGTTTTGATTGTTTGTTGCATAAAGTTCTAAAGATAAACCAAACCCAGTGGTTATAAGTTGTTTTAGTTCTTCATTAAAAATTTCCAAATCCTTGTAGGTTGTAAGATTGATAGTGTTGTAGTGAATCCCGCGAATGTTGAGAGACATGACTAGAGTTGTTTACTCGACGAGAGGTGTAGCAGGAATGACTATTGCAAAGCCGGTGCTGCAGGTACCTCCGATGGTAGTGGGGGTAGTGGTGGGGGTAATGGCAGGCAGGTGTTTGTTTAATCACTTTGAATTTAATCGTTGCCACAATAGACCGAGTCGATGTTGCAATTCTTCTAGTTTATCCAACCGGTTCTTTTGATATGTTTTGCAACTACATTTACAATAGCTGAAAGAATTACATTTTGTACAAGCTTTTCCGTCAACTTGATCTTCAGGTATTCTAAAACATTTTTCTTTGCAACAATAAGTTATAAGTGTTAGATTATTTCTTTTGGATGACATGTTGGTTGTAGCTTGTCTTAAACAGAACTGAGCCTCTCAACGTTAAAGTTTCGTATTTATGTAAAGTATTCGAATAAAACTATCGAATAAAATAATCGAATAATACTATCGAATAAAATAATCGAATAATACTATCGATTAAAAGTTCAAGGTCATCCGTTTGAGGTTTTAAAAAAATACAACATATCAGTATATAAAAACATATACTGATATGTTGTTTTTTATCTTTTTATTTAAAACATTTTTTTTACAATGTTATTTTTGTGCGATGTGCAGAGTTAGTTCCGTAGAGTTGTTTCCGCTCATTCCGTGTGACACCAAATATAATGATCCTGGTTGAATTTCCCGCAGATCTTCATTTTGCAGCAACTGGACGAATCGTTTTGGAAGATATACTTGAAACTTTGGTTCATCACCCGGTGTATATGGTGCATCGGATAAAGATGCGACGACTGCGTCTCCATGCGTTGTATCAATTTTCTTCATTTCATGAACAATATAATGTTTCTGTTCTTTTAATTCTGAACATTTCTTGATAATTAGAGTATTTGATTTTGAATGCAAATTGAATTGTTCAACTAAACATTGGAGAAACTGTTGTGATGCCATCCTTCACAGGAGATGTTGTCTGTTCGGAGTATGGAGTTAGACTGATACTCGGGGTGTGTTGCCTCTTCGTTTATATAACCTTCGGAACCCCCACTACATTCTTCCGTTTGTTGTTGTAAGTAAGCAGCCAAGTGATACGCGTTTTGTAATGCGCATTGAGATTGGTTGTGTTTCGGATTTATTGTAGAAACACAAATATTTCTAGCATCAAAGTGAAATGTTTTGTCCACTTTTATGTTTAAAACTTCTTTGTTTGTGTACTGTCGTATCCAATTCTTTTTTTCCAATCCTCTGGTATATATGTGTGTAAATTGTTTGCAAAAATGAAACATAATTTTGTGTACATTGTTGTACGGTAGGAAACCTTCATACCAATGGATATGATGAAAATTATTTGTTAGCCATCTGTTTGTTATTTTAGCTTTTGACTTTAGTTCATGGACAGAACACGGTGCTTCAAATAAAAACGGGTATGCTACTTGTGTAAGCAAATCCAAAATTACCAATTCTTTTATGATAAATCTATCATCGTTTCCGCGAAATGCTTGAAATTCAATTACACAAGGTTTTGCTGCCATTTCTTCATCCTGTCTGCTCATCACGGTGTCTGCTGATCAACTGTTTTCCACACCACGGTAGGTTAGATATATATATATAAACCAGGCCGTACAGTTGTAGGCGCGTTGGTGTATGTTTAACGTGGGCACCATCCCCAGTAGGCCTACCCCACGGTTTATTCTTTTGTTAAATTACATTGTAGTTTTAACCTAGCAAAGTTTCTTCTTCTGTATTATTGTTGTTGGTGGTTTCTTCTTCTGTACTGTTGTTGTTGTTGTTGGTTTCTTCTTCTGTAGCCTCCGTTGCAACTTCGGTAAAAGGTTCAAAGTTTCTTAACTGCCTCCACATTTCCACTTCGTGAGGTATTCTATTAAAGATGGATGTATCTATTGGTCCGTATTGTAAAGTGCTTTCTGGTTGTTTTTCGCATGCATCTACCAGATATTCCTTAATAACAGAGCTTGAAAATACTAATTGTTTCATATACCTGGTAATAGGTGATGTTGCATAGTTTAAAATGTAAAATTCTTCACGTGTTAGAAGAATTTTATTTTCAAATTGTGTCGAGTCTCTAATTCTTACTTGTTGTTGACCACGATGTTTAATAATGTCAATTTCATTGTCACAATCCAAAAGTCGAATGTTAGTTTTTCTTCCAAAGAAACTGTTGGCTAAATAACATTCAATAAGATGTAGATGTTTTAAAAAGGAATCCCAAGCATTTTCTGAAAATAAAACCATCTTTGTTCCATGGCTTAGGATTACTGCGGGAGAGTAGTCTAATGATTTTACCAATCCTATCGACACACTTTTACTCATGCAAGATGAAATAGGATAAAAGATGCGAAGGAAAACTTCAGTTAAAATGTTTGGGGGAATATTTTCTTCAAGTTTTCTTTTCTTTCTTACGTTTGTTTTATTATTTTCCAACTTTTTATTTTGTTTTCCAAACTTTAAAAAGTCATCAATTTCCTTTACAATATTTTCTTCAAAATGTTTATCATCATTTTCCAATAAAGGTGCTGTTTCGGAAACGTCTTGTACAACTGATAAAGAACTCATTTTGTTTATAATGCTGTAGACGATGTTACCCATACAACTGTAGACAGTAAACTAAACAATTTTCGTTCCCGCTCCTGCTTTTATAACCGAGTGGTGGGGGTATTTTTTTTTCCTTTTCATGTTACAAAACTGCTTTTACAATTCCTGTTAAAGGTGTATATGTAACAATTTTGTCATGTAAAATTAAACAATAAGCAGATGTATCTTTGGGTACATTTTGTTCAAATTCCATTTCTATTTTTATATCTACACTGGAAGATTTTACAGATTCGTTTTGTTTTGAACAATCAACTACAACAATCGGATAGTTAGATTTAAATTGGTTTGGCGTTAATAAAGGTGTGTTTGTTTTTCCATAATATGAATTTTGGAATCTTGCGTACATATCGTACAAAACGCTAAACCTGTCTTTTGTAAAGTTTATGTTGAAGTTGTCGTATGGAAAGAATTGAGAGTTTAGAAACACCTTAAAATTTGTAAGTTTGCAATGATCAAATTCACCAGCATGTTTAGTTATTTCGTTTCTTCTTTTTGTTTGTAATCCAAATATTACATATCTTGCCTTTTCCAAATGAGTAGAAGTTTTTACAGTCCATGTATGACGTTGTGTTTCCGGTAAAACCGGATATTCATGAAACTCCCAACTTCTAAATGGTATTACGATATCACGATCTGATTTTAAAGTTCTTAATAATGAAATTCTATTCTGATCGTTTAACCGTACATGCGGTACTCTCCAAACAATTTTGTCTAATTGCATTTTCCATTCTAAAGTAGCTTCCGTTGTTCCATCAGTTGCTTGAATAATATCTTTGTCGTTTGATGATCTTAACAAAACTAATTCTTGTTTTACGTTTATTATTATTTTTCGGTAATCTTCGGCAAAGCCTAAAAGTAATCTTAAAGGAATGTAAAAGTCAAAATTGCCTGAAGTGTTTGGAGTGATTGTACTGGAATCGGGTGCTACCCATCCTGCGGCGGCTAGCATATTTTTTTCACTCGGTGTTAAAGATGCTAATCCTTTTAATGTACTTGTAATTCCCACCTTTTTTGTTGAATCTACTGTAACTCCGGAAATTTCATATCTTATTTCATCAAACAAATATGCCATGGGGTTATTTATGAACGGAACAGTACTTGCAGTGCTTCCATCTCTTTTTGTTACTCTTCCTTCGATATACAAATAACTTTCACATGGAAGTGTATAAATATCCTGTTGTTGTATGGGAATTCTAATTTCATCATTATTATTTAATTTTGATGAAGCGTAAGGGTTGTGCGTATGATATTCCTTTTCCCATAAGGTTTCGTCGAATGTCGGACCCTGCGCTATATCCAATATTTCCATTATTAATAAGTTTTAATCCAATTTCTTCTAGAAAACGAATGTTATCACTTGTTAATCCTTCTATAGCTAAAGTGCTACTGACTTGTTTACCAGTCAGCTCTTTCTTTTTAAATGATAACCCCATTTTTATACGGTTGATTTTATATGTATTCGTATAGTTATAGGTTCGTCTCTAAAATCAATATGATTTCCGTCTTGATCTAGTATGTTCACCACAATGTCTGAAATAAAACTGGTGTTTAACGGAAGGTACACCAAGTTTTGTGGCTTTTCCACAATTTTAAAACCCGGAGCGACCGTTGGATAGAATGTGTGCAATATATGAGTATTTTCACCATCTCTATAAGAACCATGTATAATATTACATGTAATATCTATACTGTTAACTTTCATTATTGTTACAGTTCTAGCACCTGAATGGTTAATATTAGGTTCTAAAATTTTTGTTGTTTTAGGAAATCCTAATAAACTACCAATTGAATGTTCTTTGCTAAAATCTATATAATATTTAGATTTAATTTCAGCTTTCATAGTATTGTTATTTCCTTTTATTGTTATATTATCTTTTCCCATATGATTTTGTATCGCTTCATTTATATCATCAATTTCATATGCTCCAGTGGGTAAACTAAATACTTGTATATCTGAATATTTGTTTGTATTTTTATCTTTTGTTTTGTAATAATGTATTTTGTCATTAACATTTTCAGTAACGTTGGGAATAGAATTATAAGTTGTTATATCTAATAATGCGGCTTCCCATAATTTATCTTTTTCCAAACGTAACGCAGGGAAAAGAACACTTCGCAAAGTAGATGAAGTTCCAGTTAATGATACTGTATAGGAAGACATCTTAAAGTTGACTAACGCTTTTTGTTAAAAAATCTAAACATAAATGTCCACAGATTACCGTATCATCAGGTTGCTCTCTTTTATAATTGTATAGTACATTTTTAGCTGTTTTAAAGTAATATTGTAGTTCTTTTGGTGGTGGGAGATTACCAAAACTATCAAAGTAGTAAATAGTTGATCCTAGTTTCTTATAACATACCCAATGAGTGCCTGATCCTTTACTATTATCTAAATTTACTATTCCGGTTTCATTTTTCCATATTTTAACAGGTAATGCATCTTTCATAAACACTCCTCTAAAAAATGGAATTTTTAAACAAGAAACATAAGTAATTAATTCTTTATCTGTTAATTCTTTATTTGGAATTAGTAATTGTTTTTTTCTGTTTAATACACACGATACGGTCTTAGGTATAATCCTCCTCCTTTTTTTATCATTGACCATATTGTTTGTTTCTTTTTATTTTTACCTGCGGTGGATCGTCGTTTTCTTCTTATATTTCCTCCACGTTTCTTTGCAGGTTTTCTTCTCCTTTTTCCACCTCCTTTCTTCTTTCCACCTCCAAACATCGTTTTACCCTTCATTGCTGCTGATACCGCTAAAGCTGCTGCTTTTTCACCGATACTAGCGTCACTGGATGTTACTCTTTGCCAAGCTTTTTCAGCAAGTGCTCTATCCGCTATTGATCTATTTTTAGTATCTGCAAACTTTGAATATGCTATATCGTGTTGTTTGCAGGCTTGATCAAGTTTATTTATTCCAAGATCTCCTCTAGCAAGTCTTTTTTTCAATTTTGTTCCTGGACCACAATATTGATAACCTCCTGGTAAATGTAGTTCTACAGGTAATAAATCGATAGCTTTGTTAACTATAGCTCCAACCGGCTTAGTAATAAGAGAAAGTGCTGTTGATGCTATTCCTCTTCCTCTCTTTATAACGTGTCGATTATGACTGATGCGTTGAACTTTCAACATGGTTTTTTATAGTGAAAGGAAATGCCAATACTTGTTTATTTTATAAATTCTTTATAATGAATGATGCACTTATCCTTTGACATTGTTTATTTATAATAAACATGTATTTTGTTTATGGGTAATAAACTTTTACCCAGTCTTTTGGTAGGATTGTATCCTTTTTATCAACATCAACTTGAGCAAATCTTAAATTTCCAGTTTTCATATTTAAAAAATATTTTTCTATAACATTTTTCTTAACCCAATGTAGTTTTTGATCAGCTTTTATGGGCTTTATCGTATTATAAACATCATATAACACTACACTTAAGAGTCTTATAATGTAATTTACATTAACAGCATCAACAATATCAATAGGGTCATCTAAGCTAGTCAATCGCAAGTTTTGACAATGAAAAAACTTTTTGTGTTTTTCTGTTCTTAAGCATCTTTCACGCCATTCTTTTACTCTAACTGCATCACTGTCATTTACTCCCATTCCAACATTAAATAGTGGTCTTTCTTTACAATCAAAGCCTTGTTGACCAAGTCTTGATGAAATTTCTTTTAATGCAGGAACTTGTCCAATTGTTGCTACATCAACATCATTCAACCCTTCTTTAACATTAGTAATTATTTTTGCATCCGCATCCCATTTGTTATTGTTTAATTTCATTATTTGACTTATTGTAGCTGCATCTGATTTTGCAGTTCCCTCCTTAACGTTAGTTAACACTTTATTTTTGCAATCAATTGACTTAATATCATGTGTAATACAATGATCTGTAACATATTGAAGGTTAACCGCATCTTTCATATCTTTAGGGTCTCCAATATCGTGTATTACAAAGTTGTAAAAGGAAAATTTATCTGTTTTTTCAGGTATGACTGAATGTAAATACTTTTTGGTAACTGAATCTTGATCATTAACAGGATCTGCTATATTGGCTATTCTAAGATCTTTTGCATCATATGCTTTATTATTACTTTTAGGATCATATCTTAAGGTTTGGTTTATGTACCACATTAAATATTCTTTATTTACCGAATCATTCTTATCTATTGGTTTTGGAAGATTTGCAATTCTATAAAAATTAGCGTTATACACTTCATTTTGAAGCTTTAAGCTAGGTAATGTTTCACTTTTTAAAGTTTTGAAATTTACTGCATCATTATCATCTTTTGGATCATTTACAAACTTTAAACGTTTGTTACTTATATCATAATCTCCATCGGATGTTAGTGGTAAACCACCTCTTTTTCCATAAGATCCTGATTTGCTTCCAGTTTCGGAATACCGTCCAAACTTATCCACACTCATGGTTATACTGAATGTTTAATCGGTTATGCTTGTATTCTATATACTCATATTTTTATGCAATTACTCCTCGATTTCGCAATTCGCCGACCAAAGCTACCCATTCATTTTCTAAACCACTATGTCCGGCTTGTTTAGCTTCATATATCAACTTCATTCTGTCAACCAATTTGTTTATATCGTTGTAGTATATTATATTAGTATCATACAAGTTTTTTAATAATCCTTTTCCTGATAAACTTGATTGATTTGTTTTTCTTCTTTTATGTAAAATATTTATTTCAGCAGAAGATAATGATTTTCTTTTTATGGGTTCCCTTCTTTTTGGTGGGAAAAGTTTAGCAATAATAGTTTTATATTTTTCTGATGCATTTCTATGAACATTAAAATTTTTAGAATAATTTTTCTTATGCGCATTTGTATCCTCCAATATTTGTTTAAAAATGTTTAAATCCTTTTTAGTATATTTATTAGGTTTCGGCTTAAAAATAAGTTCAAACAATCCTTTTGTACCCTTGTATTGTTTATTATTTATAATAATATTGTCATGTTCGTCTACATCAAGTTTGCTATCTCCAATCATTAGCCCATTTTCTTCTATTCTAGCACCAAAAGTATGATATTTTCGAGTTGGTTGTGCAGAATGTAACATTTTTAATACAAATTGTCTTGCAAGCGGCCCTTTATACGCGATATCCGAGCCCAATTTGCTCAAGTTGGATGGATTAATAGGCTCTTCTTCTTCTTGTTGTTCTTCGCTTGTAGAAAGACCTTCTTTTTCTGTTAAAACATCCGTTTCTTCACCTATTTCGCTTTCTTCTTCAGTTGTTTCTCCTTGTTGTGTAAAACTTGTATCACTTTCATATTCTTCTTTTTGTTCAAATTTTGAAATGGGTAAAATAGCATCTCCGGAAAAATTAAATGTTGAATGTTTAACATTTTGTCCTAATTGTTTTAATGGCTCAGTAATAGGTTTAAATGTTGATTCCAGAAATTTCTCTCTTTCACTTATTCCTAATCTTAACGCTCTGTTTTTATGTCTAATAGAATCACTAAGTGATTTTATTTCTTTTAATAGCTTTTCCTGATTAACCATGTTTACACCATGAAGACTTGTACGATAATGTTGTTAATTAATGTATTAAAACAAATTTATCAAAACCTATGCGGTAACGACCATCTGTTATAGCTTTATCTTTCATAATTACCAAAAATCCATATTTTTCCGCCCAAGCTTTTCCACAAAGCTCTTTGAATTTATCAAATGACATATCAGCATTTACATGATCGTTGTATATATGTTTTAGGTTTGTATCGTCTTGTTTGAATAAAACTAAAATATTTGCATTGTCTCTAATTAGTTGTTTTGGAATTTTGCTATATGTTTGTCCGATATATATGCTATCAATATTATTATGTCTTCCCATGGCAAAATAGTTTCTAATAGTATCATGATTTTCACTAGATACATCATCAAATACAAATACAGAATACGGCTTAGCCTGGTCTGGTTGCATAACACTGTCACTAGCATTAAATTTGTAATAGTTAACATCGGGCACATCAGTCAGGATCTTTTCCAACAATTGATACTTTGGTTGATGTAAGGACTTTGAAAAAATATATAGGTTATTAAATCGCAATCCTTTTGTGTTTGTAATTAAGTTAAACACAACGTTAGTTTTGCCACAGTTTGAAGGACCGCTGACTATACATCGTACAGTGTTTGGAAATAAACTGCCGTGTTTACCATTGTTGATTTTAACGTTATCTACGGTTAAATCATCAATGTTATTAATATTAAATTTATCTTTATGGTGAACAATCTCCATCTTATTCAAAGGCAGAAGAGTAAATAAGTTGATTTAAAACTAAATCAAATCTTTTATAGGTATCCACGAATCTTCAGTTTTATCAAACCCCAACCAACGTACTTTAACTTGGTCTTTTTTCCTTTGCAACACCTTTTCAACAAGATAAACATCGCCTACTGTTGACTTTAACAATTCATGTCCGTAAAAACCGCCTTGTAACAAATTTCCTTTGTTATCTTTTAAAATATAAGTTTCCGGTACAGTAGGTTGTACTTTATACACTGTAAAAACTTCGTTTGTCCAATTGGGCAGGTATTTTTTAGTAAACACTCCTTTGTATTTACTAATTCGAACTTTATCATTTACATTAAATTTTCTTGGTTTTCTTTGTTCCGCTTTTGGCTGTGTATTTTTTTTAATTCGTTGTAAAACTAGTTTAGCGTTTTTCTTATTCACTTTGTTAGGTGCCATACCGATAGTTCTATGAAACTTGTTGTTGTAATCGTTTATTAATTTTGGTAAAATATCAACCCATACGTAAGAACCTCTTTTCGAAAACATTTTATACATTGCACCTTTTAAGGTTCTATTAAATCTTTCAATTATAGCTGCCTTTTTCTCAGAATTTGTGGAATAATGATTTATGTTATATTTTTTCATTAACAAGGCAAAATGTTTATTGAAAAATTCTTTCCCATCATCAGTTTGTAAATGTTTAATTTTATTTTTATCTCTTTTTATAGCTACTTGCATAGCTTTTGTTATGCTGTTACCAGTTTTGTCTTTTAATGGCAAAGCATCTGCAACTTTAGTAAAACAATTAATAATCGTAAGTATGTATTTAAATCCTTTATTTATTTTACTATGCGGTTGCATTTCAATTAAATCTGCTTGATATAAATCATTTATTCCTTTTACAACAGTATTTCGTCGTGGAAACTTTATTCTTGCAGGTTTATGAAGTTCATTAACAATCTTTTCCTTTAAGTCTGTCATGATGATTTTACTAACAAAGTCAAGTTAGTATTGAGTGTTTCTTTTTCTGCATCCGCTTTTATAGTTCAAGGTCATTTCAACATATTTTAAAAAAAGGGGAAATCACAGCGAGCATGCTGTAATTTCCCCTTTTTTTTCTTTTTTTCTTTTTTTCTTTTTTTATTTTTTTTTTCTTTTTTTTCTTTTTTTCTTTTTCTTTTTACTCATTGATAGGATTGAGAGAGTAGTGGCCGAATGGTAGAGTGTGAATTTTGTCTGGAAGAATGTGTCGTTTGTCATCATTGGAGCAGAGTGCTTTTTTCACTTCTGTTACGCTGTACAGTTGATGGTTGAAACTTCTGATGGTGTTGAATTTTGCAGTTATAGTCGTTTCTTCAAATAAGCATTGCTTGTAGTGTTCAAAATTTACATTCTTCTTAAGATACAAACTTTTTACTCCCTTAGCTTTTTTAATAATATTGTTTTCTTCTTTATGCAATTGTAGTGAATACAATTTTGACATTAGTGCAATAAGTTCTTTCAGCAAAATTCCATTTGCTTCGTCTTTAAATTTTCCAAGTTTCTTTTTGTTCCGATCATTGTCATAATTTAAATGATCTTTTGGATAGTCACTAAAATCAAATTCATTTTTGTGAACAAATGTTCGAAGATCCAAATACATATCTTCAGTAAGAATCCAGTAGATGAAAGCGTCCGTGTCCATGTAGGCGATTCCGATGTTATCTCTACCGTAGAAGGCGACCATTTTGTTGTAGTGGAAATCGTACATGTGGGTTTTGGAAATATCCAAGATTGACATTCCAACGTACAACGGACGATCCATTTTCACGCTTGTCTTCTTCATAGATACTGCCACAAGGTTTTCATTGATGATAACGGATGTTTCAAAGTTTGGTTTTTGTACAAGTTTTTCTAGTTTTATAGGATCTGTAATTAATTTAACATTTTTGTGTTTTCTTTTGTTTTCCAATGTTTTTCCAAATATCGCATTATTCATTAATTTAAAAAAGTCCTTTTGAAATGTTGATGTTGCAGCTGCTCTTCTTCTGGTGTTTGAATCAATGTACGGTTTTAACCAGCAAGATTGGGAAAATTTTAAAACTCTATGAATTTTGGTTATACGTAAACCCAATTGGAGTGCTTGTTGAACAACCCAAAAGTGAGCTACGTATCTTTGTTTATTTTCAAGAGTCATCATTAATTTTGGATGTTTGCCAATTGGTGAAACTTCTGTTTTTGCAAGGAGCGGAAGATCGTAATGAAAATCATGCAAGTGTTCTGGATATTCAAAGTCACAGTCCAATATGTATCCGGTGTCTCCGTCTTTTGAAATTTGCGAAATATCACCAATAGAGTCTGGATTAACCCATTCAAAGTTTCCAAAAGGAAGTGGATTAGACATGGCCCATCCGTATAAATTGTTGGCATCGAAATATCCTAAGAACACTGATGGTTTTTCTTTATCGTAGTTTGGAAGATATTTGTTGTTAGCTTTAACATGTCTAGTAACACTTTGGGTCAATCCACCTCTAACGCCCGATTCGATCATCAACACCATGTCAATATCTGTTAATAATTGAAGGTTGCACTTTGTTTCTTTTAGCATAGCTTGCCAAGCTAGTCCTGGAGAAGTATAAGAATGAAGAGGGTCTAATCCGTAAGCTTCAAAGCAGGTGTTTCTAAATTCTTCCATCACATCGCAGAGAAGGGTCACATCAAGTTTTACATAAAAGTCAGAATAATCTCCCAGAGTGTTCATTTCCAATTCGTCCCAAACTCTGCATGCGTGTTGATAGTCTTCAGGTGAAATGTCCAAATCGGTAAGTTTACTTTTGAAAGCTTCTGGTGGAGGAAGTGACGTTTCTTGAAATTTATGTAGTCCATCGATGTAATCATACGGGAAAACTCCTTTCCGAAGAACCAAATCCATTTTTTCTGCAGGTACAATTTTGCTTGTTTCTATTAAATTTTGTCTTCTTAAATTTTCAGAAAGTTTCATAAGACTGGAAGGCATAAATCGAAAAGAATCAACAAATCTAAGTTTAATTTTGCCCACCTTTTTTGAAAAGCTTATAAATTTTTCCATAGTTTGTGCTATAACGTCTATTTCACCGTTGTCTCTTGCTAATTCGGGAATGATAAAATGTCCATCGTATCCGCTAAGATTGTGAAAAACCACGGGAATAAAAGATGGTAGTTTGTAGTTGATGTTACATCCGTTGCAAGCTGCACCTCTGTAGGCTCCTGTCAGATGGTCATGGTCGCGAACTTTAACTTTAGTTTCTGTAAATTGATTGTTACACAAATAGCATGTTGTTGTCGAATCATAAAGATAAATTTCTTCCGGTGTCATAGGTGACATAGGAACCACATTGCTATACATTGCTTCCACTTTCCCAGCGATGTCGTATAAATCATCAACAAAGTATCGAGCTGCTTCTTCTCCACGATAAATCTTTGGTGTAGATGTCAAACCATATTCTTGAAGATGTTCTTCAGGCAGAGTGGATTTTACTATTAAACAGTAGCTGTTTGGTTTGTGAAGTTGATACTTTGTTCTGCTTGTAATTTCCTCTCCTTCTTCTTGTTCAAGTGGAAGCAATGAAGATTCAAAATCTGCATACACTACAACGGGAATTCTGTATTGTTGGATAACTTTATCAAATTTTACTTGTGATCTGCTAGGGTGTGGTAATTTAATTCTTACTTCATAGTTTCCATTGCATAATTTTTGATGTTCCATCAACCATTCTGAACCACCTCTTCTTAATGGTTTGTTTACAAAACAAAAACATCTTTTACAAGTGGTTTTTTCTACTTTATGTTTTGATAACTGTTTGCAAACTAGAGCTTCGAAATCTTTAATATATACATAATGTGAAATATCACCTTTTGTTATTAATAATAAATCGGTATGATCTCTGCGTTCGGTGGGTGTTATACGTAAGGGATAGACATTGTTGGATGAATCTAAGCCAAAGATGTTTACAGATGCAAAAGGATTTTTCTTTTCAAATTTTGATATGTCTTGAATTGAAACAGGATAAGTCATGCCTTGAAAGTTATACATATAGGAAACCTCATCGTATGCTCTACTCGGTCGTTCCACATGATCTTCTACATATTTTGCAAGCATTGCATACTTGAAACATTCGGCATTTTCATTTTGTACATTAACACAAGATTTGGTTACTTGAATCTTCCTTGGCAAAGCAATATAACTACTACCTCTCATTCCATATCCATGTTTATGAACTCTCACATCTAAGCTTGTTATACTTAACAAACTCCATCCAGAACCTCTTCCTTCATGTTCTTGTAATTTTGTTAAAAGTTCTTCAAAACAATCATCCACAATTGAGCTTATATCCGATGCAAACATGATGGTTTTGTTTTTAGTTAAAAATCCTCTTGGTGATGTTTCATTCTGAACATTTGTAAATACAGTATCTAATAATATTCCAAACTTTATAAAATTTAATCTTCTTAGTTCATTCTTTAATGTTTCTGTTACTAATGTTTTTGCTTTCAATATAAATTGTGCTAGTTGCAATTGAGCATTGTCAATCTTAAAATGAGTTACTACACTGCCTGGTAAAGCTCGGGCGTATAATTCCACATCCAAAGATGGTCCGGGTGCGTATTGAATAACACTTGGTCTTGAATTTAGTTGTTGTTGATGGGTAGCCAGCATTTGATCTAATTCTTCTAAATCTTCTTCTTCTGCATTGTTTCTTGTTTCGTTGTTATGGTACACTTCTTTGTGTATTTGTAGTAAGTTTTCATTTTCAAAAGATTCTTCACAACTGATGCAGTAATACATGACGTAGGTGTGCTCTCCACAAAAGTTGCAGTAATAATAAGAACCACTCTTAAACTACCCCTATTTATAGACTACCCCCCACCACTTTTTCTGTATTAAACACAAAAAGTGTTAATAACAGTTAAATTTCTTATATTTCAAAACTCCTAAGTGTCAAGGTCAAATAATGCAAGTTTAAAAAAACATCTAAGTGTCAAATAATGCAAATATTAAAAAAATCTAAGTGTCAAGGTCAAATAATGAAAGTTTTAGAAAAAATCTAAGTCTCAAGGTCAAATAATGGAAGTTTTAAAAAAATTCTAAGTCTCAAGGTCAAATAATGGAAGTTTTAAAAAAAAATCTAAGTGCCAACGTCAAATAATTTAAGTTCAAAATAATACATATATTATGTGTCGTAAGTGTGATCATCATTGCTGTTGTTTAAATATGTTATTTCCAAATCGTTATCGCTTTCATCTTCCTCCATGTCCGATGCCGGAAACAAACGTCGCCGAACAAGAGCATGTATATATTGTACTGGATCATAGTTAATTGTTACAACATGTGTTAACGGTGTTTCTTCGCCTATTGCTACTGGTACTTCCAAAATATTTTCTTCATCACTTGTAGCATCAGACGTAGCATCGGATGTAGCATCGGATGTAGCATCGGATGTAGCATCAGATGTATCTTCTACTGGAATCAAACTATTTTCAAAAATACTTTCGTCATCCGTTAAGTCTTCTGGTTCAACTATTTTATATATTTTTTCACAAATTGTACATCCAAAAGGAAAATTGTTGTCTGTTGGAGGCATTATAAAAGAAACTTGATATTGTAAAATAAATGTTGAAGCAAATGTTTGAAAATTTTTCTAAGTCCGAAAGTATTAATTATTAGGAAGTTTTACAAGTCCAATGTAAAGAAAGAAGTGTTGTTGCCTGTTTAAACAGTTGCAAAAGAATGATAGGTTTGAAAATTTTTCAAAGTCCTAAAATATTAAATATTGAGAAGTTTTAACACTTAAAATATTTACAAATCCAATGTAAAGTAAAGAAAGAAATGTTGTTGCCTGTTGGAACAATGGCAAAAGAATGATGGAAACCAAACCCGCAGTAAGGGTCCTGTGGTTTGGGAGGGGGTAAGCGAGGAGGGGGGATGACCTCAAGCCGAGTTGGGGTCCGGGATCTGCGCGTGTGGTTCGGCATCAGTTGCTCGCTAGACAGTGAGGTGGTAACATGTTCAGAAGGCGCCCTGAACATTTTATCATTTTTGCTGTTTGGTGAAAATATCTTGGTGTTATTTGTATAATAACATCTTGACGTAGGACTGATTAATTTTAAGGCATGGTAGTTGTTTGTGCTTGTAGATACCCTAGGGTTTGTAGTTTGTTTTTAATTTGCTGGTTTGGTAGTTAGTATTATTTTAAAATCTTTCTTTTACTTACAATATATTTCTGCCTGGAATGTTTAAATTTAAAGTAAAATTTTTGTTTTTAAGAATGTTATATGATATGTTTTTAATACCTTTCTATTCCAATTTCCTTTTTCCAACAAGCTTGTTGAGGGCATTCCCTCTCTTGTCTTGTACTCCTTTTTAGTTAGGGACACCTTTCAATTCCAATTTCCTTTCCTTTTTTCCTTCCATCTTTTGCATGGTAAAACCAATAATGGTAAAACCGGCTACCGCTTTTGTAGTGATTACGCTCACCAAAGCGGGTCACTTACAACCTCTATACGTGCTGGATGGGTAGTTCGCCTACCTCCGGAGTTTCGCTAGACCTCAGTTGTTCTGCGTCGCTAATGGCGAGACACTGGCTCCTTTAGTGTTAGGAAATAAAAAACATATTTGTATAACATTTTTTCCTAAATTTAATTAAGCAACTTGCTATTTCAAAATAACATTTTTGTTTTAGCTTAGCGTTGTGCGCTTATGGTGAGGTGTGTGAGTTCGCTTACGTGATGATCACACTGTAATCATGATGTGCAGCGCTGGGCTGTCTAGCTATTTTTTTTTAAACTAAATTTTATTTCTTTATTTTTTTATTTTTATTAATTCTTAAACTCTAGGCAGATTGTATTGTAAATTAGCTTTTCTTCTTTTAGGTTTCCGGGGGTGTACGGTTCTGTCAAACCGTACACCCCCATTTTCTTTTTAGTTATCGAATGACCTTGACCTACTTATTTTCAAGGTCAACAAAAAGACTTAGCGAAAATTTCTAAGTCTCAAGGTCATTTATATATAGGTAGATTTAGCTTTTCTTCTGTTAGGTTTCTGAGGTGTACGGTTCTGTAAAACCGTACACCTCCATTTTCTTTTTAATTATTGAATGACCTTGACCTATTTATTTTCAAGGTCAATAGCAGTTAGCGAAAATTTATAAGTGTAAAAAGTAGGTCAAGGTCACCAAAAAATACCCTATGAACGGGGGAATAGACCGCTAAGTAATTCTTTTAGAATTACAAAGTGGTCTATTCCCCCGCTCCTATTTTTTTTTATTTCATTTTTACACTAACCTCTCAGTTTTAACAAAATGAGGTATTTGTTGTGCGCACTGCATAATGTTTGATTTACACAACACATCTTTTACCCTTTTTTAATAATATACGAACATTGTTCTTTTTAGGACTAGATTGTAAAAAGTAAAAAGTCATTTTGTTATCCCGCTTTTATAAGTAATTAACCCTCCATTGTAAATTTTGAAAATAGGTCAAGGTCATTCAAAAATACCCTATGAGCGGGGGAATAGACCGCTAAGTAATTCTTTTGGAATTACAAAGTGGTCTATTCCCCCGCTCCATTTTTTTTTTGTCTTGTGTTTAATTTGACCATTTAACTTTATCAGATGGAGATTTTCTTTCTAAATAATAATGAACATTACTGATATTTGGAATTTGAAGATTTACTGGTAATTTGAGCAAGTAGAGTTCATCACAACATCTAAGAACAACATCCCTGTTACTGATCTTTTTTACAAAAACATATTTGTGGTTTAATTTCAATCTGTTGATTTTAATTCTTTTATAGTTTTCAATTTTTTCTGGCAATTCACTTTTGGAAGGTTCAATTTTGACTTTTTTAGAAGGTTGAATTTTGACTTTTTCGGAAGGTTCACGTTTGTTATGCAAATTACACAATTTTTCACCTACACTACACAACTTCACACACCTTTCACCTTTGTTCGCTCCTTTTTTTAAAATATGAGCACATTGTTCTTTCTTAAAACAGGATTTTCTTAATTTTTGAAGTTTTTGAAGTTTTTCAGAAATTTTCTTAGGAGATTTTTTTGGTGAAGATTTTTTTGGAGAAGGAGATTTTTTCGGTGAAGATTTTTTTGGAGAAGGAGATTTTTGTTTCACAATAGAAACAACAGATGATGATGATGATGATGTTCTTGATGACGAGGAAGAAGACCTGGACGAAGACGAAGTGCCTGCCATAGCGCTGGATCCTAAGAAAGTAAAGATTACTCTGTTTACCCTGCCTTTATAACAGCTCCCCACCCATTTACCCCCTCTACTTTTCGACGTCAAAAAAATATTCATCCAAGCTTTCTAACACTGGCAAGGAAACAGTTTCAAAAGGTTGATACAAAATTTCATAAATGTCTTGGTTTAAATTATGCGAAGTTTGAAGATATTCTTCTATTTCCTGTACAAATTTCTGTTCGAATTGTTGGAATTCTTCTATATCCTGTAAAAATGTCTGTTCGGATTGTTCAAATTCTTGTTGTTCTAAGTTAAATGTTGGTGATTTCAAGTCTTCTTCCAATTTTTTAATGTAATCTATTGCATTTTGAACTATAGATTGTCTGTTAATTTTTTTTTGTTTTTGACTTTCCGGTACAACTAATTTTAATTTTTCAAAAGCTTTTCTTAATCTGTGTTGTCTTCTTTGTTCCCTTCGGTTTCTACTTAATCTTTGATCAATCGGGTATTTTTGGAAAGATTCCATAACGTTTTGTTGATTCAAAATGTAGCAAACTATTAATTCTATCCGCTCAATATATAGTGGAAACCCGGGGGAGGGGGAATCACCTTCGCCATCAAGTTGATTGGTACGTATTTAAAGCTTTGAGGTTTGCATAGCCAGACCATAACTATGAGCTCCTTGTACGAGTTGTGTTTGCAGCGTATCTGCTCAGACAACCCTATGCTTCGGCAAATTAGGGAGGTGTCAGAGCCGCTGCCGCAAATCTTGCAAGGCGAGCTCATTTATGAGCACAAAAAACGGTGTGTTTCTAAAACTAAAATTTGGTGGGAAATGCCAAATGCTGGCAAAAAAATATGCGGCCTATGTCACATGGTACGTTTTCATTAACTGAATTGTTTTTTCTATTTACAATATATTATTTTATTAATTTTCTTTAAATTAATATTTTTTTTTTAGCGGCTTCCTGGTGCGAATCCGGATCAAGAACTGTACAGATACCTGAAACATGCATCTGAAAATGTAGGATACAAATTGAAGACGCCAATAACGCAAGAATATTGTCATCTTTGTGGTTGGTTTCCTCTGGAGCAATATGATATTAAATGTATGTGTTTATAAACACATATCAATAGAAGAAATTAAATAGGAGCGGGGAACAGAGCAGCTTGTGGTTTAACCACTTACTGCTCTGTTCCCCGTTCATAGGGTATGTTCAGATGACCTTGACCTAGTTATTTTGAAGGTTTATTGTAACTTAACAAAAATTTTCTAAGTCCATAACGAGGTCAAGGTCATTTAAATCTTAGCGGAAGAATGAAAAGAATAGCTACCAACATGCATTGTTGGTATCTATTCTTTTCTTTCCTCCTAGAAAACCCCCTTAGTCCGTGTCAACTTTGATGTAAAGTTTTGTACAAAATTGTACATAATAAAGGACCCATGATTCAAGTCCTTCGTAATCCATAGAATCCGAAGTGCAACAGATTTTTGTACCGTCTGCTTTAACAGCTTCAAGTACTCCACTGATGCAATTCAGATTGCTATGATACGTTTTTATGTACCATAGTACTCTTTTGGCTTCAACAAAGTTGTGCACAGCACCAAAGATCATGAGGGATTCCATGGCAAATATAACCACAAGACTGCAGCACACCTTATATATACTGTCGGTCCAAGGCGGCGGCCTCCTATGGCGACCTGGTTAACCCAATGGAGGGCGTTGTCCTTTGCCATCAAGGTGATTGGTACGTATTTAAGGCTGTGAGGTGAGCATAGTCAGCCCATAACAATGAGCTCCTTGTACGAGTTATGTTTGCAGCGGATCTGCTCAGACAACCCTATGCTTCGGCAAATTAGGGAGGTGTCAGAGCCGCTGCCGCAAATCTTGCAAAGCGAGCTCATTACTGAGCACAAGAAACGTTGTATATTTAAAACCAAAATTTGGTTTCAATTGGCAGATGGCGAGAAAATATGTGCCCTATGTGACTGGGTACGTTTTCATTAACAGTATTGTTCTTTTCTATTTACAATATATTATTTTATTAAATATCATTAAACTATTTTTTTTTTTAGGCTCTTCCTTCAGCCGAAGAGGGAGAACCGTTGCATAGGCAAATGATATACCGATTTGGAATCATAGGATACAAACTGGAAACACCAAGACCGCAAGAATTGTGCCAGCTGTGTGGATTCTTCCCATTTGCTAAATATCAAGTTAAATGTATGTGTTTATAAACATATATTATATGTTTATAAAGACATATCAATAAAAGAAATTAAATAGGGACGGGGAACAGAGCAGTTTGTGGTTTAACCACTTACTGCTCTGTTCCCCGTTCATAGGGTATCTTCAGATGACCTTGACCCACTTTTTAAGAACTCTATGGTGGGGGGAAATGCATATATATAAACCGTGGATTAAGTAAAAGACAACATTTCCCTCATCAGCATGGAAACTTTCCGGATGTCTTACAATGTTCATTGCACTCCTGTACAACATGTTCATTTTATGTTAAATTTAATCCATTTTCTTCAAAATGTAAATTTTTTTGCAATTTCTGTTACTGGAGAAAGATGGGTAAATTTAACATTAGAAACTGTCATGGTTACAATCAACCCTTTAATAGATCCTAATTGGTTTTCAACAGTGGAATCATATATTGATACTATGGCTTTCGAACAAGGATATCATTATCTTTGGGTTGATGTTAGTTACATCAACTTTCAAAACGAAACAGATGATGATGATGGATATGATTCTGCCACATAAAAAATAGACATTAACGGAACTTCTTTCCCTGCCTTTTAGGAAAAAAGAGAGGAACAGTGTTAATTAATAACACTGTTCCTCTCTTTTTTCCGCTTAAAGTTAAATGACCTTGACCTAATTTTTATAGTTAAGAAATATACGAAGTAAAAAATAATAGAAAATGTACATTTTTTTAAGTTTTTGCGTTATAACTTTTACACCGTTGGTTATATCGAAAAATGTTACTGTACCTTTTTTGTTTGTCTTTTAATTCCGCTTAATTTGACTACCCGCACGATGGATTTGGAGCATTTTTGTTATATCCACTGCCATCGTGTACGGCGACGCAGTTCTAAAGTTGAACGGCGACGAAATCAAGTAACCGGTTTTGCCGGAGGGTGGAGGGGGGTTTCCGCGGGGAAGGGGGGGGGGAGGGGAGGGGGGAGGGGGGGGAGGGGGGGGAGGGGGGGGAGGGGGGAGGGGGGGAGGGGGGGGAGGGGGGGGAGGGGGGGAGGCGGGGGGAAGGGGGGGGGGAGGGGGGGGAGGGGGGGAGGGGGGGAGGGGGGGGAGGGGGGGAGGGGGGAGGGGGGGGAGGGGGGGAGGGGGGGGAGGGGGGGGAAAGGGGGGGGAGGGGGGGAGGGGGGGGAGGGGGGGGGTTTCGCGGGGGGAGGGGGGGGGATATAACAAAAAATGCTCCAAATCTATCGTGCGGGTAGTCAAATTAAGCGGAATTAAAAGACAAACAAAAAAGGTCCTGTAACATTTTTTGATTAAACCAACGGTATAAAAGTTATGACGCAAAAACTCAAAAATATTAATAACCAACGCGAAAACTAAACTCACCATCAACAGAAATTAAAAGATTTACAAAAACCCAAATGTTAAAAATAATAATTATTTAATAAAAGATACAACACAAAACTAAAATCTTAGGTTATTTAAAACTTTAACAAAATATTTAAGTCTCAAAAGTAGAGTTTTAAAATCAATCAATATATAAGTCAAACAAGTAAGTCTTTTGAAATTAAAATATCTAAGTCTAAAAAATAGGTTATTTAAAATAATTCTAAGTCCGAAAGTAGAACAATCAAAACTAGGTCAAGGTCATTTAAAAATTATAAAAAAAAGGGGGGTGGGGAAGCGTGGGGTCCCTACCTTATTCTACTACTTTATTTCTATACTACTTTATTATAACTTATGCTACCCCTTAAATGCTATCATGCATGCGGTTACGGTGTGATCATCACGTAAGCGAACTCACACACCTCACCGCCCTATCATATCTTAACCCCTACCTAACGTTCCCCCTATTCTATCTTATACTATGTAATATTACAGTTACGGTGTGATCATCACGTAAGCGAACTCACACACCTCCCTATAATATTACACCTAACTTAATATTACAGTTACGGTGTGATCATCACGTAAGCGAACTCACACACCTCACCGTAATATTAACCCTGACAATTAAACCACGCAGGAAATGGAAAGGTAGGTGGATTGCCATTGCGACCGACTATTATAGGAGGGCGCCTCTCCCACAATAGCCGAACGCAGTGTGTGCTTGACATAAGCCATCCCACACACCATGGCGAACATTACGTTACAGCATAACCCTCCACGTAAGCGGACCAGTTACACCTTCACCGTAATGCCAAAGAGAAACGTTGCGCGCTTGCTTATATCAGCGAGCTCGAGACTCGACCTCGCTAGCGAGCCTTGACTAGTAGGTCAACGTGTCGCTCTGCCGGGGCCGGTAGCCTTGGCCGGGTCGCTAGCCACCGCTCTCACAACTTCGTCTGGCCTACTTGGACCTGGTCGCTAGCCTCAGCTTTCACTACCTTGACTACAAGGTTGTTGTGTCTGCTGCCTATAAGAACCCCATTCGCCCGCCTTGTGTTATTCTGCCACTCGCCACCATCGCTGTTACTATCCATTCCCACGTTTTTTAACCATTTTTCCTATTTCATTATATTATCCATTTTATTATTCTTTTTATATCAACATGAACTCCTCTGCATCTTCTTCATCTACCCCCATTCTCCTGAGTCTGCTGCAGAAACCTCTGCAGCAGAAACCAACTACAATTCCGGTATCTATTGACCTTTCTTCTATTTCGACTGATTTTCTTCAAAAAAAACAAACTTCTCCCGTCCTCTCCTCCTCCATTAACGAAATAATAGCTGATGCTCTTAATGAAGATCAACCCCAATTATTTCAGAATCCCACACCAGTTACAGAAACATCAACGCCGCAAATTGAAGACATTCCGATCGCTCCAATTTGTGACGATATTTTAACTGAAGACTGGATGGAGTTGTGCGGACTGCACCCTTCTTCTACCCCCCAACAAATTCAACCCGCACCAATCAAAGAAACCCCCACCCCCCAAACAATTCATCCCGCACCAGTAAAGAACATCAGGCTAAAGGAATTAAAGAAAAACAAAAAATATAACCTGTACAGAATTGAAGAAAACAAAATTTATATCTACAACGAGGAGAGGACGAAAATTTATATCCTCACAACTCCAAAAACCAAACCACCATTTGTCCCAACAGATCCAAAATTTTTACTAGTAACAGCGGAGGGTGGAAAATTGAGAATAAATATATTAAATTAAACCTTATATTCCTTCCCCTCCTCAATCAAAGTCCACCCTGGTGGCAAAATCGGCCCTTCTAAGGGCCACCTAAGACTTTCAAATTTAGGCTTAAGTTAGGGCCTCAACCCTTGGTGACTACAAGCGGTTCATATACCTCTAAGTCCCAAAGGTTGAGTCAATAGCGGGGGGCTTTCGCTAAAGCCTCAACCCTTGGTGACTAACAAGTGGTCTGTGTACCACTAAGTCACAAAGGGTTGGACGCTAAAGCCTCAACCCTTGGTGACTAACAAGCGGTTCACATAACTCTAAGTCCCAAAGGTTGAGTCAATAGCGGGGAGCTTTCGCTAAAGCCTTAACGTTTGGTGACTAACAAGAGGTCCGTGTACCTCTAAGTCCCATAGGGGCTTTCACAAACCACCCCTTGTTAGTCACCAAGGGTTGAGGCTTAAACTTAAGCCTAAATTTGAAAGTCTTAGGTCGGCCCTTAGAAGGGCCTTTTTTTTTGCCACCAGGGTGGACTTTGGAGGTGGGAAAAGGTTTTACTCGGTAATATTTATGTTTAACTTGGCACCTTTTTTATTTATTATCAAGTGTCGAGGGTTAAGGGGAATAGGAATTTTTTTGGGAATGTCAATGACATAAATTTTGGTTTTTTCAGAATTAAAAATGAAAATAGAAGAAGATAAATGTCTTAGGATTTCATATTTTCGGTTAAGTTTCAGTTTTTTTAGATGAAATTTTTGCTGGGGTACGTTTGAAGATACAGGTGATATAGGTGGTTTGGTGCGAATTTTGGGTGGTTCGGTGCGAATTTTGGTGCCGGTAAGAATGTTTTTCCAAACTTGCTGAAAAGGTTTTCGAGCAATAGTGGTTGTAACATCATACCAATCACGATTGTTGTTCGATTGAATAATTCGTACCCCAAGCAGTTGAAGATAGGAAAACCAGTTATACCAAATCTCGGTATACTCGGAGCGGTTCATTGTGAAATTGAAGTAGGTGTTGTTAGGACGGTGGCAAAGGAAAGAATAACTTGTCGAGTGTAGAGTGTAGAGTGTGTTAAGCAATCAAGGACAGGTGTGCCGGGTGATGCAACAAGGACGACGACCTGTATTCGCCGGCCGGCCGCAAGCGAAAGTGCGGCGCAAGGTCAACCAGTTGTATTGCTAACTGGTCGGCAACAAGCGAAAGCATGCGAGGTCAAACCCGGCCCACTCGGTCTCGTTTATCTTTTAAAACTCGCATGATAGGGTTTGCAAACATATTAATTCAAATATGTTGTAAAAATTTTCTTACGATATTTTGTTACAAATCTTTTTAAGGCAAATGTTAAGAAACCATGTTTCTATTTTAATCGCAACTACAGTTTCGATTTCTTTAACTAAATATTATAGCTAAGTATTAAAGTAATATAATAAAGTAGCATCTTTAAAAATATTGTAACTTGTACAAAGTTAAATAAGTATTTTAAGCCAAATGTTAAAAACAATTGTTTAGTACTGAGATGTTCACCCTACAACACCTACGTTAGAACTAACACTACAAATCCAAAAATTGCGAGGAGTCTCTCATGGTGGTGGGGGGAGGGCAGATGTTCCGAGCTGCACATGTCAAGGGAGGTTGCAACGCCGATACTGGCACATCAGTTTGCTAGTAGAACCGGCAGAGTAAACATCTAAATAAACATGAGTTCTGTTTTATATGTTTCTTTTATTAAAGATGGACTTTGCATTGAAACGCAAAGTTTTCCTATTGATGCAGATCCTATACAACAAATTTTAGTACATCCTCCAGAAAGTTATGATTCCATCTACATTTCAGTGCAAGAAACAAACGACCCCCCACCACCAACAACTCCTGATGCACAGTAGGACACGGCTACCACACGTCATTAAAGCTTCAGCTCTTTACCCGAGCACACATGGACTCTGAGCTTCAATATAATACTGTTTCTTCTACATCTACACCAACTTCCGAACAATTACCTACTACAAATGAAACTACTACAAGTCTACAAGTAAATGAAATTTCATCAACTGTTAGTTCTGATGCGCAAGCAATAATGTTATCATTAATTGGTTTCGACTAAAAATTCAACAATGGAAGAAGAAAGAAATTCGCTACTTTACAACTTGGTTTTTGTGAACCCGTCGAAATTTATTATTTGCCTACTTTCATTTTTATGTGGTTACAATTTTGGTTACCTTGTTCAGGAAATGCTAACAGATAAAAAGGAAGAACATTCGCTATATTTTAAAGTTTATGTTTATGTAATTGCATCTTTATTTGGATACTTTGTAGCAGGATATTTTCTTGTTAATTTGTCAATTCCATTTTTTACATGGTATTTTAACAGACGTGAAAATCAACAAAACAACAGTTTGTAAAAAGAAACAAAAATTATCTTGCATTTTCGGATTTTCCGAAAATGCAAGATCTTTTTTAAAAACACCCCCAAAAGACCTTGACACACTTCCGGCCATTTAAAATTTAAATACCCAGCACAGCAGGGCATTTAAACTTTAAATACCCACCAAAAACACGTCACAGCTACGTCACAGCTGATGACGTCACTTCCGGTCACGTGACCGGAAGTAGCTGTCAAAAAATTGACTGCCTGTCAAAGTTTGATTGGGCCAGCAGCCCCACTATTGCACTACTAATACTTCACACAAGGTTACTTTTTCACGTCAAAAACTTCATTAGTCCTCATCAGCACGGATTTTTCCCTGGTCGTTCTATAGTTTCAAACCTTCTGAATTTTTCTGATTATTGCATTTCTTATTTGGACAAAGGTGGTCAAGTTGATGTAGTTTATACGGATTTTGAAAAAGCTTTTGATAAGGTTAATCATCTTTTGCTTCTTTCTAAATTAAATGCTTTAGGATTTTCAGATTCCCTAATTAAGTTTTGTTCGTCTTACTTGCATAACAGATCTCAATTTGTTTATTACAATGGTTTTTCTTCTTTAGAATTCCACGCACGGTCGGGGGTCCCACAGGGCTCAAATTTGGGTCCCCTGTTTTTCATAATCTTCATAAATGACATTGTATCATCAATTAGTAATTGTAAGTTTTTGCTTTATGCGGATGATCTAAAAATCTTTACGAATATCGAAGGTGTATCCGATTGTTTAAAACTTCAAGGTGACTTGGATAATTTATTTCATTGGAGCCAAACCAATTTGAAGTTTCATCTAAATAAATGTTTTGTAATACGTTTTTCTAGGAAGTCTGAAGGTAATCTTGTTAATTTCAACTACAAAATGGGCGATGCATCACTAGAGTCCAAGCATATCATCAAAGATCTCGGTATAATGTTCGATGAGAGGTTCACCTTTGTGAACCATGTTTTATCAACGTGTAGATCTGCTTTTGCAATCTTGGGTTTCATCCGTAGGTCAAGTAACTTCTTAAATAATACTGAGATCATCAAACTTCTTTATTGTTCCTTGGTACGATCACGTTTAGAATTTGGTTCAATTGTTTGGAATCCGTATTATGCCTATTCTTCTGATTTAATTGAGTGTGTTCAAAAACGATTTTTAAGATTTTTATACTTCAAGAAGTTTGGTCACTACTCAACAGATATTCCTTACTCTGAACTCTTATCTATGTTTGAGCTCGACTCACTGAGGAAGCGGCGGCGGATCGCTGTGTTGGTTTACCTGCATCAACTGATGGGGTAGCGGATTTGTACCCCCCGGATTTGTACCCCCCACAAAAAATGCTACGTCATTTTGACGTCACAGGAGGCGGGGCCTAAATCGCTCGAGAAACAGCCCGCGACTGGAAATGTACCCCCCATTACATTATTAAATCATCAACACGTAATTGGTTTGAAATTAAATTATTTTCCTTAAGACTGACCCCGGAATTGTACCCCCCGGATTTGTACCCCCCGGATTTGTACCCCCGTGGCCAAATCTTAGTCCTACCCCGGATTTGTACCCCGCGGATTTGTACCCCCCGTGGTCAGATTCTTAAGTCTGACCCCGGATTTGTACCCCCCAGATTTGTACCCCCCGTGGTCAGATTCTTAAGTCTGACCCCGGATTTGTACCCCCCGGATTTGTACCCCCCGTGGCCAAATCCTCAAGTCCTACCCCGGATTTGTACCCCCGGATTTGTACCCCCGTGCTCAAATCCATTTTGACCGACCATGGAAATATATCAGGTCAATCAATATTCATTGATGTTGTTGACTTTTTTAATTAGCTGTCGTAAACCAACTGCTGTTCGTAAAATTATTACCTAATATTATTCTACGATTCTACGAAAATCGTACGTTTCATGAGTGACGTATGATTTTTATTCAAGTATTTTTGCAATTAATTAAACATTTAACGAAAGCCAAGTAAAAAACGTCGCTTTTTGGTTTCGTTTTTAGAATATTGTAAATACAATCAACATTTTTAACAGATGAATTGGAAAAGAAGTTCAACTTCAGGTGTTTAACGATCAATCTGGAATGTAATTGAACTCTACGTAGAAGGGCGGAAATACATAACAGTTTTCTTGCCGTATGAGGGTTTCCCGGGAGGCAGGAGGTCAACAAACATTTTCAAATGCCCTCGGCATGCCTCGGCATTCCTAAGTGGACCTGATGGAATGTACCGCTCTTCCCTCTGTAAGTGCAATTGATGGGTTTTGGACGTTTTTACTGGAAACAGTTTACTTCCTTTGATTGACACATGTTCTTCGTAATAATTAATGACTTTCCACGCACATAACAGTTTTCGCGCCTTGTAGGGGTTTCCCGGGAGGCAGGTGTTCAACAAATATTTTCAGATGCCCTCAGAATTCCTAAGTGGACCTCATGGAATGTACCGTTCCTCCCTCTGTATGTGCAAGTAATGGGTTTTGGACGTTTTCAATGGAAAGAGTTTGCTTTATTTGATTGACACGTGTTCTTCGGATTAGTAAATAACTTAACCACAATTTGTTCCTAGGTACAATGGAGTTGGATATCCTTTGCTCGCGGAAAAGTATTTCATGCTTTTAAGTGATCTATAATAGTTCAAATTTAGACGCAAAGTTCTCATGAGACTTATGAGCTAATTTTCAGGAAGAAATAAGTCGGGAAATATATTGATAGTTATGTTCCTGAATCAATAATAAAATTTAAGGGTATTGCTTTCATTCTTTACTTAATAAGCCGTTAAGAGCCCGCTGTACTACCCGCCATATTAGGTTTAAGTCCCTTAAGAAAAATGTTATTTCTCTTGAACTATGCTTGGCTTTGAACTGAAATTACTCTTTTACCTGAAACTGTATGCTTATTACTCTTGGTTATGTTTTTCTTATTAAGAGAACTGCGAAGACAAAATTTTTAAATCTGTTCAATTAATAGATAAAATGTACATGTGACTCAAAAACGTGTTATCTACAGATTACTTAGCAGAGAAAATCTAATAACGTAATAAAATCTAGTAAAACGTAATAAAATTTTGAAGTTGTAAAGTTTAACATTGGCCTTACGAGTTGCCATGATGGCAACGAACTAAACAAGGAAAGTTTAAACAAATAAAGTCATCATAACAGCTATTTGCAAATTACAGTCATCTAGGAGAAATTCAGCGTGAGAGATGAAAATTACTTGGAGTAATAACAATTGCATTTATTATTCATGAATATTTTCGAATTGTTTTTATTTATAGTAATTGGATTAAATTGTTAAAATTGTTAAATTGGATTAAATTTTTATTTATAGTAATTGGACAGCTATGGGAGGCCTCTACCAATAACGTGCTCACTCTGTAGGGTCTTTGTTCATGATTATGAGGCAACTTTTTATTAAATAATGTCTGTTAGAACCATGTCTTATTTATAATCCTTTACAACAAATGATATAATATTCCTGCACAATGCGTTCTATGGCATTTTTTTTAACAGCTAAAGCGGCCATTTTAATTTTTAAAGCATACAATATTAAAAACCTAACTATTTAATGATTAGTACACAATACGCAATTGAAAGACTGATTTATAAGTGACTACTGAACAGAACTTCTTGATTTGTGTATCGTAACAAAGAAAGTAATGAGTAGGTTTGCTCAATTTGCTCATAATAATTGCCGTTTTTTATGGGCTACGCCCTACAGTCCTTTGTTGGTTCAGTCAATACAATACCTAAGGGTGAATAAAATTTCAAGTAAATATAGCTGTTTGCAGTAAAATTTCATGTAAAATAAACATTGCAAGCGAAGCTACGACATTAATCTAGTGTAATGAGTAAAATGGAAACACTCCTTTACTTCATACAGCTTATCATTTGTTGAAATTGTATGGTATAGGCCTACACAAAAACATTTGTTGGAGGTGTTGTACAAAAATATTTTGCAAATTTATTCGTGATACCGTCTGATTAAATCCGAAATTAACTTGTTTTCAAGGCAAAAATTAATTAAAACCTAATATATCACATGATATAATATTACTCAAATTCAAGCTTTATTTGTTTTTATTTTCCTCAAGATTGGGAGTTTATTGCTCTATGAATTGTGATTTGTATTCTGAATTATTTTTTCATTTATCACTAGAGGATCACAGATAAGGTTAAAAAGTTTTCTTTAACTACTGGTTTCTTATCATAATTTTTAATTCAAGTTTTACGATATTACAAAAGTTATGAATAAGTTTATAGAAACAAATTACTGTCAAGGGTACAGTCCTATGATACGACACCAGACGTAAAATAAATGGTTTTATCCCTAAACTGTAAACACAAAACTTAATGGTGTTTAATTTTTGCACAAGAATTATTTAAGACTAGGTTCAAATGTTGGCCGCCCCGGTGACAGCTGAAACAATTTAGTTTCAACCTAATTTATCATTACGTTTTTTTCCAGTGAAATATTTTTCTCTAGTTCTACTAAGACCGTGATTGTTGGTCTGCAAAATATTATTAGAGATTGAATGAGACAAAACTTTTTCCCAGCGATTCAATGTACAAAGGAAAAATTTAGAAATTGTATCCCCCAATACGAATAAAATGAGTCAATCGAACAGAGCAAACACTTTTCTTTTATTTATATTTAATATTTGTTATATCACTGGATGTAAATAACCGTCTTACAACACTAAACAATATATTTACACTTACACTGTATTTACAAACAAAATGGTAAATATACAAAAACCATTTTCCACCATTTTCGTATATTTACCATCTTGTATGTAAATACAGTATAAGTGAAAATATATTGTTTAGTGTTGTAAGACGTTTTTTATTTACATCCAGTGAATACAACAACACGTATCACGCTAATCAAGAAATTATTTGTTACATACATAGCGGATGGTTATAAAAAATTATATATATATATATATATATATATATATATATATATATATATAATTAAACACTATTTAACTTTTCATATACATCACAAATTACGAATATACACTTTTATTAATTAGGCCTACTCCTTTATTTACTTATGATCAGCTATTCAAATAAACTTGCCATGAGTTTTGATATAAACGATATCTTTACATAAGATTAATATGGAACCCCTTAGACTCTGAGAAGGAACCCGATTGAGCTAGGACGAAAAGTATTGCTAAAAAACTTTTCTGTGAAATTTAACATATTTATACCATTTTCATGGCAAACAATCCATAAACGTGAAACATATATAGTCAAACTAACAAATTTGTAATGAATTTAGATTTTTAAAACAATCTTTTATCCAATACTTTCATCGCGAATAAGACTAGACAATATAATAATAATAAGACATATTCGTATAATAATATTAGGTAGTAATTTAACGAACAGCCGTTGATTTACGAGAACTAATTCAAAAGGTCTAGAACATCAATGAATATTGGTCCGGTACATTTTCACAGAATGGAATGGAATTAGTTATTAACTATTACGAAGAACATGTGTCAATCGAAGGAAGTAAATTGGTTCCAGTAAAAACGTCCAAAACCCATCAATTGTACTTACAGAGGGAGGAACGGTACATTCCATCAGGTCCACTTAGGAATGCCGAGGCATGCCGAGGGAATTTGAAAATGTTTGTTGACCTCCTGCCTCCCGGGAAACCCTCATACGGCAAGAAAACTGTAATGTATTTCCGCCCTTCTACGTAGAGTTCAATTACATTCCAGATTGATCGTTAAACACCTGAGGTTGAACTTCTTTTTCAATTCATCTGTTAAAAGCTTTAGTTTTATTTACAATACTCTAAAACGAAACCAAAAAGCGAGGATTTTTACTTAGCTTGCGTAAAATGTTTAGTTAATTGCAAAAATACTTGAATAAAGTCATACGTCACCCATGCAACGTACGATTTTCGTAGAATAATATTAGGTAGAGTAGGATTCACGTAAGTTGGCCAAAGCATGTACTAACCATCTCATCAAAAATTTTTATACAAGTCACATTGAAAACATTGTTGGTTACACATGGTGTCTGTTTACATTTTCTCAGAACTGTCAAATCGCCACGTTGCGTTTGTTTACAAGTTGTTATAGGTTATAGAATGTTTACAATATCGCCTGTTTTTAGAAGTTTTTATTTCCATTCAATCTTTTTACATAGCTGCCAAAGTTTAATTTGATTATATTTCTTGATTTACAAATATTTTAGTTTGTTTAACTGCTTGTTTATTTTTCCTGGGCCAATTTTAATAATTTTTGACCGCAATATGAAACAATCTCTCTTTTCAGACACTGACTTGCAGCAAGTAATACTGGCTATTCAAAAACTCTCCTATATTTCTTTGTAAATATTATTTCATTACAAAATCTTAGACTATTAACCATGCCGCATCCATGACACATCATCTCCCTGTTAATACATAATTTATTTGGAAAAGCCCCTTAGTAATATTTTAAGCCGCGCAAGTGAACTTCTAGTTGCAAATTGCATCAGAACTTTCCCTTTATTGCAAGTGCTATACTAAACAGATGTTCGTTGACAATGTTTTCAGCACAGCTGGATTTTATGGTTAAGTTCGTAAGAAGATAATAGTTTGTTTACTTTCGTTTTGGCCAACTTAGGTGAATCCTACTCTAATAATCTAACGAACAGCCGTTGACTTACGAGAACTAATTAAAAAAGTCAACAACATCAATGAATATTGACTCGGAATATTTCCATGGACGTCAAAATGGATTTGAGCACAGGGGGTACAAATCCGGGGGGTACAAATCCGGGGGATACAAATCCGGGGTCAGACTTAGGAATCTGACCACGAGGGGTACAAATCCGGGGGGTACAAATCCGGGGTAGGACTTTAAGATTTGGCCACGGGGGGTACAAATCCGGGGGGTACAAATCCGGGGTTGGACTTAAGAAGCCATGTTTAATTGGATTTATATCAATTATGCAACTGTTCAGCCAACCGTGAGATGTCAGTTGATCAAAATACATAATAATTTATCCGTCCTAAAAGTTCGCGGCCGGATTTGTACCCCCCGTCCTGTGACGTCAAAATGACGTAGGCGTTTTTTGTGGGGGGTACAAATCCGGGGGGTACAATTCCGGTGACCCCAACTGATCGGCGGCGCCCTCGACGACGCAACTCTCTTATCTAAACTTCAGTTCAATGTTCCTCGACATAATTCCCGCTGCCGTCTGATGTTCTCTCCCCTTTACTCTCGAACTAATTTAGGTCTCAATTCTCCGTTGAATGTCATGGGTAGAATTTTTAATTCTTTGCCAATTGAATTAGATATTTTTTGCATGTTTGTTAATAGATTCCGTAATCAAGTTTTACAAAATATATTACATTAATATTTATATGTATGTTATTTATTTTTTATGTTTGTAGAATCTATTTATTTGTTTACTGATCGTTACTGATTCAATGTTTATTCACTTGAGCTACTTGTTAAATTTAGATCTCAAATTATATTTAATCTATTGATGCATGTATTGATTTAAATGTTTTTTTTATTTGTGAATGCAATTAAGGCATTACAGTGCATATTTGTGTGACTAGATGCATGAAGATATTGAAGATGGACATAAACAATTTTTCCCAGCATGAACTGATTTTTTTAACGCTACAGTGTAATTGGGTTTTATACCTGTTTTGTAGTGTTTTGTCAATAAATAAATAAATAAATAAATAAATAAATAAACAAATAAATAAATAAAAGAATACAGGACCTACCAGTTTGATAGGTCGATCAGAGTGGCTTAAGATGGAATCCAGAAAAGTTGTTCTGGTGAAATGCTGCCTCAACTGTGTTCTCATCAGGTGACTAGGATATGTTAGGCCAAATTTTTAACTCAGGAAACAAAAGGAAAAAGTCTGAAAAATCATAATTTGATTAGGCTTATCTCAAAGTCCAAGGAAATGTGAGCCCTAATCACTCACACCTCTAAGTCCAGGGGAGAACCATAAGAATAACTTTAAGACACCATTAAGGTTGTTGTGCTATTAATTAACAATCCTGCCTAAGGAACATGCCAACCTTAGTCAGTAACAAGGCTACAAGATCGCGCCACTATCATCACGATCATTACACTCATCCTTCACTCATATTCAGGGTAACGTCCTCCATGAGGTACCTGTCTTATTAAAGTGATTAAGTGATTAAGGTCATAAGGTGGAGGTCATTAACCTTCCAAATCAAGTCCAGTCTTGAATTTTTAGGGCAAAACTTTGATATACGACTCCATTGTTTTTATCGATTTTTAAAATCATTCTTCACTGTCGAATACCAATCGTGAAGAATCGATTCTAACCATAGGAACAATTAATGGTGTATAAAGTAGTAAATGATTTGATCATCAATGTAGGATATCAAATAATATTTAATTAACAAATGAAAAAGTGCAGAAAACGTTAAACTGTATTTTATTTATGTATTATTATTAAAAATTTGCTAATGTCGATACTAACGATAATATCGAAGTAAAATATCGATATTCCAATAATATCGGAAGTATAATATAGATATAAAAAGAACGATATATCGGAACCAAAATATCAATATTTCCGATTTATCGGATAGGCCTATCGATACCAAACACTAGGTTGAGGTTAGTGTAGTGATTTAGGTTGGAACTGGCTTAGCTGATAAAAATTATTTAAGATAAAGTATATTAAGTAAAAACCCGTCATAATACATTAACAATCTTATGTTACTACCTTCGGTTGTGTCATTAAGGGACGGGGGATGTGTTTGTTCACCGCATCTCAGTCTGCCCTGGGTTGGCCTGAAAAATATCTGATAACCCTACTGTTTAGGTCATCAGCAAGGAATACTTGGGACAAAAGGGGGTGGCAGCCTCTTTTCATCTTGCTATTACCCTCCCACATAGGCTTAAGGCCCATGCTTTTATATTTAGCTGAGTGAGGGTGAACTGTAACGCTAAAAGTAACCCTTTGCGGCAACGTGAAGACTAAAATCAATGCTATCGCTATTATAGTTAGGGCCCATTACCCAACTACTGAGCCACCAACTCACTAAACTGGACTTAGAAAAATAATTTCAAGTGGAGTTCTCTAAGCTTACCTTCAGTAGCCTACCATCAAACTCAACTATGTTTAACGTTAATTCTTACTCCAGAGGCTTTTTAAAGAAATTTTAAGCAATATTGACCAATTCTTTGGGTCTAAGTTAACAGCATACTGTATTTACTTGAAGCATGCAGTCTGAATAACATAAATTAATTAAACGCTTATCTTTAAAATTTTTTAGAGGTACTAAGTCTTACGTCTTCTGATCAAAACACTGACGCTGGTTTTCAATAATTAAGCAACCAATTACGGAGTAATATTCATTTTTCTGAGTAACTGTCAAGGAATTAGGCCTTAATTTAGATATAAATATTATAGAAGCAATATAATATGTAAACTATATCAGCCTAATAAAGTGGTTGCATTGTTAGTTGAGAAAGAGTTTGACATACAATCGCAGTCGGCAGATCAAGTTGAAACAAAAACGACAAACAAACAAAACAAACCGCTAGCGTTGCGCTGATTGGCTGTCTCTCTGAAGAAGAAGAAGAGCTTCTTCTTCTTCTTAACTCTGAACAGAACTAGCCACGTCGGCATTTGGTGGCCACTTGTCCCTATTAAAGAGTCAGTGGGGTGGACAAACCACGAACGCCACGAACAACCCACGAACCCACGGGCATAGAGTAATAATGAACTTCGTACCACGGGCATGGCCACGAACCAAGCAAGGTCTGTAGAAAACAAGACAAGAGAAGACAAGAATAACAGTACTCAAGTTATCTAAATCAAAAATGTAAACAAATCGTGACGTATTCCATAGACCGGAAAATATAACCTACAGCTGGGATCGTGACGTCTTTTATATACCGAAAACTTATAATTAGTTGGTTCCACAGACCTTATGGGACTTGTACATAGTTATAGTGATTTTTTATGATCTTAGATGATCTTTTATCTTGGAACTGTGTTCGCTCTCTTGACAGTGCCAATTGTACTCCTGTATTCAAAGGCAATAAATCTTTGAATCTTTGAGCATAAACAGAGTAACTGACCGAAATGTTATGACGTCATGGTCGAGGTCGTATTAAATTAACCCGGTCCAATAGTCACCCCGCCGAAACCGGTTTGGATCGCTCAGACACATGCGCCGTCAGACGAACACATGGGCGTGCCACGGAGCCACTTGTTATATACCTTAATGTGTGGCTTGGCTAGTTGGGATAAAACTGGAATTGTTCAAGGTAATGCAGAGGGATAAAATGAGGAATCGAGGGACAGAATGGGTATATTTCTATTCTCGTTTTAAACAGCTGTCGTCTAAAATCTTATCGAAGTTTTTGCTTCAAAAATTAACATGGCTTGCATCATCTACTATCTAGTACTACACTAGTATACTTTTACAGAATGTCCGGAAATAATGGTAAAATATTTTGGTATAAGATAGTAGAGCTAAAAATAAGAAAAAAACTTTATACAAACATAGATCCTAAAGTACTTTGTTTTCCGTCCTTGCGTATGTTTGTGTTTTTTACTATTTAATTATATCTCACGAATCTCTTATAAACTTCAAACTTGGTACATAGAAGACCGCTATTAAGAACTATTTTTGTAAGAAGTATCAAATTTCTCCTTTGTACTATTTCAAAATGGCGACGGGTTTTTTTATTTTCAAAGCTAAATATCTTAAAACCCGAAATTTTTAGAAAGAAAATACAAGAGACAAAAAATCTGCTAAATTTAATCCAATTAATGCTGACATTAAGAGTATAGTGATTGGATGAATAATAATGAAGAAATTGTAAATTTTCCGAAATAAAACATGCAAACATCCATGTTTTTATTAAGAAAAGGAACAATTTCTCCATTAGTAGTGGTCCGATGACCGTAATCTTAATATCAGCGTTAATTGGATTAAATTTTGCATTTTTTTGTCACTTGTATAATTTTTCTAATATTTATCGTTTTAAGATATATATTTAGCTTTTAAAACAAACAATCGCCATTTTGAAATAGTTTGAAATTTGATACTTCTTACAAAAATAGTTCCTGATAGTGGATATCCATGTACCAAACTTTGAATTTTATGAGTTAGGAAGTTCGTGAGATAGTTAAATATGTAAAAATCATAAACAGATACACAGACGGAAAACGAAGCCCTGTAGAGCCTATGTTTATAATTTTTTTTCTTATTTTTACTTCTACCGTATACTAAAATATTTTACCATAATTTCCGGACATCCTTTACCTGTATAATCAATGGTTAAACCAAGGCGACACTAAAAAAATAGTTTTTTAGTGTCGCCTTGGTTAAACGCAGCACAAACAATAATCAACAAAGCATTAATGTAAAAAGAAAATGTAAACAATTCAATTATACAGAATTAATTCATTTAAATCGTTCAGGTGATTATACGGTAAAAGGTGGAAGTGGAGGGGAGTGCCAAACAAAACTATTTCCACTTTTCTGACCGCCTATTTTCATTAAATAAAAGAATATTAAAATAAAACTTGGGCATTTTAGGTCTACTGGCCTTGTTATCAACTAGAAAGTAGGTCTACTGGTAGGCTCCCGTAATATTTCGAGAGGAAAATCCATTCTTAATATTCATCTAGAGACAATGAGGGCTATTTGTGCTACTTGTAGTTTTTCGGAAACTGTGATCAGTTTCAATGAGTTAGGGACATCGAAGTAAATAAACAACTGGAACGCTAAGTATGGTTATTTAAGTATCACGAAAGCGCGCCGTTGTGGCAGCCTTCCCCCACCACCATGATGGACCCAGCGGAAATGAGGCAATGGCGCGCGAAGTTGTTAACTCGCTCCTAGCCTGTAATAACACAGTTTAAGTACAATGATATTTATATATTCGGAATCTGCATTAAATGCAGAATGCAATGGTATAAATACATTTTACTTTTAATTTTAATTAGAATTTACACAGTTAAAAAGAGTTAAGAATTATCACATTGTGACATGAAAAATTTAGTATGCGTGGTTTTTTATTTTTGCTCTAGAAGTAAACTTTAAGCGTCAAAGTTGTAGTTAAAGATATGATATTCAACATGTAATCAAGAAATTTACAATAAAGTGTGCAGATATTTTGCAGTAGAGTGATTAATAGCGCGACGAGGTTGATTTTATGTTGCACCAACCTCCTCAGTCCAGAAATTCTTTAAAATGTTTTTGCTACTCGATCATTGTGTACCAGATTTATTTAATTTTTAATAATATTCGTTTTAAATAAAAATTGTCATTACAAGTCAGCATGCCGGTATAGAAGTCTGTCATGTCCATTTCGAGTAGGTTCCATAATCTTTCTTGTTCTAATGTGAACGTTGTCGAACACTCCTCCTGTTGGTTTAAATTCGACTCACGTGACTTGCACGTGTTTCCGTCAAAGTTAATAAATAGTGCGTGTAGGCTCTCCGCCGCGGCATTCTGTACTGTAATTCGGTCTTGGACCATGTGAAAATTAATTTAGTTTTTTAGTTCCCCATTTTGGGTAAGTTTTCCAAATCATATATTTAATTTCGTAAGGCGATTCTTTGCGTCAAAATTGTGGGCGTCAGGCAAGTCGTAGAAAGATGGGAGAGGGATCAAATTAAAGATCTCTATTCCGTGATGGCGGGAAAAATAATGAAATTGCTCGAAATTCACCAGAAAACAAGAAATAACGTAAAATATCTGCCATTTAAAAAGCATTGGGATCTAAAATGTCTGCTTTGTTTACATAAAACATGTAAACTGCTGATACTTTATTGAAAACCATGTGGTAAGGCTAGATATCAATATTTTCAGTGGGGCCTTGGGTAGATCCAGTTTGCTATGGAGGTATTTTGTACTATAATAAATAAGGATTGTTTGAATTTTCCCTCATTAGGGGCTTTTAGCCCCTTCAAGCCACTAGTATTTATTACAGTTGTATTTAATGTGTTCCACAATGGCTATTTTTGTTTGTTTAATTAATTTTTGAAGCTTTAATGTATTTTTATAAACTGGTTTAGTAATTGAATTGTATTTTTTTTAGGGCTTATGAATTTACGTAAAAGTTGATGAAAAACAATGTAAGAAGAAAAAAACTATTAAAATCAAAATCTTAACCGGCATGCTTTTTAAATATAAAAGATAACTAAGATTGATGAATGAAAACTTGAAATAAGACCAAATAAATATAATTTTGAAAAGTTGTGAGTTTCATTATTATTCAAGAAGGATTAAAATTATTCAAATCTGTCCCAATGTGTCAAGTATGGGTACAGAAAAATTGTGCTACTCTGCTCAGGCTTAAAAAAATAAGCTAAGTGTCTTTTTACAGTGAAATTTAATTTTGTGTCAAACGAGTCAAAATGGGATCTCATGTTGACCTTTTATTAAAAAACGAACTAATATACGAACTTTCAGTGAGAGGTGTGAAAGTAGATTCGTCTACTGTTGTTTCTGAATTAAGAAAAAAATTACGTTCAGTTTTGAAATTGAACATTGAACCGAGTGCTTTTAATATAAATAAAGGTATAGTTATTGCTGATGAAATCAAAACTGTTAAGGTAGCAATAGAAGAGATTATCTTAAAAATTCAGGATTGTACTAAAGATAAGAGAGTTGTTGATTTTCTTAAATGCAAAACAAAGCTTAGCCATTATAAATTACGCACAGATATTCTGAGTAATTTTAAAGTAACCGATGAGGTGAAAAGGGTAATTGATGAATTAAAAGCAAGGCTTAATGAGTGTGAAAATTCGCTTGCGGAAGTGGATGTGGATAAAGATCTTGAATCTGGAATTGAGCGTAAATTAAATGAGTCTTACCAGGAAGAAGAGGAAATAGATTGTAATTTAAAAGCTAAACTGAACAGTTCTACTATCTCAAATCCTGGGCCTAGTACGAGTAGTAATCCTATTAGTGAAGTAAACATGTTTGCTAAACTTTCAAACCCGATTGAGAAACATTTGTAAAATCTAAAATCAACTAATGGGCTAAATGTAAACGAACTGTTGGATTTTATTAAAGTAATGTTAAAGCTGAATCAAGAAACTAAGCTCCCACACACTCAAATCTTAGATTTAGTGATAAGTTACACGACAGGGCCGTTATACAATAAGCTTGTAGAATGTAAACTATCAGGGAAATCAGTAGATGATGTACACATTGTGTTGCTTAACTATTTTGTACCATTAGGGTTAAGAGAAAACTTAAAACGAGATCTTGTAAATAGGCCACAAAAACACCATGAACCTTTGAATTGTTACATAATTGCTGTCAAAGAAAATGCAAAATTATTGAATTGTTTGTACTCAGAGAATGAGCTCGTTAAATTAATAATAATGGGTTTAAATCAAGTAACTAGGAGTCGTCTTGCTTTAACTAGAGAACCAGCAGATCTTCAAGAATTAGAATTGTTATGTGTTCAAGAGCAAAATGTAGCATATGAAGATTCCCGTAGGGGTATTGTAAGCCCTAGAGTACCAGTAGCTGTTGTTCAAAGTAACAATGAACCCAAAAGATGTTATATTTGTAATAAAGTAGGGCACATAGCTAGACAATGTAGGCAAAGCACTCACCAGCAGTAACGCGTACCAAATCAAGGTTTTCAAAATCGCTTTTCTAAATTTAGTGAACCAAAAAACGCGTGATGAGGGGTGAGTCCTTAAATCATTTTGATGTTGTCTCACCCCTAAGTAAAACTAAGAACAACAATGCGAAAATTGGTCGTTTTTGAGACTTGAGGAAAGACGCAGATTTAAAAAAGAAAGAAAAACGCATGAAAATAATATGACTATACAAGGTAATGATTGGTTGAACCTAAAAGTTGACATAAACAGTATAAGTGGGTTACCTACATTGAAAGTTAATTTTTCTAAGAATATTGTAGAGAAAGGATTAGTGGACTCAGGTAGCTCTGTAAACTTGATTAGTGATGAAATGCTGTTAAGATTAAAATCAAACAAAATAGTAAAAGAAATTTTCGAGTCTAATATTGAGTGTAAAACGGCTAATAATACAAGTGTAAAAATCCTTGGTTATTGCAAACTAAAAATAAAAATATTTAGGTACACTTGGTGTGTCAAGTTTCACATTGCAAAAAATTTGTCTTGGAATGTAATACTAGTGAGTGATTTTATAAAGAAATGTGGTATGATGATTGATTTAAATAATGATTGTTGTTGTTTTAAATTTGACACTCAAAATAAAATTGAGTTTGAATGTAACCCAAGCAACCTAATTTGTAATGTAAACCAGAATGTAAAAGTAGGTTTGCATAAAGCAACAGCAGATGTTATTAAACTTATAGAGGAATTCCCTAACGTGTTTACTGATAAGATAGGTGCAGCAATTGATTTTGAGGTCGATTTAAAATTAACAGACCCTACTCCTGTGTGCCTCAAGACTTATCCGATGTCCCCTCCTAGAATGACTGCTATGAAAGAAATAATTGATGACTTACTGGCTCAAGATATAATTAGGCCATCATTATCTCCTTATGCTAGTCCTAGTTTTCTTATTAAGAAGCCAAACTCTGATAAGTTTAGACTTGTAGTTAACTACACTCAGTTAAATAGCAAGATCGAAAAGATTAATTATCCTATAGGAGACTGTAACCAAGTTTGCTAATATTTACAGCGGAGTGAATATTTCACTGTATTGGACTTATGTAATAGCTTTCACCAAATAAAGTTAAGCAAGAAAAGTAAACACATAACTGCCTTTACCACGCCATTTTCAAGTTATGAATGCAATCGAGTACCTTTTGGGATTCAAATGGGCAGTGGAATACTAAGTTCATACTTAAATAAGGTGTTTGACGACATAAAATGTAAGCGTGTAAACAACTTTGTTGACGATCTAATTGTATTTTCTAAAAGCTATGAACAACATATTAAGGACTTAAGAGAAGTAATTGGTAGGTTGAGTAAGCACAACCTTACTGTCAACCCACAAAAGGCTAAGTTTGTTTTCAAAGAAATTAAGTATTTAGGGTACCTAATTTCTAAGGATAGTATTTGTATTGATCCTGACAGGACTCAAGTAATTAAGAACTGCCCGGTTCCTAAAGATGCAAAAGAAGTAGCCAGATTTATAGGAATGGTTTCGTATTTTTCAAACTTTATCCAGAATTTTTCGGACATAGCTAGTCCGTTGAATGAATTAAGAAAGAAAAATATGAAATTTGTTTGGAGTGAAGAGTGTCAAGCTAGCTTTGTTAAGTTAAAAGATTGTATTATGAATCCACCAGTTTTGGCAGTTCCGAACTATGATAAACAATTTACCTTGTATTGTGACGCTAGTGATAGGGCGTGTGGTAGCTGCTTAATGCAAGATCATGACGGTAAACTAAAACCAGTAGCGTTTTATTCGAGAAAATTTAATGAAGCAGAAAAATGTTTATCTGTGTATGAAAAGGAAGCCCTGTCCTGTCCATTTGCTCTATAAATAAATTCAGATCTTACTTAGAAGTACGCCCATTCATACTAAAGACTGATAACAGCGCACTAGCTTGGGTGTTGTCTAATTTCAGAAAATTAGGTAAAATTGGTCGTTGGTGTGAAGTAATTTTAAGTCTTCCTTTTACTATTGATCACGTCAAGTCCAGTGACAACAAGGTAGCTGATTATCTTTCGAGAATATTTACTTCTATTAATGAGTCTGAACAAGTCCAGTTAAGTAACATAAGTAACTCTGTAACTTCTATTCAAGATAAGGTAAACTGTCAAACAAACAAGTTTTGTGCGTATGAGAGTAAATTAATGAAGCAAATTGAAGGCATCAACTCAATAGTTGATTTTCCTTTAGCTTTCAGTGACTTTAAAACACATCAGCATAATGATGCGGAAGCTCAACAAATTATAGACAGTGTAAAAAGAGACGAGAATCAGTTATGTTATTTTTTAAATAAAGGTGTTTTAATGTACAAGAAAAATAACAACAGCTCTCCAAAAATATATTTGCCTAACAATTTAACGGACATGGTATTTAAATGCTTTCACAATTCTATGGCGGGAAGTCATGTGGGAAGTTATAAAACAATACAAAGAATAACGCAGTATTTCTACAGACCTAATTTGGTAAATGAAATAAAACAAAAGGTAAGAGATTGTGACCTCTGTTATCAAGGTAAGCCAGCTTCTAAGATTTATAATGGACCTTTAATTTCTAGCCACTCACAAAATGTAATGGATAAATTATACATTGATATTTTTGGGCCTCTTGTTAGGGGAAAGGGAATGCACAAAAACCTTCTCTTGATTTTAGATGATTACAGTAAATATGTTTGGACCGTACCAATCCGAGATGCAACAACTTCTAGTATTATTAAAGCTTTGGAAAATGTTGTATTTAAGAATTTCTCTTTGTGTAAAGAAATTGTATCTGACAATGCTAAGTATTTCACGAGTACTCAATTTAAGAATTTTCTATTTAACAGAGGGATTATTCACAAAACAATAACACCTTACGTCCCAAGGAGCAACAAGTCCGAACGTTATTTAAGAAATTTAAAGTCTATTTTTCAAATTTATTTCCATGACCAACAGTCAAATTGGGACTTAAAATTGTGTAAAGTACAAATGTCAATGAGCTCAGCTGTAAATGAATCAATAAATTGTTCTCCTTTTGAAGTTATGTTTCAGAGAAAACCAAATTTAACTTTAACAAATTTATGGAAGTTGAACGAACTTTTAGGAAGTGATGTTGTTTCAAACGAAATTGCGACGAAACTTACTAAAGTGGTGGACAGTTTAAAAAAGTCAATTCACAAAAATCGATCAAGAGATAAGTATAATTATTAATCTAACGCACAGCATCCGTTCAAAAAAGGGAGTATTGTGTTTGTAAAGACTTATTATTTAAGTGACAAGAGTAAAAAATTCATGCAAAAAATGGGTTTGAGATATGATGGACCATACAGGATTATCTACTTCCTAACCGATGTCACCTGCCTGGTTCAAAAATTAAACGATGTAACGGTGATAAGAATATGTCATATTTCTCAATTAAAAATGAAAAGATGAAAACCAAAGAAGAAGGAGGTAACAAGTAATGAACTCTTTAGTAATAAGAGAACCTCAAATGCTTGTGTTATGTTCTTTTGTTTTAGGTGAACGAGGAAATGCTATTAAAGTGCCAAGGAGGAAATATTTGCATTTACCAGTAAAATAAAATTATTGGATTTATCGCATTATTATTGTTGTACATATTTGTAAAAATGTTTTGTGTCGTTAGGTTTAAGAGTATGTTTGCATATGGTTATTTTTTAGGTAAATAAAAGGGTTGAATTTATTCACATGTACATGTATTTCAGTGCACAAGTCATGAAGCGCAATATATGAGACTAGTTAAAAATCATTAAAAGGAAAACAAGGTTTACTGTCACTTAATGAATTATCTAGTTAAATGGTTTATAGAAAATGTGCTTAACCGTACTTAATTTTCAGGCCACACTTAACAGTATAGTTTAAGGAAGTGAGAGTTGAAAATCGTGGCTATGATAAATGATGACAATAAAAAGGCATTGTAAATGTTATAATGCGAGGTTATTGTTGTAACGTAAAAAAGGTTTTATCGAAGATTAAAGCCGAAAGGAGGAAAAAGAGGTCATGTGTAATTATAAAAAAATAATAATAAAGGTTTTATTTATTTTTCAAGGAATATTTTGTTGAAAGAATTATGTTATGGTAAAGCATGATGAGTAACGATTTTATTTTTCGATGTTTGGTAATAATGAATTACATATAATATTTTTTTTTAGAGCAATGATTTATGAAATGAATTCTGAGTTGAAATGTTTCATTTTGGAATTATTTATCGATGTCTGGGTAAAATAAAAAAAAGTCAAATGTAATAAAAAAATGTTACCGTTTGTACGTGTTTCCTTTTGACGTATTACTGTACTTTACTTGTTTCCACTTTTCACTGAACATTTACTGAACTTTTACTAGCGCGCACGACAAATACTGTTACTTACTTACGAAGACGACACTTCACTACTCTGTAATATTTCAAGTAACGCGTATCAAGTAATTTAATGCAGTTATTGTAATGAGGAATTTGTCCAGCTGAGTCGGAGCGATAAGGAGGCTGCTACCTTAAAACCGGGCGAATATTTCCTGTTATCTGCATGCCGCTCCTACCTTATTTGCTGACGGATGGACACTCGACTTGGACATTGTCACCCACTACATCGTCTCCACAGAAGGATGGACAACCAGACATCAATCACAATTGAAGTTGAATTTGATTTAATTTTTTTGATATTTTGAAAAACTTTGAAATGGACTTTCATAACTTTATTATGTGATTCAATGAATTGTGTCTATTTAAATGCCAATTTTTATTTTTTTAGGGGGAAAATTTGTACCAGATTTATTTAATTTTTAATAATATTAGTTTTAAATAAAAATTGTAATTACAAGTCAGCATGCCGGTATAAGTCTGTCATGTCCATTTCCAGTAGGTTCCACAATCTTTCTTGTTCTAATGTGAACGTTGTCGAACACTCCTCCTATTGGTTTAAATTCGAGACTCACGTGACTTGCACGTGTCTCCGTCAAAGTTAATAAATAGAGCGTGTAGGCCCTCCGCCGCGGCATTCTGTACTGTATTCGGTCTTGGACCATGTGAAAATTAATTTAGTTTTTTAGTTTCCCATTTTGGGTAAGTTTTCCAAATATTTATTACAATTGTATTTAATGTGTTCCACAATGGCTATTTTTGTTTGTTTAATTAATTTTTGAAGCTTTAATGTATTTTTATAAACTGGTTTAGTAACTGAATTGTATTTTTTAGGGCTTATGAATTTACGTAAAAGCTGATTAAAAACAATGTAAGAAGAAAAAACTATTAAAATCAAAGTCTTAATCGACATGCTTTTTAAATATAAAAGATAACTAAGATTTATGAATGAAAACTTGAAATAAGACCAAATAAATATAATTTTGAAAAGTAGTAGGGGGTTATTGGGGCTACCACCGCGAGGAGGAGCAGAGGAGCATGACGTCACAGGTCACGTGACCCCCCCCCCCGAGACCACCCACGACGACCCCCCCCCCAACCCCCCCCCCAACAAAATGGAGTCGACCCCCCCCCCTTGATTGATGGATGATTGACAGGTGATTGACAGGTGACAGGTGATTGATGCATAACACATTGTATGATGGTTTCACAATAATGTCCACTAACAAAGGTTGATGGGTTTCTAAATGAATCCTTTTGTACCATGACATTGACGAATGAAGAGCTTTGTCGGCTTTGAAAACCTAATGAATAGACCAACCCTCTTTTCTTCTCACACCTGCGTTAGCGTCGCAGTTTCTCTGGCGTTCCATTTTAGCTTCAGATGGAAGGAGAACAGCGAACAGATAACATGACTGTGCTGCGGCTCGTGGATTCACGGCGGTCGTCGTTGGACTGTTTTAAGTGTGTTGAAGAATGGGAGCGTAATTTACTCCCATTAATTATGAATGACAGCAACCATATTAAGATCAGAGTACACCAGTTTGCTGTCCATGGCGTGCCACGGTTGACTACATCTCGTCCCCCACGGCACTACAACGCATGGCGACTTGGAAAGCTAGTCAACTGGCTTCATCGAGTCGTTCGTCATGGCAACACTGTCGTCGAGGTAGAGGTCTACTTGTATACACCATCAGAGTAGAACCCTCGTCAGCAGTCAGCAATAAAAACGGCCTTTCTAAAGGCCACCCTAAACTTGTAGATTAGTTGTAATAAATATAGATTATAACATACCCTCTCGCTCGCGATTTCTTCAAGTAGTAGGTGGATGTAGAGGCTCCTACCCTGTGGAGGTGGATGACCCCCCCCCGACAAAATGGCGGCCAACCCCCCCCCCATTGATTGATGGATGATTGATGGATGATTGACAGGTGACAGGTGACATGACACCTCATTATGTTCTCTTCGATATAGGGTTGACAGGTTATTTTCTGAACACATGAGTTTCGCAGTGTGCTGCGCACTTCTCACAATGGGACCTCATTAGCGGGGATACAATACTGAAAGGAAACCATTATATTGTGACATTGACGAATCGTCGTCAACAATCCCTTCCTAGAACTTTCTCAACGCACCCTAGTGCTCCGACGCACTCGGCTAGCCAGAACGATTTTGGAGCTGGCACGATGAAGACTCTGGTCGAATTGTGTGTAGAACGTGTGGCCGACAATTTCAACACTTGGCCAGAAGCTGCTCGCGCACTTGGGAATGGGGAGATTCCCAAACCAATACTGTTATTGGTGCTGCGAGAGGTGTTTCGGAGGGAGTATCCGGCCGACTTTTGGGGCGATATTAATGTCCCCTATAGATTTATATATTAAAAAGTAGCTCCCTTTAAGCCAGCTGCAACAAACGGCCTTTTTAAAGGCCACCATAAACTTGTAGATTAGTTGTAATAAATATTGATTATAACATACCCTCTCGCTCGCGATTTCTTCAAGTAGTAGGTGGATGTAGAGGCTCCTACCCTGTGGAGGTGGATGACCCCCCCCCCGACAAAATGGCGGCCAACCCCCCCCCCGACAAAATGGCGGTCAACCCCCCCCCCCGACAAAATGGCGGCCAACCCCCCCCCCCCGACAAAATGGCGGCCAACCCCCCCCCCCTTGATTGATGGATGATTGACAGGTGACATGTCATTCCATTGTGTTCCCTTTGATGTTGGGTCGACAGGCTATTAAGTGAACAAAAGACCGCCGAACTCGGCTGCGTGTTTGCAATAATGGGACCCAATTATCCTTTGATGTAGGGTTGACAGGTTGTTATTTGAACAAAAGAGTGCCGCAGACTGCTGTGCACTTATCACAATGAAACTCCATTAGCGGAGTACAATACTGAAAGGAAACTATTGTGTTCTGACGTTGAAGAATGAAGGGTTTCGTATTCAATTATCGCCAACAACGAAACGTTTAACAAAAGAACTACGGATCCAATCATCCCTTGATGTAGGGTTGACAGGTTGTTATTTGAACAAAAGAGTGCCGCAGACCGCTGCGCATTTATCACAATGGGACTCCATTAGCGGGAACACAACACTGAAAGGAAACTATTGTGCCGTAACATTGACGAATGAAGGGTTTCGTATTCAATTATCGCTAACAACGAGACGTTTCACAAAAGCACTGCGTGTTGTAAACAGATGCCTTTGACGACCCTCGTCACTGTTGACAGGCTTTTAACGGCCCCCAATTAACGGTAACAAAAAGGTTCCAGAACCTTCTAGAAGGACTGAGAACGTTCTGGCCCCACCGAACAATAGGAACTGTGCGCCAATTCCAGGAATCTGAGACGTCACTGGCGGTACTGCAGCGTTCTCGCTCGACTCTGGTCAGAAGTGGTTTGGTGTCCGAAGTGAACAGACGTGTCGTCTCTGCGCTCCTTCGTGCAAGTGTTGTGAAATACTTTGTGATTTCGTGTAAGTGATTATTAAATTGTGTAACCGTAAGTAAATAGGTAATAAGTATTTACGAAATATATTAAACCATGTTTCTAGTATTTTCATGCTAAAATATCTTTATTTTATACCAAAACTTACAGTACCGAGTTGATTGCACCATAACTTACTTCCATGAGCTAGGTTAAGTCTTTCAATGAAATCTTTTGAGTTTTAAAGAACTAAAATATTATTTTAAAACAACTTTTTACTTTTTAAAAATTATTTCGGGTTTTTAATTTTATAAATTTAATCCGTGTCAGGTTCTGCTAGAATCTATCTTTAAAATTGTTTCGTTAGTAAATATTACAAATAGAAACTTTGTTTTAACATTTTATAAAATAAAAATAGGGATTATTATCCACTGGATAAAGTGTTAGCCCAGTCACTACGCCAACCAGTGATAAATTTCCTTAGCCACTGAATATTGTGTGTTAGTCACTGGATATTGTGTTTATATTTTATAAATTTAAACTGTGTTAGGTTTGGCTAGAATCTATCTTAAAAATTATTTCGTTAGTAAATGTTTCAACTAGAAACTACTGAATTTGGTTCGGCTAGAATTTGTCTTTAAAATTATTTCGTTAGTAAATATTACAACTAGAAACTTGGTTTAAAACAGAACAAAAATTTTTTTTTTTTATTTTAATTTTTAATTATTATTTTTTTTTATTTTTTTTTATTTTAATTTTTAATTTTTTTTTTATTTATTTTTTTTTTATTTTTAATTAATGAATTTTTAATTAATTAATTAATTTTTGATTTTTAATTAATTAATTTTTAATTAATTAATTCTTAATTTTTTTTTTTTTAATTTTTGATTTTTTTTTTCTAATTAATTATTATTATTATTTTTTTTTTTATTTTTTTTTTTCTAATTAATTATTATTATTTTTTTTTATTTTTTTTTTCGACTTCTGTACGGTACGTACGACTTTACTTTATGATTAATTAAATTTAAATATTTATGTTTAGATCTACTATGGATTGCCAGCGACGTTTTGTGTGCGGGGTCTGCTTCGCAGACTTCACCGAAAGGCGAAATCTCGTGCGACATATGAAGGACCACCGTGGCGTGCAGGAGAACCACCGGTGCCCGCAGTGTCCTGTCACGTTCAAGCGGCGGGACAACCTTTTGCGGCACCAGCGCGCGGCCCACGCCCCGACCCCTTCAGCAGATCCCGCCCCTGGCCCGTCATCCGCCGCAGCCGACCGGATAGGTGGGTAATAATTTAAGACTTATGTAAATAAAGCTGGTTTTTTATTGTGTGTACAGTTTATTATTCCCTCATCTCTAATTCTTACTATGATGTATTTTCAATTTAATATGTGTGTCAACTATTGGGTTAGTGTAAATTAACACACATGTTGATAAGTGAATTGGTTAAAGAATTAAAAATGTTAATAATTTACAATATGAAAATAGAGTTTGAATAGCTGAGATTATTTCAAAGATAAATATAACAATAACTAGGTAAGTAATGAAAATTATATCTTGTGTTGTCAGGTGCTTCGCCTATCGCAGGTCACGCTGCGGATTCCCCCACCCCTGGCCCGTCATCCGCCGCAGCCGACCGGATAGGTGGGTAAAAATTTAAGACTTGTGTACATAAAGATGAATTTTTATTGTCTGTACAGTTTATTATTCATTCATCTCTAATTCTTACTATGATGTATTTTCAATTTAACATATCTGTCAACTATTGGGTTTGTGTAAACTAACACGCATGTCGACAACTAAATTTGTTAAAAATTTAAAGTGTCAATAATTTACAATATGAAAAATAGAGTTTGAATAACTGAGATTATTTCAAAGATAAATATGTCAATAAATGAGTAAGTAATGAAAATTATGTCTTGTGTTGTCAGGTGCTTCGCCTATCACAGGTCATGCTGCGGATTCCCCCATCCCTGGCCCGTCATCCGTTCCAGACGACCGGACAGGTGTGTGAAATAATAATGAATTATTATTTTCTTCTAAAATTTAAAACTAATTAATGAAATACGTTTATCGAATAATGATTTATGTAAATAAAGCCGGATTATATGTGTACTATTTTTTTCCCTTAGTCCCCATTGTTTGATTTAATAATTGTATTTTAATAATAATCAATCAGGTAAGTAATAGATGTTGTGTTGTTCTGTTTAAGGATTCGTGTGTCCCCACTGCCGCCGGTGCTTCTCCAGACGTGACAACCTGGAGCGTCATGTCAGTCGACTACACCGGGGATCCCAGGGCGGTAGTGGGCCTGCACCATCACCTGCCACGGACATCGCGCTGGACTCCCCCGCCCCGTCGACGTCGTCAGGAAGCGGAGGCAACGGCAGCAGCAGCGAGGACGAAGTTCCGGTGGCTATCCCCGACAACCTGCCACCGGAGACCTCACACTTCGTCGAGGTCGAGTCTGGCTACCGCGGACGTTTAAAAACCTATTGCCTGCGGGAGCCGGACTCCGAAGGCCTCACGTTGCCGGAGTTCCTGACGACCATCTTCGAGGACATCGTTGCTCTCATGCACCGAGTATTAGAATTCGTCACCGCTGTCAAAATAAACCTCTGGGTCGAATGCGAGTTTGAGGACGTGCACGGAGAAACCTGTCGCCGTGCATTCAAAACCAAAAACGTCCCCGTCCTCCGTACTGATGACATGGAGGACATCTGTGGGGACTTTTTTCACAAATTAGTTACTGAAAAAGAGCAGTGCGAGATGAAAGGATCTGGCTGGACCTTTGTTCGGGTGTTAGACATGGAGGTCAGGGTCAATGTCTATCGCCCGCTCAAAGGTAGCTCCTACATCACGCTACCGCCCTCCATAGACAGAAAAAAGGCAGTTATCAATGTTGTCAATGAGGACCAGCGATGTTTTATGTACGCTGTCCTCACTAAATACATCAACTTTACACCTGAACATAGATTGAAGGCGGCAGATTTCACCCCTGACCTTCGTGCACGCTCCAATTTAGACTTTTCAGGTCTCGAGTTTCCGGTGAGGCTGGACAAAATCGGTAAGTTCGAGGAGATGAACCGGGGGGTGAGTATCAACGTGTACGGCCTGGACCTGGAGAAGGTATTTGATGAATTTTCAGGCCAGTACAAACACAAATATATCGTGTACCCCCTGCGAGTCACCAAGCAGGAACTCGATAACCATTTCGACCTGCTGTACTTAACCGATGTAGGGAGATGCCACTATGCCTACATTTCTAATTTCGAAAGGCTGGTTAAGTCTCAATTGACGAAGCACAAGGAGAGAATTTTCATTTGTAAGCGGTGCTTCGCCTTCTTTAACAACCAGCCTACAAAGCTGAACCTGAGCGGTGCGGATCGACTTAAACAACACAAAGAGTACTGTTACGAACACGCACCGCTCCGTACAGACATTTCAGGAGAGAAGAAAATTAGGTTTAGCCATTTCGAACGGACCCAACGCAGCCGTTTTACCATCTATGCGGACTTTGAAAGTATGTTGGTACCGTACGATGGTGAACGGCCACTCAACCCCACCCCAACAGTGGCCCCTCCAGCCTGGGACCCGGCAACCTCGAGACCCGGGCTCCCCCACCACCGCCACCACGGAGATTCACCCTCATCAGCTCATGTCACCACCCGAAACGTACATGTCCCTTACTCGTACGCCTACTACATCCGAGACGATTACAGGGATGATGACGATGGTGACGTCGACGATGGAGACATCCCCACTAGCGAGACCTTTTCAAAATTTCGCCTGTACAGTGGTGAGAACGCGGCCCAGCACTTCATGGCGACGCTCCGTAAGGATATCAACACCATCGGGCAGATCCTCTACGGACGACGGCGACCCGGGAATCCCCCGAACCTTACGGCAGCGGAGGAGGCGGAGTTCCAGACGGCAACTACATGTCACATCTGTAGGAAGGACTTCGCCCCGACCGACATCAAGGTCCGCGACCACCAACACTCACCACCGTACAGGTATCGAGGTGCCGCTCACCAGTTATGCAATTTGCAGTACAAAGAGCAGGATACGGTGAACGTGTACCTCCACAATCTAAGTAACTATGACGCTCATTTCATTGTGCGGGCATTGAAAATTGACAAAGGAGATGTAGACGTGCTCGCCAACAACGAGGAAAAATACATCTCCTTCACGAAACGGTTCGAGTACCCGAACGCAGGCCGTCACAACAGGCTACGAGTGCGTTTCGTGGACTCGTACCGATTCTTGGCGAAGTCGTTGGCGACACTCGCTTCACTCCTGCCCGAAGAGCGTCTAAAGGTCTTGCGAGCCCGTTTTACCGACCCAGAGGAATTCCAACTGCTTCGGAGGAAAGGCGTGTTCCCCTACAAACACATCACATCGTTGGAGGTATTGCAAGAGAACACCCTTCCCCCCGTTGAAGCTTTCGAGGCGAGCGTATCAGCGGAAGATTACGCCCACGCTCAAAGAGTATGGGAGAGATTTGGCTGCACAACCCTCGAAGACTATTCCAATATCTATCTGACGACCGATGTACTACTGCTGGCCGATATCTTCGAGGGTTTCCGGGCGATGTGCCAAGAACACTATAACTTGGACCCGGCACACTACATCACTCTCCCGTCGTACGCGTGGGACGTTATGCTGAAAACAACCGGCGTGACCCTCGATACCCTACAGGACGTAGACCAGTACCTGTTCTTCGAGAAGGGTATTCGAGGCGGACTTTGCCAATGCGTCACCCGCCATGTTGTAGCGGACAACAAGTACACGAGGAACAGCGAACAGGAGAACGTTGACGACACTTTCCTCATGTACTTCGACGCTAATAATTTGTACGGATGGGCAATGTCCGAGCCACTGCCGTACGGAGGCTTCGATTGGCTGTCCGACACAGAAATCGCCGGTCTGGTCGAGAACATCAAGAGTATGGCGGTAGACGGCGAGGACGGTTACGTCTTGGAGGTTGATTTAGAATACCCCCGAGACCCCGCCCTCCATGACAAACACCGAGACTTGCCGTTCTGCCCAGAAGTGGTCAAGGCACCGTCCGACCAACTGCCATACGACCAGAACGTTCGCCTTCATAGCGGAGTTGGAAAATCCGCTAAACTGATGGCCACCCTCACTGACAAGACCAGGTACGTAATCCACTTTCGCTATCTACAGCAAGCGTTGGAGAACGGATTGCGTATCCGTCATGTTCATCGTGTGTTGCATTTCAAGCAGTCCACGTGGTTAAAGTCGTACGTGACTCTGAATACCACACTCCGTCAGTTGGCCAAAAACAAGTTCGAGGTGGAGCTCTTCAAGCTCATGGTCAACGCGGTGTACGGTATGAGTCTTCAAAACGTACGTAAACACAAAAACGTGAAGATCTGCACCAACCACCGTAAATATATTAAGTACGTGTCAAAGTCGAATTTCAGCGACCGAGTGTGGTTGGACAAGACTTTGACACTACTTAATATGGCTAAGGTGCGTGTGGTGTTGGACAAACCCGTTTATGTGGGTATGTGCGTTTTGGACCATTCGAAGTGGTGGATGTACCGCTTTCACTACCTGATGGTTGAGTGGTACGGACTTGAAAACATACATATGGCCTACATGGATACAGACGGTATCGTTTACATGATCCGTACTGCGAACGCCTACAGGGACATGCTGCAGCACATCGATGACTTCGACACCAGCAACTACCCCCCAGGGCATATCTGCTACAGTAAGGACAACGCTAGAGCCCTGGGGAAATTCAAAGACGAAGCTGGTGGTCATGTCATGACGGAGTTCATCGGACTTATGGCCAAACTGTATTGCATATCGTTTCTGCGCATCAGCGATAGCGGCAGCGGCCAGGACTACGAGCCGCCTCCCATCAAGAAAGCAAAGGGAGTGAATCGCGCAGTGGTGCAACGTGACTTGACCGTAGACGACTACAGGAGATGTCTACAAGATCACGTGGTCAAGTACACGGAGAATGAGCGCTTCTTGAGTAGACGCCATTACATCTACACCATCATGGTGATGAAGCGCTCGCTGGCGCCGTATGACGACAAACGCTATGTGTGCGATGACGGCGTCAGCACATTACCGTGGGGGCATTACGCCATCGCCCCACGTGCACCGCAGGACGAAGAAATGCCGCTATCGTCCCCTGAGTTACCACCTCCGTTGTCCCCACAACCTGGACCTTCTACCGCAGAGTGACTTTGTTCGCCCACCAACACTGTCACAGAAGGTATCCAGCAACGGATATGCAGTACAGTTTGCGGTGACGTCGGTGCATGAGAGCCCATCGCACTCAAAATTCATCGTGGTGGGCCATTTAGGAACCAATTCGTCTTAGGAACAAATTGATTTTTTTCTAGTATTTTTAAAAATAAATACTATTAGTTACCATTTAGGAATAAATTTTTCATTATAAATACTTTTTCTTCTAGTCAAATATTAGTAACAAATTTTTTATTGTAAATATTAGCAACAAATTTTTATTGTAAATATTTATTTATTTTTTGATTGTAAGTAGATATTGATTGTAAGTAGCAATTGATATTGAAAATAAAACATGTTATTTATTTACGTGTGTTGATATTTATTTTCCCATGTATTATCATCTTAAAATAAATCCAGAGTTCCTATAATCTCTGGATTCAAAATAATTACTTAAACTAAAAGGATAAAGGGTAGAAATGAAAACAAGAAAGTATAATTAAAAATATAACTTTTTATTTTTCAAAAAATCTATACATCTTACAATAATGTGTTTATAGCTATAAACATTATTTTCAAATATAAATCAAGTAGAAGAAGAAGGTAAGTAAAATCTTGTGAAGAGCATCCGGACCAGCGTGTCGTTCTCAGCAGTGAAGTCACCGAAGAGTTGGACGAAATCATTCATCGACATGTCGTAGTTGGTACGGCAGTACAGGTAGGTGAGACAGTATTGGCCGCAAACCGAAGTATCCAAGCCTTGTAGTCGATACTTGTTGTGGATGTAACGCAAGAGACGTGAATTGATATTACGTCTCAGAAAACGTTGGAAGTCGGCTTGATATGGAGGTCGGCCGAAACTGTCGAAATATTCGATAATTTGTGTATTGTTGTTGAATTGTCTTTCTTCACTGTCTCTGTAGAATACTACCCAGTGTTCACCGCTTTGTGTATGCGGTTCGGTGTTGACGACTAACGCAGTCGACGGAGCGATATATGTGGGTAGACAGTCCGATGCAAACACTCCGACATGTTGTATGTTTTTCAGCTTTGCTAAATGTTTCCTTATAGCCGTGGTGTTCATGGTTTGGCGCCAATCGTCCCTCTATTGTTACCGGAACATTCCATCACCTTTTGTTATAACACGTGTGCGCGGTCGGTCTTTTGTTGTAACACGTGTGCGCGACTAATTAATTCTCGGAATTCGGACCCTCGATCTATTGTTCTGCGGCTACACGTCTGAACACGATTGTGTTCACAGTTCGGGGATGACGGGTAGGTCAGAGCTGCTGAACACCGACGATCTAATTTTGTGACGAGGACAACAACAATAACACGATCCGCAATGTGGTTCTTTGGCTGTCAACAGTAACCAACCACGTAGCAGCATACAGTTGCTCAATGCACAACGGTGTTGTACGCTTTTATGTTGACCACAACGTAGCGCGTTGGTGGATAGTAGATTTCCGATGGTGGCCAACGATCCGCATCCGATATCCGCCAAATCCACTACCAGTACTTTTCCGTTGTTTATGATAAGATGTTTCGTGGCGTATTGTTTCTTTTCCGATCCTTTTACGTAGACCACGGATTGACTGTTGAGACATGTACGTAGTTTGTCCATCATCACGTGGTACGGTATATCACCGTGATTCCAATCGATACCGTGACAGTGTTTAGTCAACCAGTAGCTTTCTCGAAGTTTCTCTTCGGATAGAAAATCACGATCGAACGGTGGACGTGCGATGTGGTGCAATAATAGTGTACCGGTACACACGTCTATAACGCTGGCTTCTTTCACTATGAAATCGTTGCTGTTGTCTTTGAAACATTGTAAATCCAAGACGACAGACGAACGGATCAATTTATGCTGCTGCTGCTGCTGCGGTGTACAATCCATGTTTACTCGTTCACGGTCACCGACGTACTGAGCTTTTTAACTGCCGAAATCCACCGACACGTTACGTTGTCGATCGATCTCGATGACGTTGTCCAGTTCCGCATAGATGATCATATTGACGGATTCAGTTAAAGCTTCACTGAACCCGATCTCGATACGTAGATTACCGTTACGTACCAAATTCCAATGACTGGACTCGTTAGCGCTCAAATCCGGTGTCAAATCGAACGCCATCAGACAATAACCTTTTTCGAAATCGTATCTTGTGATATCGTTACCGATATTGTCGAAATGTATTCCGGTACCGCTGAACAGTGTGTGATAAGCGAGTACATAGGCGTCATCCGTGTTGTTGTTGAACACGGGCTGTAACGCTTTCATCGGCACTTGTTCACCGTCCAAATACAACGCTAAATAGTTCATCTTGAAATGTTGGAAATTGAACGGATTCTTCTTGTAGTCGCCGTTGAACGCTTGATTAGTGACCATACCGAGAATAACACGTTTCGGAAGCTGACCCAAGTATACGCTGTCCAATGTTTTGCTCTGTATACCACTGGGCAATGTGATGGATTTCACTTCGACTCGTGTAATCGGATACTTAGCGGTACCGGTCTCGAGCGTTTTACTATGAGCCAACAACACGCTCGGATTGATTTTACATCGACGTACAAACAGATTCGCCTCTTTGATGTGTACTTTATAAGTGGTCGCGGTTTTCGACATGATAGAAAATGAGTTTCTCGATCTGATCAGACGTAAACGCATCTCCACACCGTTCAACAAGAACTTTTCTTGATTGCATAAATCGATATGCAGATGTCCGATCATGTCCGCATAATGACTCAGTTGAATCAGGTACCGACGATGATTGAGACCTTCGTTTTCTTCTTCACAATTATCCATATATTTATAGTTGTCTTTGTAGAATAATACACTGCATAAGTGTGATTCTTTCGCGTCCGTGCCGTAGTTCAACAGGTTTTCCAAAAACGCACGGTAGGCGTAAGTGTTGTTTTGCGGTGACACCAGTTTATTGTTCAAGTGTAAATCCACTTGACTGAATAATGAATGTAACCAATTGTTGACCGGGCCGAATTCTTTGACGGCATCGCCGGCTGCGAATTTCGTCCCGTCATCTTTGACTATAGTGGCTTGTACGTGTAGTAAGGTATGCGCTAAATCCGTATACTCGTCACCGTGACCGGGTATGACGAATTCGATAGGCGAATCGTCCGTTAATGACGAAATCGGTTTATACTGTACCCATTTACCACTGTCGATACTGGTCTGTGTCGGCGGTAATGAGAATAAATCCAATTCCGTCTTTGTACATTCGCATGATTTCTGGTGTATAAACGACATTTTCGCCGCCGTTGCTGCTTAAGAGAAAATATCGATTTGTCGTCGTCTTCTAGTCACCTTCTTTTTCTTATGTACTCGACGCTTCGTCGACGATCGTTTCGTCGTCTTTCGTTTTATCGTCGATTTACGCGCGTGTCGTTTACGCTTTTTCGCCGGAGCGGACGTCCGTGCTCGAAGGAGTTTCGTCAAAGACTGCGGTGTGACACGCGTGATACGTCGCTTCTTATAGCCGCTGCCGCCGCCGCCGCCGCCGCCGCCGCCGCGAAGTACGCGTTCGATTTTGTCGTCGGCGCGTCGTTTCAGCGCGCCGGTGAATTGTTTGAGGCGTTCGCCGGCCGTGGTTCGCGGGTCCGCGGTGCCGCCGGCTATGTCGCCGAGAAAACCGACGCCCGATCGTAACGCCTCCTTGCCCACAGCACTCGCACCGGACCTTAGTAGCGGCATCACCGTGCGCACGAGTCCGCCGAGAAAACTTCCGATACCGTGACCGCGTTGATACGCCGCACCTCTGTACACCGATGTAATACCGCCGCCGCCCACTTGTTGACTGCGGTAGTATCTGAGGTAGGGATCGTTCGTATTCATTACGATGTCGCTGTTGCTCTTCGACGTCGTCGTAGATGTAGTTTCATGCACGTAGTGCCGAACTGGAATGGCACGTGACGTCCCTTGCTGTCCCTTATATCTATTTCCGCGCTCTCGAACGAGCTTTTTATAATCGGCATGTAGTGCGGATCGGTGAAATGTACAACTTTCTGTACGCCGAACGTGTAGTCAGACGTGTCGACATTGACGATTTTCAACAGCGGTGCCACCGTATCACCGACGTATTGCGGTTCGACCAAGTCGCAATACACGTACAACTCGGCCGGAAACGCTAGCTTGATGTTCGGTGAGCGTTTAGCAAACGGTGTTGTCGACAAATTACTATCCGGTAAATAACCCAATTGTAACGCCAAAGTCGGACTCAGTACCATATTGACGACGGTATGCGAGTTATCTACCGCTTGTGTCAAGTCGACCTTTACTAAATTTGCTTCCGAGTTATATACGAACTCGATATTGAATGCGTTTATCGCTCGTGTATAATTTATCGTATTCAATAAGTCTTCAACGGTCTCGTAATGACCGCCGACTATTTTCACTCGCATCGCTGTCAACGTCAATCCCATTGTAACTACTGTCTCGGTGTATACAGTTTCGTCCATGGTCGATTCCATATATTTCGTAGCTTCCGCAGGTGTCGTATAGAAAATTATATTACTCTCCGGTGTTTCGAACGTACACGGATAATGCGCTTCGACGAGCGCTACTTCCCACTCGTCGTCGACATCGAGTTCGATAGTCGACGGAAAATGTGTCAGATAATTGGTCAACGTATTATTCGGATAATAGTTCATCGAACTATTACTCGGTAGTGTCAGATAAAACTGTTGATGTCTCATATTCGTTTCACTTCTGATGCCGGTATCCACGAATTGAATTCGTCTCCGTAACCTACCCACTTGACGAAGTATCGCTTACTGCGACCTCGACCTTTAGTATCGAGTATTTTATCGATCTGGTACAATCGATTCGGGCCTATCGTGACCTTTTGCAGTTCGTGCTCGTAAAAACGACCGACTATCGGTTTACCGTTCAAATCCTTCAATATATACAGTGGTAGTGGAAATGCACCGTACTGTCGATCGACCGTGAACAATTCCTTACTCCAATTCGTCTCGTAGCCTTTGGCGAACGTGCCTTTTTCCTTAGCGATACGTACCGTGTCACCCGACTTGAATCTGGGTTTTCTTCGTTTCGGTAGTGTATTCGGTTTGTACATGTGACGCCACACTCGATACACCGTTCTTTTGTCTCCTTTCGCCACGTCGTCAGGACGTAGTCTACCACCCAGACTTTTGTGCACACTGTTATTATAGGCGTCGACTAATTTGTCCAATACATCGATATATCTGTACGTGTTTTTATACGTCAAATAACGCCACATACGTGTTTTCAATGTACGGTTCACTCGTTCCACTACGGCCGCCTTAACATCGGGGTTTTGCGTAGTCACGTATTTTACATTGTAATCTCTGAACACGCGGTTCACTTTCTCACCTATAAACTCTGTTCCTTTGTCCGTCTGTAAACACCGTGGTGGTACGGTGTGCGGACTGTTGAAAATCCGTTCGAACGCGGCAGCCACTTCTTCGCCGCTTTTACGTCTCAACGGTTGGACAAACAATCGTTTGCTGAACACATCGATCACTGTCAACAGATAATTGTAGCCGTCATTATGCGAACTGAGCCCACGCATATCATTCAAGTCGGCTTGCCACAATTCGTTCGGTCCGTACACCACGTATCTGTTACGTAAGAAGCGTTTACGTACGGGTTTGTGCAACGTATACGTATCTTGTGTACGTAACCATTCGACTACTTCGCGACGTTTTTTCGGTCGTAACGCTCGATGAAGCGGGCTTATACCGCCGAACGAGCCCGGGTTAGCGGGATCGTAGTACACCTTTTCTTCCATCACGTCTACGGGTTAAATGGCTCCCACTTTGAAAGTGCAGCCTCACTTATATGTCGACCTTTTGTCACCCTACTAGGCGATCTTATTTGAGGTGCTGTTGCCTCCGCCCCGGCCGTTGTTTTCGATCTCAATCGTTTGGCTATCGGTGACGGACTCGGTGTCGGCGGTAACAATAGTGAGCGACGAACATGCGGCGTAGACGATGCTCTTGGTCGAAATAATAATGAACTGCGTTCTCGATACGATGACGGTGCTGGTGGTGTTGCTAATCCTTCCTCCTCCGCATACGGTTCACGTCCTATATACTGACGAGCTAGCGTATTGCTCACGTACTCGGACGGTACATTTATTTCGTTCAGTGCATTTAGAACTTCGTGCCAACCCGTAGGGACATTTTCCATTCTACGTACACGCACTATCGCGTGTAACACATCGACAATATTCGAGCCGGGTATTCTCGCATTTCGAACGATAATCGTGCCATCCGGATCCCACGAAATAACGTTACTATGACGTTTAATGAATCTCACCAAGTTACGTGCGTCTACTTGATATGTACCCGGAAATGTTTGCACTATATCTTCTTCGTCGTTCGCTTCTTGTATCACCGGTAAAGAAATAGGATTACGTTTTTGTGAAGTAAAATACAAAAACCTCTGCAACACCTGCTGGTATTGTTTCCATTTCTCCGTGTCGTTCAACGTTTTGTCTTGTAATATACGATGCATTTCAGCATCCAAACTGTTAGTGCCGGCAGCCGCTGTCGACGTTTTTGATTGTGTAACAGCGGTATTTGTAATTGACGGTTCATTACGAATTCGATCGATCAGTTCTTGTGGTACGACCACCATTTTCTTCGAGTGTTCCAGATTTGAACTATCCATTTTTCCCCCTTCTAATTAGTCACGTTATGTAACACAGACTGCAATACAGTACTCAATAGTAAAGGTAATAGAAATCCACCGCCTTTTTGCACGAGATATCGACGTTTCTTCGACCAATTCTCTCCACGCTTCACCAGACGTCTGAGCGATTTTTTGTGTTTACGCAATTGACGTTTTTGCTTATCCGACAGCCGGATATTACCGCGTAACAAGTTGTATGCGCACTCGCACACTGTTCTGATACGACTGGCGTCAAAAGCTTTCAACAACGCTTTACGTTCTTTCGGCTTAGCGTGTATCAGCGCCCTCAATAGAGCAACGTCTCTCTTGACACACTGCGACATAACGACCGAGTGACTGTTCGGTCATCGTGTACCCGGACTTATTTATACTTTTTTCGGTTGATAGACGTACTGTTGTTTCTCGTCAGGTAATATACCCGTCCGTACCCGCATTTCGTCCGGTGTAGATTGTTTCAAATCCAATAATAAATATCCGTGTGGTCTACGAGTGGCGTCTGTATAGGCCTCTTCGATAAACCTGGTATTTTCCGGATACACCTGACGAGCTAAATGTTTTATCTGAGCCCTGTCTCTAGGATTCTTAAACAGCACAATATAATGTGCGTTCAGAGAAATGTCTCTTTGTCCCCGTCCTTGATGGAAAATATTCTGAGTTATAAAGAACACACTCAGATTTCTATGATGTGATCCCTTAGTAAACAGATCTACTATAACATTAGATCCGCTAGTGGCTGATGACTCACGCATCATATCGTCCACAATCACTAATGTCGGTGTACCATCAAAATCTTCCATATTCGGTAACCCTTGTCTGTATTGTATACCTACATCAATGTCCGGTTGTAACCCCGGACTATGATACCAGAAAATATTGTCAAACACAGTGTCACACATCACATTCAAGTACTTGATAAATCTCAACACAAAATATGATTTCCCCGAACCCGAAGGTCCGGCTACTATGGCTGAAAATGGATGTTGCCATCTCAGATCCATTGTAAAGACTGATCACAAATACCGACTTACCTTCACTCTTATTACTAATTGAGGGAGTAAGGGTTTGTGAAATAAAAAGACTGGTTTTAATGCCATGAAGGTGGCTATATATATTGCTTACGAAACCTATCAAAATTTATAATCTTTTAAAGTATATCTTCTTTTTCTTGCTTTACAAACATGAATTTATTTCTTGCTTCATACAAACTCCAATGGAGAATATTTACTGCCGGGTGCTGCTGCACGTCTCACCAAGTGTAAGCGATCCCCGTAGCCGGCGTTGTACTGCTCCATCATGCTGTCGGTGATGGCATCGTTGTAGCGACGTGGAAGGTAGACGTACAAGTAGTAGTCCTCGCCGAGCTGTCCCTCCAACGTGGCCAAGATGGTCTCGCCGTACTGAGTGTTGATGCGCTCGAGTTGTGCAATTTTATAACGGCACTCTTCGCGGAGATCGGTAATTTTGGTGTACGGCACACCCGGCTTGCAAGAGTTCAAACACGACTTCAAGTCCACTTTCGAAGCCATACTTTGTTTAAGCACAACCGGTATGGAAGACATAATGCGTTCGAGACACGAGAGTCAATACGAAACACGTCCACACGGTACGAGAACTGAGCAGCGAATGGTGCTGTGGCGATCGGGGTTGTGGTAGTGGGGGAAGGATTGTGAAATAGTTTTTGGCGCTACACGTCTCCCTGTGGTGGGGACGACGCTGGTGGGGGAGGATTGTGAAATAGTTTTGGCGCCAAACGTCCCCCTGTGGTGCAATAGTTTCTAGAACATTCCATCGCCTTTTGTTCGCACACGTGTGCGTGACTAATTCCTGGAATTCTGACCCTCGGTCTATTGTTATTGTTTTGGCGCCAACCGTCTCCCCCTGTTGTGAAATAGTTTCTAGAACATTCCGCCGCCTTCTTTGTTCTCACACGTGTGCGTGGTTAATTCTTGGAATCCCGACCCTCGGTCTTTTGTTGTCTCTTTTTGTTCCGTGGCTGAGTGTCTCTACGTGTTTCTCGTCTCACCGCTGTTGACGACGATCTTTTGCGTTTCACTGGAGTCGGCTGGGACATAATTGTACATTGTTCCTCTGGCGGTTTACGCCAAGCCGCTAACGGCATCATTGTTTGTGTTAAACCGTTAATTTTCGGGGCTCCTGTACTTCCATCAACCCACATATTTTGTAAATATGACAATAACGGTTTCAAATTGTTGTTAATCTCATCATCGGGGTTGAAATAAATACCGCATGTGTATGTCGGAACTCCTCCATCGTATAAATGTAATTTCAGTAACATTTTCCCACAATTATCCGGATTCTGTACTGTATATTGAAATCCACTATCGATCCAAGTAATTGCTGGTGAATCGTTTGTCGGTCTCACAATCCATCCGCCTTCTATTGTATTGGAAGTACTGTTGTCGGTTTGTACACTTACGTCATTCGATTTCTTTTTTCTTGAAACTCGTTGCTTGTCTTGTTCTTGTTGTTGTTGTAATGGAAAATATACCGCATTATCGTTTTCACCGACACTTGACTGATTCATCGCTTCAAGTTCTTTCATCAGCATACGAATGGATTCATCCACTTCATTAATAGTAGCCGCCATAATACTTACGAAACACGTCCGCACGCACTGACTGCACACACTCGACTGACGTTACGCGCTGTCCTCTAGGTGCGTGTAATCGTATTCAAGCACCTGTGCATTCTCGCGGTGTAATTCTGAACTACAATGCATAATATTCGTAAACGAATGTCTTGCTACACATAACACACTATTAATCAGTACTCTTTCACGTAAACTTCTCCGTTTGTACTCGATATGAATGATTTTTCGAAACGATATATCGATGATTTTCCTCGCATATTCGGTTGTCATAGTCGAATGAGTCTAGATGTTTCTAGAAAGTTCGAGGGAGAACTGGAAGGGATGACGTCACTGATGACGTCATAGGTGGAAAGAAATCGAGCGTGCGCGGGTGTACGGTATTTAAATTTGATTCTAACTACTCTAAAAGTTTAGGGTGGCCTTTAGAAAGGCCGTTTTTTATCGCTGTAAGGATGGAGGTAAAGGATTAAAAAGGTGAAAATATGTTTTATTTATTATTTTGTTCTTTTTTGAATTTCCGAAGCCAAGCCATGTAGTTCTCCTCTGGCCACCACCAGAGTGGACGGGGTCTGCAGAAGTGAAAATTGTCGGGGAAGTAGTACTCCAAAACCTGGTTGAAATACTGTTGTTCAGCTTCAATGGGTAGCCAGGTTTCTTCGTACTCGATGTGGTAGTTGAAGTCCAGATAGTTCATGTCTTGAAAATAGAAATCCAGGTTGTCGTCCGTTGGTGCTGACTGCCAGATAGAATGGATGCGTTCGCTCCGCCACATTATCTCGGATTCCAATTCATCCAGTTTTGTCGCCAATGTCGGGATGTAGTACCGACAGTCAAGGTCTGAATATTCCGGTGGGAAAATTGACTCTTCTTTCTTCCAGTTGATCCAGTTGTAATTTATCGGTTGTTGTTGTTCTTCCACCTCCATCCTCTCAGCTTCGACGCAGGCTCGAACCAACACCTCGTCGCTGATGGTGCAGTCCCAGCAGTCCATGATTTCTGACCGTCGTCGACAAGCTCCCAAACCAAACTGAAGGTAGAGCAGTGCGCCACAAGGGTGGGGAACGAAACCGACAATTCCGAGAACTAATGCGTCGTTCCTTATTGTTATATGTTCGAAAAGGTTCCTTCCAGATCTTTCTAGATCCTTCTAGAAGCTTATTGTTCACGATAATAGCCGTCATTCACAACTTAATGAGACACGAATGTTCCTATTCAACCCTCATCAATGTCACGACACAATAACACCCTTCCTTTACAATCAACATACCGCCTTTCTTCTCTTAATAGCCTTGTCAACCCGTGTCAAACTGATGAATGACTCCCAACATCAAAGATAGTTATTGCACAATGGGGGGGGGCTGACGTCATTCATTTGCATATTAATTAGCTCATTTGCATATTAATTAGCTCATTTGCATATTAATTACCTCATTTGCATATTAATTACCTAATTTACATATTAATTACCTAATTTGCATAATTAATGAGATCGTCGTGGGTGGTCTCGGGGGGGGGGGGTCACGTGACCTGTGACGTCATGCTCCTCTGCTCCTCCTCGCGGTGGTAGCCCCAATAACCCCCTACTAAAAGTTGTGAGTTTCATTATTATTCAAGAAGGATTAAAATTACTCAAATCTGTCCCAACGTGTCAAGTATAGGTACAATTGTAAAGCTCAATTAATGTTTACATTTTTAATAGTTGATATAAGTTAAAGAATGCAATCATTCTATAAATGTGATCATACATTTTATGTATATATAGAAGATAAATGTCAATACCGCGGCACCGGGCTGCCGTTTAGTTGAAGAAATTAATTGAAACTGGGTCTCAGCTCCGTTGAATGAAATACTCCATGTAATACAATTAATTTTGCATACTCATTCCTATATTTAAAAAAATGCCAAAGTCCAATTAACAAGGCACTTCAATGACGTGTAGAGTAGCGGATTAATTCAAGCTTTTCAAAGTTCACTTCTTTTGTATCGCATGGAAAATTGATTTATGTTTGTTCAGAACAGCTGAACAATTTATTTGTTTTAAAGTCTGTCTGTGCCTTAAATGAATTTCATATCATACAAAATCATCTGATTTTTTGTTTTGTAAACATTTTTATAGTTGAAAATACAGTTGTTTTTTTTAATTAATTTATTTCCGGATCAATACAAAATAAGTATTATGCACAGAACGTGATTTTGTTGAAACTTACTTTTGTTATTTTAATTTCATATAAAATACAGTCCACTAAACCAAAAAAAATCAGATGATTTTGTATGGTATGAAATTCAATCAAGGCACAAACACCGGTCTGACACTTAAATGGAGCCAAGTGGTAAGCTTATTGGAGCGGGTTAGTTCGAAGCACTTTAGTTAGATGTCGTTATAAAAACATGATTTTCTTCTTCTTCACTGAATCAGCCAATCAAAACCACGATAACCATACGCTAACTTCCTATTCCGTTTCCCCTGATTTTCTGTCACGACGTGTACACAACCAAAACGAGTTGGAATTAATTTGAGTGTGGGAAAATACCTAAAGTACGTTTGCCACTAGTGCAAGTTGTTTCGCGAAATGCTTTACTGTGTGATTCATATTGTGCTTAAAGCGATTGATAGAAAATAAATACGTAGATGTTTACACAAAAAGCACTCAATAAAAATTAACTAAATTAATTTTTATTGAGTGCTTTTATGTAAACATCTACGTATTTATTTTCTATCAATCACTTTAAGCACAATATAAATCACTCAGTACAGTATTTCGCGAAACAACTTGCACTAGTGGCAAACGTACTTAATCAATTTAATCTAAACAAATCGGTAAAGCCATTAAAATTGAAAGTCTAGCAAACAAAACAAGAAAACGAAAATATAAACAAAGGAGACGACGACGATGACGATCGATATATCGCATCGACGACGATCGATATATCGCATCGATCTTTTTATTTCGTAGCACTTTTATCAGACAGCGCTACTGTTCCCTTACCATCAAGTTAACATGGAAGTGACAACTCTTTACGACGTTCATTATTACTCTATGGCACAGACTTTAAAACAAATAAACGGTTCAGCTGTTCTGAACATACTCCCGGGCGTAACAGTTAAATAGGGATTTTTAAAAGTTTGTTTACTGGTCTTTTTTAAATTCCATTTTGTGTGTTTACTTCCACAACTCTTATAATATTATCACGTCCAGGGAATGTTTTTACAACGCGTCCCATAAAGTATTTATTGGGTGGCATGTGATCTTCTTTTTATTAAAACAACATTTCCTTCTTGCACAATATTGTCTTGAAATTTCCATTTGTGTCTTTGCTGCAATGTGTGGAGATATTCTTTTTGCCATCTTTCCCAAAATGAATGTCTCATTCGTTGGATGAGTTGCCACCTTTTTTTGTAGTTGATGTGCCCAGAATCCACCTTTTCTGGCAGAGAAACCAAGTTTTCCCTGATTAGAAAATGTGCGGGAGTCAGAATATTAACTTAGGATTGATCGTCCGACACTCTGCACAACGGCCGAGAATTCAGAATTCCTTCTATTTGTATGATTAATGTGTTTAGCTCTTCAAATGATAATACTTGATTTCCTATGACACGTTTTAAGTGAAACTTTGTTGACTTCCCAGAGCTGGGCTGATTCCCAGAGTCCTCCCATATTTGGTGCATGCGGAGGAATGAAATGCCAAGTGATGCTTTTGTCTGTTGTTGATTCCTTGATTACTTTTTGATTTTTTAGGAACTTTTTAATGCTGTTGTCTGCAATGACAAAACTAGTACCATTGTCTGAGTACATATGTGCAGGGATGCCTCTTCTGGATATAAAACGATTGAAAGCTGCAAAGAAGGTCTCTGTTGTTAAGTCTGAAACAAGATCTAGATGAACAGCTTTTACTCCCATACAAACAAAAACGACTAAGTAGGTTTTTCGGAGTACCTTGCTTCTTGAATTAACTTGTTTTGTTAAGAAGGGTCCTGCAAAGTCACAATCGGTAGCATGAGAACATCGAGTGAATGTTACTCTTGATTCAGGCAAATCACTCATGATAGGTTGATTTGAAGTGTTTCTGAATCTGGAACAAGTAGGACGTTTTCGAATAACATCACGAATTGAATTTCTTGCATTGCCAATCAACCAATACTTCTGTCTCAACAAATTCATAATACATTGTATCCCAACATTAAAATGAATTTTGTGTAGATGTGATATAAGAGAACGAACAAACTGATGTTTTACGGGCAGAAAAATTTTGATGTATAGTATCATACGGTTGATTGGAGTTTTGGATCCGTCCTCCTACTCGAACGATTCCTTTGTCATCTAGAAATGGATTAAGACTTGCCAGTTTACTATTGCGTTTCACAAAATCCTTCTTCTGTAGGCACATTATTTCTTCAGAGAAATGAGTTTTCTGAATTTGTTTACTAAGTAAAGCGTTGTCTATTTTATCTGACGTAAGAGGTCCGCTCTGCTTAGGTAGTTTGAGATTGTTTACAAATCTTTGACAATAACCTGTTACTCTGACAGCTTTTGTAAACGAACCAAACTTTAAATGCCACTCATAAGAATCGTCCTGTGTGATTAATGAACATTTGATAGATCGTCTTTCTGGAATATGTGCCATTTCAAAAGACGTGGGTGAACTAATTTCCAAGTTTTTGTTTGAGAGCCAAGAGGGACCAAACCACCACTGAACTTGATTGATTAAACTGTTACCTAACACACCTCTTGAAGCTATGTCTGCTGGATTATCTTCCGAACTAATGTGATTCCAATCTGATATGTTTGTAAGAGATTGAATCTGAGAAACCCTGCTGTTAACAAAAGTCTTCCATGTGTCTGGGGGTTTAGAAATCCATGCTAGTACAATTGTGGCATCAGTAAACAAGTAAGTATTTGTAGAAGGTAAAATTGGTTTCACCTTATTAACAAGTTGAGCTAATAACAATGCACCACATAATTCCAATCTAGGAATGGTGACTTTCTTAAGAGGACTTTCTCTCGACTTAGCACTGATCAACTGAACTTGTACGTCCGATGCTGAAATGCTCCTGAGGTATAAAGCTGCTGCGTAAACTTTTTCTGAAGCATTACAGAAACCAAATATTTCATAAAAGACTTCTGAACCAAATAAAATTAAAGCTCTCGGTAATTGAAGCTTCTTGAGAGGAGATGATAAACTATTGTAATATTGAAGAAAATCATTAGATAAATCGTCTGAAACTGTCTCGTCCCAACCTTTTGTGCATAACCAAGTTTGTTGCATGATAAGTTTAACTTTTGTTATTGCTGGACACAATAACCCTAATAGATCAAATAGACGTGCGATTTCAGATAAAATACTTCTCTTGGTTATTCTGAAAGGTAAGTTAGATGAGTTAATTGAATACATTATACATCCTTATTGGAGTCCCGATAAATTCCAAGCAATTTAACCAGAGAGTCTTCAAATTGAAATTGAAATATTGTCTGACTGGGTGTTATTTCATCCAGAATTTCCCTGGCGTTTGATGACCACTTTTAGCGGAAAACCAGCTTGATTCATTGTGTGAATTAATTCATTTTTGAGCGATAAATTGTGATCTATGCTACTCGCTCCACTAACAAGATCATCTACATAAAAATCATCCTTTAGTATCCTAGCTACTTCAGGAGAATGATCTTTGATAGTATCTGACAATTGATGTAAACAACGTATAGACAAGAAAGGCGCACATGATGTTCCATAAGTAACTGTGGCAAGATCGTGAGACTGAATCGGTTCTTGAGGAGATGTCCTCCAAAGGATTCTTTGATAGCATTGATCAGCTTTAGCAACTGAAATTTGCCTGTAGAATTTTTCAATGTCTGCGGTAACTACTACTTTATGCAACCTAAATCGTATTAGTAATGCCATTATATCAGTTTGCAGCTTGGGACCGACATAAAGATGATCATTCAATAAAGTACCTGAGGTCGTTTTACATGAAGCGTCAAAAACAACTCTGGTTTTAGGAGTTGAACTTGTTTCTCTATAAACTGCATGATGTGGTAAATAGTAACAATGAACATTGGGTGTTTTGCTAGATGTAATTTCTGTGGGTGTAGGATATGACCTAAATCGATATATTCCTCCATGAAAGCTTGATAACTTTCACGTTTCTCAGGGGTTAGTGTAGACTCTCGCCTTTTGAGTCTGCTGTATGCTGTTGAAAATGAATCACCTAGTTCAGTAATTGATGGTTTAAAAGGAAGACAAACACAAAATCTTCCGGATTCATCTCGAGAATGTGTGGTGAGAAAATGATTTTCACAAATATCATTCTCTTGAATGGGAGAAGTAGTTTCCTGACTGACCTCTTATGGCTATAGTTTTAATTCACAATTGAAGCTGTTACAGCTAACTGCCCACAAATTATTGAAGCCTGCTGAATACTTTATGATCCAGGCACAAAAAATTCAATTTATAAGTAAAATAGGTTTATTAGGCCTAAATTGTTTATTAGCTATTGCCCATTTTAACACTATCATGCTTCGAAAGTAAGTTTCAGAAGCTTGAGACTAAGATAGTATAAAATGAAATGTGAGAGATAATATTGGGAGCAATAACAGGGGCGGATTTAAGGGTATATTTAGGGGGGGCGGTGAAAAATTTGGGGAGGTGATCCTTCCGGGGGGTCTGGGGGGTATGGAATACCCCCCAACAACAGAGGGGGTCCGGGGGGCCTCCCCCGGGAAAATGTTGAATAATTAGGTATCAAAAAGTGAAAATTTGTGCTGTAAAACTGCAATTATGTTTCATAAACAAGTGACTAAAATTATAATTTTTTAAGCATTATGCATTTTTCCATTTAAATTATATTCAATCAAGTTAACATGAGATAATATAATTTTGAAATAAAAACACGCACTCTGTCACGCCTTCTAGCAAGTTATTTCCGTCGATTAACCACTATCAGTGAATAGGCTACCTAAGATTGGTTTCCACACGCGATTGCGAGTTTGCAATGTTAATGTTCCATTCGTTGTTTATCAGCAATCAGCAAATACGCGCGATCGCTTTTCACGGCCGATCGCGAGTTTCAAAAAGCAACATCGGCCGTTTAGCCGCGATCGGCAAATACGTGGCCGTTCACGAATTTCACAAAGCTAGATTTGCCTTTTTACGATAGGTAAACACGCGCGATCGTTTTTCACGGCCACTCGCGAGTTTCGTAAAGCTACCTCGGCCGTTTATCCGCGATCGGCAGATACTTGATACTTACTTACTTGATACTTGATCCTCTTTTCCGTAGGCTCTTCCTGAGCTTTGGGAGCGTCATCCTCTTCCCAGGGGGAGGGAAGGGTAGGTTAGGTTTAGGCCTAAGGTGGGATTTGGTTTGTTTGGCTGGCTCTGAGGGAGAAAAAGTCATCCAGACTGTAAAAACAGTTTTGAATGAGGAAACACTTTAGCTCACTCTTGAATTTTATTATCTTGTCTATTGTCTGTATTTTCTTTGGAAGTGATTGAAACATTTTCCTACCTATATAGGTACTGTGGTTTTTTCATAAAGTTTAAGATTGTGCTGTTCAGAGAAATTGTTCTTAAATCTAGTGTTGTACCTATGGGTTACATTTATGTACTCCGGAAGAAAAGATTTAACATATACTGCAATTTCATAGATGTAAAGACAAGGAACTGTCAAAATTCCCAATGAGATAAAATGCTCCCTGCAATGTTCCCTTGGATGTAGTTTAAGCATTGCTCTTAAAGCTTTTTTTGGCATGTGAAGATTTGTTTTAAATTTGTTTCCGAGGCACCACAGAGCGCGATGGAGTACGAGATGTGCGACTCGAGTAAGCAGTGGTAAACACCCTTCAACAGGCTTAGGTTACCCAATGTCCTGAGAGTCCTCAAGACAAAGGTCCCCTTCGCCATCTTATCTTTGATCCTCACCAACTGCTCACTCCAGCTCAAACCATCGTCCAACACCACACCCAGAAAGTTTGCTGACTGAGCCTGACACAACTCTGCATCACCAATCTGTAGGCTTGGTACTCTATTAAATTTTGATTGCCGCTTTTGATCAGTTTGAATACAGAGGTAGATTGTTTTGTCTGGGTTCGACTTAAGCCGGTTTTCCTCAAAAAATTGCGCCAATTCGTTTATTTTGAAAAAGGATTCTTGTTCTAGAGTATCCAAATCTCTGTTTTTGGTGATCAGGGTTGTATCATCGGCAAAAATGAAAAGATTTTCTTCTGGCGTTTTTACTGTGACATCATTTATATAAAATAAAAATAACAGGGGCCCAAGTATTGATCCTTGGGGCACACCTGCTATAATTTGTTTTTGTGTGGATCTAACTGATTGGATTCCATTGGTTGTTTCATGATATATTTCTGTAACTTGTGATCTGTTCCCCATGTATGATCTAACCCAATTTATTGCCAGGCCACTGATTCCCAGACTCATCAGTTTCCTGAGCAATAAGTCTGTATCAACACAATCAAATGCTTTTGATAGGTCAGCAAAGCAGCTTATTACTGACTCTCCTGCATCCACTGCATCAATACAGTCGTTTAGAAAATCAATTAGTGCCAATTTAGTTGATTTTGATTTACGAAAGCCGTATTGCTTCCCACATAGCAGGTTATTACCCTCCAGGTAGGTCACAAGCTGTTCGCAAACCACTTTTTCTAACAATTTTGAAAAAATGGGGAGGAGTGATATCGGACGATAGTTGCACACCTCGAACTCATCCCCCTTCTTGAAGATTGGTCTGACTTTCGCCATTTTGCAGCCATCCGGAAAGATTCCGGACCTCAGTGAGGAGTTGATTATATGGACCATTGGTTTGACAAGTTCCACTCGGCAGTACTTCACCATTTTCATATTAATTCATATATTTAATTTCGTAAGGCGATTCTTTGCGTCAAAATTGTGGGCGTCTGGCAAGTCGCAGAAAGATGGGAGAGGCGTCAAATTAAAGGTCTTTATTCCGTGATGGCGGGAAAATAATGAAATTGCTTGAAATTCACCAGAAAACGAGAAGTAACGTAAAATATCTGCCATTTAAAAAACATTGGGATCTAAAAACGTCTGCTTTGTTTACAACAAAACATGTGATGCTGATACCTGATTGAAAACCATGTGGTTGGCTAGATATAAATATAGGCCTAAGGTAGATTCAGTTTGCTATGATGGTATTTTGTACTATAACAAATGTTTGAATTTTCCCTCATTAGGGGCTTTAAGCCCCTTCAAGCCACTAGTATTATCTAGTCCTGTAGAGCTTTTTGGTTTAAATTTATTCAAGATACTTATCAAATCATTTTCTGTTATTTCTTTAAAACTACTAAGGCCTATTCTATTGTTTTGACTATTTCTGGGGAACGGGCTCCCTTGTGGTGACCTTGAGTCATTTAACAATTCTTTTGTAACATTTACAAAATCGTCATTTATTGTTTCACAGACTGTTTTTGGGTTGTCTATGAGAGCGCCCTTAACTCTAAGTTTAATATTTTTCTCCCTCTTGTTTGTCTTACCTCTATGGTTGTTTACAATATTCCATGATTCCTTGGCCTGATTTTCTGCCTCACCTATTCGCCTATTGTACCATTCTACCTTTGTCAATTTTATACATTCTCTATATCTACCCTGTGATTGTTTCATCTGTTTTTTGTTAAAATCTGTTTTATTATACTTCCACCTTTTATGATCTTCTCTAGAAATTCTCTTTGGTTCCTTTAACCTTTCACTTCTCCATTTAAGTTTTGTTTCGCTTTTAACTTTAATTTCTTTGAGAGGACAGGCTACTTATACATAATAATTCATTGTTTCGATAAAAATCTTGTATTTTTTATTAACATCATTTTCATTATATATTTCATCCCAACTCTCACGCCGCAGCCTAAGTTTCAGTTCCTCAAGAGTTTTTTCTCTAACAGACCTAACAGTTTTTGTTTGGATCGAGTTTGTTTTTATCCCTAGCAGGCCTATTTTTATTGCCATATGATCTGAAATTAATGGTTCAAAGACACTAAATTCATTATCTGTGAAATTTGTTACAAAGTTATCTATGCATGTCGCCGTTGCATCTGTTACTCTGATTGGCTCATCTACACGTATTAAACCATAACTATTTATTAAGTTCAAAAATCTTTCTTTTTTTGAGTCATTTTTAAGCAAATTTATATTCCAGTCGCCTCCAATGCATACCCCTAAATTTCCATTTTCTAACCTAAGGTCCTCAAAGAACCAATTCAACTTTCCATAAAAAGTATCTATATCTGCATCTGGACTTCTATACATTACTCCCACCACTAGCCTATTTTTCCCTATCTCTATTTTAATTTCAGTTGATTCAAATACCATTTCTTCGGTATACTTCTTACTAATATTCAATACCCTTAAGTTATCAAGCTTTAAATTATCTTTTTTGTAAATAGCTACTCCTCCCATCTTATTTTGTGTTCTAGCAAAGAAACTAACTAAAGTATAGCCATGTATAGAGATCATCTGTAATTTGTCTTCTGTTAGGCCATGTTCACTTATAAGGAATAAGTCTGGGTTTTCATCATCCACTAAAATTTCAATCTGCCCTACTTTTTCTTGTAGTCCTCTTACATTCAAATGCAAAATACTAAAAATACCTATTTTATTAGTTTTCTGGTTTTTACGTTTCTTTCCTACTTTTTTGGTTTGCCTGTTTTCACTTTTTGAGCAAAAAGTTTCTTTGTTTCATTGTTTAGGCCTATTGCTTAACTTTTCTTTTTGATCGACCCTGCTTTTTGGTTTTTTGGTTATTCACATCTTAACCTAACATAATTTCCTATAAGACTACATAAAATGTCCTTTCCTCTCCAATTCATGTGCAAGCCATGGGTGGTAAAACAATCTCTACTTAAGAGTGGGTTTAAACTGAGAAAGCCCCATTTTTTTCGTGACAGATTTTCTTTAGCATTAGATTTTGTTCCTCAATCAGCGAGTTTAGGTTAGGTTTATCCCATCTGTGGGGAGTCTCCACACATAAGACCTTCTCACTAAACTCCACCAGGCTACTCGTCATGACCTCCTCCAAGTTCCCTATACTTTCGTTAGAAATTTCGTTTGTCCCCCCCCCCCCCACCAGGACCAAAAAATCCCTCCCCTCCTCCTTAATATCCCTCGCAGCCTTCACCACATCAGTCAATGGCTCACCCGGATGAACAGACATCCTCGCATACACCCCCTCCCCCCTCAACCTACCCCCAAGCTTCCTCGCATGGCTGTCCCCCACCACCAGCACTCTCTCGTCTCCAACCCCCCTCTTTACCGGGTTTCTCAGAGGCGGAAAATCATGCACCTCAAAACATGGAGTTGAGCTCGGAGCTGAGCTCTCTAGAACCTCATATCCATTTGAGGTAGGTATTACTCGGCTGTCCTATGACAATCTACCCCTTCTAACCGCGACCCCTTTTTTTACCTTTTCCCACTCATCTTGTTTGGGCCTATCATTTTTGGTTTCCAGTTCCTGATCTTTAAACATTTTCAACATCAAGTCTTTACTAGCTAAATCAGACATAAGGTCATCATTCTTGCTTTCTAGCTCTAAAATCTTATTGGTTAGCCTATCATTCAATGATTCCAGTTCTACAATCTTTTTGCTCAATTCTAGCTTATCATTTTTTAGACTAGACAACTCTTGTTCAACATTGTTTTGGTTTGAATAAAAATCTATAAATTCATTACATGCCCACTTGTCATCTTTCCTTATACACTTAAAAATTGTTTTTTTTTTTTAGCTTGCTACATTTCCTATCTTCATGATACCATTTTTTACAAATATCACATTCAATAGACTCATCTTCATCATCATTTATCACAATTTGACAACTATTACATTCAATTACAAACATTTTGATACTTAGTCTAAGCGATTAAAAAAGTTTCAGATTTACAATGATGGCCCCAGCCTAACTTAATTCTAATGCTAATGGTTTCACCCTATGAGGTGCGTCAAATTCATGAGTGAGAGATAATTCATGCAAATTAAGACAACATTTTTAGTTACTTGAAAGTTGAGAAACCGATTGGGTTGTTATTTTAAAATTGTGATCCAATAGGGTTGATAATTTTGGGTGGACTGGCGGTATGGTGACAAAGGCTGACAGGTCGTAGGAAGGATTTAGGATATTTAGGTGAGAAAATGGTAATAATAAAGGTCAGTATAAGGTTTTAGGTGAGAAAGTGGTAATAATAAAGGATCCCCTTTCTTCTAAGGCTAACATACTTGCTAATTTATCTTCTTCGATGCTCTGTACTTTGTAGGTTAATGGTGCCGTGATCCACAAGGTGATCCAATATTTCAGTTTTACAGTAAAAAGTTTAAATTTATGGCTTGATTTACTCTATATAACTCACTGATTAATATACTGGCAAAAACTATAGTGAAAAAATGTAATTAACTTGGATTAAAACAGATTAAAAATTGAAGTGCTGAGCAGACGACCTGTCGCCATCGCCGACCAAACCGGAACCTTGGAACCGGATGCGCGTATCTTCCGGCGATGGTTTTCGCGGCCGATCACGATATTTGCAAAGATGCATTTACCGTTTATTTGCGATCGGCAAATACGCACGTTAGTTTTAGCGGACGATCGGGAGTTTCGAAAAACTGGATTTGCCGTTTAATTGCGGTCGGCAAATACGCGAGATCGTTTTTCGCGGCCGATCGCGAGTTTTGCGAAGCTACACTCGCTGTTTAGTTGCGACCGATCCAATCCCGAAAATTTCCTGAAGTGAATAAAAATCCCGCCCGAAAATCGGGAGTTTAATTTTCTCGGGAATTTCCTGAAATTTCGGGACCTGACATCTGGAATGTTTGATTTTAATGTATAAAAATTATTATGTGTTTTAAATACGTTTTTGTATTCGTAAAATCCAAATAGCAAATTATCAATGCCACAATTGCACAATTTTATGTTTATTGGAAGATTACTGTATCAATAATCAAAATTCATCTTGCCAAGGGGGGGGGGCTTAAATCCGCCCCTGCTGTTTTATATTTTTAAATAATTATTGCTGCAATAATTATTCAAAATTCAAATATTTTTATTGCAGTAAAAAGACAACATACATTGCATTGCAAACGTCAAATAGTATAAGTACATTTTTTTGACTTTGTTTTAAGTGACACACCAATGCTAGATTTCATTGCGTAAAATATTTGCTCTAATTTTGATTTCCCCAGCGGCTTTTATGCAGTGGATATTATGCAACTTTTAACTATTTTCAGTTAATTATTATCAGTTATTACATTAATTGAATTTTTAAATTAATTTGAAAATATTTAATTATAAGGACCAGGAGTTTTTGTTGATATTAACTTACGTTAAAAAAGAAACCTCAGATGATGAATACATTTTTAATAATAATTACAACATTATTTCGATGTGATAATTTTCACACGAAGCTTTAACCTAGAAATTAATTGTAAACAAAACAGAAAACAATAAAACTGAGCAGACGACGACGACGACGACAACAAAATGGCGGCTTTGTAGTTCTGTACAATTTCACCAGGCCGCGCCACTGTCCTAAAAAAAGGCCACCGAGTTAACATGGGAGTGCCAACTCTTAACGAAGTTCATTATTACTCTATGGTTTGTCCTTGGGTCGTTTGGTGTCAACTCGTCAACTGTCAACTTCAACAACTTTACCATACTCGCTAAATATTTATTAATTATTTAGTAAGTATTATGCATGTCTCATTTAAACTAGTTCGTGATTATTATTTTGAACCTTTCTGTAACAAAATTTAAACCTTACTTTTCTATTAACACCTTTTAATTAAATATGCCAGCTGAATCAATTAAGATGATATATTAATATTTTAGGTTATGGTTTGTTTGTTAAAACAGGGCAATTAAAATTATTATGAAATTTTTGTTTTTATTTATTTATTTTTCTTTTCTCATAGTTTATTTCTAATATGCTACTTAGAAATGCCATTTATTGAGCAAAACAGTAATGTAAAACCTCGTACATCTGATATACGAGTTTAAGTTGACTCTGTTAAGTTGATATACGAGGTTTTCACTTTGAAAACCACGTATATAAGCTCTATTTAGGAAATAAAACCTTGTATATCATTTTGTTGTCCCTTTTTTGTTACTTTTTAATTACATGCAATGAAATATTTTGAACACTTCTTTTAATTTTGTGTTAAAATTAGTTTTAATAAATTAAAAAATTAATATCGTTACAATACGTTTTATAACAAGAGAAATACCATAATCAGTTTTTTGCTCATCATGTAAAGTTTGCTATTTTCGATTTACAAGGTTTTACAATTAGGGGACGATATTTACTTATTGTTCCAACGTTGAACAGATTATAAATAAAACCTGATACAAAAAATTTGTATTTTATAAGAAAAAACGATGTTTACTAAACTGGAGTAGGATTAATTAAACCTCAGCCGTGTTAAGATGGAACTTAAATAACTTAAATGGAATAATAAATGGAATGATTTTTCTCCCACTTAATTAAGGCGGCTAACACGTTGCCTACAGCATGTTTTATTTTCTAACGCGCAGAACGGGAATCTTCCAAGTTCTCGGGTAAGGGAAAACGCAAAGTCTCATAAAAACATGTTTTGTACAATCAAGTTATGTTTAAAAGAGAGTAATTCTTAACAAATAATTTACCCTTCTGGTGGAACATATTTTTTACTCAATTTTGCACAAATAAGGTAAACTAGGGGCCCCATGCGCAAATTGCGCAAATTTTCTTGCTTCTGTCTGAAACCATCTTTCTATTTATTTGTTTAAGTACTTTTAATATTGTCAGATGTCATGTTTTTGTTTTGTCCTTACACATTTAAATACAGTACACCTCAGATTATCCGGATTAATGTGTCGGATCAAATGTGGCGGATCAAGGCCTACGGTAACAGCTTCTTCCTTTCTGGGGAAATTCGCTAAAAGCAAAATAAAATAATATTGCTCAGCTAATGTATAGCTATTGTGTAAAAATTATAATAACTTAAACATTATGTTTTGGTTTTTATACACAATGTATTGGTCTTTTTAATGTATTAAATTATACAATATATGGCGTTTCAGATAGTTCCACCCCAATTGAAAAATGACTTCGACAAGCAGTGTAGCTTCAGGCGATGAAGATGAGCTAACTCTACCTAGAGCTTCTGTGAATAAAATGATAAAAGAACTATTGCCCAATATCCGTGTGGCAAATGAATCAAGAGAACTGATTTTAAATTGTTGCACCGAGTTTATTCATTTGATATCTTCAGAAGCAAATGAAATATGTAATCAACAACAAAAACGGACCATAAATGCTGAACATATTCTACTAGGTAAGGACTTTTTTACGAGATGAATTTTAAAAATATAAGTTCTCTTAACAGTTTTGATTCAATGCTTGATTCGCTGTGATGGCGTTCAGGGACCTTCAAATCAAATCAAATCAAATCAGCTTTATTTTGGGTAAAATGTATATACATATTATACAAAAGTCATTTATAAAATAATAATCTTAAATACTAATCTTAAATATAACTAAAATGACTAATAATAATATTGAAATTACCTCTCACATAGGATTTTTCCGCCCGTGCGTGAGAGTTGCCGTTATCTCTTAGTTTTAATAATAGTTTTGAGCTGAATATTGAAAAAATTAATTAAATTTAGAAAGAAAAAAATATATAAATATAATCAGGAAAGGAAATATGCTTATCTAGATTTGCTTGAAAGATGCAGAAAATATTTAAAATCTAGAGGCACGGTCGTGTCTCGTCGCCAAGTCCACCAGCAGACGACGAATGAACGACGTGAGTGACTATAATAACAGCGCAGATTAGGAGCCCATTTTTCACCTTTCAAAAAAGAAAATTAGAGCCTTGATTTAATATAACTTCGCTTCAACATAATAAGCTGGCCAAAAAAACTTCAAAAAACACGACAGTTTGTTTTAAATACTTCTATTAAGTTAATAATAAACGTTAAAAGTCACCAAAAAAGTTACCGGTTTTGCACTTTTGAACGAATCCTCCACCTCGATTTGTTCAGAAAGCCTAGCGACTTTATTTCTCATCAGAATTGAATGAAACTTCACACTCACTCCTATTTTTTCTCGTAGTAGTGCCTTTTGATAGTCTGAACAAAGTTTGAAAGCACCAGATATCAAAACTAGTAACTTTTTAAATTTTCATTTCAAATCATCGTTGACATTTCAAATGTAAACAAGCTTAGTCCACGAAGAAACTATTTCGTCAGTAAAACTTTGATCAGCTGGTAAGTTTTAAGCTTATGGAGAGGACGGTAGGACAGGAGATTGTTTAATTTATTCAAGCATGATTTTTTTAATTTATTCTTTCTTTATATTGTGAATAGGCTTATTTTTTACGATTATTTCAGGGTTCTGTAACAATGAAACTTATTTATATAGTTTTACAGATACCTATATAAATTATAATGAATGTATGTCTTATATAGTCTTCCGTTTTACCCAACCTAAACTCATGTTCAAGATTCGAATCGTTTTAAATTTATGTTCAAAGAATGGTATTTCATTACCAAATTACTAAAGTCTGCCAAAATGAAAGGGCCGGTTTTCATCAACAAAGTCATCGTCACAATACCTCCAGTAAATACTCTAATCTCCTTGTTTGAACAGAAGCAATATCAGCTGTTTGCGGAAAATTTGTCAGGTAAAAAAGTACAGATTCATACATTAACTATAATGAATGACTCCTATCACGTATAAATACGAAGTTTGGTTGCAGACGCAAGTAGGCCTAATCTTACAAAGGTAGAAAACGGCAATTCAGCTCTTAAACATTTTATATTTAAAGATGAATTTATTCACAAACTGGAAAAAGTCAAAGATTATAGTCATAGCGCCGAATGTTTGATAAGGTCTATGATAAAAAAAATCCTAATTCAAGAACTATCCAAAGTTTGAGGGTTCACGATTTTGTCACAAAGTATGTCCACTGGTGGTAGAGCGAGGAACATCGATCCCCAGCACCCAGGGTTAAATCTCGCCAATAAATAATAGCAATTTGTTTTGTGATATGCATATGTTGCACAATATGCATATGTATCACAATATGTATTTTGTGATATGTTTTTAATATGCATGCACCCGCAACCTTTCGGGTGCATGCATATTAAGCTGAATATCTGCAATGCATGTCCATTGTAACTACTAATCCTGGTCCTAAGAATATCCAAACTGCCAAGGGTTAATTACCGTTTGCATCTAGAGTTTCATTGAATATTGTACTTATAGGTTAAACACATAACCAGCTGTTTCAAGTTAATTAATTTCAATTCAATTGGCTGTATACTACAGCGCCTTATCAAGGCCACACTAGTGCGGCCTTGTTTATATCCTATGCGATCCAGCATCTGGTAAATAATATTTATTTGGTTTTTAAAATTCTGATAATGTATCGTACTATGCAAATGCAAAAATACAGTGTATTTTAAACTGCCAACTTATCACAACCTCCATAACAAACTATGCCATTGATTCCCCTATGATTAAATTAGCCATATCCCACCAAAAAACGACAAAATTTTAAGTCCAATAAATATCAGAAATCAGTTCGGACCTCCTTTTAACGCAATCGAACAACAAGATTGTGCTGAATTTTTCATTCAACTAATAACATTGTATCAACCCCTTGAATTTCATTTCAAATATATGCTAAAAATTACGACAACATGTTCAAACTGCAACCACAATGTGGATGTAAATGCGAGTAACTTTATTTTTCCAATTTCAATTCCTCACAACACTAAAAAAGCAAATTTGAAGAATTATTCAACCGTCAGTGTGAAAAATGGCAACCAATTGTGGACTCAAAGTGTACCTATTGTTGCAACCGCAACTACTTACAAAATACCAACGTCGCAGCAAACCTGCATACTCAGCGAATTTCCAATTACAAAATATCCAGTAAGTAATCCATTAGGCTATTAAAAAAAGAAAAATAAACAAGTGATATATTTATATATTAAAATTATAGCTATTATAGCTTGTTTTACAAACCCTTTGTAAAAAAATATTGGTAAATGACTTAGTGACAAAACACAAAAATTTCATATAATGAAGTAGGCAAGAATGTTTATTTTTTAAATTATATTAACATAACATTGTTTAAAACCAAAATTCTAATCAATAAATTGATAAACTGAGACATTACTCAAAGCGATTCCTTGAAAATTATAGATATTATAGCTTGTTTTACAAACCCTTTGTAAAAAAATATTGGTAAATGACTTAGTGGCAAAACACAAAAATTTCATATAATGAAGTAGGCAAGAATGTTTATTTTTTTAATTATATTAACATAACATTGTTTAAAAACCAAAATTCTAATCAATAAATTGATAAACTGAGAAATTACTCAAAGCGATTCCTTGAAAACCTCAGTAGAGAGTAAATGGGAAATTGACTAAGCCAACAATCTGCTGCCCTATTACTATAAAAACAGGGGAAAAATGAGATCTCGGAGACCTATGGACTTAGAGGAATGATTTAAAATACCAAATTGTTTGTTTTTTGAGCTAAATCCAATGGTGCAAACAATAATTGGATAAATATAATTTTTCAATTTGAAAAACTCAAAAAACCCATTTTTGGGGGGTAAAATCGAGCCTTTACCCCACTTAGGATATGTCGATCTGGCTAGTTTACGAACTCGACCAAGAGAATCTAGTTTTACATGTCTGTACCAAATTTTGTTGCGATCGGAGGATATTTACGAGAGTTATCGTGCTAACAGACACTCTATAATATGGTGTACTTGACATTTAATCACTTAAAATGTAAGAGACGACTCTTAAATGAAGCGCCATCATTGCTGTTACAAGAATAGAATAATTTATTAATCCTAACAATATTCTAACAATGGGTATAAATCATCTTGAGCAGTGTTACCACTGTAGAACATAAAATAGTGACAGTATTTCATAGGTAAGGTATAAGAAAATACATTACACACTCAAAAAATGAAAAGTCTATTTCCCATATAAGCCCATGTTAAATTTTGAAACAAATCGTGATTTTTGCTGGAAAAATGCGTTTTAACAATAAACTCACTTCATATCCAGAAAGTACACATAAAAAGCTGACAAATAATATAAATATTAATATGATTGCTGAGGTTACCCTGAACGGATATTTTTTTGTCCATTCTGTTCTGTTAAAACGACGGTAATAGCTTATTTCTAAGGAAATTCGCTAAAACAATAATTTCGAGCATTTGCTAATAATCAAATAGTTACTTTTGTAACTATTTGATTTTTCAATTACAACTTCGGAATTCATTCAACATGAAAATTACAAATCTTCTCATACCAGGGCTTAAAATACAGAAATTAAAATAATTGGAAACACATTCAAAGTGAAACATGCTATATTAAATTTAGGAGAAACTACAAAATGTGGTTATTATATTTCACTAGTGGCTTGAAGGGACTAAACGCCCCTAATAAGAAGACAGTCAAACGATCCTCAGTTAATATATAGTACCTGGTGGACCGAGCCTTGCTCGGTGTTATTTAATATTTACCAGTTCATCCAGTTATTATAAAATATGTCGATGTCATAAAACTGATAAATATAAACCTTTTTTATTGCTCCATGGACTCTTCTTCCCATTTGCTGTATTTTCCCTTGATGGCTTGATCCCAAACAGCTGTTATGATTACTTCATTTGTTTACACTTTCCTTTTTATTTTCGTTGCTATCACGGCAACCCATAAGGCCAATGTTAAAATTTTACAACTTTAAAATTCGATTTATTGCGTTATTAGATTTTCTCTGGCCAAGTAATCTGCATAAAAGACGTTTTTGAGTCGGATTACAGACTTTGAAGGAAATTATCGGAGCCGTTTTTGAGATAATTGTGCAAGCAAGCAAACAAACATACAAGCACAATACCATTACTCATATAAGAGTATAGGATAGGATACGCCTAGGACGAAATACCCTCATAGCAAACTGGCTTTTAAATCTACTATTTGTTAGATATAGCTCATGGTTTTCAATCAAATTTCAGCATCACATGTTTTATGTAAACAAAGCTGTCGTTTTTAGATCCCAGTGCAGATATTTTACGTTATTTCTTGTTTTCTGGAAAATTTCAAGCAATTTCAGTATTTTTCCCGCCATCACGGTAGAGGTACCTTTAATTTGAGCCCACTCCCATCTTTCTACGACTTGCCAAATCTTTCTAAATCTTTCTTTGTACCTAAATATCAAGAAGTGACTATATGGCGCAAAGAATGTCTACGTAATCTATATAATTAATACGCCAACACGAAATTTGTCTTATGAACTCCTCCGTCATTTCTTAACCGATTTTGATCATTGACGGCTCATTGGAAAGAGCGTGTCGCGTAGATTTGCAAACTGGCCTTACATTTTTGAAAAAGTCCCTTGGGCTCTGCCCCATTGGCTTTTAAAGTTCCCATGTTATCCTTATGAAGAACATAATTGTTTACATTTTGATCAGCTGGATAATTTAATTGCTGTTATTTTTTAATTTGTGTAAACATAACCCTCAAGACGGATCGTGTTAGCATGATTGTGTTTTAAATTTGTCGCCATTTGAATTATCGCTCTGCTAGAGTAGCGCACGATTCCGTGCGCTCGGATCCACTAGTATTATTTTTAAAAGACCGCCTAAAACATCTGTGAGAACAACTAGAATACATCGGTTATTGCATTCACACTATATACTGTCTATATTAAATATTTATTTATTTTATTTATATAAAGATTTACTTTAAATGTTATATTTTACTACATTTATCTATTAAAAAAACAGTGATATCATACCCAAAAACACAAAGTGTTGAAGGGTCGCCAAGCCCTAAAAATATGTGATATCAAAGTGCATACCAAGTCAATTCAATTTCCTGTAGTCCAGCAATGTGCATTAGAATACATAATTAAATTTGTTTGAATGCTATTGTTCTGAATACTGATTATAATTCTTCTACATGTACTTGGCCAGCAGCTTATGAATTTATATATTTATGTTAAAAGTCTTCTATGGAGGTCACTTTGGAAAATACAAACGTATAACTAATTTAGCGTCTGTTAAGCTGCTGGCCAAGTACATGTAGAAGAATTATAATCAGTATTTAGAACAATAGCATTCAAACAAATTTAATTATGTATTCTAATGAACATTGTTGGACTACAGGAAATTAAATTGACTTGGTATGCACTTTGATATCACATATTTTTAGGGCTTGGCGACCCTTCAACACTTTGTGTTTTTGGGTATGATTATTTTCAACAGTGCATTTAAAAAAACAGTTTTCAATTACATAATTGTTCAATTATTGGTGTGCAACTTGATATGGACAGACGGACAGACAGACAGATAAGACACCATGGCAAGAGTAGGAATGTCCCCCCTTCCTCCCAACACAGGACAGACAGACCACCTAACATCATGCAACTATGCTCGCACGCACACACTCACTCACTCACTCAGCTCGCTCTCTCTCTCTCTCTCTCTCTCTCTCTCAGTCTAGCAAAAGGTGCTTTACCAGTACCCGGTTTTCAGACTGGCCCTATGGTGCTTTACAGGATCTCTGTTCCTAGGGGTGATAGAAAAAAAATTAAAACGCCATCTTGTTCAGAAAAAAATCCTGATTACATATCTGGTTTCCTCTCTCCATTATTTTGAATTCTGTATAATGGCCTCAAGGTGCTTTACAGGGATCTAACGGTCAAAAAAATACCGTTGGAGAGAGAAGTGCTTTGTCGGGACCCGAAGGAGAGAGGGTCCTTACCGGGACCAAGAGAGAAGTGCTTTAGGAGGACCGAGAGAGAAGGGTTTTAGGGGGACGTCATTAACTAAGTGACGTCATGAAATACTTGACGTCATTAACTGTGTGACCTCATTAACTGCGTGGTCAGTAGCATATATAGTCGACATATGGTCCCTGAGTGTCCCGACCCGATGCTGTTATTAACATTACGTCTTATGGGCCACGTTATTCGACGCGGACTGTACAATCAGTACCTTGTTTTGAGGTTAGGTCAGGTTAGGTTAGGTTAGGTTACTATCCAGGCGTATTTTCATTATTTGATTTCAGTTTTTGATTAGAAACGCCATTTACTCCATGAAAACCCGTAGAAATTTTAACAATTCAAATTTCTTAAAAACTACTTATACGATTTCAATGAAATTTTTATGGCTTATAGTGCTCAACAAGACAACCAAAACGACTCCAACCGCGTGCCTCTAAGACTTACGGTTCACAAGTTATGGCTGTATAAAGCTAAAAAAATACCGCATTTTCTCGGGCTTCTAGCGCCTAAACGGTTGCTCGTATCGAAAAATAAAGGCCAACTTTGCTCCTTTGACATTTTTCGCTATCTCGACCCCTTCACCGCGAAATCGGCCTCTGAAAAAATGTCTGCAACGTAAAATCATTCCTACGTCCCATTATGCATTATAGGCCACGTTATTCGACTCGGACTGTTCTACTTAATCCTAGGCCTACTTGATATAGTATAACCTGGACGTTTTAACTGACAAAACTGACGTTTTGAAACGGTCCCCCCAGTTCCCAGTTCCTCTTATGACTTTAAGTATCAGCTAGCTATTTCATAAAATCACCTTAACCTGAACGTTTATTAACCAGCTGTTATTGATTTGCGATAACTTTCAACGCTCATGACTTGACTTACTTGTCTTAAGTGTTAAGTTTTAAAGGCCACAATATTCGACTCGGACTGTTCGGTCCTTGTTTCAGTTCATTACACTACATTAAATCATTGCCTACGTACCATCAACTAAATGTTAGCTAACCTCAAGTTGCAATGCTCGTCTCAATTTTAATAACCCGATGCTGTTATTAACATTAAGTCTTATGGGCCATGTCATTATACTGGGACTGTACTGTTCTTGTCGCTGTCCAAAGTCGCTTTCTAAGTCGCAAGCTCGTATTTTGGGTAGGGTAAACTATTAGACACGTTCTTCATATTGAGAATCAAATTTTGAAATTAACGATTTAACGTATATCCCTCCACTGGACCGGCCGTTTTTACCTGTTAGCTCCTTCCCAACACCTGTCTCCGATGAACAAGACCGCTGGTAAACACCTACAATCGCTAAAAGTTGCTTTATTTTGTGCTAATTGTAAATCCTTAGAACATTTCCACTTTTCTATAAAAAATCGATACTAGCGGCGTCTGACGAGTGAATCCTGTACAACTCGATGCTAGCGAATGCAGTGGTAATTTACTAAAACAATACATCTGAGTTAATGCTCAGGTATGCCAATCGAAAATAATTATATTATAGTGTCTGTGGTGAAATACTATAACAAGTAAGCATAATTTATGATTCATTTTAAAACCCAGCAGGTAGTGAAAACTTGCCTGACATACAGACTGCCTTGTAATCCCCGGGGACCAAGGAATGTGGTAAAATGGTAACGTTGTAAGTGTGTTTGTACAATGTTACCATTTTAAGACCTCCTAAAGTACCAAAAAGCAAGTCTCTATCTCTTTTTGGAGAGAGAAAACAGCTTTCAGCGCAGCCCTGGATTTTCGAGCGTGAACTAAAATTTATCTCTTCCTTCTCTCTGAGCAGTGGCCTCACGGTGCCTTACAGGGACTTTTAGTGGGGCTTTAGCGGCCCGTCCCGCTATGTCCCCTGGTCCCTCTAAAGCACCGTAGAACCATTTCAGGTCCGCCTAAGGCACCTCTTGCAAGACCTCTCTCTCTCTCTCTCTCTCTCTCTCTCTCTCCCTCTCCCCCTCCCCCCCTCTCCCCCTCCCCCCCCTCTCCCTCCCTCGCTCCCTCCCTCCCTCGCTTCCTTCCAATCGAATGCAGCCAATTGTTTATTCTTACTTTGTAGACTGAGAAAGATGTATTTATATTTTTTAAGGAGTCAGGAATATTTCTATATAAAACGTGTGAGATATAAAATGAGTTAATGGTTGAAAAAGTCTTATTCAGTTTAGGGATTTGAATTGATGAATTTACAATGTTTCTGGTTAGATAAGTATGAGTTGGAATTTGGAGAATACTTTTAGAATTTTTAAACAAATTGCAAATAACTGCTCTTATAAAAAGTTGTCTCACATCCAAAACTTTAATTTCTTCAAACAACGTGTCCGATGGATACCGCTGACACCTTCTCATTGCTGCTTTGAGGATTGCTTTTTGTGTTATTATTATTGGTTGAATTGTTGATTTATACGCCCCACCCCAAGCCAATATCCCTCCCTCTAAGAATGATTGAATATAGGCACAGTATATTATTTTAATTTATTTTGGGTTTAAAACATGGCTAAGTTGAAAAAAGCATAAAATTAATTTCCGAAGCTTGTTATTAATAAACTTAACATGCTTATTCCACGACATTCTATCGTCCATCAAAACACCTAAATATTTGTACGAATGAACCCTTTCAATAGATTCGCACCCACAGTTTGTCGACTCTAAGTTTCCACAAACATGCAGTTTGAGGCTAGTAATTCGCGTATCAGATCGATCCTCAAAGCGATTGGCATACATTTGGTTTTGGATATGTTAAGTGTTAATAAATTTTGGTCAAACCAAGACTTAATTTTAGATAAATCCCTCATTGCCGAATAAAAAACAGAATCCAAAGTGTCACCTTCATGAAGAATAGCTGTATCGTCAGCAAAAAGATATAGTTTACCTGTGATTTCTACTTTGGCCAAATTGTTTATATAGATTAAGAACAGTAAAGGACCCAATGTACTACCCTGGATAACTCCGAAATCAATATTTCTAATGCCACTATTAACACCATTAATTGTCGTTACTTGCCTCCTAGAATCCAAGTAACTCCTAAACCAACTGTGTGCCAAACCCTTAATCCCTATCAAATTTAATTTTTCAAGCAGTTTCTGTCTATCTAGGCCTATTGTGTCAAATGCTTTGGCTAAATTCAGAAATAATATTTGGCAACGCTTATTTTTGTCGAGAGAAGAATTTATATCTTTGGTAATTTTGAAAAGCGTGTCAGATATATTTTTGGATTTCCTGAACCCAAACTGGTGTTCTGTTATGATTTAATTTATTTCCAGATAAGCAGCCAATTGATCTTTAACGACTTTTTCTAAAACTTTTGAAAAAACATTGAGTAAGCTTATTGGGCAAAAATTGGACTTAATTGTGATATCGTCTGATTTGTACAGTGGAATAACTTTAGCAACCTTGAGGGCGTCATTTTTTTTCATTTAATCTCTTAGCTTTCCCCAAGTACCCATCTTTCGACACACCTTGGTTCAGATTTTCCTTATCTTGTCTTTATCTTTCTTTTCTCCTTTCTCTTGGGTGGCTCTATCTTACTTATTTTTTTGGTTTTCTTATTTCTACCGTCTCTCTACACTTCCTGCTCTTTCCCTTCTTCCTCCCTCTTTCCAATCTTCTCAAAACTAATTCTTAGAACTAATTCTCCGTTTCTTTTCCGTTTCCAGCTTGCGCCGGGGGACTCACGGCAGCGAAGTCCACTGGGGTTTCAAAAATTTGGTCTGGCTCGGGGGTTTCAGAAGTCATTGCCGGGTTGTGATTTTTTTTATTTTATTTTGTATGTTCTTGTTCTTGGTTCTCTTGAGGGCGTCGGGAAACACGCCGGAAGTGATGCTGTTATTAATAATATGGAGTAAAGGTCCATATAACGACTGGAAGTGCTGTTTTAAAAAGTCGGCCGATATGCCGTTAAAGCCGGGAGCCGAGCCGCCGCGCAGGCCCGAGACTTACTGTAGTAATTGGTTGGCTGTGATGGTGTGAAGAGTAAAGTTAGCGTCTATCGTAAAGTCTGTGTCGTTGACGACAGCAATTTATTTTCATGACACAATAAAACAATACCCCCATTGCAGCAGACCTGCATACTCAGCGAATTTCAAATGCAAAACAACATATTTCAATCCAAAATAGCGAGATTTTACATGTTTTTGAAAGCTCCATAAGAATAATATGGGAAATGAGTATGCAGGTTTGCTGCTACGGGTATATTAAAACTGGGTGGTTTTAATTCAATATTTAGTAGATCTGAACTAGAAGAAGCCATTTACCAAGTTTTATCAAGATATGTTGAGGAATAAGCGAGATATAGAATTTTTCTTATTCCCCTTAAGGTTAACATTGGGACAACGTACTGTGTTTACCACTTTCAATATCTCGGTAACAAATGGACATAGAGCAGTGATTCAAAATACTAAATTGTTTATTTTTTTGAGCTGAATTCAATGGTGCCAACAAAAATTCGATTATTTTTATTTTTCTATGTAAAAAACTCAAAATACCCATTTTTGGGGGGCTTTACCCCCCTTTACCCCCCCTTCCGGTAGTCCGATCAGGCTGGTTTTCGAACTCGTCCGAATAATTACTACTTTACACGTCTGTGCCAAATTTTATTGAGATTGGACCATTTTTACGGCCGCTATCGTGGTTAAAGACACACACATACATATATATATATATAAATGAATGAACGAATGAAAACGTCTTTTATTTAGCCAGCGTTATTCAAAGTACAATGCTTTGCTTTTCAATACAACTGTTGTCAAGTTATTAACTTATTAATAAATTATTATTAGCTTCTGTTCTTAAATTATTATTAATATAATTCTTTCAAACCCCTTTTGAAAACTGCAAGGCTTGTCAATCTGAGGTCAATTGGAAGGGCATTGTAGCCTTGGGGTCCAAAGTATGAAAAAGCTTTTTTTCCAAGTTCTGTTTTGACCCTTGGCAAGTGTAACAAGCCTTCCTGCCGAGTGGAGCGAACGCTCACCTCAGACCTGAAAACCAGTTTCCTTCTTAGATATTTGGGACACTCCGTTAACAAAGTTTTATGAATAATGAGATTTGTTTGGATGTCACAGCATTGTTTTACAGTCAAGATGTTTGCCTTTGACCTATACTCGCTGATATGATCTGACTTTTTTAGGTTGAAAACAAATCTCAGAGCACTATTCTGAAGTCTTGTGAGAATATTCATCTTTTCCTGAGTAAGGCTGTTAGCAAAAGAGGGAAGAGCATAATAAATAGATGGAAGGACTAAAGCACGAACTATCTCAAGTTTGGTAGAAACTGGAAGAACAAACCTAAACCTATAAAACAATCTTAATTTAGCAACAACTGTTTTACAGATGTGTAATTTAGTCTACAATATATATATATATATATATATATATATATATATATATATAGATATATATATATGTATGAAAATGAACGAATAGTGTTTCTTGCTTCTGGGGGCCCCAAAACGAAAAGTTATCATGGTCTCGGGCTTAGGTCTTACCATGAGTACTACGGTAAAAGCTTCTTCCCTATAAGGGAAATTCGCTAATATATTTAAATTGGAATAAAAAAATAAATTATCTAATGATAATAAAAATTAAAAGTGGATTCTTGCAAGCCTATAAAACCGTACTAACTACTTATTTGCGAAGCAAAACACCAATAAATTTTATTTGAAGTTAAAAAAATAACTAATTTATTTCCTTGAGTATTAGTTTAGATCATAAATAAAAGTGGGGTCATTCCAAGCCAAATCATCCAGAAAAAAAAGGATTTGTAACCCACCATCTCAGAATTTTATGAAACTTGGTGATTTTGATCTTTTCACATGCCTATGGAAGAATACCAAATTTTAGCTTCTTATCTCAAACGGTTTTTTTTCTTACGGGTCATTCCATGTAAAACCAACAAGGCACTCAACCCGACCATCCTAGATTTTGATGAAACTTTACTTGTTTGAGTTCTTTTGGGTGCAAAATACAAAAATAATTTTAAAAAAATTCTACCTCTTATAGTTTTTTTGCTATGTTTTTTTTAAAATCAGAAATTTCCACTGTTTTTGACATGCGCTCAAAACTATAATGTGCTATAACTCAAGTTCTATTAGGCCTATCAAGCTGATCAAAGGCTCATTTTAAAGAGGATTTCAAGGGCTTTCATATGATACCACACTTGACCAATTTTGATTTTAAAAATCTTTTTTCAAAAATTTCAAAAAATGATTTCAAAGATTTTTTTGAGATAGTGATTTTTGAAAAATTTGAAAATTACATGTATTTTTCATTGCAATGTGGACAACATATGTTGAAAATTTCAGAGTGGGATGACAATGGGATCAGCAGTTATGGTAAAAATACTCAACAGCGGATTGCTATTTAAGTGAGATTGCATGTCACTTACTACCATCTAGATTTAACATGAAGTGTGATAAGTATGTGTAATAAAACCAAATTATAAACTATTTCCTAATAAACATAATAAACCATAATTAAATATACACTACCCTATGTATAGGATGTACACATACAATCAAAAACATGCAATCCCTGTATACATGCAGAATAGTATATATACCGGGTGTCTCACCTAAACTGAACCAATAGCTAACTTTTTTTATTATAAATCTGACAGAGAACTTCTTATGGGGGACTTCCCTTTATTTTTAAAGTTACTTTTTGGAGTGACTTCGAAATTTTTAAATATGGCCGCCATTTTCCATTATGGTGGACAACTTCGATTTTTCTTATGGAACACCCTGTATTTTATGGCGGTTTTGAATTTAACGTTTAATTTTAGGAACTTTTTATTCTTTCTCATTTTTTTCTAAATCCATTGGTTCAGGTGATATGAGCAGTTAAAGTTTGATTTTTTTCCATTTTAAATGCATTGGGAAATTGTTGGTAATCTATATATCGAAAAAGGTTGGGTTTAATAATACATGCCAAAGAGTAAAAGTGTCTTAAAATGTGAGTTTAGTTGAGATTTAATCATAAAATAATTTTCAGTTGAGATTCACTCATAGAAATGTATTATTTGAATATGCTTTTACTGCATAATGATTACATGGGATGGCACAGCTAAATGGACACAATGCTTTTTAAATGGGAAAAAATCAAACTTTAACTGCTGATATCTCTTGAACCAATGGGTTTAAAAAATGAGAAAGAATAAAAAGTTCCTAAGCGTTAAATTCAAAAACGCCATAAAATACAGGGTGTTCCATAAGAAAAATCAAAGTTATCCGCCATATTAAAAAATGGCGGCCATATTTTAAAATTTTGAAGTCACTTCAAAAAGAAACTTTAAAAATAAAGGGAAGTCCCCCATAAGAAGTTCTTTGTCAGATTTAAGTTAGCTATTGGTTCAGTTTAGGTGAGACACCTGGTATATACACTTTTCTGCATGTGTACAGGGATTGTATGTTTTTGACTGCATGTGTACATCCTATACATTGGGTAGTGTATTTTTTTTAATTATGATTTATGTTTATTAGGAAACAGTTTATAATTTTGTTTTATAACGCATACTTATCATACTTCATGTTAAATCTAGATGGTAGTAAGTGACATGCAATCTCACTTAAATAGCAAACCGCTATTAAGTATTTTTTACCATAACTGCTGATCCCATTGTCATCCCACTCTGAAATTTTCAACATATGTTGTCCACATTGCAATGAAAAATATATGTAATTTTCAAATTTTTCAAAAATCACTATCTCAAAAAAAAAATTTGAAATCATTTTTTGAAATTTTTGAAAAAAGATTTTTAAAATCAAAATTGGTCAAGTGTGGTATCATATGAAAGCCCTTGAAATCCTCTTTAAAATGAGCCTTTGATCAGCTTGATAGGCCTAATAGAACTTGAGTTATAGCACATTATAGGTTTGAGCGCATGTCAAAAACAGTGGAAATTTCCGAAAGTGTAAGAGGTAGAATTTAAAAAAAATTATTTTTGAATTTAGCACCCAAAAAAATTCAAACAAGTAATGTTTTACTAAAATCTGAGATACCAAAGTTGAAAATGTTTTTTATTTGGTTGATTTGATGTGGAATGACCCTTACAGACATTTGAAATTTGTAAAAACTGTCATTTCTGTTGTTCCCGAGCTCCAAGATAAACTTGCATAGGTTAAGAAAAAAATTTGTATCTTTGCCATATTTAATCCAATTGTTATGAAAAATTGCAGTAATATTAAGTAAAGTTAAAGTGTGCTAAATCCAGGAAAAAATAAATCATTAATATCTTTCTATATTTAGGTCATTGAAAAAAACATTTTTTACAATTTTTTTGATATTTTTAGTTTGATGACAGTGTTTAACAAAAAAATTAATATCTCCTAAAGGGACAATGACAATCAAGTAAACTTTTTTTTTAAACTAATCTACATTAAATTTCCTAACAGATGAAGCAACAAAACACATGGCTTTTTGCATGCTTAGTAACTTAAGAAATCATTTTTAAAATTTCCAAATAAAAACAAGTTTTTTGAATTTTTTAAATGGAAAAATTTACAAAAATCTAATTTTGGTTTGCACCATTAAATTCGGCTTGAAAAAACAAATATTTTAGTACTTTGAATCTTTGTTCTATGTCTATTGGTTGCTGAGATATTGAATGATGTTAATACGGTACGTTGTCCAATGTTATCCTTATGGAAAATAATTAAAACTCAATATCTCGCTTATTTTTTTAACTTATCATAATAAAATTTGGTATAAAGCATCTCCTATTTGACTTTTCTTTGATGATGGCTAAAAACATAAACATTTTCCATCCCTATGTCAGCAATCATGCATCCTCATCGAAACGGAGTGTTAAATTATCGTAGCCAAAAGTAAGCAATTTTGCTGCCTTGGGAAAGTAAAAAATAGTTGATTTTCAATGATTATTCAAAAAATATCAACCAGAAGAACCCACACACCAAATTTTATTATGATAAGTTGAAAAATAGGCGAGATATTGAGTTTTATTTATTTTCCATAAGGTTAACATAGGACAACGGACCGTATTAACATCATTCAATATCTCAGCAACCAATAGATATAGAACAAAGATTCAAACTACTAAAATATTTGTTTTTTCAAGCTAAATTTAATGGTGCAAACCAAAATTAGATTTTTAAAATTTTTCCATTTAAAAAATTCAAAAAACATGTTTTATTTGGAAATTTTAAAAATGATTTTTTAAGTTACTAAGCATGCAAAAGGCCATGTGTTTTGTTGCTTCATCTGTTAGGAAATTTAATGTAGATAAGTTTTTAAAAAAAAGTTTACTTGATTGTCACTGTCCCTTTAGGAGATATTATTTTTTTATAAAACACTGTCATCGGACTAAAAATATCAAAAAAATTGTAAAAAATGTTTTTTTCAAAGACTTAAATATAGAAAGATATCAATGATTTATTTTTTCCTGGATTTAGCATACTTTATTTAATGTTATTGCAAATTTTCATAACAATTGGATGAAAAATGGCAAAGATACAAATTTTTTTCTTAAGCTATGCAAGTTTATATTGGAGCTCGGGAATAACAGAAACGACAGATTTTTACAAATTTCAAACGTCTGTTAGAAAAAAACCGTTTGAGGTAAGAAGCTAAAATTTGGTATTCTTCCATAGGCATGTGAAAAGATCAAAATCACCAAGTTTCATCAAATTCTGAGATGGTGGGTTACATGGCCTGGATGACTTGATATGGACTGACCCAGTGAATACTAGCAATGGAGGCAAAAACTACTACTACTACTACTACTACTACTACTACTACTACTTTTTTCATGGCAAAATACAACAATACATTCAAATGAATTATCTGGTAAAAACATAAAAATATAAGAAAAATTCTATAAAGTATACAAATAAATTATCTGGTCTAGTAACAAATTCAAATTCAAATTCATTTTATTGCCATTACAACAGTTTATAGTCGGAAGCAATGTTAATGTTAACAAAAAAAGAAATAGCTTTATAGCCTGTGGAATAGTACTAGCCCATTTTTTATCTTGGTTAGGTAAATGAAATAAATTAATGTGCCTTTATCAATCTTTTAAATGACTTCTAGTTAGTGACAAAGCAAGCTACAAAATATATTATGTGTTTCATAAAAAAAGTGAAGTCCATTGACAAAAGTTACGTTTTGAATAAAAATAATAAAATTACTAAAGTACATTTTCTTATTTATAATTTGTAAAATTATAAATCACTATTTCTAAAAAGTCCTATTTTCTAATAAACTTTAACTTAAAACTGAAGGAAAAATAGCTGAACTGGTAATAAACAACCCAGCAACAAACATTCATCTCATAATTTTACATTGCATGCATCAAAAAATAACTTATACCTTAACTTATAACACAACCTAAAATTTTTAATACTTCTGACCTGAATGATTTGCTAAGAGCTGATAAAGAATGCAGAAAAATCCTCATCTTCAAATAAAATAAGTTAAAAAGTAATGACCCGGCACAAACATTTTGGTAAAGTAATTAACTGAAAAATATGCATTTATGCTAAACATACTCCAAAAAAAAAAAAAAAATATATATATATATAAATTTATTGATTATAATCAAAATTTGATAATTACCGAAAAATAGACTTTAAACAACTTTAATCCATCGATGGTTTGGTCCTGAGGAGTAGTCCTGTCCTGTATCAGTGGGCTCCGGTCGTTGGTCGCACCAAGCTCTCCAGGTCGCCAATGTCGTTGACACGCTGCGGCCGAGCGTCCGCCGACACCCTCACCAGCACGAGCCCCTCCTTCACCCAGGCGAAGGCGAGTTGTTCGTCTCTGACCATCTTCTTGGCCATGCTGAGGACTGCCTTGGTGTGCGCTGTGAGATGTTTATTGATGAACACGGGCCCCGGTGTGTAGCTGAAGCTGAGGTGGATGGTGTTAAGTTCCCTCTTCTGTCTCACGGCGGCCAACCATGCGGTGCGGGTCGACCTGCTGATGAACCGGACGACAATATTTGGGTGATGGCCCTTCTGACTGGGTAGGCGATGTGCGACAGAGATGTCACTGCGCTGCCATGACACATTAATACTTTCAGCAACTTTCTGTAGAATTAGATATACATCTTCATTTTTAGTGAGAGGCACACCCACATTCTCAAGATTGCTTAATATGCTGTATCGCTGGATGTCACAGATTTGGGTTTTTAATTCATTTTTTACTGTAGCAGTTGATTTAAGATTATCTTCCAGGAATTTACACTTTCCCTTTAATGCCTCATTTTCAATTTTAAGAGAATCAATAATTGAACCTTGGAAGCTTGTTTTAATTTCATTAATTTCACCGCGGATAGTGCTAAAACTAACTCCATTTTATCGCTGATTTTCTTTTCACGCTTTCAAGCTTGGAATCAATCATTTCTTGCAGGTCACTTTTAAGTCCCGAAATTGCTTTTAATACTTGTAGGTTACCACCCAACTCTTCTGAATCACTGTTGCTGGCAGATGGCGGAGGTCCGTTACACTTCACGCAACGAAAATTAGTTTTCCGCGTTGATTTCTTCGAAGAATCAAACCCGGCACAATTTTGATGACAACTGTCATTGCACTTAGCACATTTCAAAACGTCACCCGAACCAGGATCAGCAGCCAAGTTGACTGCGCGCACGTGGACATGTTTTAGAGAAAAAATAAATCACTGAATAAATATCAAAGTTATAATAAATTAAAATATTCATGCAATTAGCCTGTTCTAGCACGGGAACGCAGCAGGGCAGGTTGGAACAGACTATCTGATAAAGAGCTCCACACTCCTGATCCACGTCCTGATAACGACTGGTAACCTCTTTCTGCTTTAAAAAACAATCGTGCATAACTGGACAGCAATTTTGCCACGAAACACGATCGTGTGTAATTGGCTGAAATTATTGTCGTGAGAGACGATCACACGTAATGAGCAAACATTAATTTTTGTAAATTGCTTTGATTCTATCATATTTAATTCCAACTAGCCTACATGAAAAAGACCACAATGCGTAACTTAATCTGCGGAAGTTAAATTGCCATATAGAGGGTCTAGTCTGTCAAGATGGTGAAAAATGTCCCAGTCATTAAAAAATAATATATTCTGAGGTAGTACCTAAAAAGATAAGTCTTCTGATAAATTTTCAGACACCTAGCCATTCACATAACCTAAAAAAGTTATTTAAGTTTTTTTCAAGATATCTCAAAGGCTACTCCTTCTGAATCAATTATTTTTGTTTAGGTTTTTCAACTGATGATTATAGGCCTAAAATGATTATAGGCTAATTTTTTTTGGAAGACTTAAAAAAATTATTATATATGTCTTAAAACTTAAAAATAATAATAAAAACTAGCGTAATAGCAACGCTGAAAAAAATTAATATTATTTATTGGATGGTAAATATAACTTATTCATGATTTTTTTTCAAAATTTAAGCAGTGGTGCAACACTGTCAAATTAACAAAAACCCTATTATTCTGCATGTTTCCATTTTGTAACCACATACGGTAGTTGCTCAGTCAAAAAATTGTGAATTAATAGAAACCATTAATATTGAAAAGGGGGCCAAATATTATGAATAAAACGAGTTTCAATCATAAAAATGTCAATATCTCAAAAAGGAAAATCACCCGCATGTTTGTATAAACTCAGGTTTAGGGGTTTTAAGTGTTAAAAAATTAATATTTTTCAAATTTCACAAAATTTGAAACTTCTGGAGGTAAACGCAGTACGTTGTCTAATGTTATTCTTACGGCAAATATTAAAAAACCGAAATCTCTGTTGATTGCTAGCCGATTTCGATAAAATTTGGTATGTATTTGTGGGATAGCTGTATTTTTTTATTTTGTTGTAGTTTTTTATTACTTTAAGGGAGAAAGTATTGGTCAGTTTGCTGATACCATTTATTTGGTTTAATTTTTTATTTCAATACTGACACATGCAGATGCAGGGCCTCCGAGGAGCCATGTCAGCCAAGTCTGAAACTTGGGACCCGGACCCTGAGAGGCCCCGGGACAGACCAAATTGATTTTTTTTTTCAGGCCTTGAAGGAAAGATTCAAATTAACAAAAAAATAACATTGTAATATTTTCAATAAATCAGTGTTTGTACTCTGACTTTGTAACTGACTACTCAACGGTGCAATGCTTTTACAATATAAAATCTTTCTTAAAAAACTCTAACTCGTCGTGATAGAACCAGCACACAAAGATAAATGCATATCAGTTTAATTAATTGCCAGTTGGCCTTATAAAAACCACTGTAGTTTACGATCACAGGGATAATGAGAGGATAACGTATCAAATTACGTCATTGGCCGTGTGTATTTACTGATCATGGAAGAGTTGCGCAATTATTGGTACTTGGTGAATTATGCGAATGGCCGAAAAGGACAATCACGCTATTTACCAACAGCTGATAAACGACAGGAGTAAAGCCAGACACATGAATATCGGTCGAAAAAATTGTGCAGGTCTTCTAGTTACTGTGGAATCACCGACTAAACGATGGGGGTAGCTTTGCGAAAGATTAATATTGAACTCTTTTGTTCTGTAGATGATCATTTAAAAAACCTACCTTTAGGCCTTGTCCGAAGCCCAAAAATTTGGAAAATTTTCCTCTTAATTAGCCAGAATTCCTGGAGTTCTCTTGTATGTTTTTTGCCTCTGGATCTAAATTTCATCTCAATCAGAGATGTAAAGTCAATGCCCTGGACTGCCTAAAAGCGCATGTTTACACTTCTAATTTTACAAATTTTCCGGAGGGGGACCGGACATGTAGCTCCGCTTCAGGGCCCACAATGTTTGTAGACTTGGGGCCCAGCTTGGCTCTCAGCAGCCCTGGACACGTGTTTCGACCTGAGGCCTTGATCACAGTGTACATTTCAGTAATCAAATAAACTATATAGTATTAATCTAAACTGGTTTAGGTTATTGCTAAAATTTACACTGTGATCATGGCCTCAGGTCGAAACACGTGTCGGTATTGAAATAAAAAATGATACAAAAACAGTGTACTCTGATTTTTTATAGTACCTGGTGAACCAAGCCTTGCTCGGTATTAAATTATACAGTAGAGTCCCGCTAACCCGGAATTCGATAACCCGTAATTCTGGATAACTCGGAAAGCATGCCAGAGCAATAAAGTGCATTGAGATCCAAGGCCAGAGCACGGTGTGGCATTCTTAAAACAGTTTCAGTTTTTCTTTAAGTTGTTTTTTTTAACTTATATAGTTTTCATATTTTTTACTTTGCAAGAAATAAATGATTTCTTATAGATATAACAGAAACTATTCTTATTTTTTCTTATTTTTACTCATTTCCCGATAACTCGGAATTTTCACAAACCTGGACACCGTTCGGTCCACATTAGTCCGGGTTTGTGGGACTCTACTGTATTTACCAGTTCATCAAACAACTATACAAATATTTGATATTATTTAAAAACATACTTTTTTATTACTTTATAGAGGAAATTCATTTAAAAAGCTGGTTAACAATACATGCAAACATCTTCAGCTCTCTGATAAATTATCAATTTATTAAACTAATTAATTAATATAAATTTAAGCGGTTATTTATTAGATTCTGCAAACTTTAAACACTAGCATTGGTGGAGTGAGGTGATTGACTAGTGTGACCATCATGTTCCTTTTTCGCCTCAATTAGGCTAATTAGTGGAGCCAGCAATGCTTTCAGTGAATTAATCAGTATAAATTTTTTGAGGTTAGAGACATTTAAGACTCAGCTGGTTTTTAATGTTATGTTTTAAATAAGCTGAAAGTTACAGATGAGTTTGAGAGCTAAAACGAGTTGTTTCATGTGCAGTTTAAAAAAAACATATCGCTGGTGAAGAAATAAAATTTCTGCACTCTTGAAATGAAATGAGAGAATTAAGTTACTTATTTTTAACTCCTGAAACAGACTCTTATGTTGTCACTGCAGCCTATTGATTTAATCTGTTATTGCTTCAGCACTTGACAAACTTGGGTTTGGAGATTATCGAGCCGATGCAGAAGCAGTTTTGAGAGACTGCAAAGCCATCGCAGCTAAACGTCGGAGACAGAGCACGCGGCTGGAGAACCTTGGCATACCTGAGGAAGTTTTGCTGAGGCAACAACAGGAACTGTTTGCCAAAGTACAAAAGATTTACTAGTGGTTTGGTGTATTATCAGTATTAGATATTTTAACCTTTAGAATTTACATTTACAATATATATTAAAAAAAAATTTAACACATTCCTCACTGTGAGAAATACTTATGATTGTAGACCAAAAATGTGAAAAAATATTGAATTATGTCAGGGTATCTGGAACATGTTCTCGATTATGTAAAGTTTTACTGTGTACCAATTAAGGCATTTTAGACATTACTAGTAAACTTGCGCTGCCCTGCAGCTTTAAAGCATATACATATTCAAGCGATAGAATTCCAAAACTTATGCTAAAACCTGTGTTTACTCTTACAGCTATTTTACCTGAAATTTCTATTCCCATGTTAAATCTTGTAGACAAACACAAAACTTTAAGGGCGTCTAGGGCTCTTCCTTTTAGTCTAGCCTTTATTACCTGCTAGACTTCGTGCCAAGCTTTTTCCAATGACACACCTACATTATTAACACATTCACTGCGTGTGTCCCGATATCGGGCACGAGGTCAGCTGATTCAAAAGCAGCTGCGTGGCGGCTAGTGAACAACTTGGAGCGTTGCTATTGGTTGTGCCCCCTCTACAGTAACCCCGTCCACCTGTCATACCGTCCGTTTCGCGGTCCAGGCGCACCTTATTTTTTAGCGGGTTTTTAATTTCGCTCTTGTGTTTCCGATGTGTTTTGCGGCAGGTTTCCCGTGTTGTTATTAATGTGCAGTATTGAATCGTACTTTTCTGTGAAATTTTTGTATTATAATATGTCAGGTTCATTGAAAAATACATAAAATTGTGACATACTGGAATTACTGGATGATTTGAGTGTCAGTGACCTTGATTACTGTCCCCTTAACAACATCCCTGACAGCGACGAAACTAGAGCCGAGGAGTACACCGTGGCGCTAGTTTTGCGTTTTCGCGCTAGTACGACACTTTCACAACAATAGAATGAGTTATGAAAGTGACAATAGTGATAAAACGCGCCAAAAATCACGTCGCATCGTTCCCGGGTGCTGATCTCGGGTCATGAACTTATAACATCACAGATGATGTCATAGGCCAAGGGGATTTTTTGGACTGTGTTTTGCGGCTAAACAACATCATAGGTTATGCTGTAAAAAAAATGTCAGCATAGCTGAAAAGGTTAACAATTTTTTCCCCGCAGCGAATGTGTTAAAACGTTAAAACTGATTCAGAACTGTGGGAAGAGTCTTGATCACAAAAATGTCCTAGTGTATACAGGGTGTTAGGTCAAAAATTAATCTTACAATTTTTTTACTTTATTTGCTTGTTACGTTGAGACAACAAACAGGTAATTTTTTATAAATTTTTTTAATGTAAACAAACTGTGGGAGCTACAAAGGTCCAAAGTACAAAAAACAGGCAAAAATGCCAATGTTGGTACAACTCCTTAGGTGAAACCAATTTATCTGCTGGGCGCTTGATCAATTTTGGGAATTTTTATAACTTATTAGTGCCTAGAAAGAACCTAACATAAAGATATAAAAAGGTTATTAAAATTTATTTTTATGTTTTTTGAAGTTATTTTTCTGCTCAATTTGAAATGTTGTAGCTTCAAAAGCTATGTTAATTTTTAGGCCTACTTATGCAATACCATTTCCCAAAAAATGACAGCTTAAATCTTAAGACTTTTCCTTATGGAATTTTACAAAGAAATTGAACTTTGTGGCTGCATAATTTAGTTAGGCAACCCCATTACACAAATGAATGCTATCAACATATTCCTGCCACACCTCTTGATCATATGCACAAATAAAAATAGTAGTTTTCATCACTAAGTGGCTCTTTTTGGTACGAGATCATAATTTACAGGCGAGGCACAGCTGAGCTTTGAAATGCGATCGTGTACCAAGGAGACACTTTTGCTTTTGTTCACTCCGTGTGATGAACAACCATTTTCATCATTATGTATAAATAACCATTTAATCGTTAAAAGATTAGACTACATAATTTTGAGGTTATCCAAAATAGTCATCGTCATTTACACATCTGTTAGTTGTTTACAAACACAAGTTAAGAAATCGTTCAACCTTTCAAACGTAACATAAACAAATTTTGACATTAAAGTACGGCAAAATTTACCATATGTTTTTTCAGTACTCCTATTCAAAGTGATCCAAAAACGATCATTTTGCGTACGATATCATTAAATATTTGATTTGAAACATGTCTATTTTTGCTACTAAGCCTACATTCACCCTATGAGGCACAGGATGAATCCAAATTCAATCAAGCTGGATTCCAACATGTCAACATGACTGAAGGAAGAGAAGTAGATGTGAAACGGGCTGATGGGTGCGTGGAGGGCGGGAGGGCGAGGGGTGTATTAAATTCGGACCGGGGCCAGGCGCTGAAAAACAGCCTTTTTCCCGGGTTTTTGAAGGCAAAAACACACTTTTTCATACATAATTCGACCCGGTTTCAACACGATTTTCGATTTAATTTAAAAATTAAAAAAATCAAAATTCCAAAAAACATGTAAAAATTCGAGTCTTTTCGGAGATTCGAACGCGGTCCGCGGGCTCGATGGCCGAGTACTTTACTGAATGAGCCGAGGTGCTGATATTCGGTTTTGAGACGACGACGTACGCTGCTTGTAATGGTTATCAGACGCGAGCTGTTATCACGCGCTGATAAGGCATATTAGCTGGGAGTCACGGTGTCACTCGACGTCTGCCCGACCATCACTCTTAGTCAGGCGAGATGAAAATAAAAGGCGTGTCGTATTAACGGGTTACCTTGAGCGAAAAAAACCATCGTTTATGCTAATAAGCCCGGTGTTGGACGAGAAAAGTTTTTTAATTCCATTCCTCGCATAAAATCAGACTACAACTTATAATAAATTTTTTTTCTGTATTTTGATTTGTATTTATCATTTCCACTATATATCAAGTTTTTACCTGAAACCTCAGATACGAAAACAGGTTTTTTACAACAAAAACAGACCTCATTGTATTTGTTTTCTGGTCGAGTTTACCGAGTTCTGTATTTGGGTATAAGGGTTTAAAATCTACATGTCCTAATGTGGGACGCCTTTATGAATCTACAAAAAAACATAGGATATGCGAATAAGCACTGTATGAATAAGATCAGTCATTCCAATGGGTCTATCATGTCGGACCAGTCCTAGTGTGGGACGCCTTTATGAATCTACAAAAAAAACCATGGGATATGCGAATAAGCACTGTATGAATAAGACCAGTCGTTCCAACGGGTCTACCATGTGGGACCAGTCCTAATGAGTCGTTCCAACGGGTCTACCATGTGGGACCAGTCCTAATATAGGACACCTTTATGAATCTACAAAAAAACATGGCATATGCGAATAAGCACTGCATGAATAAGGCCAGTCTTTCCAACGGGTCTACCATGTGGGACCAGTCCAAATGTGTGACGCCTTTACAAACCTACTAGTCTTAATGTGGGGGATGAACGATCCCTTTAAATACAGGGTGTTTCAGAACTCCCTACCAATATTTTAGGGCATTGTTCCTGGGTAGGAAACATATCTAAATATCATATTTAAATTGTCCGGAAGTCCTTAGTTACTCACACAGCCGCCATTTTGTTTTTTTCACTTATTAATTAATTTCTAAAAAACGGTTAAACATACAAAATTGAAACTTTGCACAAACATTTATGTCAACTAGGCAAAGCTACAAAAAAATTTTGAAATTTTTTCAAATACATAAAACAAAATGGCGGTCATATTAAATTTTGTTTCCTAAATAACTAAAAAACCTTTAATTAAAAAAATGTTTGCAAGAATAACTTTTTTTAGCTAATTCAATTACAAATCGATTGACACCTTATTTTTTAAGATTGGACTTATTTTTTTTGGATTTTTGGATTGGATTTATTAACTGAGATATGGCAGCTTTAGTGATAAGTGACCGCTGGAGGTTAGTTGCAGTGCATGCCGAGGCATGCGGCTAAAGTCTGCCACAACAATGCAACAGTCTCCTTCCGTTTTGCATGTTATTTGTAAGCGATTTTAGATTATTTCAAACAATAATAAAATATTACATAACCCCAAAAGTATCCTTTTTATCAATTACCTATCATTAGGATGGCTTAAAAATTTCATTCCTTTGTACTGTCTTTAAAATTCACTCAAAAAACCTAAACTTTTGATATCAGCTGTGGTGAAAGTCAACGTACTTGTTAACAAACTAATCAGCTGATTTTATTGTTGCTTTAAATGTAATTATTTATTCAATGTAGTCAGTTCCTCTAACTTTTTACAGTCACTTTTATTTGCTGTTTAAATGTACTGTTTATTTGAAAAGTCAAAGTTGTATAAATCTAGTCACAGGCACTGCAGGAGGCGTTTATCTATGGTATGTAACATGTAGAGACTGGACTCTTAATAAGTCAAGAATCTAGTTCATTATCTTGATGACTGCTGACTAACCACAAATACTGGGAATTGTGGTTAGAATTATTCCTAGGCAATATAAAGTTTGTAAATTGTTGTATATTGTGGAATAAAGATCATTATTTCATATTTCATATCATAGTTTGTCTCTTATCCGAGCCTAATCCCAATTTCCTTCCTAGAGGCCTATCTTTATCTTTTACAACATTTACATCTTCTTTATTCTCTTTGCCCTGCAATGTCATAGGCTTAACTTTGTCTTTTTTTACAACATTTATATCTTCTTTATTCTCTTTGTCTTGCAATGTCACAGGCCTAACTTCGTCTTTTTTTACAACATTATTCTCTTTGTCTTGCCCAAACAAAGGTTCGATTCCCATGCCCAATTTCCGTTTCACCCACATCGCTGTCCCCGTTGCCGCAGCCAAGGGCCTCTCGTTCAGGCTGGCATCGGGGGAGATAACGCGTTCGAACGCTTTGTCCTGCAGCACTTTGTCCGCTTGCCATCTATCTTCCGCTCTCTTGTGTTTAATATACCATATATCATGCTCTTTTGCCGCTTCGTCTAGAGGGTTAACTCCTTTGTCACCTCTAGCCAACCGTTCCTGCAGTTTAGTTTCGGGTCCAAGGAAATTCATCCCGGGGGCGTGCAGTTCAAAGGGCAAGTTGTTAATTATGCTGTTTAAAATTCCTACTCCCTCTATCACTTTCTTGGGTAGCGAGGACAGACATCGCGCCAAATACATCGGACCATCCTGAAGGTCGATTATATGTTCGAGAACGGTAAGGATAAATTCAACTACAACTTCTACGGTTTCACTGCCGTTTTCAACCGACTTCGTTAATCGATCGATCGCGTATTTTGTGGAAGGTTTCGGTAGGGCAAGGAGGCAACGCATGATATACTTGTGACCTTTTGATTTTTTTGTCAGTTCCATGAGACGATCATAAATAAACTTGACGATACCCAACTTTCATTATGGAAGTTGTTATTACCAGCCTTCTCTTCCGATTCTAAAAAGTATAGTCTTTCCATGAGGTCCGCGTATTTTTTTATGTACTTGTATTCTATTGGTTTTTTTGTATCTACTAACAGACCGGATCCCATCGCTCTCACGAATCTGAGTGTATTCTGATTTTTTAACCCGGTTCCCAAGACGTTTCAACGTGCACCCTCCGTTCGAAGCTCTTCCCATATGGGTTTAATAACTTTTTTCCATTTAAAACCTTGGCTCGCCTTGGGTCGACCGGACGCCGGATTGTTATTTTGAAATATCGCACCAGAGTCTACTAAAATCTTTTTATAAGCTTCCCTATCACTTGCCGAATACTATTCACTACCGATGTCACCTGTCTGTGTTAAAAGTCTCAATAAGCCCGGAGTGCCGGGATATCTTTCTTTCGTCTTGTCGATAATTATATCATCATTCGCTATGGTAACACCGGAACTGCCTACTTTTAGTTTTCGCTCGCCGATATCATAATTAAAACCAAATGTCCCATCGTTGGCCTTGGATAAATATTGTCTAGCCAACGTGCCCACCTCGGTACCGCTCCTTTCCATTATGGCTTGAATCGATTTATCGACACGCATATGGTCTTCACTTTCAGGCAACGGTGTGCTAGCCGCTTGCACTATTGTCTTGGCTTCAAAAATGTCTTTTTGTTGTGGTACGTTAGGTTCTGGAACTAAGGTATCTTTGTCAAAAACGCCTTGTTCAGGTATGTTCGTGTCACTCGATGGGGTTGTTATACTTTTATCGATCATTTTACAAGAGGGTGTACTCATTACACGCGGTCTAAATGACATATGCTTGTTCTGTTTGCTACGCAGTTCTTTAATCTCTTCGTTTTTCTTTCTCAATTCCTCTGTCAGTTTTCTCAACTCGTTAACTACCGGCTCGTGTTGCCTCTCGATCTCATGTTTCTCTCGAATTCTTGATCGTGAGAATTTTCAGCTTCCGCTTTTAGTCTGTCTCGTATTTCACCTAACCGCTTTGCTTCTTCGACCATCAAAGGTTTGTTTTCTCGCTGAGGTAAAAGTTTCATTTGATTTCTCGGTTTTACGAAAGGCGTCGGGTGTATACGGAAAAACTCTTTCCATTCTTCAGCTTTTTGCTTTTCATTTCTCACACTGTCTTCACGCCATTGATTTCGCAATTTTTCAATCATTCTGGCCGCCTCCGGTTTCATTTCATCCGGCCATTTTTCATCACCATCAGCATCGCGAGCACGTGATTTGTCAGCCTCCGCTTTTAACTCGTCTTGCGAACTATCAGTTTGTTTAATTTCTTCTACCGTCAAAGGTAGCTCGTTCACGTAGCTTGTTCGCGCAGGTGGCACAGCTACCGAGCTTGTTCGTGTGGGGGGTACTAAATTGTATTTCCTCCTCTTTCCACTCCCAAAAAAAACCTCTGGGGTCATTTCATCAGGCCACATTTCTTCAGCTACTTTAACTTTCTTGGTCAATGAGTCAAAATGTCACAATCGCTGAAACGTCTCTTCATCATACCTAAATATACATTTTTAATTTTTATTTTTTAATTTTTTTAACAAACAGAAAATTTATTTTTTAATAAATATATATAACTTGAACTTGAAATAAACAGTAATAACGAGTGTCTGAACTTGCGTCAAATAAATCATTAAACTCGAGTTAGATGCACGCCAACGTACGTTAACCAAGTTATACAAACCGCCGTCGCTTAGTCAACGTGCGTTTGTCAGACTAGTAGATTGGAAATTGGGCTTGGGAATCGAACCTTTGTTTGGGCAAGCCAAAGAGAATAATGTTGTAAAAAAAGACGAAGTTAGGCCTGTGACATTGCAAGGCAAAGAGAATAAAGAAGATATAAATGTTGTAAAAAAAGACAAAGTTAAGCCTATGACATTGCAAGACAAAGAGAATAAAGAAGATGTAAATGTTGTAAAAGATAAAGATAGGCCTCTAGGAAGGAAATTGGGATTAGGCTCGGATAAGAGACAAACTATGATACTTTTCAATAGAAGATAATTTTTTTTGACACAACCGGAAGATAATTTTTTTTACACGTTTTAAAAGTGTAAATTTTCTAATGCGAGCCATCCATCGTCAACACACGTCCAGGTAAAACGACCGTCGTCAACGCGCGTTAACGAAGTCATAATGAGCTCAGTCAACGTGCGTCGGACGAACGTCGTGGTTTACGAATCGACTAGCATTCGGAGTTTGCGGCCTATATGTAAAGGGATCGTTCATCCCCCACATTAGGACTAGTAGGTTTGTAAAGGCGTCCCACATTAGAACTGGTCCCACATGGTAGACCCGTTGGAAAGACTGGCCTTATTCATGCAGTGCTTATTCGCATATGCCATGTTTTTTTGTAGATTCATAAAGGTGTCCCACATTAGGACTGGTCCCACATGGTAGACCCGTTGGAACAACTCATTGCAGTCAGTTGCGGTCAGAGCGCCGATGAGTGCAGACCTCGTATCTGGTGCTCCGTTCGTTATCTGATCGCGTGCCCAATCTTGCCTAGTGCCTCATGCATGTGTGCCTATTATAATTTAATAAGTTTGTTCTTTTAATTATTTTTTTTCTGTGGACATCATCAAATCTGTGGTTTACCATGAGTAAGTGCGCGAGATGTGACAATTTGACCACCGCGGCTGACGTTGCGAAGTGTACTGTGTGCAAGTCGTCGTTCCATGCCATGTGTACGCGCAACTTCGCAAAAACTAATACTAGATCGTGGAAGTGCGAGGGATGCTGTGATGAATCTTCGTCTGTTTCGTCAGTCGATAAGGACAACAGCGATGATAGAGCGTGGTTTTTGAGTGCTCTCGAGGACCTAAAAGTCAAAATAAATTCCAACACTGACGAAAAAATTGCCGGACTCCAAGATCAGCTTTCGGGATTTAAATATGAGTTAGACGAAATTAAAACACGGACGGACTCCATCGAAACATCTCAGCAGCTTTTTGGGCAGCGGTGCGACGCGCTTGAACAGGAAAACACGTGACTAAATAAAGAACTTCGTTCGACGCACGAACAACTCGCGGACGTGGAACAGTACACTCGCTGTAATAATATAGAAATTGTCGGAATACCAGTAACGCCAGAGGAGGACATTTATTATTGCTTACAAAAACTTGCAGGCGTCATTAAAGTATCCTTCAAACGAGAGGACATTTCAATTGCATATCAGCTTCGCCTGTTTTCAAAAAAAACATGCCCACCCACCCATAATTGTCCAATTTACCTCGAGAACAGTTAAAGAGGCTTGGTTATCGGCTATGAAGCTCAAGAGGACGGTCGAAACAACTGAGATTGCGCCAGCCCTGCAGCCCGGGAGGGTGTTTATAAACAAAGCCCTGTTAGGACGAGCCAGACGACTCCAGTGCGCAGGGAAACTACACTACGCCGGGTTTGTCAATGGGAAGGTCCTAATTAAACCAACGGAGAACGCTTCCACTGTTCGGGTTCATCAGATGGAGGATATGGACTTGTACGACAAATAATTGGTATCTCTCTAAAGACTAGATTGCATGTTATATTTTTTTCATACTTTGGAATGCTCTGCTATTTTTTATAATAGAATGTTATTTGAATTTAATTTAACCATATTCACATTTTTTATTAGTAACATTGAAACAGCATTTCCCATTACGTAGAGTGAAGAAGACAATCTCTTTTTTTTTCTTCATCCCGAGAGCGTACCGTTTTATTAACATTTTACAAAATACTAAATACGTTATATTTTACAAGTATGTTTATCACTCATTCATATCCCCCATATTATTATTTCAAGTTTACACGGCAGTTATCATTTTCGGCAAAATATAGACAACCATTAATGCATTTCTAGCCTGTATTCTATGATGATACATTTTGCCATGTCAGTACAAAGTAAATATCATTTTTAATTTTCTCGAACTAAATCATGCAGGTATCATCTATATTATTAAAAGAATTTCTGGAATTTTGTACAGAGCAAATCGACCCCTAGAAATTAATTTTTCTGCACATATTTGGTATCAAATTAAAGCTATTACTCTCTAGATGTTCCTTTTGCGGGTCTGGAAAATATCCCATGAAAAGCCTTCACACAGGAGGCTTTAGAAATTTCAGCGAAAATGCTATTATCTGTGGTAGAACCTGTGAACTTTTTCAAATTCACATTTGTTTGTAACAAAACAGATGATCAAGATTTGAAATAGTTCCAGAGATATGCCATAGAATGAAGGGCAAGCAAATGTCATTATGATTTTGATTTATTAAAATTCTGAAGTTTTTTAAGACAACAGAAAATAAGGAAGAGTATTTGCCATATTGAGACTAAGACCAACAGTCTGAAATCATCTTAATTTACCGTATTTCTTTTCTTAAAAAGGAAACATAAGTAAATAGGAGGTGTTCTGGAGATGGGATTTTATAACAAACTATTAATAGCCCTATTTTTATTTATATTAGTAGCCCTGCATTGATACATGTTTCAACACATTGGATGCATGTTTCAACGTTTTGAGCTTTAAAATATCAATATTAGTTGAATTTTAACCTAACAAATTCAAGTTTTAAAACACGTTAGACTATAAATTTAAAACCTGTATTTTGTAAACAGAAATGATTATGGGAGGATATTGAAGGTAATATTATATTAATTAAAATATGCATGTTTTTATTGATTTTTCATATCTTTACTGCAGAGTCGAACGTAACTTGCCTTTAGTTTGCAATCATCTATGATACTTGGTTTTTCTATGAAATTTTGTACTCAGAATGGGAGGATATTGAAGTGTTAACGGTTAGCCTACCTATTTTACTCGATTTTGAAATGTACCAATAACAATATGCCTAAATTAATTAAGCCTTTTCTTAGAAAGTTATGTTATTTTCTTAGGTAAAAATTTGCCAAATATGAATTTAAGATGTGAAACAAAAAGCGGGTCTGTTGTAAAATTTAATTCTTTGGCCGTTATGTGTGTAGAACAATTTACGTCGAATGGCTATTTTATAAATGTTATTTGGAGATTAGTTTATCAGTAAATCCAGTGGTTTGTCCATCTTCTGACCGATTGTTTTTAAGACCTAACAAAGATGAATGCAAGAAACTGACGCGTAGATGTAGAGTAGAATTAACTCTAAAACAGAGACATGAAGATGCGCCAAACAATGAAGATCCATATAAACTAACCCTCATTGAATGCGAAATGAATACTGATGCACTATCGAAATTTCAAAGTGTAGAACGTAGAAAGGTTTAAACGTGGACACTTTCAAAGCAGATGAAATAAATGAATTTCTCAAATTCCGTGAGGAATTTCTTACCCATATTGAAGTTTCGAGTATAAAGTATTAAGATATTTTTAAAAGTTTGCCCCGATGATAAGTTTAATTACTGGCAATTTTATTCCAGTGCTATGACATAAAAATTAGTAGGAAACTAAAAAAATCACAAAAATTCACACAGTTTATCATTGAAAGGTATTTTATGCTGTAAAACTCCATACATAATTAACATGAAACTAAAGCCTATTTTACCAAGTCTTTTTTTTTAGACACGAAGTGATGCAGGCTGCTAGTTATTATTATTTATTTATTTATCTTTACTAGCATAGATATTCTCTTTTATATGAGTAATTTTATTCCAAATATAAGTATGCAGACTGCCAAGAGCTTAGTAGTTATAGTTGTAGGTAATATTATATTAATTAAAATATGCATGTTTTTATAGATTTTTCATATCTTTACTGCAGAGTCGAACGTAACTTGCCTTTAGTTTGCAATCATCTATGATACTTGGTTTTTCTATGAAATTTTGTATTAACAGAAGTGCATGATAAAAAAGATGGTATTACTTATGTTAATAAGCTAACATTAGATACAATTCTAGGTATTATTTGATATTATTTATTTTATAAATATGCATGTTTCGAAAATTTATTTTCTAGTACATATCAGATATTTTGTTTCCTGCTGCATCGAATGTATAACTTGCTTTTTTATTTGTAATCTGCTAGAAATCTAGTTTTTCTTTTAACATTATATTCATTAAAACGCATGATAAAAATAGGGCGTTATAATATATTAAATTTGTGTTAGCGCACTAGGGCGGATGGGCTGTTGCGGGACGATGCATCAAAATGAATGTGTTGAAAATGGAATTTTTGTTGTCAATGAGTGCTTGGAATTGAGGAATGATGAGGATTATAATACATTTTTTGACATGGATACTCTTAAGCTTGGTTTAAAAATTTTCCATTTAAATATCAGAAGTATCTCGAAGAATTTTGATACTCTGTTAGTTTACTTAGAATCTATTAGAGTAAGGTTTGATATCATTGTTCTATCGGAGTGTTGGTTGGGTGGGGGGGAGGTGGCTCATATGGACGGGTATGACTGTACTATGACCAGTGACGGATCTACACTTATTGTCGCCCGGGGCAAAATTGGAGTTTGGCGCCCCCCCCCCCCTCCCGGGCACCAAAAACAAGAAATATATTATATATTTAATGTGTCTTTGATGTGCTGGATAAGCAATTATCTTGCATATCATAATATGATTTTATCTTATTGTCCTTATGATTTTTTACAACCGATGTTCATAGGCTACGATACAGCCTAACCAAGAGCTGTTATTCCCATAATATGACCGTGAAATTTGCCAGCCGTTGTAAAACCAAAGCAAGGTGTCCACCAGATTTCACATATGAAACTTCCGACTTTTTCCTGACCTTTCCCAACTATTGCAAAACGATTTCCGATGAGAGGAATCACAATTGTTGCCTCCTAAAACGAATTCTTCAGCCCAATCTATGTAAATTAAAATACAGTATTATTTGATGGCCGCAATGCGACCGAGAGATTTTGCGGCCGCGATATGTCCCAACATATTTAGCAGCTGCAATGAGACTATGAGATTTACTGGCCACAGAAACACTGAGCGATTTTTCCGGCCGCAATACGACCGAGATTTGCGGGCCGTACCGCGAAAGGTGTAACCGGCCATAAAAAAAGGGCGAATGGTAGTTGCAATGGGACAGATATTTTCCAGCCGTGGTCTAAACGACGGATTTTTCGGCCGCAATGTGGTCATGCAATAAATATATGACGACCTAAAAATAGCAAAATACTTGTCGGCAGTGAAACAACAAAACATTTACCTGCCAGCAACGACTTATCTGTTCAAGTTATGGCCAATAGATGTGACGGCCGCGAAAAGAGCGAGAGACTTGTCCATAATGTGACCAAGAGATCTGCCGGCCGCAAAACAAGCATGCGATTTTCCGACCACGAAATGAATGAGCGATTTTTCGGCCGCTGGACGAGTGAGCGAAACGAGCGAGCGGTTTTCTTGCTTTCAAACAACGAGAAATGTGACGGTCACGAAAACAGAGACAGGCTTGACGGCCGCGATGCGTCAAAGATTTTCCGGCAGTGATGCTACTAAGAGATTTGCCGGCTGCGAAACGAAAAATTTGACTTTAAATAACTTGTTTTGAATTTTTTCTTCACCGGAGCTAGCCGGAGCTGGCGCCCCCTACTGGCCAGCGCCCGGGGCAGGCGCCCCCGCTGCCCCCCCCTAGATCCGTCACTGACTATGACGGACACACAGATCAACAGGAATGACGGCGTTGTAGTGTTTACTAGCAAACAATTGGTGGCTTCTATCAAACAAGTAAATATCAATCATGTTGTTGGTCTTTCATTAGAATTTACTTTTTTTAATAAGACGTTTAACCTTTTAGCAGTTTATCAAACTTTCAACAGCGACATAAACATGTTTTTGGATGGATTAGAACAATTTTACAGCCAGGTTAACAAAGACAAAATGTGCATTTTTGTTGGCGACATTAATATTGACTTATTCACAAATCATGCTACGTCTGACTGTTACTTAAATTGTTTACTTGGAGCAGGACTGACTCAGTGCATTAACAAGCCGACCAGAGTTACCAAAAATAGCTCAAGCTGTATTGACCACTTTTTTGTTCGATTTCATGATATGACTAATGTAAATACAGCTGTTTTACACTCAGACATCACCGACCACTACGGCGTTGCACTTACTATCACTGCTACTGATAACGCACACGTACAAACAGCGACTTATTCTGGTACCCGTCCCCGCACCACACCCACACCACACTTTGTTAACTGGACACATTATACAAGTAGACTGGAGCCCCGTTCTCAGTGCTCACGATGTAAATTTTTGTACTACGTTTTTTTTTGTAATAAAGTAAAAGATTGCATTGCAGCCTCGCAAAAGACTATTAATCACTGCTCATCGAGATTGAAGAAACTTAAACCGTGGATAAATACGGATTTAATAAAATTAATTAGACAGAGAGATAAATTGAGCAAGAAAGTTAGGAACCAACCTTTTAATCGACTCCTCTTGAATAGGTACACAGTTTTGCGAGATCACATTAACCCTTGAGCAGGCGCTTCATCGGTAAAACGGCAGCGGGCGCATGCGGAGATTTACTCCGCAACCATAAATCGCACAAATTTAACCCATTTTACTTGTTTTATGACAAAATATTTTATTTTAATATTGACAAACGTCATTAGGAATCACATGTCATCGACGATACAATTAATTGTTTAACTTAAAGGTGTAATATTTCAATTGAACGTAGTAAGTAACTTTCTGGTATAAAATATGTATTAATTTTTATTTAATTTTTTGGACTTATCCTTTCTCTTATTTTTTTTCGAAAGTGATAGGAAAATTCCAACAAATTAAATAACAATTACAAATCATTCGCTATTATCAATTTTTTAAATAGATGTTTCTTACGGGAGAGGGTGCTCCGCAAACTGACACGGCACCTCTGGGCTGCAAATCGGGGCCATTGAAGACAGGGGCTGGCTCATGGGAGCGAGAGAAGTGTCCACGCTACCTCCCCTACTTCCCCTCTCCATGACGTCACCTTGCGTACACTATGGCCCCGCAGCAGGACGGCCCGCTGTTTCGTTACATCTCGCTCGTTTACACGCTCGTGGACTCTTATAAAATTTTTGTTTTTGTCGAACATTATATATTTGTATTCTGCATATTTTGACGCACCTAATGGTGTAAAAATCCATTAGGTAAGACTTGCAAATGATTAAAAAAAAACTTTAAGTATTTTAATCTTTATGACACGTAAAAGTTAGTCGGCTACTACTTTTTTTATTTTTAGGTCAGGAAAGTTTTGTCTGCACGAAAGTTGTAGGTAATCAAATGAACTTCCAACTTTGTATTTAATGTTTTTTTCTAATTGGTCTAGTTTTTTCAGAAAAACAGGATTAATAGTGCGGCAAAGTTCAAACTCGAGTGCGCGGCTCGTCGTTTCGCAAGTTAACGCTATACTTCAGGATAACTTGTCCACATAATAACAAAAATGTGTAATTGTTGTCAATTACAAATACATTTTGTGTCTTATATATCAGGGAAATATAAATGATTATAATTACAGTCAAGCCTAAGACCTAAGAATTAATAACTTACTTTTTCTATCTTGTATTTATGTAGATCTGCTTTATTTTTTTCAATAACACTGATCTGTATAGAATTGCATGAGAAGTGCGTTTAATCATAGGTGTCTCAAACAATGGAAATAGCTAGGATTTATTAGGTATAATTAAAAGTATTATTCACTGGTGGGTGACAACACTGAAAGGCGCGAAATCAGCGCGGGAAGTTTTCCAATTCCACGGAAGTGGTGCTTTAAGTTCATCTTCACTTTTCTGTAAAGGTGCGTGTACATCCAAAGTTTTGCGCTGTTTTGTGTTTAATTTACTGATATACATGATACATGTAGGCTACAAAGAGTGTTTACTCTGTCGCGGTATGTAAGAATTATTCTCGAAAAACTCCTGGTGTTACTTACCACTCATTTCCGACGGATCCCGCGATTCGTGCAACGTGGGTTGTTAAGTGTAAGCGGGCGGATCCTTTAAATCCGAAAACTGCTAGAATCTGTAGTGATCACTTCACCCCTTCTGACTACGAAGATGATTTAAAGAACAGACTTCTTGGATTACGACAGAGGAAGATTTTGAAGAAAGACGCTGTGCCATCTGTTAATTTAACTCCCAAGGTCTGTGCGGAAAAACCTAATGTAGACGAAAGAAATGACAGGCATACCAAAAGAGAAGTGAGAAATGCAGCTTTAGAACATTTAAACATTTTAAGCCCCAAAAAACCTTGACTGGAAATTAATTTAGAATCAACGTCAAACAATATATATGACGATGAAGCTGGAGACATTCCTACGAACTGTTCCGAAAAAGGGGGGGGGGTATGTAAAGAATGCATGGGTAAACAAAATAAAATATTAAACCTTGAAAGTGAACTGCGCACTTTAAAATCTGAATTACAGTCAGCTAAAAAGAAAATCAATGCAAACGCTAAAAAACTTAAGAGACATCTACGAAGTAAGGTTACACTGAAAACTTGTCTTACTAAGCAGAGAAAAGAATTATTAAAAATAAGTAAATCTAATACCATCTGTCACACTTTTTTTGAAAACGCCAAAACATTGCTTAATCCAAACCAAATTAAAGCGATCTCTAGCAAAAAGATTACAAAATGGAGTGCAGATGACATTTCTAGGGCAATAATATTAAGATCACTTAGCCAAAAGGCATACGAATTTATTAGGCAAAAAATGCACTTCCCTCTTCCTATATATTCCTATATAAATAAGATACCAGAGGTATACGTATTAGCCAAAACAGTGTATATTAAGTCGTCAAATTGTGATTAAGCAGTGAAACGGCGCGCCGCGCATTCGACTTTGAACATTGCCGCTCTGTTAAAGCTGCCGATATGAAAAAACTAGGCCAGATAGCGAAAAAAGTTAAATACAATGTTTGAAGTTCATTTCATCTCCTACAAATTTCGTGCAGACGGTTGGCATCACTGATGCGGTAGTGAGTGGTCGAGGCTCGTATCGGCTCCAGGTTTAAACGTTATTTGCTTATTTACGAGTAACTTCAGTGCCTTATCTCGACTGATAACATATAATTAGAACATTACTGCTCAGTTTAGAACAAGATATTCGTTAGAACACATCATTGTAACTTAATTTTACGGAAAAACGTGCGGTCCGTGTCAACGTGGTCGGAGTGCCGGTGTTCGTGTACAAACGCGCCGTGGGTAGCTCATAACTGTGTTTTGTGGTAACTAACTGTATTAGTGGACGTGAGGTGTATTAATGCCTAATACCAAAATCGCAGATTTTTTCACACCTACACCGAGGAATAATAGGCCTACCCCTAAAAGAGGTCGTGTTCACATCTCGCCAGGAAGCCCAGGTGACAACGAGGACAGCCTAGAGATGGGAGACGAGAGGGTCGGAGACATGACGCTCACACAGCTCATGACAGGTTTGGGTAATCTCCTTGAGACTAAACTTGATGAAAAACTGGCAAACCTAGCTACGAGAGATGATCTAACCATTATAAATAACAAGGTACAGCAGCTAGCTGATGAAAATGAATTGCTTAGACGAGAAATCTGCATGTTAAAGCGTCAAGGAAAGATTGTCAATGAAAAGCTTGTCGACCTTGAGGGTAGATCCCGAAGGAACAATCTTATTTTTAAGGGATTGAAATGGAGCGGGAAGCGGCCAGATTTTAGGGAGGTAATAAGGAACTTCTGTAAGGAGGTACTAGGTGCTGGACAGATATGGGTAAATAGGGCTCACCCTGTTGGTAATGATGGAAAGTCGGTTATCGCTCACATCCCGGAGGACTCTGATATAGCATATATCCTCTCACAAACCAAGAACCTCAAGGGCACTGGCTACGTCATACACCGTGATTTTCCTCGGGAAATAAGGGTGAAAAGGTCATGTTTAGTAGCAGTGAGGGCTGAGATTGATAGAGTGGCGGGAGGTCTCAGAATGCCATTGGTCCACGACCATCTGTACGTAAAGGGGAAGAGATTCACCTGGGAGGAAGGCAAGCTTCAAGCAGGTCGGTTTGATGGAGCTCAGGAGTTGAAAACTATGTTCAGGCATGACTTCACTGATTTCCTCTCCGGATTGGCAGAGCGCAAGTCCCTCGGAACGCGTGAGTCACCGACACGGCTGTCACAGATGTCATCTCGAGAACCCAACCCGGCAGCGACCCAGCAGACAGCCAGTACGGCGGAGAGCACCTCCGGCGGCGGCCCACCGACCGTGCAGCATCAGGAGCAGGTTACCGCACACTGAGGATCCTACGCCGATCCTTCAACGGGTGGAGACGAGGAGCGACGGGCGACAACTTCGAATAGGGGGAGCAGCACAACAGGACACTTAGAGGTTTTATTTTATAATATATGTGGTTTGAAAAACAAATTAGCTGATACAGATATGGCATTATTTTTAAATAAGTTTGATATTGTAATTTTAGTTGAAACTTTCTTAGCGGAAAAAGATGTAAATTTAGCTAGGAGTCTACTGTGGAATTTTATTCTGAAATTTAATCACGCGTCCAGAGTGGCTCGAGTAGGTAGGAATACGGGTGGTATTGTTTATGGGATAAATAAGAACAGTAAGTGGGCTGATAAACTATCGTTTCTTGAACATGACCATTTTACTGTAATACAAATTGGTGCTCAAGGCTTGAGGGGTTCTGTAGTTTTGTTACCTGTATATATTAATTACAATGAGTGGGACAGAGATTTTGAAAGTTTAAGTTCGTTTTTGTATGAGTGCCAATTAAATAATCTGATTATAATAGGTGATGTAAATGGTAGAATTGGATCTGAGCACTGTTACAGCGATGGGGTCTTAGAAAACATAAATTCAGTTGTGTCTGACAGCAGATGCTCTAAAGATCAGGTAACAAATGCAAAGGGCCGCAAAGTTTTAGAGCTTTTTGATAACTTAGGCTTAATAATTCTTAACGGAAGGTGTGAAAGAGATCGGAGCGGGGAATTTACTTTCATTGGTTCAATGGGATGTTCCGTTATTGATCTGGCAGCGGTTCATATTGATGCTCTTAATATAGTAAATAGTTTTCAAGTAGCAGATTTTCCTGGGTCAGATCACCTCCCCATAGTGTTAGCGTTAGAAATTGATAAAGCAGGAGGCACAGGAATGCGGGGCGAGGAAAGAGATGCGGGAGATAAGCCGATACCGTTGCTGCCAAAGTTAAGATGGAGCGATAGAACCGCAGCGGATTACAAAAGGCGGGTGAAGGCGTCATTGCCGCCAAGTGCGGAGACAGGCGACAATCAAGCTCAAGTAAATGCTTTAGTAAATTGTATAAGAGTATCCGCGGTTCAGGGTCCAATCCAATCAAAATACTCTTTTATAAGTAAACAGCCTTGGTTTGATAGGGAGTGTTTGAAAATAAGAGGGAGAATGTTCAAATTTCTTAAATTATTCAGGAAAACTAATTCGCTAGAAGTTAAAAATAGTTATATTGCAGCTCAAAAAAACTATAAAAAGATTTGTAAAATTAAAAGAGAGCTTTATTATAAACAGCTATTTTTGGACATGAGCAGTGCCACCGATCCAAAGCGATTATGGAAAGCTATTAATTCTTTTAAAAAGAAAACAGTTCAGCGTGTAGGGAATATTTCAACGGATGACTGGGTTGCGTATTTCAGAAAACTATTAAATCCGCCTTTAACTGCGGCATTCATTTGTTACGCCGAGCCGTGGGTTAGAGTTGAATATTTGGATAACGATTTTTCACTTAATGAATTAAAATATGTATTAAACGGGGTTCGATCGAATTCCATATGAGTTCTATAAAAACGCCCCTGTAGAATTTTTAAGTTTGCTTCTAGGTTTGTACAATAATATATTAGGTACGGGAGTGGTGCCTACAAGTTTTAAGGAATCAATTGTATTCCCGCTGCACAAAAAAGGCGATAGTAACGTAGTTCAGAATTATAGAGGTCTCTCATTTATTGATAGCATCAGCAAAATATTTTGTTCATTGGTCAACTTCCGCTTGAGCAGCTGGGTCGAGGAAAATAATATAATATCAGAATTTCAGGCAGGATTTAGAAAAGGATATTCCACAGTGGACAATGTCTTTAATTTATCAAGTATTATAAGTTTAAGGTTGGCGATGGATAAAGGTAGACTTTTTTGTTTTTTTGTTGACCTTTCGGCGGCATTTGATACAATTGATAGGAGAGCTCTGATGTTCAAATTGTCTTGTATGGGTGTTTCAACGAAAATGTTAAACGTTTTAAAGAGTTTGTATAATGGGACAGCCGCGGGGGTGTGGACTAGAGAAGGTGTCACGAGAAAATTTGACACTACAATCGGCTTGCGCCAAGGCTGCCCCCTTTCTCCCCTGGCTTTCACGCTTTTCATTAATGACATGCCGGAGGTGTTAGAGGGTGGGTGTAAGATTGGGGAATCCCGTGTGAATATATTAATGTACGCCGATGATGTGGTCCTTTTGTCTCCGACGGCTACGGGCCTACAACTTATGATTAATAGACTCGAAACGTACTGTGATACTTGGAATTTAAAAGTAAATCTAGAAAAATCAAAAGTTATAGTATTTAGGAAGGGAGGTAAATTGAAAAAGATTGAGAATTGGCGATACAAGGGGAATAAAATTGAAATTGTAAACAAATATAAATACCTAGGAATAACTTTAACGTCAAGGTTAAATTGGGAAACTCACTTTTTAGAAAAATCTAAAGCAGCAAAGTTAGCTTTGAATTCGATTTGGAATAGTTTAATTGATAGTAAAAAAGTGCCTTTAGATGCAAAGTTCACGTGTTTTTCTGCGGTTATAAAAGCCATAATTTGCTACGGGGCACAAGTCTGGGGATACGTGGAAAGTGAGAGTTTAGAATTAGTTTTACGAGTATTTCTGAAACGTGTATTTCGTCTTCCCTTTAACACCCCTAATTATGTATTATATTTAGAAACAGGTATGAATAAGATGTGTTTTTATACTAGGCTGATGCATTTAAATTACATTCTAAAAGTTTTGAAAATGCCCACCAATAGGTTGCCTAGTATTTTAGCCAGAGAAATCATAGATAAAAGGCTTAGTTGGTGTAGGGATTGGGAGGCAAAGGCCAGACGGCATGATGTGCGGTTGGACTGGGGGGGAGAGGGGGTGGACGCGGCGAGCCTGGGCGATCAGCTGAGGGCGACATTGGAGGCAATGCGAGTCGCGTGGTGGAATGAGTGCGAAGGTCGCGCACTGACGTCGCCGTATCGCCAACAATATCTCAAGCTGGAAATTAATCTTGGCGATAAAAGCGTATTTGCGACTAAAAACGAGATTTCTACTATATCGTGGGCGATCAAGGCGAGGGCTGAATTACTTGACCTCAATTATAAACCTTGGCTTCCGGACAAAAATTTTACATGCTCCTTATGCAATTTGAATGTTCCAGAAACTGTTTTTCATTTCGTCGCTGTTTGTCCCATGCTAAAACACATCAGGAATTTTTACTTTGGTCAAAGCATTTTGAATGAAAACGACTTTTTAGAATACTTGAATGGAAAGGATTGGCGGTTACTCGGGAAATTTATGACGGAAGCGTGGACATTTCGTTGGAATTTAATAATTGAATTTAACTTCTAAACAATCAAAAAATTATGTATAGATATAAAATAAATATAAAAAAATGGAAAAAAACTTAAATAAATTCGAAATAGGATCGGGTATTGTTTACTTGATTTTTTTTTCTCAGCATCGTTCTCTTATCCATCGTCAGCATATCGTTAAGTTTGTATATTTCATGGCTCTTATTAATGATAGTTTATATATACATATTTGTTACTTTATAGCTTATATGAGACAGGCGTAGATTTTCTTTTTTTTTTATATGTATAGTTCCGTAATATTTATTATTTTGTTATTTATATTCATGCTGGTAATATAATATAATTTTTAGAGTTGGGCAGTAACTAAATGAAGTGGTGTCAACCAAGCATGACGGTCTATGAGGCCAATGCTTGACAGTGCTATTTGTTCAAGAAGAGACTGTCTATAAGAAGTATTTGAGACTGGTATGCTCTTACATAAAATCTTGTATTTATTTATGTTTGTTAAAATAAAGCACATTTTCTTTCTTTCTTTCTTCTTCTCTTCTCTTCTTAAATTTCGTGCAGACGAAATTTGGCTGACCAAAAAATAAAAAAGTACTGGCCGACTAACTTTTTCATGTCACAAAAAATATTCTTATTAAAGTTTGTATTTTTTTAAATTATTCGCTGGTCATACCCGGATGAGTTTTGCACCATTAAATTTGTCAATTTATGTAGATTACAAATATATAAGGTTTTACCAAAAAATATTGTTGTAGAAGAGATAAGGGTGTGTAAACGAGCGAGATAAAACGTAGCAGCGGACCGCCCTACAGTGTCTGCACCGTGACGTCACAGAGAGGGGAAGTTGGGGGGGCAGCTCGGACGGCGGCGGTGTCGGATACATCAAACGATGAGCCGGCCCCTGTCTTCTATGGCCCCGGCTGCAAATAATGAGGTACCAAGGGGGGGTGGGAGGTATAAATAGCTTAAGAAGATTCCTGGAATGAGGGGCGTAAAGTATGGAGCCGGACACAACCGCCGACACCCATTATGTAACACATCAGGCCTATCTCCATAGTATGATTGAGGCAATCCAATAAAGGTTTTTAAGATTTCTTTATTTTAAAACATTTGGTCTTAATACTTTTGACATCCCATACGATGAACTTTTACAAATGTTTGAAATGACCAGTCTTGATAATAGGATGAAATTGAATACCTTATCTTATCTCCATAAACTGGTGAGCGGATGCCTGGATGACAGTAACTCGCTTGGTCAACTGAATTTCAATGTCCCCCGCCCCAATTCGCGCAGTACTTTGGTCTTTATACCAAGTTTTTCTCGAACTAATGTGGGTTTTCACTCACCAATAAATAGAATGTCCCGTTTGTGTAATCTGTATTCTGCTGACATTTTTAATTCAAGCTTAGGATGTTTTCTGGCGTGTATACTAAGGGAAATTGAATGTTCAAATATACGATAATCGTTGATTGTCATTGCTTAGGAAACTTTTAGAGTTTTGTTATTTGGGATAGAACATAATATTAAATTGTTTTGTAGTTTTAGATATAATCTATGAAATGATCTCTGCTTGAATACTTTTTTTAGTACTTTTTTGCATGTTAATTCTTGTTACACGTTATATTGTTATTTATTCTCTAGTGCCATTTGAAACACATGATAATTCTTGTTATATTATATTATTATTTATTCTTTAGTGCCATTAAAAATAACTGTATGTGAAGTGTCAACGGTCAGTGAAGATGAACTTTTTCCAATGACTGCTTTAAAAATGAAATATCTTTAATGCTACAATGTAATAGGCTTGTGCTGTTTTGTAGCATTGTTAAAATGAAAATAAAATAAAATAAAATAAATAAATAAACATAAAAAACACGTGCGGAGGAAAACTCCGCAGGCGCCCGCTTGAGGGTTAAGAAAAGTATTAAATCCGCTAAAATAGAGTATTACAGAGATAAAATTAATGAATCAACCCGTGATCCGAAAGTTTTTTGGGAAATTGTTAATGAAATATCTGGTAGGCGCAGTTCGAAAGATGCATTTTATTTTGAGAAATTTTGTCCGGGCTCATCTTCTAATACTCGTATTCAAGCCCGAATCTCAAATGATTTCAATAATTTCTTTACCCAAGTGGGTAATAATCTAGCCAGTTCGATAAACTCAGGAGGGGCTCCAGTTGTTAACAACGCTGACTACTCACTTGCTACTGACTTTCATTTCAGTGTGTTACGGAACTTGACATTGTACGCTACATTGGGGGTCTGCGGGGCGGGTCGGCGCCTAGTCATGACGGTATCTCGGCTTCAGTTCCGAAGAAAAATGTCCACTTTGTTTCTACCCCTCTCACTCATATATTAACTTAAGTTTGTCTAAAGGTATATTTCCTGATTACTTGAAATTGGCCAAAATTGTCACCTTCTTTTCAAATCAAATAGTTACACAGACAATAATAATATCCGTCCTATTTCTTTGTTAAGTGTCGTTGCTAAGATTATTGAGAGGATTGTCAAAGATCAACTTGTTTTTTACCTCCAAAGTTTTCAAATTATTTGTAAATCTCAATATGGTTTCAGAAATGACAAAAATATCTCAGATGCTCTGTTTGACCTTAATAGATATATTAACGATGCAGTTTTAAGTAGTAATCATGCGATGCTTGTGTTCTTAGATTTAAAAAAAGCATTTGATTCAGTAGACAGAAACATATTGTTACGGAAACTAGAGTTAATCGGGGTGCGCGGCAACGCTCTTATGTGGTTCAACAGTTATTTAGCTGACAGATCTCAAGCTGTATCAATCGGTGGGATAGTGAGCGATGTAATGCCAGTGGAGTACGGTGTGGTTCAAGGTTCAAATCTTGGTCCTATCTTATTTTTGATCTATATAAATAACATTTCAAAACTTCAAACTTACGGTAAACTTTTGTTATTTGCGGACGATACGCTCATTTTTGTCACTGGAAGTACCTGGGCTGAGGTAAAAAACAAGGCGGAGCACGATCTTATGCTGCTTAAAAAGTGGTTTAACAATAATATTTTATCCTTAAATACATCAAAGACTAAGTTCATGCCTTTTTCTTTACGTAAACAATCTGATTTTCATTTTAACAATTTAGTTATTCATGTTTGTGGTGACTTCAAATAACTTTTGTTCATGTGATAGGATCGAAATGGTAACCTCTTATAAATATTTAGGAATTATTTTAGATTCTAATTTGAAATGGTCTGATCATATTGAATTTTTAAAGACAAAATTACGCAAATATATATATGCCTTTAAACAGCTTAGGGAGATTTTAGACGAAAGAGAAATCAAAACTGTTTATTTTGCATACGTACAGTCTTTAATTTCATTTGGCATCATCGCGTTTGGTGGTGCGTATAAAACAGTTCTACAACCACTTTTTGCCATTAAAAAATTAATTCTCAAAGTCGCATTTAAAAAGTTCAAGAGATATCCTACAAACGATCTTTTTGCTGAAACTGGCATCTTAACCGTACGTCAACTTTTCATTAAATTTTTGCTAGTCCATATCTACAAAAATTCTGAGACAATATTTGATAGAATAACGAATTTTCATAACACCCATTTTGCCAGCAATTTAGGTATTGTAGTTCCTCAATCGCTGAAAAACCTTTTCTTTAACAAATTCCTTTCACATTTCAAACGTTATTTATCGTAACATGCATCAGAAATACAAAAACGCACACTTTTTTAATACAACCTCCCTTTCCTCTTTAAAAAAGCGTGTAGTGGAGTGGCTTCTAACTTTGAGCTCGGAGGAAACCGAGGCCGTTATCGCGCCGGGCCCGACCTGACCGTTGATCTCTGCCTGAAACTCTGACATCCCACTCCCCCCCCCCCCCCCCATAATCATGCCGCCACAGTCCTTTCTTGGTTCCAGGTTCTCACACTTAATTTTACTTTTAATTTGTCGACAAATCTTAATTTATATTTATTAAATGCTCTGCTTAGTTAAATGTCTATAGATTATTTAAATATTCTCTTGTTAAATTAATTATATCTCTGATTGGCAACTCACAGTCTACGCACAGGCTAACTGCTCATGTAGACTTTTTCCTTAAAAAAAAAAACATTACAACCTAATTCAATTAATGTATTTATCCTTGATTCAAATAATTTAAATTATAAAAATAAGCTGTTTCATAATGTGCAATTGTGTTGTAATGTATGAAATGAGATATGTACTATTTTATTTGGAAATAAAGCTATTTTTCATTTCATTAGGACTGGTCCCACATGGTAGACCCGTTGGAACGACTGGTCTTATTCATACAGTGCTTATTCGCATATCCCATGGTTTTTTTTTGTTGATTCATAAAGGCGTCCCACATTAGGACTGGTCCCACATGATAGACCAGTTGGAACGACTGGTATTATTCATACAGTGCTTATTCGCATATCCCATGTTTTTTTTTTGTAGATTCAAATGGCGTCCCACATTAGGACATGTCGATTTTAAACCCAAATACAGAACTCGGTAAACTCGACCAGACAACGAATACAATGAGGTCTGTCTTTGTTGTAAAAAACCTGTTTTCGTATGTGAAGTTACAGGTAAAAACTTGATATTTGGAAATTATAAATACAAATCAAAATACAGAGAAAGAAATTTACTGTAAATGCAGTCTGATTTTATGCGAGAAACGGAATTAAAAGACTTTTCTCGTCCAAGACTGGGCTTATTAGCATATTCGATGGTTTTTTTTCGCACGAGGTAACCCATTAATACGAAACGCCTTCATTTTCATCTCGTCTGACTAAGAGAGATGGTCGGGCAGACGTCGAGTGACACCAGTCTGTCCGTGTCTGGTCAGCACACCATGTCACCAATCGTATGTAGGCGCTCAATCAACGGCGCCTCGGCTCAGACGGGAGCGTACTCGGCCATCGAGCCGGCGGACCGCATTCGAATCTCCGAAAAGACTCGAATTTTTACATGTTTTTTTGAATTTTTATTTTTTATTTTTAAATTAAATCGAAAAATTGTGTTGAAACCGGGTAGAATTATGTATGAAAAAGTGTGTTTTTCCCGGGAAAAGGCAGAAAAAGGCGGAAAAAGGTGGTTTTTCAGGCGCCTGGCCCCGGTCCGAATTTAATCCACCCCTCGCCCTTCCGTCCTCCCGTTTTACAATGCCCGTTTCACTCCTACTAAGAGATAAAATTGGACATATGAGTGTGGTGCTACCAAAGATGTGAAGAAAAAAACTTACCTTAACAAAAGTGTTGAAATGTGTTCTTTTATTACAGTTTGTTAATAAAGAACAACTGTAATATCATAACAAGTGTGCCCATAACCATCATGGACACACTTAACTATCACAATATTCCTTGGAACTTTGGAATTCTTTTGTGATGACCTTATTCATGCAATCAAAAGAACTTCATCATTTGGTATGCTAGTTTATATTTGTCTTAAAATGTGCAGTTCAATCAGTCACAATACAATTAATACTGTCTGTTGACCCATGTCCTGTGTGTGAGATGTGTTGATTGGTGTGTCATGTGTCGCAGGCTCGTGAGGAGCAGGCCCGGGATGAGCAGCAGCAGTGGCAGCTCCTGCAAGCCGAAGGCCAGATGTGTTGATTGGTGTGTCATGTGTCACAGCTCGTGAGGAACAGGCCTGGGATGAGCAGCAGCAGTGGCAGATCCTGCAAGCCGAAGCCCAGATGTGTTGATTGGTGTCATGTGTCGCAGGCTCGTGAGGAGCAGGCCCGGGATGAGCAGCGCAGTGGTAGCTCCTGAAAGCCGAAGCCCAGATGTGTTGATTGTTGTAATGTGTCGCAGGCTTGCGAGGAGCAGGCCCTGGATGAGCAGCAGCAGTGGCAGCTCCTGCAAGCCGAAGCCCAGACGTGTTGATTGGTGTCATGTGTCGCAGGCTCGTGAGGAGCAGGCCCGGGATGAGCAGCAGCAGTGGCAGCTCCTGCAAGCCGAAGCCCAGATGTGTTGATTGGTGTAATGTGTTGCAGGCTCGTGAGCAGCAGGCCCGGGGTGAGCAGCGCAGTGGCAGCTCCTGCAAGCCGAAGCCCAGATGTGTTGATTGGTGTGTCATGTGTCGCAGGCTCGTAAGGAGCAGGCCCGGGATGAGCAGCAGCAGTGGCAGCTCCTGCAAGCCGAAGCCCAGATGTGTTGATTGGTGTAATGTGTTGCAGGCTCGTGAGGAGCAGGCCCGGGGTGAGCAGCGCAGTGGCAGCTCCTGCAAGCCGAAGCCCAGATGTGTTGATTGGTGTGTCATGTGTCGCAGGCTCGTGAGGAGCAGGCCCGGGATGAGCAGCGCAGTGGCAGCTCCTGCAAGCCGAAGCCCAGATGTGTTGATTGGTGTGTCATGTGTCACAGGCTTGCGAGGAGCAGGCCCAGGATGAGCAGCAGCAGTGGTAGCTCCTGCAAGCCGAAGTCCAGATGTGTTGATTGGTGTCATGTGTCGCAGGCTCGTGAGAAGCAGGCCCTGGATGAGCAGCAGCAGTGGCAGCTCCTGCAAGCCGAAGCCCAGATGTGTTGATTGGTGTGTCATGTGTCACAGCTCGTGAGGAGCAGGCCTGGGATGAGCAGCAGCAGTGGCAGATAATGCAAGCCGAAGCCCAGATGTGTTGATTGGTGTCATGTGTCGCAGGCTCGTGAGGAGCAGGCCCGGGATGAGCAGCGCAGTGGTAGCTCCTGTAAGCCGAAGCCCAGATGTGTTGATTGGTGTAATGTGTCGCAGGCTTGCGAGGAGCAGGCCCTGGATGAGCAGCAGCAGTGGCAGCTCCTGCAAGCCGAAGCCCAGACGTGTTGATTGGTGTCATGTGTCGCAGGCTCGTGAGGAGCAGGCCCGGGATGAGCAGCTGCAGTGGCAGCTCCTGCAAGCCGAAGCCCAGATGTGTTGATTGGTGTAATGTGTTGCAGGCTCGTGAGGAGCAGGCCCGGGGTGAGCAGCGCAGTGGCAGCTCCTGCAAGCCGAAGCCCAGATGTGTTGATTGGTGTGTCATGTGTCGCAGGCTCGTGAGGAGCAGGCCCGGGATGAGCAGCAGCAGTGGCAGCTCCTGCAAGCCGAAGCCCAGATGTGTTGATTGGTGTAATGTGTTGCAGGCTCGTGAGGAGCAGGCCCGGGGTGAGCAGCGCATTGGCAGCTCCTGCAAGCCGAAGCCCAGATGTGTTGATTGGTGTGTCATGTGTCGCAGGCTCGTGAGGAGCAGGCCCGGGATGAGCAGCAGCAGTGGCAGCTCCTGCAAGCCGAAGCCCAGACGTGTTGATTGGTGTAATGTGTTGCAGGCTCGTGAGGAGCAGGCCCGGGGTGAGCAGCGCAGTGGCAGCTCCTGCAAGCCGAAGCCCAGATGTGTTGATTGGTGTGTCATGTGTCGCAGGCTCGTGAGGAGCAGGCCCGGGATGAGCAGCGCAGTGGCAGCTCCTGCAAGCCGAAGCCCAGATGTGTTGATTGGTGTGTCATGTGTCACAGGCTTGCGAGGAGCAGGCCCAGGATGAGCAGCAGCAGTGGTAGCTCCTGCAAGCCGAAGTCCAGATGTGTTGATTGGTGTCATGTGTCGCAGGCTCGTGAGAAGCAGGCCCTGGATGAGCAGCAGCAGTGGCAGCTCCTGCAAGCCGAAGCCCAGATGTGTTGATTGGTGTGTCATGTGTCACAGCTCGTGAGGAGCAGGCCTGGGATGAGCAGCAGCAGTGGCAGATAATGCAAGCCGAAGCCCAGATGTGTTGATTGGTGTCATGTGTCGCAGGCTCGTGAGGAGCAGGCCCGGGATGAGCAGCGCAGTGGTAGCTCCTGTAAGCCGAAGCCCAGATGTGTTGATTGGTGTAATGTGTCGCAGGCTTGCGAGGAGCAGGCCCTGGATGAGCAGCAGCAGTGGCAGCTCCTGCAAGCCGAAGCCCAGACGTGTTGATTGGTGTCATGTGTCGCAGGCTCGTGAGGAGCAGGCCCGGGATGAGCAGCAGCAGTGGCAGCTCCTGCAAGCCGAAGCCCAGATGTGTTGATTGGTGTAATGTGTTGCAGGCTCGTGAGGAGCAGGCCCGGGGTGAGCAGCGCAGTGGCAGCTCCTGCAAGCCGAAGCCCAGATGTGTTGATTGGTGTGTCATGTGTCGCAGGCTCGTGAGGAGCAGGCCCGGGATGAGCAGCAGCAGTGGCAGCTCCTGCAAGCCGAAGCCCAGATGTGTTGATTGGTGTAATGTGTTGCAGGCTCGTGAGGAGCAGGCCCGGGGTGAGCAGCGCATTGGCAGCTCCTGCAAGCCGAAGCCGAGATGTGTTGATTGGTGTGTCATGTGTCGCAGGCTCGTGAGAAGCAGGCCCTGGATGAGCAGCAGCAGTGGCAGCTCCTGCAAGCCGAAGCCCAGATGTGTTGATTGGTGTGTCATGTGTCACAGCTCGTGAGGAGCAGGCCTGGGATGAGCAGCAGCAGTGGCAGATAATGCAAGCCGAAGCCCAGATGTGTTGATTGGTGTCATGTGTCGCAGGCTCGTGAGGAGCAGGCCCGGGATGAGCAGCGCAGTGGTAGCTCCTGTAAGCCGAAGCCCAGATGTGTTGATTGGTGTAATGTGTCGCAGGCTTGCGAGGAGCAGGCCCTGGATGAGCAGCAGCAGTGGCAGCTCCTGCAAGCCGAAGCCCAGACGTGTTGATTGGTGTCATGTGTCGCAGGCTCGTGAGGAGCAGGCCCGGGATGAGCAGCTGCAGTGGCAGCTCCTGCAAGCCGAAGCCCAGATGTGTTGATTGGTGTAATGTGTTGCAGGCTCGTGAGGAGCAGGCCCGGGGTGAGCAGCGCAGTGGCAGCTCCTGCAAGCCGAAGCCCAGATGTGTTGATTGGTGTGTCATGTGTCGCAGGCTCGTGAGGAGCAGGCCCGGGATGAGCAGCAGCAGTGGCAGCTCCTGCAAGCCGAAGCCCAGACGTGTTGATTGGTGTAATGTGTTGCAGGCTCGTGAGGAGCAGGCCCGGGGTGAGCAGCGCAGTGGCAGCTCCTGCAAGCCGAAGCCCAGATGTGTTGATTGGTGTGTCATGTGTCGCAGGCTCGTGAGGAGCAGGCCCGGGATGAGCAGCGCAGTGGCAGCTCCTGCAAGCCGAAGCCCAGATGTGTTGATTGGTGTGTCATGTGTCACAGGCTTGCGAGGAGCAGGCCCAGGATGAGCAGCAGCAGTGGTAGCTCCTGCAAGCCGAAGTCCAGATGTGTTGATTGGTGTCATGTGTCGCAGGCTCGTGAGAAGCAGGCCCTGGATGAGCAGCAGCAGTGGCAGCTCCTGCAAGCCGAAGCCCAGATGTGTTGATTGGTGTGTCATGTGTCACAGCTCGTGAGGAGCAGGCCTGGGATGAGCAGCAGCAGTGGCAGATAATGCAAGCCGAAGCCCAGATGTGTTGATTGGTGTCATGTGTCGCAGGCTCGTGAGGAGCAGGCCCGGGATGAGCAGCGCAGTGGCAGCTCCTGCAAGCCGAAGCCCAGATGTGTTGATTGGTGTGTCATGTGTCACAGGCTTGCGAGGAGCAGGCCCGGGATGAGCAGCAGCAGTGGTAGCTCCTGCAAGCCGAAGCCCAGATGTGTTGATTGGTGTCATGTGTCGCAGGCTCGTGAGGAGCAGGCCCTGGATGAGCAGCAGCAGTGGCAGCTCCTGCAAGCCGAAGCCCAGATGTGTTGATTGGTGTCATGTGTCGCAGGCTCGTGAGGAGCAGGCCCTGGATGAGCAGCAGCAGTGGCAGCTCCTGCAAGCCGAAGCCCAGATGTGTTGATTGCTGTGTTATGTGTCGCAGGCTCGCGAGGAGCAGGCCCGGGATGAGCAGCAGCAGTGGCAGCTCCTGCAAGCTGAAGCCCAGATGCAAGCCACAATGCAGCAGTCAGTGGACTCCAGTGATGATGACGACTACTCCTAGCTTCATTTTCCAAAAATTAAAATCTGTGTAAATAATGTTTTTCTAGTTGTTCATTGAGTTCACTTGTTTGTATATTTTGATTCGGTTGATCATAATTTAATTGATAATTTAAATAAAAATATCCCTGTTGCAGCAATCTGCATAGCCTACAAATTCCAAACGCTTAAAAACATATTTCAACACCTAATAAGTGACACATGACTGATATTTGAATAAATGAGTATGCAGGTTTGCTGCTACAGGCGTGTGAAAATTGGGTGTGTTTTTGAGTCAACATCCAGTACATCTCACCCAAAAGAACATCTTATATACCAGTAGTTTCATCAAGAAATGCCAACAAATAAAGAATAAATTGAAGTTTAATGGTAGGAAAACTTGGGGAATGAGTATGCAGGATTGCTTCCAGTGAGATTGCAATGGAAGATTTCAGGCTAATTTACATTAGATCTTGAGCCGCGTTTACACTATTCTACTTGTTTTATAAACTTTTGTTTGTAAAAAATGTTTAATACAACTTTTGTTTCTAAAACTCAATCTTGTGTTTAAAACATGTTGTACAACAAAAGTTTACAAAACCAAAATTTCCTTTGATCTTTCCGACACGGCTCGGGAAACCTGCAACCTGTTGTAAAACACGATTTTTTGGTTTTAAAGCACGCTTGTTGTACAACTTGTTTAACAATTCTCATTGCTTTCTTAAACATGTTCAAACCAATTAGTATAATTGGTTGTACAACACAAGTTTATAAAACAAGTTGTATAAACGCGGCTTTACAGTTTGTACGTTTTATCTTTAGCTATGGCCTACACTGTTGCCGGAGCTGTAAAACATTGTTTATTCTCAATTTATTATGTAAAAATGAATTACAACAAACATCAACTGTGTTTTTCTACAAATTACAGTAAAGATATAAATAGACAGCTTTTAGAAAATGTTAACATGTCAGGCTATAACATTACTTTGTAGATCAGCTGCGATCTTCTGTTGACTTCCACTTTACCCCAACTTCTTCACATGTAAAGGTTCCAAATAGTTCAAGGTATGCACGAACTGTAACTAATATTCTGGCCAGCCATATTGGAGCTGAGTGAATAAGCTGGACTCAGAATTAGAATTTAACATCTGTGTTGTTTAGGAAATCAATCATGTGATTGTATGATAAAGTAATATTGTATGGATTTAGATTCAATATTTGTGCTGCAAGCTCATAAGCAATAAATAAGAAATCGAAAAATGCTCTATAAGATCTACAATCTAAGTTAAACTTACATGAAATATGACGGAAAAAGCTCCCACAAAGCTTGCCAGTAAGTGATGTACAGGGTGTCCAACTTAACTTGCCACCATTGTTATTTCGGAAACTATTGGATTTATAGAATATTTTAAATGGGGGACTTCATCTACTTTTAAAGACATTTAAAATGATGAATTCTATTTTCTTCTAAATGCCCGCAACTTTCCAATATGTTAGACAACTTTGATTTTTCTTATGGAACACCCTGTACTTTATGATGTATTTGAATTATACGCTTAATTTAAGAGCTTACTACTCTTTAAAATTTTTTCCTAAACCCAATGGTTAAGGAGATATAAGCAGTTAGATTTTTTTCCTGATTTCATTAACTGTGCCATCCCATGCATTCCTTATGGAGTACAAAACTATTCAAAATTGTTCATTTTCATGAGTGAATCTCGGCTAAAAACTATTTCTATGATTGAAACTAAATTAAAATCACATTTTAAGGCACTTTTGTCTTGGGTATTTTTTTTTAACCCAACCGTTTATCGAGGGACTTGTGGTACTTTTTTACAAGAATAGGTGTTGACAGCAGTTGTTGTCCTCTTGTCAGTTATTAAAATTTTTTCACAAAACACACCACAAACACAAATAGCAAATACCACATATATTCCCAACGTTTCGAGAAACACAAATAAATGTTCCCCGTTATCGAGGGACTTGTCGAAATTTCCGACCGACTCGAGCCGAGCGCCGAACCACGACTGGAGGTGATGACTCATCGTTTACAGGTGGTGGAAGAGGACGGGGAGTCTTTATTTTATCAATTTGTAATGTTTAAATTGGTTAAAAATAAATTAATTAAAAGTCCCCATATCTTGAGAACCAATTGAGATATCAAAAAGCGGATTGCGGCATTGTAATCAGTAAAAAAATCTAATTCGAAATGATGGGTCTCAACCCCACTTTTACATTTGAAAAAGTTATTTTGGATCCAATATGGCGGATCCAAGATGGGGGCCAAAATTGGGTACCCCCTCAAAATGGAGTATTAACTACCCAATAATGTTTGGGGGTCGTGTGGAATTGATATTTGAAAAAATATAGGAAAAAATTAGGGGGGGGACTATTATGGGACACCCGGTATACATACAGCCATTGTATTACTTGAGAAATTATACTGGCCACTTTGACAAGTTGTGTGACCAGTTGCAAAACAGAATAAATTACAAACTAAAAAACTACTGAGTCTAGCATTATTCTAATAACATTAAATCTGCCTGCTGTAACATCTGAGGTTTTGTTTTTTATTGTCATGAAAAAAAGAATCATTAACTATGTTTAAATAAAAATTTTTTTCATCACTCTGTATACGAAAATTGCCCTTTACCGTACAGCTGAGATCTACGAAAACCCTCGATTTCCTTACATCAAAACAAATAATGATCAGCCGTTGTTCAGCTGTATGTTTGCTAATAAAAAAATGGCTAAATTATGAAATTTTGGATGATTTTTTATTAGTTTGGTTACTTATTTGCATCGTGATGAAAAGTATTGTTCACAACTTGTCACAAAAGTCCCATTTCGGGGCTCGATAGTGTTTTACATGCTCGGCTTACGCCTCGCAAGTACAACAACATCTTGCCCCGAAATGGGCTACTTTCGTGAATAGTAGTAAAATATACTATTTTTAACAGCAGAATAAAAAAATTAATTTATTCGTAATTTTTATGTTTCACAAGTCTAGAATATAAAAATAATGACGCAGATAATAGTCACAAACTAGAACAATCTACCAGTTTAAAAAGCTTGCAAATTATGGTTGGATTAAACAAAAAAGGATTATTAAAACAATACACAAGAAAGTGATAAATAAATATATTACGATTCAGGCTATTAAATAATACTGAACACTTTAAGTACAAAATATAATACAATTTATTGATTATAATAAAAACCCAGCAAGAAGACATGATGCAGCTACGGCAGTGGGGTGATGGAAACTTGTTAGCTTGCTGAAACACAACATTGGTTTATTTGTTAATAATATTTTGAGGCAGTGAGTACCACAATCAATAAATTATTCAATCAAAGAAAACTGTGAACTTTTTCGCTCATCTTCCAGAATTCAGAAAAAAGGGTTAAGCAGGACTAAAACAAAATTTTTATTCTTCAATGTTATTTTTAGCTTTTTTAATTGTATTTTGATGTTAAAGGAATTTTTTATAATTTGAGAAGGAACAAACTTGCATATTAGTAAAAAGGTTTTACATAGCATCGAAGATTATTTATAATTCATAGCTAATTACTAGTGGCTAATGGGTCCAATAATAGCTGCTTCTTTCCTCCCGGTAATTAATTTTTTATTGGCTGCAGCAATCTATATTCGAGCCAAGAACTTGTCAGAAAAAAATTCTGAAATCACACTGGCATTGAAAAAACATAATGGATAGTTTTCTTACCATTGAGGACAGGTCATTGCTCCTGAAGGGAGAGCTTGAGAACCTGTTCAAGAGTCTCTTGCTCGAGCCGCAGTTGCCGCTCCTCCTCCTCCCGCTGCTGCTGCGACAGCTGGATGACGGCGAGCAGCTCCGGGTCCAGGTCTTGGTAAGAGGAGAGGCTGGCCTGGATGGCCCTACGTACAGAACAAGCGACTACAGGGTGCTACATTACACTACGTACCAATGAGGCCCGACTCAGCTAGCAGGTGTGGGTGTGATAGCTAAGGTAGAATAAACAGTTTTGAGTTTATTTGGGATTCATGTGATTCACAATATCAACTGTACAGGAAATTCACAGCTAAAAAATAAATTGTAAATGTCTATAAATTAGCAACCTGACTGTAGTTTTTCATTAAAAACCCTCCAGAATCCTCCTAATTGCAAATATATATTTTCTACACTAGTTTTTAGATATAATTTAAGGAAAAAATTTTCAAAAATCAGCCAGGAAATAGCTATCTAAAATATCATAGTAATTACATGATTTTCACTGGATGTAAATAAAAAACGTCTTACAACACTTAAAAATTTTTTAAGTGTTGTAAGATGTTTTTTATTTACATCCAATGAATACAACAACATGAATCATGCTAATCAAGAAGTTATTTACACAATTTTAAATCAGTTTATAAATGATTATTGTCTGCACCTTCATTGCCATGTTCATGAAGCTTTAAAATTTGTTCAAACTCAAATTTAATCTTCGATAATACCAACAAAAATCCTTGTATAAGATGACTCGATGAATTAACTAGGTATTTTTTGTATATAAAGTATATGTTCTATTACACAACATTTTTATTTATTTGACAAAATTATTTGACAAAATAAGTCAGTTTAATAGAAAGTTATTAGTGTTCTTAAATCAACACCTCTAGGTGCATAATTAAACAAATTAAATAACAACATATTGTTATATATGAGAAGGGGAAGGTTTTTACTGTTAGAAATAACAGTGTGTGCTAGCATATAAGAATATGAAATGGAAAATTAAATCGACATTTAATGAAAGATTTGTGGTACTAAATACTGGCAGTGGTAGGAATCGAGGAATTGTCGCTTCGCTATGTAACTTATTTATTTGCTTTACTAATATTACTGCCATCAATTACTGGTTTAGAATTTTTAAAAGAACATTTAAAACTTGGAAAAATGTTAAACATTAATAGTCTGTTTAAGCTCTACTCAGCATGACCCGAATTATTACTGGACAGTGGACAGTACGAGTTTACAAATCTGATATCATGGTTTATAACTTTTCTACATAGACCTCGATTGTAAGCTAACTCTTGCAATGGAATGACTGAAAATATGGCATCCCTTGACCAACCCTTATAATAACCCCCTTATAATCATACCAACTACACTCTTTCTAGAGAGAAGGGGGGTAGTTGGTATGATCAATCAAATTTCTAACCAAAAATTAATGTCTACTGGTTAAGTATATAAACGTTACAAATTACTAGTGCAAATAATCTAGTTGTATGAGTCAATGAAAAAAGTCAAGTAAAATAAAAATTCTAGAAGAAAATGGTAAACTAGCTTATTAAAGTGGTTGTCCCCTTGAAAATATCTATACTGGTGAAACACTTTATAACACTACATACCAGTTTTGCCTTAACTACATAAGCTTAAATTCTTACAAATTGACTTATCTATTAGATTTCTAAAATAATTTACAATAAAATGTGTTTAATTTTAACTACTCTCATTTGCTCTACTGGTATTCCCACATTCTACACTGTATTTTCAACATTCAAATTGTTACAGGGAAAGAGTACAAAAATGAGTAGCAACAAGATTCTAATAATATTAATATTGCAACTACCGTTTTGGGACTTGGAGGTTTGGAGACTTTGATTTTGGTGGATCACTGTAAAAATACTTAATTTAAGGCAGAATAAACTTAACCATGATTTTAATGACTAGAGGTAACTGAGACTGAGATTCAATAACTGCATCCCCTTATGTTTTCAAAACAAATCTTAAAAGATTAGAAATATATAAAGAAAATAGTCCTCCCCGGAGACGTAAATGAAGGTTGAAACACTGTGAGTTAACCTTCGTAACTTAACTGGTCATTAAGGTTATATACAGGGTGTTTACAAAAAACCCTTCAGGACTTAGGGATATGGTTAATTACACCAAAACTGAAAAAACAGTTCCTATAAACATGGGTCCTAAAATGCTCGGTTATCCGTCTGTTGGTATGTATGTGTTTTTAAAATGACTTTGCATAACTTTGGAACCATTGAAGATATCATCTTCAAACTTTGTGCGTATATGTTGACTAATAGGACCTATTTTTGTGCAGAGCATCAAGTTCCTACTGTGTACCATTTAAAAATGGCAGCCATTTTTATATTTTGAAACTTAATATCTTAAAAACCGTCAATTTTACAAAAATTGTACACGAGAGAAAAAAAGTTGCGCAATTACATTAACTAAAAAGCCTTATAAAGATTATTAAGATCAAACAACAAGTAATGGAGTTGTTGCAATTTTTCTAACAAAATACATGCTTGTTTTAGCAAATTTTTGCATGTGACTCTTTTACAGTATAGAATGAAAGAGTGTGGCATCATTATTACATTTTTTTTTAGTATTGAGTTTGTCCACTTACAAAAATTTATACTTCAAATATACAACTTACTTAAGTCTAATTCAATATAAAAATAAAGGTAAATACATACTTTTGTAAAGCTTTTTCTTCATCATCAGGAATGTATCCGGGAGTGTTTGGCCTTTGAACCTGAAGAGCTTCCCAAATATCGACCTAAATCAAAATAATCAGATAAGAAGGCACTGTTAAGCCAGCAGAATTTAGTAATAGCGTGTATTGTTATTTATTGTTACAGTAGAAATAAACGGTATCAGCAAACTGACACATAGGGATGTGGCAACCCCAACGAACGGCAGTGGTCTCTGACCACTGAAGCTAGCTAGCCAATCTGGCTCACTCCTTTCCTTTTAAACCAGAGACTTTCCTATTAATCCATGTTCCTTCTATTTATAATACATGGATCTGCTTTCTTCATCTGTCCATTACTTACACTTATTCTTCCTCCCCCCTTTTTCTCTTCTCTGTTTCAGGCCAACCCAAGGTGTTATGTGGACCGTGCCGCGGGGTGAATGGCACCAGGCCTTTTAGATGGTGTCTTAAACGGTGCCTGCAGGACACCAGGTGGCATCCTGCAGTAAGCAGCCTTGCCCGGACAAGTGGGGCTCTGTCCGGGTCGACCGTTAGATCCCTAGCTTCTTGTGCGACCAAGATAAGGCATTAGACTTATAGAGTTCATTAACATGAACTAGGCGAAGATGCAACAAAATAATGAATATCAATCCATCAATTGAAAACTCGACAAGGAAAAGCTACGCACACGCCGAACTATTGGAATGTCTTGCTTCACATCTCTGTCGAGACATCGCAGGGGTAGTCTCTAATTGGCCCGACGCAACAACATCACGTGGTTTACATGACAACCTGCTGTGCGCACTGTACAATGCGCAATCCGCACGAGGAAGAAAGAGGAGAGGAGGGATGAAGGACGGAAGGAAGTAAGACAAAAATTCGAAACCAGAAAGAAAACAAACCAATTCTATATTAGTTGACTCATCGCACCCGTTTTTAAACTGATTTCTCAATTGTCGTATCTTATAACCAAAGTTGTACTAAACATCGATTTGAAGTTAAATTATCTTCTGAAAATGAGATTCACTGGACTATCGAACATATAATTTAGCTGATCTTAGTGTATTTTACTCTTTTTTGCGAGTTGTCATGCCAGACGTGCAAGGCAGATGACAAGACGATGGGACAAATGTACAGTTAAATACCCCCGTTGCAGCATGCCTGCATACTCAGCGAATTTCAAATGCAAAACAACATATTTCAATCCAACATATCGAGATTTGACATGTTTTGGTAAGCTCCATAAGAATTACAAGGGAAAAGAGTATGCAGGTTTGCTGCTACAGGTATATTAAAACTAGGTGGTTTTAATTCAATATTTAGTAGATCTGAACTAGAAGAACCTATTTACCAAGTTTTATCAAGATATGTTGAGAAATAACCGAGATATAGAATTTTATTTATTTCCCATAAGGTTAACATTGGGACAACGTACTGTGTTTACCACTTTCAATATCTCGGTAACCAATGGACATAGAGCAGTGATTCAAAATACTCAATTGTTTGTTTTTTTGAGCTGAATTCAATGGTGCCATCAAAAATGCGATAAATTTTATTTTTCAATATGAAAAACTCAAAAAAACCATTTTTGGGGGGTTTATCCCCCTTTACCCCCCCTTCCACCCCCTTCCGGTGGTCCGATCGGGCTGGTTCACGAACTCGTCCGAGGGATTACCACTTTACATGTCTGTACCAAATTTTATTAAGATTGGACCATTTTTGCGGCCGCTATCGTGCTCACAGACACATATAGATATATATATATATATATATACAGTGTGTAAAAAAAGTCCGTCCCCCCTCCTTAATTTTTTTGTTTGTTAAGACAAACGATTAACTTTGGGGAATGATACTAACTCAACCCTAATTATTTTTTGACGTTACCAACATTTTTTAGTGTCCCCCAAAAATGGGGGATTTTGGGGGCAACTCAAAATTTTCAAATGCAAACCCCTTTTGCAACCCCTCATTTTAAAGAGCTTTCAAAAAGTAGATGAATGGTGAAAATTGGAGGTCTCTAACGTGTTTCTATCCAAATTGACAGCTTGTCAAAGTTTTGAATACATCATATCCTTGAAACCTGGCGTCTAAGACGTTTGAAGTTTTAATTCACCTTTGGTGATGTAAAAATGAAACGAGCCTGGGAAAAATGTTATCAAATGAAAAATTAGTCTCTTTTGGTGAAATTTAAAATTTTGAGTGTCCCCCAAAAATGGGGGATTTTGGGGGCAACTCAAAATTTTCAAATGCAAACCCCTTTCGAGTGACCCCTCATTTTAAAGAGCTTTAAAATAATTGGCGATTGGTGGAGGCTGGAGGTCTCTAACGTGTTTCTATCAAAATTGGCAGCTTGTCAAAGTTTGAATACGACTCCAAAAAACTTGGACAAGCTGTCAATTTGGATAGAAACACGTTAGAGACCTCCAATTTTCACCATTCATCTACTTTTTGAAAGCTCTTTAAAATGAGGGGTCACTCGAAAGGGGTTTGCATTTGAAACTTTTGAGTTGCCCCCAAAATCCCCCATTTTTGGGGGCAGGGGTGCCCACAGGGGGGGGTCATGACGCAAACTGCGTCATTGAAATTTCTGGGGGGGATGAAAAATAGTACTTTTTCGCCAGGCTGGGGGGGCATCATAAAACAATTAAAAAACGTGAAATTAAGAAATTCAATTTCAGTATTAAATTAAAACCCATATTTCTAGAACTTTGGATGTATGCGTATAAACGTAGTGTGGGCTCTGGGTAGTGGGCAGTGACAATGTAAGTTTGGCAACGTTGAGCTTGTGGTTGCTATGGTAACGAGACTCGCGCGGTGGCGCGATGTACTCGTAGTTCGGAGAATTTCGGCGCATGCTTTCACTCCCACCCCTTCGATCTTGTGTCAGTTGCAGTTGTCACTGTCTGTCAGTGGTTACTGGTTAGTTTTTGCGATCCGATACACCTGACACCTGCGTATTTTGTGACTTTCGAGTATCTTATATGTTTTAAAATATTTAGTTTGTGGTTTAGGTCTACAGTATTTTATTGTAAGATGTAATCACGGTGAAGTGCATCGGGCTTTATCACAACACATTTGTATTTTGCTTATAGTTTAGATATTTAAAATGCCTAAAAAACAAAAACTATTAATATGTAAGTGTTTGGAACCTATGTGTAACGCTAAAGTGCGCCACGATAAGTGGACAGAGCACTGCAGAAAGAAACATGTGTACAAAACTAAGAATGGCTTAAATATAAATTTTAAAATAATCAAGGAAAAGGAAATGGGCGAGTCCGCTTGGAAACTCTTGATAGGAAAAACTGGTAAAGAATAATATATACATATACAGGGTGTCCCATAAGTAAAGTGCCAAACCATAGAGTAATAATGAACTTTGTAAAGAGATGGCACTCCCATGTTAACTCGGTGGTAAGGGAACAGCAGCGCTATCTGAATAAAGTGCTACGAACTAAAAAGATCGATGCGATATATCGATGGTCGTCGATGCGACATATCGATCGTCATCGTCTGCTTTGTTTATATTTTCGTTTTCTTGTTTTGTCTGCTAGACTTTCAATTTTAATGACTTTACCGGTTTGTTTAGATTAAGTGCGTTTGCCGCTAGTGCAAGTTGTTTCGCGAAATACTGTACTAAGTGATTCTTATTGTGCTTAAAGCGATTGATAGAAAATAAATACGTAGATCTTTACATAAAAGCACTTAATAAAAATTAACTCAGTTAATTTTTATTAAGTGCTTTTATGTATAAAAAAAAAACATAAAAGCACTATATAAACATCTATGTATTTATTTTCCATCAATCGCTTTAAGCACAATAAGAATCACTCAGTACAGTATTTCGCGAAACAACTTACACTAGAACAACTTTCTGCAAACGTACTTTAGGTATTTTCCCACACTCAAATTAATTCCAACTCGTTATGGTTGTGTACACGTCGTGTCGTGACAGAAAATCAGGGGAAACGGAACGGGAAGTTAGCAGATCGTTATCGTCGTTCTGATTGGCTGAATCAGTGAAGAAGAAGAAAGTCATGTTTTTACAACGCCATCTGAATAAAGTGCATTGAACTAACCCGCTCCAATAAGCTTACCACTTGGCTCCATTTAAGTGTCAGACCGGTGGCCAAACTTCGAGAATATGTTATATGGGTCAAAATAAATATAATAAAAATAAAGAATACATTTTTTCCAAGAACCCTTTGTTTGTCAGATATCCGCCGTTTTGTACTTTTTACAAAATATTTTTATCTCCCAAGTTTTTGAATCGATTTTTTTGAAACTCGGTATGCACCTGTATCTGGTCAAGGTTAGTTAATGAAAAAATAATGAGCATGATTAAATAATGAATTTCAAAATGGCGGCCGTTTAAAATCTTTAAGTTGAAATAACGAAAGAACGGTACGTTTTACAAAAAACATAGAGGGTAACGATTTTTAGAAAATTTTGTTTCCCATCTAATGACACCAAATTTATGAAAATCGGTTAATGAACAACTGAGTTATGATCGTATTTAGCTAGTGAGGCAGCATTTTTTGAAGCAAAATAGTCCATTGTTGCGCTGAGCCATGCACTAATTCGACCATAACTCAGTTGTTTGTTAATCAATTTTCATAATTTTGGTATCGTTGGAATGAAAATAAAATTTTCTAAATATTATTGTTCTTTATATAGTTTTGTAAAATGTACCATTGTTTCGGTATTTCAATTTAAAGATTTTAAGCGGCCGCCATTTTGAAATTAACGATTCGATCATGCTGATTATTTTTTCATAAACTAACCTTAACTAGATACAGGTGCATACCGAGTTTCAAAAAAATCGATTCAAAAACTTGGGAGATAAAAAATATTTTGTTAAAAATACAAAATGGCGGATATCTGGTAAACAAGGCGTTTTTGGAAAAAAAATTCATTCTTCATTTTATCTTTATTTAGACCCATATAACCTATTCCCGAAGTTTGGCACCTTACGTATGGGACACCCTGTATAATGAACATTGTTTGTTAAAAATAAACCATTGTTTATTTATACAATGAATTTATCTTCCGAATCCTAATATCTCGGATATGGGGAGGGGGTTGGTCGCAGTTAAGGGGGGGGGGTAGTCATTGGCCCAGTGGGGGGGGTGAGTCATTGCCCCAGGGGGGGGTGGGCACCTCTGTTTGGGGGACACTCGAAATTTTAAATACCACCAAAAGAGACTACTTTTTCTTTTAGTAAAATTTTTCCTAGGCTCGTTTCATTTTCATGTCACCAAAGGGAATTAAAACTCCAAATGCCCTAGACGCCAGGTTTCAAGGATGTGATGTATTCAAAAATTTGACAAGCTGTCAATTTGGATAGAAACACGTTAGAGACCTCCAATTTTCACCATTCATCTACTTTTTGAAAGCTCTTTAAAATAAGGGGTCACTCAAAAGGTGTTTGCATTTGAAAATTTTGAGTTGCCCCCAAAATCCCCCATTTTTGGGGGACACTCAAAATTTTTGGTAACGTCAAAAAATAATTAGGGTTGAGTTTGTATCATTCCCCAAAGGTTAATTGTTTGTTGTAACAAACAAAAAAATTAAGGAGGGGGGGACGGACTTTTTTTACACACTGTATAAATATAAAATTTTGAACGAATGGTGTTTTTTGCTTCTGGTGGCCCCAAAACGAAAAGTTATCATGGTCTCGGGCTTAGGTCTTACCATGAGACCTACGGTAATAGCTTCTTCCCTATAGGGGAAATTCGCTAAAACAACAGGCTCATGACAGCCAGCTAATGCCATAATTGCCGGTCCAAAATTATTGTACGAATTAGACACCTATAAATTTGATAGTTAAAAATTAATAATTCTATTAAGGTGGGCGAATAATGGGTTTTCATTAAAGATTTCCCTTGAAAGTTAAAGAAAAAATATAGATTCAATTTAAAAATACTAGCATTTTTTTATTTCCACTGAGTCAAATCATAAGGTAATTATAACAAGAGGAAATAACCGAATAAGCTTAATTTTTGTAAACTAAAGTCCACAAAGTAATAATAATTCTTTAATCCGTGAAATAAATTTACATTTGCATGGAGTGCATCAAAAGGTACAATACTTACATTACAAATGTACAATACTTTACAGTACAGTACAATACTTTTAAAAACAAGTAAGTATAAAAAAAATTATAAGATTTTTAACATTAAGTCCCATCCCAGCAATAGATTGAGTAGGTTTAGTTAAGCTAGTTTAGTGATGGTTTAGTTAAGTAAAGTTGTTTAAGGCCTACATTTTAGGCCATAAAATTTGTGACCTAATTATTGGTTAGTGATTATAGTCAAAAAGTGTGATAACAATTAGAAATATTGAAATTATTATTATTTTAATCATAAACAAAAGATTAATTTTCCTCCTAAAAATAAATGTTAACTAAACTTGGTCAAGAAAATACTGAAGTTACTGAAAAAATGAAAACTATACATTAAAACGTAAATGCTCAGTCGTGGGGAAGAGATTGTTTGTTGACTTTTAAAACCCCTCCCCATCCCCTGCCAAACAGTTGAATTCTATTGTTTGATATGTTGTCGCAAGCCGTTATCAGATAAGAGGGAGTTAAATGTCCTTATTACAAAAATGCAAAAACCAAACGAATAATCATATAAAAACCAAGGACGTTTCATATTTTTCTTTGATTTTTAAAAATCATAATAAGACAAAAATAAATGTGATGCCTTATTCCATTCAAGAGATAAGCCATGATTCCATTTTCCGGATTCCGAGAGATCGTATTGCTTGAAACTTTTGTACGTCCTTTCCCTACGAAGATTGCATGATGTTATGCAGAGCTCTTCCTGTTATTAAAAATTGTTTTCGCATATCACGTGTTCAAAAAAAGATTGCAAATAATTATAATTTTACCAATGAAATTACATGGACTTTTTTCCGAGTGGTTTAACCACTCGATTTGTTTTTGGGATGGTGTAAAAGCATTAACAGTCGAGTAATTAGGAGAAAGTCGAGCACAAAAACTATTTCCTGGAATATCCTGCTGGTAGAATAAAAACTGAAAAATACAATTCTTTTATATTTGGTTTGTAAATAACCTCGCGGCTACTCTTTTCAGGTAGACGACAATCTTGGCCAAAAAAAAATTGTTTGTTCATAGCTTCACACAGCGTCAATAGCAAAGGATCAAACAAAAAACCATATTTCAGACAAAATTCACGTATATTTCTCGCATATTTCCCGGTGAAATTGTGCCGTGCAACGCCACGATTCCCTACATTTATATAGTCATGTCCAATAATTCCTTTGCTTGACAATATTGACCAAAGGCCACAACCGGAAGGTTTCATGTTTTGACGGAAACATCAAATCCAGCACTCTTGGAAGTGAAATATCCAGTAATACCTTGCATCCCCTCGACCGAATTACCCTGAATAAATAATAAACGCTCTGTTGAACTATTCCTATTCCTCACCATAGCCACAACCTTAATTTTGAGCTGTCCAACATCACCAGCTATCCCAAAAACCACCTTATTACCACCAATCACATCAATTTTCATAATCATATACCAAGCCATCATTTCAAAATATAATTCCCGTATACTGATACTGATACTGACTATGCCGGGGAAAAATTGCACTGCGACCAGAAAGATCTATTGTACCCCCGCTTCTAGCTCATTTAAAGCACCTCATCAAGGTTAATCTCCTTGATAAAGCGAATAAGCTGATTGGTTTCTAGATGGGGCAAATCCCCAATGTCAATCTTGTACTTTCCGAAACACTTGGCTCTTTGTCGTCCAACTGCATCACATTCTACCAGTAGATGTGTTGGGGTTTCCTCTTTATCCTGGCAGAATCTGCTGTCACTTTCCCCTATTATTCTCATATTCCTAAGATGTCTCCTAAGCCTACAATGACCAGTGAGGAATCCTGTCAGTATCCCCAAGTCCTTCTTGTTGAGTCTTATCATGGCCTCTGATCTCCTATGGTTGAAGCTGCCAAGTAGTTCCTTGGCCTGCCTGCAGCCAGGAATAATTCCCGTATAGTTCCCGGTTTCCCCGAAATTCCCGCTCTGTGGACACCCTGATTTTTCATCTCTCTCACATTTCCACCTCTCTCACATGTCCTGGCTGAATGGATCTTAAGTCGATGTTTGTTTATTAAACCTATAAAGCCTAACATATTTTCGGGTGGTTTGTGTTCATAGAATATGTAGTTAATAGTTAGAATAGTGTTAATTGTTGTCTCTACTTTTTTCTTAATAATTACCTGTATTTATTGGCTTATATAGCATGCTAGATGTAATAATTCATAGTTTTTGAAAACATCGTTTAAACCGGAAAACCTGTTATGCGGACAGGTCTTGGTCCTAAGATGTCCGGATAATAGGGAGTCTACTGTAACTTTAAATCCAAACACTCCTTCTTTAAAATAGTATACAATACTTTCACAGTAAACTAGCTTTTGGATCCACCATATGTTAATAACTAGCACACAGTTTTAATCAGGCTACGACATCACATGTTTAATGTAAACATAGCAAACGTTTTTAGATCCCAATGCTTTTTAAATGGCATATATACTACCTTATATCTCGTTTCATAACAAGTTTGAAGAATTTTCAGTATTTTTCTGATTTTCTAGCATCTAGACCATCAATTTGATCCCTGTCCTATCATGCTACAACGTGCAAAACACCCACAATTTCTTTGCAACAATTTTGCTTACAACTTATATAAACCGATGAGGTTGCTTTGCAACCAGCTGATTGGTTATTGCAATTTCCGTTCAAAAGTGGTCATAAATTGACTGTGCACTGCATTATAAATTTACCGTGCAATTAAATTTTATTGTTTGTTATATACAGTAGAACCTCGATTATCCGGGGTCGGATTAATCGGGCGGCGGATTAACCGGGGTCAAAACTGGCGAATTGATAATTATTTACAAAAGGTGTTACAAGGGTAAATTTGGTATAAAAACTCCTGATTTGCTATGAAATGTAGCTAAAAATAATTATTTTTAAAACAAACTGTCATAAGTATTCAGATTTTTAAGACGGTAAAACAGTTGATTTTTAATCGTGAAGTTTAACCAAGATGCGACCAAGGCCGACTCTGTGAGACGCAACGACGCAACAAAGAAATTAAGGAAAGGTAGGCTTGGGACGCATGCGCTAAATTATCTCCTTGTCTTTCATTGCACGGCCATTCGTTGTAGTACAACGCAGCACCTAATTGGCCCGTCGCTATGACGACACACAGTTGCCATGACAACCGGCTGTGCGCACTGGACAATGCGCATTTCGTGAGTGGGGCGAAAGGAGAACGGCAAGAAGGAAGAGAAAGGGGTAGAGGGGGAGGGAAAAAGAGAGAACACGGCACTTCCCTCCCTTGGCGCCAAGCTGTCTGGCCCTATGCAAAACTAAGTCGATGAGTCATCTCACCTGTTTTTTGGGCATTTGACTTCCGCGCTTTTTTATCCTTCTCTCTCCGATAATCTTAGCGCAAACTGTTGCCTTTACTTTTATGTTTCTATCTCTAATTCTTTCACCCATTTTGCATTTCCCGTTTGTCACGTAGGCTGTTGACCACAAAAACCTTGCTTTAGTCGTCGCGTATTTAGTACGTTACCTGTTGTTTCACCGGTACAGTATTTTTCCGATCGTGAGTTTCAGTTAGTGTTTGGTCAAGTTATATTGTTCCGTTGTGACTGTTGTGCGACATTTGTGTGAAAATGTCGGAGAAGAAAAGAAAACGTGTAGTTCTGTCAATTCAGCAAAAACTGGAAATAATTGACAAATTTGGAAAGGGTAAGACTGTTAAATCGTTATCCGATGAATACAACATTGGGGAACAAACTGTTCGGGACATGATAAAAAAAGGGAAGAACTGTTAAAATTTGCGTGTTCCGCAGACTCGACCTCTGCACTGAAAAAAAGAAAAACTATGAAAAAATCTACGTACCACGATTTGGACAAGGCGATGTTAGATTGGTTTTCCCAACAACGGGCTTTAGGAAATCCCATAAACGGCGTGATTTGTACCAAGAAGGCAAAATTATTTTTCGAATCGTTAGGACTTGAAGGCAAGTTTGAAGCCTCATCTGGTTGGCTCCATCGTTTTAAGCAGAGGCATGGCATCCGAGAATTAGAAATTCAAGGCGAGGCGTTGAGCGGGGATAAAGATGGGGCAGAAGAATTTTGTAAAGAATTTGATTTGTTTGTTTCGGCGAACAACCTGTTGCCAGAACAAATTTATAATGTTGATGAAGCCGGTCTTTACTGGAAGTGTTTGCCTACAAAAACTTTGGCCTTTGAAAAAGAGAAAAACGCGCCTGGGCACAAATCAAGTAAAGAAAGAATAACAATTATGACTTGTTCAAATGCATCGGGGACTCACAAATTAAAACTCGTTGTCATTGGAAAGGCTAAGAATCCAAGGTCATTTAAAGGAACTGAAGCAAAGAACTTGCCAGTACACTATTTTAACCAGGCAAAAGGCTGGATGAACCAAACGATTTTTAAAGAATGGTTCGACAAAAATTTTGTACCACAAGTGAGGGATTTTTTAAAATCAAACGGTCTCCCCGAAAAGGCGGTGCTGGTGCTAGATAACGCACCCTCCCACCCCCCCCCGAGTTAACCCTCAAGTCCTAAGATGGTATCATATTTGTTAAATATTTATCACCCAATGTAACAGCTCTGATTCAGCCAATGGACCAAGGGGTCATTGCCAGCGTCAAGAAACTGTACCGCACTGCAGTGCTCAGGAAATTCATTGAAGAAGAAGATGATTTGAAGACATTTTTAAAATCATTCACTCTTCTCGATGCGATTTATGAGTGTGTTTCGGCGTGGGAAAAGGTCAAGAAAACAACCTTAATTAGATCGTGGAAAAAAATATTGCCGAACATAAGTGAAGATGACGACTTTCTCGGTTTTACTGACGACGATATAACAGCCGCTCAAATGGCTCTAATGGCCATGAAAGTCCCGGGAGGCGAGAAGGTTGATGAAGAAAACATTGAAGAATGGTTCCAGTGTGATAAAGACTTGCCATCATTTGAAGTAATTAGTGACGAAGAGATAGTAAGGCGTGTGAGAGGGGAAGAAGACGAAATTGAAGGTGAAGGAGAAGGAGGGGAGGAAGAGGAACCGACAACTGCTCCAAAAATAAGTCACCGCGCAGCTCTCGAACATCTAGAATGCTTGTTGGACTATTTGGAGGGACAAAGCGACAGCCTGCTTTGTGATAAACTGGTGTTGCGAAAATTACGTTCCAACATTATAAAAAAAGAACGCCAGAGTAAAAAACAAACGACTATGACGGACTACTTTTCCCGTGTATGAATTAAATAGACGAAGTAAACTTTCTCCAACATCATGAAAATGTACTTTTCATTACGTGAAATGTATTTAGAACTAATGCGTGACTTGTAAATAATGTAAATTTGTTTGTATCAATCTAATATTGTGTTTTTTATACGTAATTGTACTGGGAAAGAGTTAATAAACAACTTTGGAGGTTTTCACGTAAGTACTGCGTATTTTTTTCCTAATTTCGGATCAACCGTGGTTTTCAGTTATCCGTGCCCCTCCTCCCGATGATTACCCCGGATAATCGAGGTTCTACTGTAGTTACTTTATTATTATATCCATACCCTTTTGTATCTGAACTTATTTTTGGAATAAACAAATTTGAATTTGAAATTTGAACTCTACTCAGCAAAGAGTCAACAACTTTCCAACCAAAGATAAAGCATGGAAAGCAGTATTTGTTTGTTGTAAAACTGACATCCATAACATGTATCATGCTAATCAAGAAATTATATGAAAAAACTTATTTTCTGACAACTAAATCACACAAAACAAATTTCTTTAATTTTTCTTGAAAATTGTCAAGGTGAGAGTAATATTTGGTCTTGGTCATCATGTATAAAAAGATACAACCACATGTTTCTGCTCACCTGGTCCTCGTCTCCCCCGCTCTCCAGCAGACTCTGGGTGATGGCATACTGCAGCATGTCGTCGTCCTCCTCCAGGCTGATCTGCCGCCTCATGTCGGCTCCTGCAACAGACACGGCCAAGTTACTAGTGCACGGCTAGTACTGCCGCTCTCCAGCAGACTCTGGGTGATGGCATACTGCAGCATGTCGTCGTCCTCCTCCAGGCTGATCTGCCGCCTCATGTCGGCTCCTGCAACAGACACGGCCAAGTTACTAGTGCACGGCTAGTACTGCCGCTCTCCAGCAGACTCTGGGTGATGGCATACTGCAGCATGTCGTCGTCCTCCTCCAGGCTGATCTGCCGCCTCATGTCGGCTCCTGCAACAGACACGGCCAAGTTACTAGTGCACGGCTAGTACTGCCGCTCTCCAGCAGACTCTGGGTGATGGCGTACTGCAGCATGTCGTCGTCCTCCTCCAGGCTGATCTGCCGCCTCATGTCGGCTCCTGCAACAGACACGGCCAAGTTACTAGTGCACCGCTAGTACTGCCGCTCTCCAGCAGACTCTGGGTGATGGCGTACTGCAGCATGTCGTCGTCCTCCTCCAGGCTGATCTGCCGCCTCATGTCGGCTCCTGCAACAGACACGGCCAAGTTACTAGTGCACGGCTAGTACTGCCGCTCTCCAGCAGACTCTGGGTGATGGCGTACTGCAGCATGTCGTCGTCCTCCTCCAGGCTGATCTGCCGCCTCATGTCGGCTCCTGCAACAGACACGGCCAAGTTACTAGTGCACGGCTAGTACTGCCGCTCTCCAGCAGACTCTGGGTGATGGCGTACTGCAGCATGTCGTCGTCCTCCTCCAGGCTGATCTGCCGCCTCATGTCGGCTCCTGCAACAGACACGGCCAAGTTACTAGTGCACCGCTAGTACTGCCGCTCTCCAGCAGACTCTGGGTGATGGCGTACTGCAGCATGTCGTCGTCCTCCTCCAGGCTGATCTGCCGCCTCATGTCGGCTCCTGCAACAGACACGGCCAAGTTACTAGTGCACGGCTAGTACTGCCGCTCTCCAGCAGACTCTGGGTGATGGCGTACTGCAGCATGTCGTCGTCCTCCTCCAGGCTGATCTGCCGCTTCATGTCGGCTCCTGCAACAGACACGGCCAAGTTACTAGTGCACGGCTAGTACTGCCGCTCTCCAGCAGACTCTGGGTGATGGCGTACTGCAGCATGTCGTCGTCCTCCTCCAGGCTGATCTGCCGCCTCATGTCGGCTCCTGCAACAGACACGGCCAAGTTACTAGTGCACCGCTAGTACTGCCGCTCTCCAGCAGACTCTGGGTGATGGCGTACTGCAGCATGTCGTCGTCCTCCTCCAGGCTGATCTGCCGCCTCATGTCGGCTCCTGCAACAGACACGGCCAAGTTACTAGTGCACGGCTAGTACTGCCGCTCTCCAGCAGACTCTGGGTGATGGCGTACTGCAGCATGTCGTCGTCCTCCTCCAGGCTGATCTGCCGCCTCATGTCGGCTCCTGCAACAGACACGGCCAAGTTACTAGTGCACGGCTAGTACTGCCGCTCTCCAGCAGACTCTGGGTGATGGCGTACTGCAGCATGTCGTCGTCCTCCTCCAGGCTGATCTGCCGCCTCATGTCGGCTCCTGCAACAGACACGGCCAAGTTACTAGTGCACGGCTAGTACTGCCGCTCTCCAGCAGACTCTGGGTGATGGCGTACTGCAGCATGTCGTCGTCCTCCTCCAGGCTGATCTGCCGCCTCATGTCGGCTCCTGCAACAGACACGGCCAAGTTACTAGTGCACGGCTAGTACTGCCGCTCTCCAGCAGACTCTGGGTGATGGCATACTGCAGCATGTCGTCGTCCTCCTCCAGGCTGATCTGCCGCCTCATGTCGGCTCCTGCAACAGACACGGCCAAGTTACTAGTGCACGGCTAGTACTGCCGCTCTCCAGCAGACTCTGGGTGATGGCGTACTGCAGCATGTCGTCGTCCTCCTCCAGGCTGATCTGCCGCCTCATGTCGGCTCCTGCAACAGACTGTCTGTTGGATAGGTTTATATCCATAAAAATGTTATAATTTTTGTTAGTAAAAATCATATTAACAAAAATTATAACAGTTTTATGGATATAAACCTATTGGAAGAGGTGGATTCCTTAAAATCTTTAGGTCTCACCATAGATAAGCAATTAACCTGGAATGAACACGTTAATCTTGTCATTTCAAGGATTAGTTCTAGGTTATATGCTTTAAGACAAATGGTCAAACTAACTAGTATTGAAATTTTAAAACAGATCTACTTTGCTTTCATAGAGTCACATATAGCTTTTGGTTTATCTTTATATGGAGCAACATCTTCAAGTAATTTGAACCAAATTCTAATTTTGCAAAAAAAATCTATCAGAATAATATTGAAGTTAGGCTATCTAGATTCTGTAAAAAACATTTCAAATTTTTAGGATTTTTAACCATTCACGGATTGTATATTTTTCAAGTAATTTTTCATGTAAAAAGGAATTTGGAACAACTACCCATGTTAGGAACTCCTCACAACTACAATACAAGAAACAGTAATCTGCTGGCCTTTGACCGACACAGATTGGAATTCTACAAAAAGAAACCAATTTATGCAGGGGTAAAATTTTTAATTATTTGCCATTTGATCTAAAAGAGATAGGTAGCCTCAGCATTTTCAAGAAAAAACTTAAAAGATTTTTAGTAGCAAAAGCTATTTATTCATTTGAGGAATTCTTTGAAAATTCCTAGTTTTCTCCTTATTGTTTATTTTATCTGTAATTCTTTTATATATAGTTATGTATCGTATATATATATATATATATATTTTATCAATCAATTTAATGTATGTAAGGAACTTTATTTTGTTTGAGCCAATTATATTTTATTGTTAGAGCTGCATTATGTTGATGCCATTCATGTACACTTGTACTCTATTGAATAAAGATATTATGAAATGAAATGAAATGAAACGGCCAAGTTACTAGTGCACCGCTAGTACTGCCGCTCTCCAGCAGACTCTGGGTGATGGCGTACTGCAGCAAAGGATGAACACCTGATAACCAGGTCAACGAACACACGCAGCAGTCTAGAGTTACTCTTTGTTAGGGTCGGTGTGTGTGTGTATGTGTGTACTTGGCCAAGTGTTATTTATTTGATTTTAATGTTACGTGTTTTTAACCATCATAACGCTTTTAATGAGCGATTTTTGAACATTCTTATGCCCGACGATTGCATCAAAACGGCTGTAGCAACATAAACTAAGATTACTTGATAGAACAAAGGTAATATAAACCATTTTTTGTTAACAATTTAGATTATTACTATGTGCCTCTTGTCCAGTGTCTTTTTTTTTGGTAGGCATAGAACAAATCGTATCCTAACAAAAACTGAATAAAAAATATTATTTCCCAGCAAATATTCTGAGCCTTGATAACCCATTAACTCTTACCCATAAGAGTGTATGAAGCAGGAGGTTCAAAACAAGAATCGTCGAGGATGCAGGACACTCTCCCTTCCTCTTCCACCCTCTGTACCCCCGAGACTGGCTCATCCATCGCGAAGATGTTGCCAAAAGTGATTCTGGCATTCAGCACGTGGAATAGTGGAATCTCTGTACAATCAGCTGTTATTATTTTATGAAATTAACTACTACATTTTGAGATTCAAGAAAAATTTTGTTTTTTGTACTGCTTGACCTTTAAAAACTTTTAAAGGTCCTTTGACCTTTAAATCAAACACTGTATAAATGGCTCATAAAAACCCTTTCTGTTCCACTAAAGAATTTTTTGACTTGTCCTCAATGAATATTAATCTGTGATTTTGTTCATTTTCTTCTCTCACTTCTACACCTGGTTGCCTGTGATATCTTTTTTTTATATTTAATATTTTTTATATCAATTTTCACTTTTATAACCTAAGTTATTTGTACTTTTAATGTACCGTACTATATTATTATTATTAATTTAAGATTATTATTATTATTATTATTTTATTATTATTATTATTATTTTTTATTTTTGTACTTTCTTTTATTATTTTTACTTATGTTTTCCTAAATTAAAATGCAGAGAATATAGTAGCAGTAACAACTGGATTACACCTGACTTGATAAAAGCTAAGAATGAAATTGTTACTCTCTCTAAACAGTACAGGTGTGCCAAATCAGAACAACTAAAAAATCAGATTAAAAAGAAGAAAAATGATTATAAAGAATAATATTGTTAAGTCTAAGAAAGACTGTTAAAAAAATTTTATTCGTAATTCAGATAATATTTGTAAAGCAACTTGGAAAGTAATTGGTAACGAAGTTAAAATGAAGGAAAAGACAAAACAGAATAATATCAAACTAAGGCACAATGGGCAATTGATTGATAAACCTGAAGATATTGTTTCCGTTTTTAACAACTACTACTCTAATATGGTTGAATCCGATATTTTACCCAATTTAACCTCGTTAACCTCTTTAGGTAGCAAACAAACAACCACTAAAAGCTGCTCTAATTTATCATTTTTGAACAAATAACTGAGGATGAGATTGATAGGGTAATAGATTCTTTTGATAACAAATATTTGTATGATGATATACTAATGCCAATTATAAAACTAGCAAAACAATTTTTAAGAAAACCTTTAGCACATTTAATTAATTCGTCTTTTATATCTGGTACTTTCCCTTCACGGCTCAAATTATCTAAAATTACTCCACTTTTTAAATCAAATATGTTTTTTTTATACTCAAATAGTTTCCGATTATAGACCGTTATCATTAATATCTTCTTTCTCAAAATTATATGAGCGAATCGTAGCTAAGCAGTTAACAAATTACCTAGAGACAAATAACCTTATTTCCAATCAACAACACGGCTTTAGAGAAACAGGTCAGTAATAAGTGCAAGTATTGAATTCATAGAATCTATCATTGACTCAGTTGATGTCGGGGAAAAAGCAATAGGTATTTTTATGGACTTAAGTAAAGCATTTGATAGCATTTGTCATTCTAAATTATTTAATATTCTTTCAAACATTGGTATAGAAAATAGAGCTTTAACTTGGCTAAAATCATACATGAGCAATAGGAGAAGTTTTGTAGAGCTGAAATATATCGATCATTTTAACGTTTTAACTTACCAATCAACCAGTAAACCACTGAATTATGGTGTTCCCCAGGGAACCATATTAGGACCAATTTTATTTTTATGTTACATCAACGAAGTCATTAAAATAGAAAAATTCGATAAAATTACATTATATGCTGATGATATCAATATTAAATTATCTGGATATCAAACAAATGAAATTGAAGAAAATGCCTTTACACAAATTACATCAGTTCAACAACATTTAGCTGAATTTAACCTTTTAATCAATCAAAATAAAACCAAATTTATGAATTTTTCTGCTACACAAAGGAAAAACAAAGACAGAGTAACTAATATTTGTTTAAACAATAACTTTCTCGAAGAAGTTTGTGAAACAAAATTTCTTGGCATTTCTGTTGATAGCCATCTCAACTGGAATTCTCATGTGTAACAAGTATGCAAAAAACTTGCCTCGGGTATTTTTGTACTGCGAAAGATATCTCCAATCTGTGACATTAATACTGTAAAGTCAGTCTATTTTGCATTTATACATAGTCATATATCATTCGGTTTGTCTATATATGGTGGCACTTCAATTGAAAATCTTAAAAAAATCCTGGTATTACAAAAAAAAGCCTTAAGAATAATATTAAAATTAAACTGGAATGAATCCGTCAAAGAACATTTCCCAGCTTTAGGAATAATGACTGTCTTTAGCCTTTATATATACAAATTAATACTATTACTGAAGAGAAATTCTGATTGTTCAACGCAATTAGGTTTTTATCATAATTACAATACAAGACATAGAAACGCCTTAAGTTATAATACCCATAGGTCCAATTTTTTTGAAAGGAAACCTTCATACACAGGAATTAAATATTTTAATTCGTTACCATTAGAATTAAAAAATACAACAGAATTCAATAAATTCAAGAATAAATTAAAATCATTCATGATAAATAGGCCACTGTACTCTTTGGAGGAGTTCTTTGAATAAAAATGTATAACAATTTCGACTTCAGTATGTAATTTTATTTTTAAACACAGATTTTTTGTTGAATTGTTTGGTTTGAAACTGCTATATATACTTAGGATATACTAGTGTATGTTTGTTAGTTTAAGTTTGACGCCATTATGTACAGATTTTGTATGCCATGAATAAAGATATTTTGACTTTGACTATGACTAAGAAAACACCTGACAAATGTACCTAAGCTTACATGATTCTTCTTGACTCATGTTCTAGGCCTTAAGATGATAGTTCTGATTCTGAGTCAAAATCATAATCTACTGAAAAACATCACTAATTTGAACCTCGATAATTCAAAAACCTCTATAATTATTATCGTTCGTCAAAAAAACTTCTAATTTTCAAAAAATAATATACCAGTGATTAAAAATATGTTTTTAACGCTTGTAGCTTTCATGATTCAATAATTTTTCTACTCGGGCTTCAAGAATTCTGTTGTTATAAAATCAAAGTGTTACTTATAAAATCTGAAATCAACAAATAGTAAGAGACACTGATTCTCTTCCTGTATATATAACTTTTTGATCATATCAGTTGTGTATATGTGTTAGACAAGTTAATGTGTTTATTTCCTCACTCTCGTTTACCCATATCTCCCAACTATTATGATGCTTCTTAAAGACTAAGGTACTAGCTACAAAAAATATATTGTTGTGGTGTGGCAAAGATAAAAATAACCTCTTGTCAGTTCATATATCATGTAAGAATAAATAAGTGTGCATTCAATTTAAGCCTATATCTCTTCATGATATCTTAATTCATAATAATAGGCCAAGATTCAGGGTGTTATTTTATTCCAAATAATAAAAAAGGGTCAAGTTTTTACTTTTCCTTTCAGGTTTTCTATTTAGGCTGATAACTTAACTAGCAGATGCCTGTGGCTTCCTGCACGATAAAAACTATAACTCCCACTGCCTAAATGAAGATGGTACCACATACTGCTTTTATATTCATAATCAAACAGGTCAGGCACAGAACCTAATGATGAATTAAACCTAACTTTTATATAGTAAATATCACCTAAGAAATCAACAAAACAACCATAAAACCATGATGTAAGGAACCAAATCATAAATAAACTGTAAAAACGTATCAGTATGAGAAGTTTGAACCACCTGCTTGATTGAACATTAAAATGTAAACAAAAGACCATCCATTATATTCATATGGAGAATATATATTTAAATATATGTTTATATTGATATGAACTGATTTACCATTTGCCAGGCTCATAATTATCTTGTAATAAAAATCTCTGCAGTAAACTGACTGAGAAAATCTGTGACCAAATTTGAGGGTTTAGAATAGAAGCTTAAAAATGTTCCAAGGATATGCTGAAGCAATAAGATGTTAAGCTGATCTGATTTCAAAATTATTTTAAGCGTTTGTCCCAAAATAACAGTACACAAAATCACATGAATCTGTAAAACAAAAAAAGGAAAATACATGAAATCATAAAGTTTGTCCAACACATCTGTTTCGGTCTTTAAGATAGAAACACACAAAAACAAATTAATAGATTGAGCTAAGCACAGAGGCAATCTTTAAATTTGTAATGTTCAAAATTAATTTGGCTATCCCCTCAATTAAAAACAAAGTGAGTGTGTATTATTTCCAATGATGTAAGTTCATGCAAAGGCCTCACAACTAATTGTTTTTTTTCATATATAATGCTCAAGACCAACTATAAAATAACTTTTATTAAAATATGTGACTGAACTAAAATTATGGTTCCAAATGTTACAAACCAGTCAAAACTGAAAACTAAATGGGTCGTCCAGAAAGTAAAAAACATCTAGCCTTGTTGCCCCAACACCACGACGAGTGTGCAGTCTTAAGGTCCACTCCAGGTCTCAATTTGAGCCAAGTCTCGTTGCCAGTTGATCACACATTTCAATCTGTCAGCGTTTCAAAACTGTAGTGCCCATTGAAAATGCTGCCAAGTGAAATTGGCCTGATAATTTTACTTCTTACAGTTCTTTATCATTGGAAAACACTTTTCTGCCTCTAAATTCCCTTCTTATTGAAAAATAAGGTGATCACTTAGGCCCAAATAAGGATTATACAGGATTTGTTCGAAAACACCCCACTTTAGGCAGTACAGCTTAGCGAAGTTGCAACTGAAACCAGGAGTAGGCGTCATGTTGACATGGATCAGAAACAACATTGTCTGCGGTGGGATTTTCCTCGTTTCATATATTGTTTTACGTGTCAAGTTGATATAGGGTTTTATAAGAGTCTCAGAATCACATTTTTATTGTCCAACCCTTTTTGGCTGCAAAACAATATTGAACTTGGCATATTCACATAAGGCGGGATTTTCAATAGACACCGCTATTTAGAAAAGCTTTAAGAATGAAATGCATGGTTGGTTGGAAACAAGACTTTTGGCTAAAATTGAAACCATGAGTGGAGCTTTGGACCGCACACTCAGTTGCGATGTTGGGCAAGAGGGCTAGATGCAGTGACAAAACATTTTTTTTACTTTCTGGACGACCCTTGTAGCTACCAGTGAGCTTTCCCAACTGTTAAGGATAGTTTGAGAATTGAAAAGAAGAACTGAATAAACCAAAGGCATTGGCCATCACAGCGCTTAGAATCAACAGTTATCAATTAATTCACAATAATTCAAAACAAAATATAAAACAGCAGTGAGGACCTTCCACCATAGTGTAATGGCCTTCCAATCACTAAGTGTTTCATCTCATGAAAAAGAGTTTACAAAAGATTTCTGTATGTTGTGATGTTCCAACCAAACATAGTGAGTAAAAGATTGTGAACTAGGGCCATTGCCTAAACTGCAACATCTCTATGCACCATTGTAAAAGTAATAATACCAATTACCGATTTTGATGGGGAATCCAGAAGGCAATTGCATCTGAATGAAGTTTTTGAGTTTTGCAAAATGAGAACTTGAGATAGCCATCAGATCGACAATGGGCATGATCTGTTCCTGAAGGCTTAGTGGATAGTCTTCACACAGCCATAGTGTTGCCTGAAAAAAATTGTTATTGCTCATAATTAGTAGTTTTCATTTATTGAAAATATAGAAAATGTTTACAAAAATACATGATTAAAATTCTTTGTTCACTCAATGTTATATTATGATGATTGTTGACAATGTTAATAGTACTTTGTGAATCTCTGTTAAAAGAAATGTGTCAACCTTTTATTACACTCAAGTAAATCTGCCCTCTGATCTAAAATTGGATTTTAGAGAGCGATTTAATCAAAGCTATTTGTAAGATAGTTTAATCTAATATCCAAGTAGATATGTGCTTTGCATTTAATTTAAATGTGTACATTAAAAATGTGTGTATATTTATACTCAACCGTGGCTTTGCCCACCTTTGAAACGATAGTAAAATATTAACTAGTATCTACATTATGCTGTTTGGGTGAAAACAAAAAAAACTTTTAAGGAAGGACTCTTTGTTTGAGGTGGTGCAATAATTAATTGTTATTTGTGTATAATATAATCTCATTTTCTTATTTGTATAGAGGAGAAATTCTCCTATGCTGAAAAGACATTTCAAAAATTTATTTAAAATTGCTGAAGCTTTTATGGGCATCATATCAACACATTTTTTACTCAAGTTAATGAAAAAAAAAAACAATGATTGTAAATATATGAAACTAGCTGATATACCCGCAGCTTCGCCCGCTGAAAGGATAGCTCATTTTAATTCAATTATATTATGCCTTGTGCAATTTTTAGGAATAATTAACAAATGGACTGATTTATTTGGGTCATGTGCGTGCAATTAAACCCTTAAGATGCAGCTTATAATTCCACTCTAGATTAAAATGAGAAAGTGTAACGCTTCCTCTAAACATGTTCCCCCCCTCATGATTAGCAAATGGTATAAATTAACTTTCTCCAATTTCCCAATACAGAGAATGAGGATAACCCGGAATATAAAACAAAGAAGACACTAAGGATGGATTTTCGACTTGACATCAATCTGAAGTAACACGTTTTTGAAAATAAACCGAAAACTGTAAGAAAAAGTAGGAGGTAAATATGTTGGCAAAAAACCTATTTCCCCAAAAAGTTTCTCATTAAATTTTTTAATTTTATTCTTTCAGTAGATTAGTTCTCGTACCTTTTCTGTTCCTTGAAAATATTCTACAGGACTCCCATCCATAGTTAGGAAAAACTAAAATGGCCGCTATTTTGAATTCTTTCAAGTAATCTATTTTAGCCGCCTGAGAAAGAATATTTTGAAAACCTTTCTTTTTGTAGCGAATTTCCTTAAAGGAATAGGCTATTACCGTAGGTCTCATGGTAAGACCTAAGCCCGAGACCATGTTAACTTTTCATTTTGGGGTCCCCAGAGGCAAAAAAACACTATTCGTTAATTTTCATAACTATATATATATATATATATATATATATATATATATATATATATCTTAGAGTAATTGTGGATGATTAGGGCTACTAATATGGTGATAAGATTAGTTTTCATAACAAGTACCCTTATAACATAAGGGTTTAACATAAGGGTACTTTTTATGAAAACTAATCTTATCAATATATATATCTATATATATATATATGTGTGTGTCTTTAAGCACGATAACTCGCGTAAAAGTGGTCCGATCTTGATGAAATTTGGAACGGACGTGTAAAGTAGTAATTATTCGGACGAGTTCGTAAACCAGCCTGATCGGACTACCGGAAGGGGGGGTAAAGGGGGATAAACCCCCCCCAAAAATGTGTTTTTTGAGTTATTTACATATAAAAATAAAAATTATCAAATTTTTGTTAGCACCATTGAATTTAGCTCAAAAAAACAAACAATTTAGTCTTTTGAATCACTGCTCTATGTCCATTGGTTGCCGAGATATTAAAAGTGGTAAACACAGTACGTTGTCCCAATGTTAACCTTATGGGAAATAATTAAAATTCTATATCTCGCTTATTTCTCAACATATCTTGATAAAACTTGGTAAATGGCTTCTTCTAGTTCAGATCCACTAAATATTCAATTAAAACCACCCAATTTTAATATACCTGTAGCAGCAAACCTGCATACTCATTCCCCATGTTATTCTTATGGAGCTTACAAAAATATATCAAATCTCGCTACTTTGGATTGAAATATGTTGTTTTGCATTTGAAATTCGCTGAGTATACAGGTCTGCTGCAACGGGGGTATTTGCATTTAAAGCCTATTAAGAATAATTGTGCCAAGTTTCATGGCCCAGTCTTGTGGTTTTTGAGAAATTAAGCTTTGAAAGCTAAAAGTGGTCGCCATATTGTATTTTTTAATATACTATATTTAGGCCTTTAGAGGCAAAATATTGCAAAATCCTTTCTTAGTACGACCTAGAGCCTGTAAGGAATATTTGTGCCGAGTTTCATGGCTCTAAGCCTTATAGTTTTTGAGAAACTAGTCAGTCAGTCAGTCAGTCAGTCAGTCAGTCAGTCAGTTAATGGGTTTTGGCTTTTATGTACAGTATATAGACTTTGGATGTTAATAATTGTTGCTTTTTTTAACTATAGTAGAGAATAGAAATGAAATAATATTGTACATTTTATTACAACAATGATCAACAACCATTTATTTTTATTACCTATAAAAATGGTGGTATTTTAAAACTTAAGTGATGAATATAATATATAGTTTGAGGAAATGTGGAATAAAGGGACAAAAACAAGAAATTCGTGCTGAGTAAAAAGAGGCACAACAACAAGAGCAAGAGAGAAACAGCTACCTCTTTCACTCTGTATCAGTGGGAAGGGGGGGAGTTGAGTTTGCTTACTTATCAACTAAGCCAGACCATTGTTGTCTGTCGTGAGGCGTGTGTCAATTAGGAGATAATAAGAAATACCTTCTACAAAATGCAAAAATAAAAACTACTTGTTATACAGCTGAAAATTAAGCCTCATATTTTTTGTCTTATTATTATATATAAATCAAATGAAACCAAAATGTTATTTGTGCGACATGCTGTTTTTGAGATAACCATGAATAAACAATAAAGTTAATTGCCGTATTTCCAGTCTTCAAGGTCAATTAAATATAACTGAAACTCTCTGATTTCTGTCTAATAGGAGATAATATTTCTTGTTACCTATCAATTCCTTTCCATGTTATCACTTAAGAGAGTATTGTTTGTAAATATTTTTTATGAGAAAGAAACACTCTTCCAGATTAATATGTCGCTTAAAAATAGATCGCAACAACTATTTTCTGATAAGAACTCTCATATAAAAAGCCTGGTACGAACCTTGAGCTTTTTCAAAAAGTCCTAAGCCGAGCCGAATATTAAAGGCTCGAGTGAAAAAGCTCGACTGCTCAAAAACTCGTACACCCCTATTTATTAGTGACTTAAGCATAGTAATCTACTCACAATATTTAGACCAGTTCAGAAAATAAACTTAGACCTAATATTTGGTTACTGATAGGGTTGTGCAATTTTTTTTCGATTCAATTTACAATGCGATTCATAAAATTTTAATTTGATTCCATGCGTTTGATTGGGTGCAGGGTGTCATTCAATTACTAAATTTAATTCAGCTTATGTATATCTTGAGGCTAGATAAAAGATTCACCTAAAATTTTCTTCAGTTTATTCCATTAACAAAGTTAATTCACAAACATAGGTAACTTAATAGGACTTGTTTGTAGTTTTTAAATTAGCCTAGTAAGCCTAAGTTAAAAGCTTTCATAAAAAAAGTCCTGTTAAAGTTTGTTTCTGGGGTTCATTTTGGTGCCAAAGCAATAGGTATTATCTATTTACTAATAAGGGAAATAGTAAATCTATGTCAGTAAATTATAAGTAGAGGTGAATGAAAATTACTTGCAAAACCAATAGACCTAGAAACAAAAATTGAGGCCTAACCTAGGACCTACCTTGAATCAGAATTAAGGTTAGTTATTAATAGTGGAATCATTTTATGAGAAAAAATGGCCTAACCCCAAAAAAATTGCAACACGAGCAATTTTTTTTTAATGATAGCTAAGAGTACCCTAAATAACCGCTCAAAAATCGCCATAAATCGCACCTTGGCAACATGCCCAAAAATTCAAAATGGCCGACAAGATTGCTGCCAAAATATATATTTTTGCATATATCTCAAGAACGGTTAGTTTTATCAAAAATCTTTATTCTAGCAAAAAATGTAGCTCTTTTAATGCCGATCAGTTTTCATATATACATTTTGTCTGTCAGACATATGGTATGGCCGCCATTTGCCGAAACGTAATTAATTAAAATCTGCCTTTTTAGCGAATTTCCCTATAGGGAAATTAAGCTATTACCGCAGGTCTCATGGTAAGACTTAAGACTGGGACCATCATAACTTTTCATTTTGGGGCCCCCAGTAGCCAAAAACACCATTCGTTTGAATTTTTGGATAAAAATATATACATCTTTCTATATATACATTTATCTATATATCTATGTATCTTAAAGCACGTTAGCGGTAACAAAAATGGTCCGATCATAATGAAATTTGGTATGGAGGTGTTAAGTGGCAACTATTCGGACGAGTTCGAAAACCAGCCAGATCGGACCATTGGAAGGGGGAGTAAGGGGGATTTTACCCCTCAAAAATGGGTTTTAGCGAATTTCCCTATAGGAAATTAAGAAGATAGCGGCCGTAAATATGATCCGATCTTAATGAAATTTGGTACAGACATGTAAAGTGGTAAACCCTCGGACGAGGTCGAAAACCAGCCCAATCGGACCACCGGAAGGGGGGGTAAGGGAGGTTTTACCCCTCAAAAATGGGCTTTTTCCGGTTTTTACAAAAAAAATTTAAATAATCAAATTTTAGTTGACACCATTGAATTCAGCTCAAAAAACAAACAATTTTGTATTTTGAATCATTGCTCTATGTCCATTGGTTGCCGAGATATTGGAAGCGGTAAACACAGAACATTGTCCCTATGTTATCCTTATGGGTAATAAATAAAATGCTATATATCCCTTATTTCTCGACATATCTTAATGAAACTTGGTATGTGGCTTCATCTAGTAGAGGTATACTTGATTATCGCCTAAAGTTCCCCATTTTGAAAATCCCGTGGCAGCAAACCTGCATACTCACTTCCCATGTTATTCTTATGGAGAATATTTTTGCATGCTTGTTTGTGAATATACGTTGAGAAATGTTGATGTGAGGCACCATTTTAATTATTTATTGAAGCATTGGGAACTTTAGGCCATAATCAAGTATATCTCTACTAGTTGAAGCCGCATACCAAGTTTTATTAAGATATGTTGAGAAATAAGGGATACATAGCATTTTATTTATTTCCCATAAGGATAACATAGGGACAATGTTCTGTGTTTACCGCTTTCAATATCTCGGCAACCAATGGCCATAGAGAAATGATTCAAAAAACAAAATTGTTTGTTTTTTCGAGCTGAATTCAATGGTGTCAACTAAAATTTGATTATTTTAATTTTTTTATGTAAAAACCCGAAAACCCCATTTTTAAGGAGTAAAACCCCCCTTACCCCCCCTTCCGGTGGTCCGATTGGGCTGGTTTTTGAACTTATCCTAATAATTGCCACTTTACTCTTCCATACCAAATGTCATTATGATTGGACCATTTTTGTTACCGCTAATGTGCTTAAAGATATATATATATATATATATATATATAGAAAGATGTATATATTTTTATCCAAAAATTCAAACGAATGTTGTTTTTGAATGTTGTCTTTTCACTGGGGGCCCCAAAATGAAAAGTTATGATGGTCCCGGTCTTAAGTCTTACCACGAGACCTGCGGTAATAGCTTAATTTCCCTATAGGGAAATTCGCTAAAAAGGCAGATTTTAATGAATTACGTTTCGGCAAATGGCGGCCATACCATACGTCTGACAGACAAAATGTATATATGAAAACTGATCGGCATTAAAAGAGCTACATTTTTGCCAGAATAAAGGTTTTTGATAAAACTATCCGTTCTCGAGATATATGCCAAAATATACATTTTGGCAGCAATCTTGGCGGCCATTTTGAATTTTTGGGCATGTTGCCAAGGTGCGATTGATGGCGATTTTTGAGGGGTTATTAAGGGCACTCTTAGCTATCATTTTTTTTAAAATCGCTCGTGTTGCAATTTTTTGGGGTTTAACACTAGAACGATTCCACTATAAACAATATAACTACTTGAAAATATTAAAAAATAAAATGTTAGTTTTGATAAGTAATTTTAAAATAGATTTGTATTGTTCACTGTTAAGTACGTTTGCCACCAGTGCAAGTTGTTTCGCGAAATACTGTACTGGGTGATTCATATTGTGTTTAAAGTGATTGATAGAAAATTAAATACATAGATGTTTACATAAAAGCACTTAATAAAAATTAATTTATTGATTTTTATTAAGTGCTTTTTTTGTAAAGATCTATGTATTTATTTTTTATCAATCGCTTTAAACACAATATGAATCACGCAGTATAGTATTTCGCAAAACAACTCGCACTAGTGGCAAATGACCCTTATTAAAGAGCAACACCATAAAAAATATAAAAAATAAAGATTCAATCCTAAGGTTATGCCTGAAAGCAAAAAGAATCCATTTTATAGTATGTAAACAAACAAATGATTATGGCAGTCTGTCTTATTGAAATAATTAATTACACTTCATTTAATTGAAAACAGTAAGTAGTTGGTTGTAAATGAAAAGTAGTAATTTAAGTGAAAATTTACATTCTTTATACAACTATTTCAGTCTAAAAGAATTTCAAAGTGGATCATCCTCATCTACTACTTTGAGTGAAGGTAGAGGCTGACGAGACGTATCTTTTATTGGACACAGTCATATTACAAGTTAATAGTGTTGGTAGTGTATCAATTTCTTATTGCATTAATCTTATTATTATTGGTTTGTGAATAATAAATTGTGCAATGAGCCCTGGACCCGTAACAGTGAAACAGAAGTTCAATTCAGCAGTATACTGGCGAGCGGCATGTTGGCAATTCTGTTCTTGTTACACATTATGTTTGCGATAAAGTCAGGGCTGGATTTACATATGGGCTTAAAGGGCTATGGGCCCAGGGCGTCAGAATTTGGAAGGCGGCATATTTTAGAGGGAAGGAAAATTAACAAAAAAATGCATTATTACACTGACATTAGTACTTGTAAAATAAAATATGTATTTATTGTCACAAGTACTCCCAAAAACAGATCGCAGGATTCCGAGACACGATCGAGTTTGCCCCCAAATTGTCAGCCGTCAGCTCTGGGGGTAGTGGCGTTCGTAGCGGATGGCGGTATCGTTTAAACTTGCCAGTGACGGCACCGTCATATTGTAAACTTGCTGACTTGCTACCCCTTCCCGACTAACCACGCGCTCTGCACCACGGCCGCCGCTCCTGTTCAGTTGAGTTCAGTCCAGTTTTAGTGCTATTTGACAAGCTTGGCATGAACGCCGAGCACCTTGCGGCGCTGCTTGGTACGATATTAGAAAGATCAAAAGAGGCAGTCCTAGAGACCTTATATCCTTATCCTTATTCATCAAAGAGAGGACAGTCCTTATCCTTATTCATCGAAAGTCCTAATAAGGGGCCATACACATATTACGTATCACATTTTTTTGTCATTTCAAACCCCTAAAAGATCTGAAAAAATATTTTTTATTGCTTTTTTTGACAATACATATATTGCATAAGCATGCGTCAATAGGATACATTTATACTATAAAATATTACAAGATTAATAGAAAAAAATCACATTAGTAAAAGTATTATGTGAGAAAAGTAGCAGCCAGGTCACTAAAAGTATTTTCCCAAAACACCCCGTTACCTTGTAACTCAAGCCGGTGCTCACCCCATTGCGTGGGTCATGAACTCGTCCACCGAGTAGAACACGTTGGACACTAAAAAGCGTCTTAATTTTGATTTGAATTTAGGTTCAGAGTTTTCGAATCTAATGTCCTCCGGGATCTTGTTTAATATGGAAACACCCACCAGTGAGGGAAGGCGCTCCATGGCCGCCAACCTGTGCTGTGCTGTTCTGAATACATTCCTAGATCTTGTGTTATAATCGTGAATATCTCTTCTCTGAGCCTGGTTGGTTTTAAATTTGCAGAAAAGAGCAAGTTCTAGGATGTAAAGCTCAGGCAGTGTTAACAACCCTATTTCCCGGAAGGCATTAAGGCACGACTCTCTAATTTTGAGTTTTGCTATAATTCTAAAGGCTTTTTTTTAAGGACAAAAACACATTTAAAGTTTTTCTGCGAGCATCCACCCCACAGAGCAATACCAAAGGAGAGATGGCATTGAATTAAACCGTGGTAAGCCATAAGCAATAACTCAGTGGGACAGTGTTGCGACAGCCTTCTTAGCAGATATATCGCCGAAGAGACTTTCTTGCAGACACTGTCCACATGATCAGACCACGTTAGCTCGTCATCAATGAGCATTCCGAGGAATTTAGTGACGCCAACTTCTTCGATAACTACGTCATCTATCATGGCAGTTGGTCTACAAATATTTAGAGCAGTGCAGCCTCCAAATATCATGCAGTTGGATTTTGAGGGATTTACCTTGAGATTTTTACCCTCAAAGTATTGAATACAAGAATTGATTTCATCAAATGATGTCATTTCAATTTCATCGATTTTGTTTGAACTGAAACACAGAGTCGTGTCATCTGCGTATTGGACAATGTGTCCTTTTGAAAAGACAGAATTTAAATCGTTCACATACACCAAGAATAAGAGGGGTCCGAGAATCGATCCATATCTCAATGAGGCTGTATGTGAACTCACTCCATTCACATGGACCAGCTGTGACCTTCCAGAGAGGTACGTCTTCAACCACTGGTGTGGTATGCCACGAACTCCACAGTGCCACAGCCGATCAAGGAGGATATTGTTTTCAACACAATCAAAAGCTTTGGACAAGTCAAGGAAGACACTTAATGTCATGTTGCGCTTATCCATGTCACTGACAATCATTTCCACTAAGCGGATGATTGCATCAACAGTTGATTTACCTTTTCAGAAACCAAACTGCACTTGTGACAATATGTTAAAATTTTCAAAAAAATTTAGCATCCTGCGCATAAATAATAATTTTTCAAATATTTATTTATTTATTTATTTTCTTTATTGACACAAAACAATACATCATTTGCTATAAGCAGTAACAGGTGTCTCGTCAATATATAGATAAAATGAATCTTAAAGCTAAAAAAAACAAAAATTACAGAGAATACATTAAAATTGCTAAACAAAAAATTTTATCCTCCTAGGTGTGTGTAATTTAGAAATTCAGACACTGAATAATAGGTCTTCAGTAGAAGGAGGTCTTTGATCTCTCTCTTAAAAAAATTCATATTTTTTTGTTTGAAATGGTCAGGCAAGTGATTATAGAGCTTTAGGCCAGTATACAGAGGGCTCTTTTCGAAGGCGCTAGTGTCATGAATGGGATAGTTCAAAAGGAGTTTATTTTGAGTACTGTAGGTGTGCGTTGATAAATAAGCATTGAATTGATTTTTATTTGAATGAACATAGTTTAATATTTCAGATATAAAAAAACAAGGAAAAGTTAAAATATTTAATGCTTTAAAAAGTGGTTTGCAAGAAGCTCGATTAACTAGAGCTAGCAATTATTCTGATTATTTTTTTTCTGATTTACAAAAACTTTCTTACTGTTTACTGAATTTCCCCAAGCTATAATGCCATACCTAAGAGTGGATTCAACATAAGACAATTATACTGTCCTACAAACATCATATGAAGTGCATTGGGAAAGTACAGAAAGAGAATATGTGAAAGAACGTAATTTTTTTTAAACAAATTCTATATGAGAATTCCAACTTAATCTATTGTCTATTGATACACCCAAAAATTTCTGTTCTTGTTTGTCATTAATGTCTGCTGATAGTTTAAAAAATATGACATTGGTTTTTGAATTGTTTAGAATAAGGCCATTCCTTGAAAACCAACCCTGAAGCTCTCTGAGTGTGTCACCTACCTTAATTTCCAGTTCTAATTGTGAATTTGCTTTAACAAGTGCAGTGGTGTCATCCGCAAAAAGAAAGAGCAGAGAATCTATTTTCGAGGGAATGTCATTAATATAAATCAAAAACAACAAGGGCCCCAAAATTGAACCCTGGGGGACACCAATTTTTACCTCCGACCAGTCTGAAAAGATCTTTGTACCATTATTAATGACATACGATCTTTGTTTCCTACCTGTTAAGTAAGATTTAAACCAGTCAAGATTTTTCCCACTGATACCAATTTTATATAGCTTTGAAAATAATAAATCATGATTTACACAATCAAATGCCTTAGACAAATCACAGAATACACCTGCTGTACTCCGTGATTCTACAAGGCAGTTAAGGTTTCATTAATAAAACTTGATATTGCTGATGTAGTACTTAAATTTTTCCGAAAACCAAATTGATTACAGAAAAAGAACCCATCTGATTCAAGAAAGTTGATCAGTTTATTAAAATTATTTTTTCAAAAATTTTGACATTTGAAAGCAAAGTTACTGGTCGGTAGTTGTTGAGATTAAGTTTTGAATCTTTTTTGTGTATGGGCACAACTTCCCCATATTTTAATTTGTTTGTTAAAACCTGGTGTTGGAAGGCTGGCATTCAGTTTCAGAATGCTTAAAGGAATACCATCCCATCCCACTGAATACTTATTATTTAAACTTGAAATAACATCAGAAACATCTTTATCAGAAATTTTACCTATAGAAAATACAGGAAAATTATACTTGGGATTCTCAGCCAAAGTTTCAATTAATTTAATGTCTGGAATGTTCAAAAATTTAGTTATGTTTGTAAAAAAGTTATTGAAAGCATTTGACACAAGCCTAGGATTAACAGTTCGAACACCATTTAAGTCTTACTTTAAATACCTTACTAAGCACCGGCAGGATTGAGATAGGCCTGTAGTTGCTTGGTTTTTGTGTATCCCCTTTTTTGAAAATGGGAATCACTTTAGCAACCTTCAGAGAGTTTGGAAAGATGCCTGTTTTGAAAGAAAGATTGATTGATTGATTGAGTGACCCATGATGCCATTGTGGCATTTTTTCAGTAGCCATGTAGATAAGCCGTTCACGTCAGCTGACCTCTTTGCCCGGAGGTCACCTATCGCCTTTGACACCTCCTGCTCAGTAACGTCGCTAAGGGACATCGATTCGGCCGGAACCACCAGGCCAGAAACTACTAGAGGGGCGAGCACGAGACCCGGGGCGAGCACAAGACATTGGCGAAGAACGTGTTAAACGCATCCGCCACCTCCAGTGGCTCCCGAACAAGTGTACCCTCCACCTCCAGTTGGGTTATTTGTGTTTTCTGATTGGACAATTTGTTTTTATTTATTACTGCCCAGGCTTGTTTTGAGAAATTTTTGGCATTTTTCAATGTTTTGTTTATTTTATAGCTCTTAGCAGCTTGCAGGACTTTCCTATAGATTTTTTTGTAAGAGTTGTAAAAGATTTTAAATTGCGGGTCAGGGTTATACTGCAGCTGCCTCCAATACAGTTTCAATTTATCCCTCGACACCAAAATGCCCCTCGTGACCCACGAATTATGTTTGAAATTGTTTCTTGCTTTAAAAGATTTTCGGGGACAAAAGGTGTCAAGATGAAAACTCAAGCAAGTGTTGAACGAGTCGAAAAAATTTTCCGCACAAGTAATTCCCTTGAGACAGTCCCAGTTCTCTAATTTTAGTTGGTTATTGAGGAGGGCAACATTGGGGGATCTAGTGTCCCTACCGGTATTAACAGTGGGCTGGAGATGGAGTGGCGGCCGGCGTCCGATAGTAGCGACCTGAGCGTAGTGATCAGACACGGCGGTCGCAAACACCGAGACTCGGACATCAGCGACGTTGGAAACAACATTATCAATGGCTGTTTGCGAGGTTTGTGTCACCCTAGTGGGCGAGTTCACCAACCATTTCAACCCAAACCCCTCGAGCAATTCCCCGAAATACTTGGTTTTATTATCTCAGGCATTTAAGATGTCAATGTTAAAATCTCACGCTAGCAAAAACTTGTAATTTTTGGTGGTGATATGTTGCAAAAGCTGTTCAAATTTATTGAAAAATATGTTTTCATCACCGTCGGGAGAGCGATATATGCCACATACAATTAAAGGACCTTTATCAGATGTATGTATTTTAACGCCTGCGATTTCAAAATGTTTTTCGATTGGTAATTTTAATGACAATGACTCGAACTTAATGGTGTTTTTTACAAAAATAGCAACTCCCCCCATTTCAAGTTTGGCCGAAAAAAATAATCCCCTAAAACATAATTTGGAATATTGGAAAAAAGAACATTTGATTCGTTATACCCGAATTCTGACAGAATTAATACATCCGGCTTGAGTTCCTCGCAGATTAATTAAGCTCTAGGTTCATATTAGTGGCAACTTGAATATTTTGATGGACGATATTTAACTGCCTACTTGTGACCCGGCTGGAACCTCTACAAGTCGTGCTACTTGCTTTAAAAAACGTTATTGTCTCTGGCAGGTTTCGTCTTCACAGCCTCGGCGAAGGACTCGTAGGGCAGGACCACGGGCTCGGCTTGTGTGTCTACAGACAACCTCAAAGTGGACCCCTCCGGAATGTGTGATCGTGGACAGTATGATGTGGATGAGAGATCGGACTGAGTCGGTAGTGTAGATGGGAGTACGGATGGTTGAGTTGGTAGTGTGGATGGGGGTGTGGATGGTTGAGTCGGTGGTGCGGATGGTTGAGGTGGTAGTTTGAAAGGGTGTGTGGATGATTGAGGTGGTGGTGTGGATGGTTGAGTTGGTGGTGTGGATGGAAGTGCGGATGGTTGAGTGAGTGGTAGAGTTGGTCGTGGAGATGGAAGTGCGGCTGGTTGAGTAAGTGGTTGAGTTTGTCGTGTAGACGGTAGTGCGGATGGTTGAGTAGTTGTAGAAGGAGGTTGAGTCGGTGAGTAGCCTGTCTGTGAAGCACTGCCTGATCTGACTCAGGCTTTTGTTAGCAGTTTAGCCAATAGTTGTTTACCCTTCGTTGACAGATGCATTCCATGACGAGTAAAACTATTTCTCCTTATTACACTGAAGTTAAATTTTACGAGACCGGCGTAGCGCTTACAGAGTTCTCCTATAAAGTTATTCACTAACTCTACTTGTTGGTGGACAGGATGTTTAGTAGGTAGATCGTGGCGATGTGGGAGTGTAGATCCAACCATTGTCCTCGCTTTATGCAGTCGGTCGACCAGGCGCTGTTCAAGGTGCTGGAATATGTTGTACTCCTCTCCGTCAGCCACGTCATTGGTCCCGGCTATGACGATACAGCAGCTCCCAGATGGTGGTGGGCTCCCCGAGGTGACGTCCAGTAGCTTGGCTCCCGGTTTGCAGACTGCTGACTTTGGTGGTAGGGGACACGAGACTCCGCAGCAGACCAGCCACATGTCGACCGTGGCTGTCATTCTCAATGTGTACATTAGGGAAATTGACGGTTGAGGAGTTGAGAGGGTTGAGTATCCCACACCAAAGGAGTAGTGAATTTGTTTTTGCTTTTCCGCCGCCGTTTGTTCACTTTGATTGTTTTTTGCGAGCTATTTTCACTTTTATGTTTTTCATTAACTTTACTGATAACTTCATCCGAAGCGAGTACGTCATACCTATTTTTAGTTGCTATAGGCAACGGTTTTCTCCCCACAACAATTCAGGTATCATTGGGAGAGATAGACTTATTTTTAGATGGGTGTAGGATTTTATTTTCATTTTTTAGGCAAGCGATTTCAGCCTCGAGTACATCTATAGATGTTTCCAAGCTATTATTAAGTTGTTGGTTTTGTATACAAAGAGGGTTTGGGCAGTCATCTGGAGGATCACATTGTACACCGCATTCCTGAAAAATAGGTTGGTTACCACTCCTAGAAACTGTGCTGTTTTCAACGAATATTTCGTTGGTAAACTCTAGCAATCGAGTGTCCGATTCAATCGAGTGATTTAAAATAACCTCAACTCGTTTTTCAAGGATTTTAATTTTTTCCTTAAGTCCGTTGTTCTCCTGGATCACTTCAGAAACAGTCATAGTTGGCGTAGACGTCATGAGTGAGGTTGTCGCGTGAGCGGAGGCGTGAGCGGTGGGGTGCGCGGCGTACTTGTGGACGCGGTCGCGGCAGGAGACGGTGCGCTCTCAACCGCGGAAGGACCGGTCGCGGTCGGCGTGACAGGGACCACGGTTCTGGCGGTCGCAGATGAGCGTTGAGGAGATGACAGGGTCCTCATCGTGACAGGATGAGGGCCTGTGTGCTTACTGCTAGACTCAGTCACCTCAGTCTTGTTTGCATCGGTTCTGATGGTCGCCCCGCAAGTACGTCCAAGACAGCGCCATACGATTTCACCGCTTTTTATCGTATAACTTTCTCTATATTTATATTTCTTGTGGAGAATATTTGGTTTTCCATTTTTAGTCAGTTCAATTTCTGGTGGCATTATACTTTGTGAATTATAAAAATTATTTCTTGAAATTTATTATTTTATTTTGGTAACACAGTGAAGTTCAGTGACATTAAAACCTCCCACGCAATCTGGTGGAGAACAGTAGAACTACGAGAGGCTTGAAGAAATAATATTAGTATTGTTGGCCCACAAAAATATTACGCCCAGTAGGGGGCTCGAACTGTCGAAGTTAGAGTTAGTGTGCCAGTGCTGTATCCACTAGGCCACTACGCCACTGATAGCGGGGTGAGGATGGATTGATAAGGCGCGGGGCCGTCTATGCGTTTGAGCGTGGGAGCATGTGCCTTGTGCCTGTTTGAGTTAGTCGGTACTTATTTTAGGTTAGGCACTTCACTTGACGAATACAGTTCACACACACATTTAAAAGTCAAGGTGAATTTAAAATAATGTTCACAAGTCAATAATACGCCTTGGCAAAATAAGTGTCTTGATAAAATTGTTAATAAAACACACCAATAAAACAAAAATTGATATGCGCTTGGCAAGTTACTCTAGTACCTCCGTGCATGAGCGGCAAATCCCCCAATAGGAATGAATACAGCTTAAGCATAATTTTACTAGTGGAATATGGATTTAAATAAATAAATAAACTTGTAATGACTTTTGTTTATTAATAACATTTTTTATAATCAAAAACAATTTTACAAACAAACAAGATTGTTACTAATAATATAAACAACAAAAAAAAACATCTTAGTTAAAACTTAACTGATTTAATTTATAACTTATACAAATTCAAAACAACATTATGGTGCATTAACAGTTGTCGAAGATGAAAAAATGTGTTGTTAATATTAAAAAAACATACCAACTAAAATATAATTAAGGTAACAAATTAACAAATTCGATGAAAGAAAAATGTTTATAAATTATTAAACAAATACTTAATTAGAGATCATAAAACAAAAGCTATCGAATAGACAAAATAATGTACTCGCCTTTGGCAATCAATCACAAAATTGTAATAAACAACTAAGCGTCTGTAGTAAAGAACATTAACTAACTTTTTAATCAAGTCAACATGTCTTAAACTGTGTCGTCAACCCAGGTTGGTTCCAACTCAACATGAGGTTGGAATTTACTCAACATGTTATGTATTTATTTTTAGTTTTACTGTTATTAACAGTAGTATGACAAACGTATCTTTTTATATAGCTAACTGTAACTTTGATTTAGATATCAATTTGATTATTTTTGTATTTTTAAAGAGGGACAAAATATAAGAGTTAGGTTGAGCCATACCCCCCCCTCCCCCATATAACGCAGCATAACGCTACGCCACACCCCCTCCCCCCCTTAAAAGCGTTACGTAATATGAGTATGGCCCCTAAGGCCCGTTTACACCAGGCGAGTTTCTCGCACGGGTGATCACGTGTTTAGTAGTGGCTTACAGTAGTGCTGCAGAAACAACAATGTGTTAGTGTCTGTATCAGCGACGAATTTAGTGTTCGCACTAAGCGGTTGGTCGCGGTTTCCTCGCAACACCTGATCGCCCGCGCGAGCAACCCGCCTAATGTACAAACAGGCTATGGACTGAGACAGTGAGACAGACTTGCCGCGTGGCTTGCTAAAAGTCAAGGAAACAAATCCCTCTTTTCAGCTTGCGTTCTCTTGCCTTGCGGAGTCTGCCAAAAAATTCATTTTAATGAGAGTGGGCTGCAACGTACGGCATGTGTTCGAGGGGGGCGGCAAAATCTGGATAGCCCAGAGGCGGCAAATTTTCAAATCCGCCTCTGGATAAAGTTAATAATTTTTTATCAAATCGAGGAAGAAGGGAGTGTGTGTTTAATTAAAACAAAACATGGAAAAAGTTACGATTAAACTTGGCCGATTCTGACCGCATTGAATGTACTTGATGTATCGTCATTTCGATTACTTAAGCATCGGTTCGTTACATCGAAATTCTGATGCATTGCACATCCCTAGTTACCTACATTGGTACATTCATTCGTACTCACCTCACCCTACCATGGTGTGATGCTGATTTACCACAGTATAAAAGCATAATGTACTTACCCTAAATTTTTGAATTTTTGTAGTAATCTCCTTGGGTCGCCCAATATCTCTTCCTCCCAGGTCAACATTAGGACTAAAATATTCCTCAGCAGATATCCGACATGGATTGCCTAAATGAGTGTACTCTTCCTAGAATAAAAAAAAATTACAGAAATAAAATTAATATAAAAAAAAATCATTCCTAATATCAGTTTGAAATATTGAACAACTACCCCAGAGAATTTACCTGGAACTCTTAAAGTGATCTTAAAGAGGTGGTGAATAAGCAGCCTAACATATCAAGATGTTAAAGGCCCCTAAAATTAGGATGATCACAATTATGCGGCAAACATTAAAAATAAATTTATAGAATATACTAGGGATCTGCGGGTCTCTGAATTTTTCGGGTCGGTTCGGGTCAGCAGCTGGTCTGAGATATCGAGTCGGGGCAAACATATTTCAGGCCAAGATCACGTCGGGCCGCGCTGACAGTTACTCCCGCCGTTTACCCGGCGATCGAATTTACGTGCAATTAACGGGTGCGATCGAATTTTACAGCCGATCGCGAGTTACGATAAGCTACATCTTCCGTTTATCTGCAATCGACAGATTCTTTTTTGCGGCCGCTCGCTAGTTTCTCAAATAAGCAACATTATTTGTTCATTTGTGGTCGGCAAATACGCACGACTTTTTTTATGGCCGATCACTAGTTTCGCAATGTTGCGTTTCGTTTATTTACAATCGGAAAATACACACGATCGTTTTTTGTGGCCGACCGCGACTTTTGCAAGGCTACATTTGCGGATTATCGGTGATCGGCAAATACGCGTGATTGTATTTCGTGGCAGATCGCGAGTTTCAAAAAGCTACTTCATATCTGCTGTTTATCTGCGACTGACAGATACGCGCCATCGTTTTTCACAGCCATCCACAAGTTTTTCATAACAATAACCTCAACGATATTTCATAAACTCATAGATGAATGAATTTCGACAGTTATCTAGAAATACTATCTCTCAGAATTTGGAAATTGAAAACTTACACCTATATTTAGCTCTGACCTTGCACTTAACTTCAAACTTGTATTCAAAGTTTATATTGTTTATTGGCGCTATGGTCGTTGTGATCAAGTGTGGCTTTGTGATGACAATAATCATTGTTATGACTCATAGATTTTTGGATGAATTTGTTCACCTATTAGTTTATCTTAATTTTTTGTAGTTGGTTAAAATTGAATTATGATTTAATTTTAACCTACTAAAAATTATTAGGCCTCGATAGATAGTTATAATTTTTATCAATTATTTTTTTATTTCATTTCTTGATTTAGCTATGGTTGTAGTTAGGGTTCTCAATCCCGGGATTCGGGATCCCGGGATTCCGGGATCCTGGTAGTTTTTTAGTACCTGATAATCCCGGGATTGGAGTCTCTCAATCCCGGGATTGACGGGATTGTAAAAGAATTATTGTTTCTCTATTTTTGCGCGATTTGAATGTTTCAACTACTGCAAAAGTCGTCTTTACAAACGTATAAAAATAACAATGTTGTATGAAATTAATATTCCACAAATTATAATTTATTGCAAAGTTGTTTTTTTTATCTACGCCCCTTGAGACTGATACCTACCATTCCCAAAGTTTAGTTGACTTTGTCCAAAACCAAATTCAATAAAAAATAACAATTTATTCCTGGAATATTAATGGGACAACACTCAATTGTTTTCTTGTCGCTCTGAACTTCTGCTGCAGTTAATTCCCACGATTCGACGGGCTACGACCAAACAGGTGACTTTCTTTTGATATTTTTTATCTTACTGAATTTTTATGTCTATCTGATCACTAACATTTTTAGTTCCTATCAGGCTTTTGTTTAGCGAACATCTGAGCGAGTCTGAAAGATTTTGTGTAGTGACTATTGAGTTTCGTCAATCATTATTTTAGCAATAACCATCCGTGATCTGTGAATTATTTGTGAATAATAGTGGGGAGTAATATGGGTGACCAAAATATTCTTGTGGCCCATGAGAAAGTTTGTGATGTTTCACCCATTTGTTATCGTTGTACATAACAAGACGGGAAAACGGCGGAATTTAAGATTCGCAAATTTGATTTAAATACATTAGGTGGCTCTACAAAGGGACTGCACACTCATTTTGTCAAGCACTCACAACATAAAAGCCATTCAAAAATGTGGAACAACAGGTCAATCGGAGGAAATCGGCCGTCAAGAAGCCCAGATTTCTCGAGTTTGTAAGATAAAATTATAGTTAGCTTTAATAAAACATTCTATAAATGCTATTCTCATACAGCAATACATTCTAGATAGCTTATATAGAAAACTGGAATCCCGGGACTAATCCCGGGATCGGCTTGTGTCTATCCCGAAATCCCGGGATCGGAATTTAGGTCCGGGATTGAGACCCCTAGTTGTAGTTAATTCATGCGAAAGTAATTATTTAAATATTTTTAGCGACCCGAACTTAGAAAGTCTGGCTCGCAGACCCCTTGAATAAGACCATAATATTAATTTATAGGAAAAATACCTAAGTTGCAGCAGACCTGCACACTCAGCGAATATCAAATAATCCTTTATAATTTCATATATGATATAGTGCAAACCGTAAGGAGTTAGGCTATATAACTAGATTTAGATAGCACATACAGGCATTACGAGAAACAAAACTGCAATGAAATCTAATTTCGCCAAGCATTTAATGAACTTTGATCACATCTATAAAAATACAAAAGAAAACCTTGAAATATTAGAATATGAAAAAGATTGCAACAAATTATATATAAAAGAAGATATTAATATTTATATGCTCATTAAAAAAGACTCCTCAAACATACTAAATACAATGCTTCCAATGCTTCCTTTGAACTGATCACTTTGAATATAATTTTCATGATAGTTTTCTCACATAAAATAAAACACTAATTAGGTAATGTAGACAATTTATTCCAACTATCTGAAAATTGTTTATTTACACCTCCTAAATCTTCACGTTTAGCAGATAAAGTAATATTATGAAGATAATGACAAAAGGGAATATTTATCAAATGTTTACAAGAATTTACTAAATGGTATATTTCCTAATGAGAAATTTGAAGATACAATTGATCAGCTTACCAAATTTTTACATTTTTTCCTTTCTTTACTAATACCTTTTTTCTTAAATTTCCCAGCGATTTTCTGAAAATGTATTAGTTTTTATATTAATTAGTAATCCATGTTAGTACGGAAATTTGTGTAAATTTCCATAGCAGTATGACTATTTAGCTATAAAAGGAATTATTTTGTACAAATAAATATAGAAACAAATTTGTTGTTTTGTTCGTAAAAAAAACAAAACAAGATTACCAGGTCTTCATCTTTTACCCTAAGAAGGGATTGATGGCGTCATTATTTCAAAAACACTACATACACATCACAAAAAAAACAACAAACAAAACAAACTGTATAAATACTTTGGCTGTGGATAGGCTAAGCTAATTAATGGAGAGGATCCTCAAAAAACTCCTCTAGGGAGTAATATGCATTTTCCTTCAGGTAGGGGATCAGTCTATTCAATAGACCAGTCTTGTCAAGGAACTTAAATGAGCTGGGCAACTTATTAAAGATCTTAATGGCTGCAGCAGAAAAGCTCCTTTGCGATCTTGAAAGTATGACCCAAGGCACGTCCAATAGGCCATGCTGTCTGGTCTGATGATCGTGTATGGTACCTCTCTCTGTGTAGAGCTCCATGTTATCAAGCATGTGTACCATGCAAAGCAAGATGAAATGGCTATACAACATGTAGATCCCCAGCCTAGCAAAGATTGGTTTGCAGTGAGCCAGAGGGTCACTAAAAGTGATCAACCTGACAGCTCTTTACTGCAGCCTCATGATTTCATCAGTTCCAGTTGCATGGCCCCACGTAACTAACATGGCAATGAAACATGGCGTGGTAAACAGTCAGCAGGTACTCCTCGGTGATGAGATAGCGGACTTTGAGTAGAAGGTAGCAAACCCGTGCTAGTTTCCTGTTGACTAGGCCAATATGATCTTTCCAGGCCAGTTTCTGATCAAGTACAAAACCGAAAAGTTTTACTGGTTCTAACTGAGGGGCATCTCTTGATAGGCTTCACACCAACGATTTCATCTTTTCTTGGTTGAGTTGAAATCCATTCCACTCAAACCACAATTTAACCCATATTGATTCTTGGGTAGATAAACATTGTAATTTTTCAAATTCAAATAATTTTACAGTAAAACTTGGGTCTACAACACTAAATCAAACCATTTTCATTCATTATCACAAATTTTGCAGCTATAGTGGGAGTAAAAAATCACATGGGTCATAATGACCTGTGGGTGACATGTGCCCTATCTGGCTGCATCAAAATAAGAAACAAGCAAACTACAGTAGAGTCCCGCTATTCCAAACTAATTGGGACCGACCCCGGTTTCCAAAAAATTCATTTTTAGAAAAAAATTCAGTAAAACTAACTATACTTTAGGGGTGTGCGACTACTTGAACCATCAAGTTTTTTTGCTTGAGCTTTTCAGTATTCGGCTCGGCTCAAGACTTATTAAAAAAGCTCAAAGGTCGAGCCGAGTTTGTTTTAAAAGATTTTTTTTCCGGAGGATAATTAATTATTGCAATCTATTTTTGGTTGTGAACTGGAAAATATTTCCTTCCCACGAAAAACTACACAAAAATATACCGCGAAGTGATAAGGAAAGGATGAAGACAGGTAGAAAAAATATTATCGCCAATTAGATGGAACTCAGAGAGTTTCAGATATTTTTGGTTGACTTTGGAGAACCGTGAAATGCGACATTATATTCCATTGTTAAATCATGGTTTATCTATTCATAGGCATGTCGCAGAATTATAATTTTTGTCTCATTTGATTTGTGATAAGACGAAAAATATTAGCCGTCATTTGTAGTCGTACGACAAGTAGTTTGTATTTTTGCATTTTGTAGTAGGGACATTTTCGTTCTTATGTCCTAATTATCTCACGCAGAGGATGGACAGAGGCTTAGGTTAATAAGTAAACAAACTCCATACCCCCCTGTCAACTGTTAAGGAGAGCGAGAGAGGTAGCTGTTTCTCTCCTGCTCCTGCTCACTCTCTCTCATTTTTTCAATGAGAATAAATTGTTGATCATTAATAGGGGTGGGCGAGTACTCGACAGTCGAGTAATTACTCGAGTATTTGCTACTACTCGAGGTCGAGTCGAGTAGTTAGTTACTCCCGCCGTTTACGCAGCGGTCAAATTTACGTGCGATTTAGGTTTGTGCGATCAAATTTTACAGCAGATCGCGAGTTACGCAAAGCTACATCTCCGTTTATCCGCAATCAGTAGATTGTTTATCGCGGCCGCTCGCTAGTTTCACAATAAGCAGTATTTTCTGTTCATTTGTGACCGGCAAATACGCGCGACTGTTTTTTACGGCCGATCGCTAGTTTCGCAAAGTTGCATTTTGTCTATTTACGATCGGCAAATACACGCGATTGTTTTTTGCGGCTGACCGCGACTTTTTCAAGGCTACATTTGCCGATTTTCGATGATCGGCAATACGCGCGCTCGTATTTCGCGGCCGACCTCGACTATAGCAACGCTACATTTGCCGATTTTCGGCGATCAGCAAATACGCGGGGTCGTATTTAGCGGCCGACCGCGACTTTAGGAACGCTACATTTGCCGATTTTCGGCGATAGGCAAATACGCGCGCTCGTATTTTGCGGCCGACCGCGACTTAAACAATGCTACATATACCGATTTTTGGCGATCGGTAGATCGCGAGTTTTGATAAGCTACATCTGCCGCCTATCCGCGACCAACAGATAATATGCGCTATCATTTTTCGCAGCTGTCCATGAGTTTTTCATAACAATAACCTCGAGAATATTTCATTAGCCTACCTAATAGATTTTGAGATTATGATTTTTCCAAGAGCATATTTCAACCCAACACGGCGAGATTTGACATGTTTTTCTAAGCTCTATAAGAATATCATGGGGAATGAGTATGCAGGTTTGCTGCAACGGGTATGTTAAAACTGGTTGATTTTAATTAAATATTTAGTAGATCTGAACTAGAAGAAGCCATTTACCAAGTTTTATCACGATATGTTGAGAAATAAGAGATATAAAGAATTTTACTTATTCCCCATAAGGTTAACATTGGGACAACGTACTGTGTTTACCACTTTAAATATCTCAGTAACCAATGGACATAGAGCAATGATTCAAAATACTAAATTGTTTGTTTTTTTGAGCTGAATTCAATAATGTCAACGAAAATTAGATTATTTTTATTTTTGCATGTAAAAAACTCAAAAAACCCATTTTTGGAGGGGTTTATCCCCCTTTACCCCCCCCTTCCGGTGGTCCGATCGGGCTGGTTTACGAACTCGTCCAATTCATTAGCACTTTGCATGTCTGTACCAAATTTCATAAAGATCGGACCATTTTTACGGCCGCTATCGTGCTAACAGACACATAGATAAATATATATATATATATATATATATATATATATATAGTTGTTAGCCATATTTATATGATTTTTTGATTCAGTGTTAAGGGCTACTATATTTAATATGCAATAAATGACAAGAACTGAGTACCCTTTGTTAGATTTTATTTCCAACCGACATGTTTCGGGATCTAAGCCCATTATCAAGGTTTTTTAAAAGTTACATAGTCAAGTTGATGGTTAGATAGTAAAATTATAAAATGTAAATAAAAAAAATTAAAAGTAAACAAAATTTAAAATTAACATAAAAAATAAAGTATCCCCTTATTGGTAAAGTAGGGAATGTTTTGTAATCCTTCTATTTCATTTTTGTTTTCATGTTCCATATCCTGTGAAATATTGGGTTATTTAAATTAATTTGAGTATTTAAGACACTGTTGGGGTTTTCTTTATGTTTCAAATATATGTGTAATTCTTCTTTGCTGTCCATTTTGCTACCTTTAGTCATATACTCTATTATCGTCATATTTTTGTCAATGCTTTCATATTTGTGGTTTGAGTCTAAAAGGTGTTCAGCAAATGTCGACTTCATGGTTGTGGTGTTGTTGCTTTTCAGGGCCTGGATGTGCTCTTTAAATCTAGTTCTGAATGTTCTTCCTGTTTGCCCTATATAACATTGATCGCAGTCGGAACATTTTAATTGGTATAAGCCTGATTTGTTGTATTTATCTAGTTGATCTTTTGAATTAGTTTTTCTTTGTATCATTTGGAAAACGTTGTTTTTGTTTTAAAGCTTATTTCTGTATTTGATTTTTCAAATGTTTTTCTGATTGCTTTATTTGTGCGGGTATTGTAAGGAACATTAATGTATTTCTTAGGCTCTGGATTTTTGTTCTGGTTTAGTTTTAATCTTCTTTTCTTTTTCATGTTCCTTATCATTTTGTCAATCATGTTATTTTTATATCCGTTTCTTACTGATAAATATTTTATTATGTTCTTTTCTTTTTCATATTCATTTTTATTCATCGGAATGTTTAATAATCGTGTTATCATAGAACGAAAGCCGGACATTTTATGTTCCCAGGGATGGTTTGATGTTGAGTGGATCAGAACTTCTGTTTGTGTTGGTTTACGAAAAATTTTAAAATTATGTTTGTTTCCTTCTTTTTCAATTGTCAAGTCTAAGAAATTTATAGATTTGTCTTGCACTTCTTTTGTAAATTTGATTTTATCGGATATTTTGTTTTGATATGTGTAAAATTCTACACTTTCTTCTTTTGTTCCATTGAATAAACATATTATGTCATCGACATATTGATACCAATATATAATTTTATTTAAGTAGGGATTTGTTGCATTCATTATTTTGGTAATCTCCATATTATGTATGTAAATGTCTGAAAGAAGTCCTGATAGGGGGGATCCCATTGCTAGACCATCTTGTTGTTGGTAGAAATTTGACTTATAATTAAAATAGCTTTGATTTATGCAGGTTTTCATGAGCTTTAATAGGTCATTAATATTTTGTTTAGCTAACTTAGCATCTTTTTCTAAATCTTGTTTCAGTATATTTAATGTCTCTTTACATGGTATATTTGAGTACATATTTGTTATGTTGAAAGATATGAATACACTTTTTGTTGGAATTACGATGTCTTTAATTCTATCCACTAATTCTATTGAATTTTTGAGGCTGTAGTTTTCTTCCCATGTAATATTATTCTTTATTTTATTATTTAAATATTTACAGAGTTTATATGTGGGGGCAGAACGGAAATTCACCACCGGTCTAATTGGTGTGTTCTCTTTGTGTGTTTTCGGTTGACCCCTCATAATAGGTGCTTTTGGATTGGTAGATTTTAACTCGTATTGAACTTGTTTGGACAAAGATTTGCAAGAAGTAATAGCTTTGTTTGTTATTTTGGAATATTCTTGAGTAGGATCTTTATTGAGTTTTATAAAATCATTGTTTTCAATAAATGTTTCCACTCTGTTATCGTATTCTTCATTGTTCATGATTACTGTAGAGTTACCTTTATCAGCTTTCACGATGATGGCATTATTTTCAATTATTTTATTAGAAATTGAAGTTATGATTTTTAGATCGTCTTCTGTGGTTTTTCTTAGGTAAGGTTTCTTTTGATCTAAATTTATCTTGTTGAATTCATGTGAGAAAGTTTGTTTGATTTGGTTTTGGTTTTCTTTATCAAAGTTCTTAATAGCTACGTCGATATCTATTAAAGTATCTTCAATTGATTTTGTTTTGTAATCTATATTTATGTTATATTTCAATGATTTTTCGAGCATTGAAATTTCTTGGTCATTGAATTCGATATCGGTTAGATTTGTAAGGGATGGGAAAAATTCATGCTGATCTGTTTCGGTTATGTAGTTCTGATTTTTATTTTGTGCATTGATTAGCTTATCAAGCTTCTTTCTTTGTGTTTCCTTCTTCTTGTTTATGATTGGAGTAGTCCATTCTTTAATGTATTCTTTTATTTCATCTATTGTTTCATGATGATATTCTTGTTTTATTTGTTCATATAATTCTTCTTTTAGTAATAATATATTATGGAGTTTGTTGTATAAACTATTCAATTCTTCTTTGATCCAGATTTTCCTTGCTGTTATCAAGGTTTTCATTGCTGCTCTAGTTCTTGATTTTATTTGAATCTGTACATAATTTGGCGTGATTTCCTTTGATAAGCAAGTTTTATTGAATTTTAATAAAATCAAGAACTAGAGCAGCAATGAAAACCTTGATAACAGCAAGGAAAATCTGGATCAAAGAAGAATTGAATAGTTTATACAACAAACTCCATAATATATTATTACTAAAAGAAGAATTATATGAACAAATAAAACAAGAATATCATCATGAAACAATAGATGAAATAAAAGAATACATTAAAGAATGGACTACTCCAATCATAAACAAGAAGAAGGAAACACAAAGAAAGAAGCTTGATAAGCTAATCAATGCACAAAATAAAAATCAGAACTACATAACCGAAACAGATCAGCATGAATTTTTCCCATCCCTTACAAATCTAACCGATATCGAATTCAATGACCAAGAAATTTCAATGCTCGAAAAATCATTGAAATATAACATAAATATAGATTACAAAACAAAATCAATTGAAGATACTTTAATAGATATCGACGTAGCTATTAAGAACTTTGATAAAGAAAACCAAAACCAAATCAAACAAACTTTCTCACATGAATTCAACAAGATAAATTTAGATCAAAAGAAACCTTACCTAAGAAAAACCACAGAAGACGATCTAAAAATCATAACTTCAATTTCTAATAAAATAATTGAAAATAATGCCATCATCGTGAAAGCTGATAAAGGTAACTCTACAGTAATCATGAACAATGAAGAATACGATAACAGAGTGGAAACATTTATTGAAAACAATGATTTTATAAAACTCAATAAAGATCCTACTCAAGAATATTCCAAAATAACAAACAAAGCTATTACTTCTTGCAAATCTTTGTCCAAACAAGTTCAATACGAGTTAAAATCTACCAATCCAAAAGCACCTATTATGAGGGGTCAACCGAAAACACACAAAGAGAACACACCAATTAGACCGGTGGTGAATTTCCGTTCTGCCCCCACATATAAACTCTGTAAATATTTAAATAATAAAATAAAGAATAATATTACATGGGAAGAAAACTACAGCCTCAAAAATTCAATAGAATTAGTGGATAGAATTAAAGACATCGTAATTCCAACAAAAAGTGTATTCATATCTTTCGACATAACAAATATGTACTCAAATATACCATGTAAAGAGACATTAAATATACTGAAACAAGATTTAGAAAAAGATGCTAAGTTAGCTAAACAAAATATTAATGACCTATTAAAGCTCACGAAAACCTGCATAAATCAAAGCTATTTTAATTATAAGTCAAATTTCTACCAACAACAAGATGGTCTAGCAATGGGATCCCCCCTATCAGGACTTCTTTCAGACATTTACATACATAATATGGAGATTACCAAAATAATGAATGCAACAAATCCCTACTTAAATAAAATTATATATTGGTATCGATATGTCGATGACATAATATGTTTATTCAATGGAACAAAAGAAGAAAGTGTAGAATTTTACACATATCTAAACAAAATATCCGATAAAATCAAATTTACAAAAGAAGTGCAAGACAAATCTATAAATTTCTTAGACTTGACAATTGAAAAAGAAGGAAACAAACATAATTTTAAAATTTTTCGTAAACCAACACAAACAGAAGTTCTGATCCACTCAACATCAAACCATCCCTGGGAACATAAAATGTCCGGCTTTCGTTCTATGATAACACGATTATTAAACATTCCGATGAATAAAAATGAATATGAAAAAGAAAAGAACATAATAAAATATTTATCAGTAAGAAACGGATATAAAAATAACATGATTGACAAAATGATAAGGAACATGAAAAAGAAAAGAAGATTAAAACTAAACCAGAACAAAAATCCAGAGCCTAAGAAATACATTAATGTTCCTTACAATACCCGCACAAATAAAGCAATCAGAAAAACATTTGAAAAATCAAATACAGAAATAAGCTTTAAAACAAAAAACAACGTTTTCCAAATGATACAAAGAAAAACTAATTCAAAAGATCAACTAGATAAATATAACAAATCAGGCTTATACCAATTAAAATGTTCCGACTGCGATCAATGTTATATAGGGCAAACAGGAAGAACATTCAGAACTAGATTTAAAGAGCACATCCAGGCCCTGAAAAGCAACAACACCACAACCATGAAGTCGACATTTGCTGAACACCTTTTAGACTCAAACCACAAATATGAAAGCATTGACAAAAATATGACGATAATAGAGTATATGACTAAAGGTAGCAAAATGGACAGCAAAGAAGAATTACACATATATTTGAAACATAAAGAAAACCCCAACAGTGTCTTAAATACTCAAATTAATTTAAATAACCCAATATTTCACAGGATATGGAACATGAAAACAAAAATGAAATAGAAGGATTACAAAACATTCCCTACTTTACCAATAGTGTATATACATATGTTAATTTTAAATTTTGTTTACTTTTAATTTTATTTATTTACATTTTATAATTTTACTATCTAACCATCAACTTGACTATGTAACTTTTAAAAAACCTTGATAATGGGCTTAGATCCCGAAACATGTCGGTTGGAAATAAAATCTAACAAAGGGTACTCAGTTCTTGTCATTTATTACATATATATATATAGATATATAGATATATAAATATCTAAAAATTCAAACGAATAGTGTTTTTTTTTTTGCTTCTGAGGGCCCCAAAACGAAAAGTTATCATGGTCTTGGGCTTAGGTCTTACCATGAGACCCACGGTAATAGCTTCTTCCCTATAGGGGAAATTCGCTAAAACATAAGCTTAAATAAAGTAGACAAATTTTATAAGTAAAATTGAAGAAAGATTTTAATTAACTGTAATTCAAAGACATAAATACTTTAAAAAAATGAAGATTCCGTTATTTTTCACAACTACTCGACTCGACTCGACTCGATACTCGAGTATTTGGCTTAATACTCGACTCGACTTCAAAATCCACTACTCGCCCACCCCTAATCATTAACACTTTGAACCCTGGGCGCTAAAATCTCTTTTTACGTGCGTTACTGGCCAATTTTGGGGTTCAAATTAAAATTCGTAGCTTAATACATACATTTGTTACCAATATAAATTATATATCAAAACAAAGAGAAAAATATAACCTTTCAAATGATATAGATTTTATTACAGTTACAACAAACAAAAATTTTAGGATTCCAATTAAAACGGACATAAAAAATGAAGAAAACAAAATTGCGACGGTAGTCACGTACATCACTCATATCAAATATAACTCTCATATTTTACACTTAACATGACAAAAACATTACGTAATAAATTAATAACAAATCTTATAACTAACTCAGACTCAAAACACTTGTAAATATAAGTAAAATCACACTTTATTGGACGCCGACACAAATGTAAACAAAGTCAGCCATTACTGCAGACAACAAAGCGTCGTCAGCCGGTGACGCAAAGGATCAGCTGTAGACATTGGATTTATTTTTCTGCTGCTAAATAGATGGCTTTTTCGAGACCTTTGGATACTATAATCAATGCCAGATGATCAAGGAAGAGTTCCCAAGCAACGATTAGCGAAAATACGTCGAATATACGTTGCTATGGAATTTAATTTCGCGGCCCGACCTATACTCGGGCTTCGTACACGGCGACATACGCCATGCCCCGAGCTATACTCGGGTTTAGGGTTCAAAGTGTTAATGTTATAAAATATAAAATATTATTTCTTTCATATATTATTATCATCCAAATAATGAGCTCAGTGATGAAAGTTATGTCACAATTGGGACTGCTATTTTTCTTATCATCTTTAATTTGTGAAGTTTAAGAAAAAAAATAATTTTTTGTTTGTTTGACTTAAGAGGAAATGTAAATTTTTTTCTTGGAATCACCATTTAAAAACTTTTTCAATTCAAGTTTCAGTTGAAAACAACTGCTTTCAACACACTTAAAAATCAATGCTGAATATATATTACTGGTCTAATATTGTAATTTTAACTATTTCTCTTCAACTGGAAGTATTGTGAACTTAGGGAATCAAAAAATAAGTGCAGATGGATTATTATTCTGAATAAATTATTTGTATTTTAAGCCAGTTTTATTTTTTTATGTAACATAATATAAAATATTGATGAACCTATCTAATCATTGGTTTGGAAATATACTTTCTTATTATCTCCAAAGGGGTAGCGTTCGCTTTAGGTATATACAAATCTATGTATTACATTAAAAAATAATTAAAATGAAGCTTAATAATTCAAATGTTTTGTGATTATTGAAAAAGCTCGGCTCAGCTTGGTTCAAGTACGAAAATCACTATTTACACACCCCTACACACTACAGGGTGTCTCACCTAAGGTGTCTCAAATGGATTGCGGACGAACTAGTAGTCATACATAGATGAAACAAAATCATACTCCAATAAATCGACCGCAAGGAACAACATAAAAATATTTTTAAGCTTTTTGAAATACAGGGTGTTCCAAAAACCGGGGGTCATGGGTTCAAATCTCAGATTTTTTAAATGTAAATATGTCATGTTATGCATCATTTTAAAGCTCTGAACAAGACGAACAATTTGGTGAAAACAGAATTCACTTATATTTATTCACTTCAAAATGGCGGCCATTTTCGTGAAAAATATTGGTATTTACGGAATACCCTGTATCTCGATAACTACAAAACGTATTTTTGGTTTGGTTAAAAATTATTAATCCTCGTTAACTCAGCTTTAATTTGATGTACGACATGCCAACATTAAAAAAATAAAAGTTTTTGACTGTACATTTTATTTTGTTTTAATGTTGGTAGCCCTGAAAGTCAAAAAATTTAAATGGCAGCATTTGTCAAATAGCACATCATTTTACAGGTTTTTCAAAGACCAACAAATTTTCAATTTACACCTAGCTGCTATCTTTGGTGGTTTTGTAGTTGTATGCAAAAAACTCCATTTTACCATATAAAGCCCATGTTAAATGTGCAGTACTGAGGTTTAACTGATTCAAATTTAAATGCCCTGAAGACTACATTTTTAACATGGGCTTTATATGGTTTTTTTTTTTTGTCCTCCCTTCACATCCCAGGACGCTAGACCTAGCCCGGAACCGTTTTACACATTACTTCAGGCTAGGCCTAGTGGGTCACGGCATTATCACATAGCGAAAATGCCATTGGTGATTGGCGGGATTTGAACCCGGGCCTCCGAGATCGAAAGCCCGCGCTCTAACCACTATGCCAGGCCGCTCCCCAAAAGAAGGGCTTTATATGGTAAAACTGAGTTTTTTGCTTATAACTACAAAACCACCAAAGATAGCAGCTAGGTGTAAATTGAAAAGTTGATGGTCTTTGTAAAACCTGTAAAATGATGTGCTATTTGACATATGCTGCCGTTTAAATTTTTTGACTTTCAGGGCTACCAACATTAAAACAAAATAAAATGTACAGTCAAAAACTTTTATTTTTTTAATGTTGGCATGTCGTATATCAAATTAAAGCTGAGTTAACGAGGATTAATAATTCTTAAACAGACCAAAAATACGTTTTGTAGTTCTCGAGATACAGGGTATTCCGTAAATACCAATATTTTTCACGAAAATGGCCGCCATTTTGAAATGAATAAAGATAAGTGAGTTCTGTTTTCACCAAATTGTTCGTCTTGTTCAGAGCTTTAAAACGATGCATAACATGACATATGTTTACATTTAAAAATTCTGAGATTTAAACCCATGACCCCCGGTTTTTGGAACACCCTGTATTTTAAAAAGCTTAAAAATATTTTTATGTTTTTCCTTGCGGTCAATTTAGTGGAGTATGATTTTGTTTCATATATGTAGGACTACTAGTTCGTCCGCAATCCATTTGAGACACCTTAGGTGAGACACCCTGTATACTTGTAACCAATGTTTTAGCTAGGGGCTCCTCTAAAATACACTGATTGTTATGGGGTTCCCGAAATTCAAGTAACCTTGATGAAACGACTGTTTGCCAAAACAACCTTTATATCACGACCCTCAGTAAGAAGAGATCCTCGATAAGAAGGCTGTTTTCTGTATCCTCATGAGAATCTCAAGGGAGGATCTACCAGAATGGTAGTTGAGACTCTACTGTATTTTGAAAAATGGTTTGAATGGCTGCCTAAAATTATGAAATTAATCCTCACAAAAAAAATTAGAATGATGTAATTAGGCAGGTGTGTACTGACATGAGGCGTGGGGGCGCGCTCCTCCGTCTCGGCGATGCCCAGGAAGGACTGAAGCGGCGTCTTGGCGCCGCGACACCTCGCCTTGTCCTGGTCCGTCAGGTGCTCCACCCTCGTCTTGGTCACCAGCTCCACGTTGCTCGCCCCAAACACCTACCGACAGTACAGCTAAGTAATCACGGTACCTTATCATGTTTCATTTTTGGTGCCCTACCAGCATTTACCAGTTTCATTATGTTTATTATTTGAGGGATAAAACAGATAATATAATAAAACCTGGTTAGTTTCAAATTTAACCTGTGCCGTGCGCGTCACTTTTTTATATATAGCGCCAAACCAGGTACTGGCCATAATACCTGAGCAGAGGCCAGCCCACCTGAACCTTCTAGAAAGACAGAGGGAAATTTTGGATTTGAAAAGCCTGGTGTCTCCCCATTCCAAGACTAATCCAACTGCAGGGCACTTGGGTGTTTAACCGGATCGGATAAGTATTAACGCTAAGTTTAAGTATTAGGACTTTTTCCCTAAATTGATATCAGGCAATTATGTTTTAGTTTAAGTTGGTTTTGGGGTGCCGGGGGGAAAGATTCTAGTTGGCGTTTTTTCTGAAATGTGAATTTCTGTGGGTTTTGCCTCTCAGAGGCGACCCTTCAAAGTAATATCAATGTAGCTTCATTAGGAAATATTGCTTGTCATATTTATCTGCCCAACAATTAATTACTTAGCTCAATAGTTAATTAAACCTTTATTCAAAATCGTAGTGATCAGCGATTAGACAGTTTTGCTTAAATTCAGACAGTTATTCTCAATCACATGCAAGGTAGGCCCTTCTGATGTTTAATGTAGTTGTACATGGAATTAATTACTTAATTATTGTTCATCAAAGCTGGCTTAGGTGACCATATGGCAATGGGAATGATCGGCCTCAGGGTAAACCTTCCACCTAGATAAATTATGCTCTTCACTTTCACAGTTATAGAAATTTGCTCTGATCAATCCTTTCCTGACAATACAGGATTACTTTATTGTACCTCAGATCCACCCTGGTCTATATTGTTCCAGCCTGATCCATATTTGGCTATTTCCAACAACCTTTCACACCATTCTTCCGACAACCAACAACTCCAAAAGTTACAAATTGGTAGCAGAGCGTCGTTCGATTCACGGACCTCTGGGTTATGGGCCCAGCAGACGGTTCACACTTCTTGATCTCAATTCTGCATACAACCAAATCCCTCTTTCAGAACAGTCCAAGCCTTACACATCTTTTGTTGTTCCATGGGCTCAATATGAGTTCAACTATCTTCCATTTGGCTAGGCATCAGGAAGTATGGTCTTGACCTCTCTCATAGACAAGATTTTCGGGGATATCAAGTTCAAATATGTTTACAATTTCTTTGATGACCTTTGTGTATACAGCAACGGATCATTTGATGATCATCTTGTTAAGGTTCATTCTGTCATCGAGAGACTTTGAGATGCTGGTCTCACAGTCAATCCTGAAAAGATTACAGTAGCTTCCAATCACATTCAGTTCCTTGGCCATATTTTCTCAAACCACTCAATATCTATTCATCCTGATCGCACTCAACCGATAGATAATTTCCCCGTTCCCAAGAATGTCAAGCAGCTTTCTAGGTTCCTGGGCATGACCGCCTTCTATGCTAGATTCATAAAGGATTATGCCATCATTTCTCAACCACTCAATCAACTGAAGCGCAAGGGTGTGGATTTCATTTTCGGTCCAGAACAACATAAGGCCTTTGAAGCTCTCAAGGCTGCTCTTGTATCTTCTCCCATCTTACGGATGCCCGATTTCTCAAAAGAGTTTATAGTTCACACAGATGCATCTGGAACTGGAATTGGAAGTACCCTTTTTCAGGAGCATGATGGTCAACTCTTTCCTGTTTGTTATTCTTCTCGCGCACTCAACAAACATGAATTGAACTATTCCACCTTACAACTCGAGTGTCTTGCTATTGTTTTTGCTCTCCAGAAGTATCAGCAGTACCTCGAGCATAGGGAGTTTCAGTTGCACACAGATTGCTCCGCTTTAACATGGCTCTTGAACCACCCCCGTCAGTTTGGGAAAATAGCAAGATGGATATCCTTCATTAATTCTTTCAAGTTCCAAATCCATCATATTCGTGGGAAGGACAATTTGGTAGCTGACTGTCTCTCCCGCCTTTTTGAAAACACCGACCCAACTGAAGCCCCGCAGGAACCCTCTTCACCAGTAATGTCACTTTTTGGCATTCCTGAAATTTTCAAAGACAGCCACACATCAACACGAAGATTCCGAACTTTCCAAACTCATCCGTAATCCCCGAAGGCCACCAAACTACACTGTGGTTAACGGTGTATTGATGCACCGTCTTCCCAATCAGAACAAACCAAGGGTGGTAGTTCCTGCCAAACTCTTTGATATGCTGTTCCGCTATTATCATGAATCCCCCAGTGCGGCTCATCTTGGTATCCGCAAAACTCTTGCCCGCATAGAACCTTTCTTTTGGGCAAAGGACCTCAGGCAAATTATCACCGATCGGGTAAGATCTTGTGTTCAGTGCCAACGTTGCAAACAAGCCCCCAACACCAATGTTGGCCATTTGGCTTCCGAGGTAGTTTGCAAACCTTGGGAGAAGATCATTGTTGACCATATCGGCCCTTTGCCTAGATCTACAAAAGGCAACAAATACATTCTCACCATTGTAGATGCTTTTTCCAAATTTATAATCATGCTACCCACCAAAAACACTCAAGCGTCAACTTCAGCATCCCTTCTTACAAAACATGTTTTTTCAATTTTTGGCCCACTAAAGTATCTAGTTTCCGATAATGTTTCAAATTTTCGCTCCAAAATATTCCAAGAGCTATGCTTGGGACTTGGAATACAGCACATTTTTACCAGTCCTTACTACCCCAATCCCTCTCATGCCGAGAGGGTCAACAAACAGATTAAAATAGCAATCAGGATCTTTCACAACCAGTATCAACAGTTTTGGGATCAGGATCTTCACTGGTTCCAAATGGCCTTCAACTCTGCTGTGCATGAATCCACTCAGAATTCCCCATCACGTCTTTTTCTTGGCAGAACCCTATACCATCCCTTGGAACTCCAATGGAACCTTGACAAACTTGTCGATTCCCAAGGAACCGCTCCCTCTACCCAAGACGATTGGTCAAGAGCAATCAAAAGCCTGCGTAAAGCCAGAGCCAGCCGAGAGAGGAAATACAATCAAAACCGATCACCCAACACTTTCAACCCTGGCGACTGGGTAATGTTCAGATTGAACCCCATCAGTAAGGCGGTCGACCACATAAACCAAAAATTATTGCTTATGTGGTCGAAACCTTGTGTCATTGAAACCTTCACCTCCCCAGTCATTGTTCGCTTAGTCGACCCTGTCAATAATAAATTCATCCGGAAAGCTCTTGTTTCACAGCTCAAAAGATTTTTCCAGCCAGCAACATAAATTAGATTTCATCACAGAGAAGGTAGAGACAGAGGTCTAACCGCCGTACTGTGAGTGGGTACGCGGATTCGTCGCAGTTCGTACGCCAGGCGCTTCGTAGCGCTAGTGTCGCTTGGCGTACTCATCCAGTTCCGCTCCCCTACCCCACCCCACCTCACCGCGCCAATTTTGAATGCGAATGCGTCGCACTGCTTCTGGCCGCTCCGCTCGCTGCGTACGCCCGGCGCACCGCATTGCTACAACGATACAATGTAGGAGCAGTAGCATTAGCCCGTCCGACTCCTTGACTACTTGATATACTAGCGTCGATTTTTTTTAAATGGGCGAGTTATTAATGACCATTATACGAACACAAGGCTCCCTTTCCTTTTATACAGGGTGTTTACGAAAAACCCTTACAGACTTTGGGATATGGTTACTTGCATCAAAACTAAGAAAAAAGTTCCTATAAACATTGTTCTAAAGCGCTCGGTTATCCGTCTGTCGGTCTGTATGTGTTTTAACATGATATTGAATAACTTTGAAACTACAAAAGATTCTAACTTAAAACTTGGTACTTATATGCTGACTATTAGGACCTATTTTGGTGCGGAGTATCAAGTTTATACTTTGTACCATTTCAAAAGGGCAGCCATTTTTATATTTTAAAACTTTATATCTTAAAAACCGTAATTTTTTCAAAAATTGGACAAGAAACAAAAAAGTTGCGAAATTTATTTTCTACAAAACCATATAAAGATTATAAAGATCAAACTACAATTAATGGAGTTATTGCAATTTTTCTAACAAAATAATGCGAATATTTGCTATAACTGTCATAATTAGGCATATATTCCGGTAGAAAAATTGCAGTAACTCCGTTAATTGTAATTTGATCTTTGTGATCTTTGTAGGGTTTTGTAGGAAATAAAATTACGCAACTTTTTTGTCTCTTGCAAATCTTTTCTAAAATTTACGAATTTTGAGGTATTACGTTTTAAAATATAAAAATGGCTGCCATTTTGAAATGGTACAAAGTAGAAACTTGATACCCCAAAAAAATAGGTCCTGTAAGTCAGCATATACGTACCAAGTTTGAAGTTGATATCTTCAGTAGTTCAAAAGTTATGCAAAATCATATTAAAAACACATACAGACCGACAGACGGATAACCGAGCATTTTAGGACCCATGTGTACAGGAACTTTTTTCTTATTTTTGATGTAAGTAACCATATACCGAAGTCTGTAAGGGTTTTTCGTAAACACTCTGTATATACTTTTGATCGCGTACTACCGGTAATAAATATAGGCATGTGAATTCGTAACCTGATATAAGTTGTAGGGTTATGCTAAAACAACAAGTACACTAAAGTTTTTTTTAAATATATTTTTATTCAAGATTTATATACATTTTTAATAATTTTGCCAACTTGTTTGGTCATGCAGACAAATTTGTACAGGCTAAAAAGCGTAAAAGTACCATCGCCCCCCCCCCTCCAAACTGGCCCTCACACCCCCTTCGTCGTCTCTATTCCCCTCCCTTCCCTTCAGTCTTCACTAGAGCACCACCGCCCACCGGGTTTGGATGTGTAGTTTGTGCGATTTCGTCATTTTCATTGTCATGTTAAAATGTCAAAAACAGTCTGTGCTTATGAAGGTTGCTCTAATACTGCTATTAGAGTTAAGGGACTCAAGATGTTTCGAATTCCTCGGCATATGTCCCTCCAGTGGGTCAATTGTTCAGGTAAGGCTTGATTTTACTAAAAAAATATGCATTGAAACTTTGCTTATTTAATAGAAATCCTTAAGGGACCTTGTTTAAACACCCGGATTTTTAAATCCCAAATTTATTGAATGGCGTTAACTCCAACCATAATTAATTGTTGTCCATACAGTTCTCAATGTACCCTTTAATGCATACAGAATAAACATGATGCTAACTTTAGGATAAATCTAAAAACTTGAACGTATTAAATGATTTTATTTTAAATTTTAAATAAGATATTGCAATATGTTTTTATTAACGGAGATATCTATTTAAGACTACATGTTTTAACTATATATTTTATACGTGTACAGTACTGCATGTTCTTATGAGTAGGGTATAAAGACAAGCAACATATTTGTTTAAAAAACTTATAAGTAAACAATTAATCAACGACATATAGATGGATAAAAAACCATAATTATTAAAAAAGTTAAAATAATAATGGATATAATTATTTAGATAAAACCATACCATTTTAGCTAACAGTACCCAGTTTCAAGAACTATGCAAACATGTTTGTTATTAACTTATCAGTTCTTTAAACATATACCGGGTGTTCAAAAAGTCTCAGAACGGCCACCATTTTGTAACAGGTGGACCTTTTGATACGCTGTTTCCGGCAATGAACTCCATTTGACCAGACCTTTAAAATGATGTGCATATCAACCTATGCTTACATTAAATATTATGTACCTACTGCTCATGGATCGTCACCTGTTTAAGGTCAAAAAATGGCAATGCTTGCAAAAATTAGTATTTACACATACAAGTTGATGTTCAAGGTTTTAATTTTCTAACTCATTCGGTTCAAAAGATATTAAGCCGTCCCGGGATTTTTTGAACACCCAGTATGTATTTCCCAATGTACAAGCACCAAATAGAACAATCTGGCAACCCTGGACCAATTTGACAACACAGCAGCAGCAATAAAAGAGAAAGTTCTCGCCTTCCTCCACCACCACCCCCTAGCACATAGGCGCCTCTAACGAAGGCCGCGGCATTCGAAGTGGCAACGCCGCGCTGCCACTGAAGCAGTTGACTGCTCTACGCTTGCCCCGGGCGCCGTAATGCTAACAGCCTCGAGGTTTTCGATTTGTTAAAGTGATTAAATACTTAATTAGTTATTTTACTGTGCACATTTCATTTGATTTTCTAAAGTTGGGAGCTAGGGAATCAATATTAACGCATTTTATAAATCCTTTAAACCATTTAGTCCAAAGACCAAATAACATTTCATAACAAACAAATTTAGTTAGTAAAGTCAGTGAAACAAACTATACTAAATCTAAGTAGGAATGACAATATTTCCACGATTATTATGAAAGCTCATTTTCTCGTTTCTTACTATTGTGTCAATTGTTTAATAAAATGTATGCTATTGTAAGGACAATATTCGAAACCACATCCTTAACTTTTATTCCACAAACACAAGTTTCCTAAACTTTTTTTAAGTTCAACATCAGAAGAAATCATTAATAAGTTTAATCATATTCTTGCGAAACTAAAATCTGGACAATCCCAACAACATGTATACTCATAGAAAAAAATCAGAAGGTACTGAAAGACTGCCCCTGTTAATTTCATAGAAATACATTTCATTGGGATTTTCATTTTTCACGTATCAGTCATTCATCAGTCACATTTAATTTTTCAAGCCACGCGTATCAGTCAGACAAGCAGCAGCCGCCAACAGCTGTGTATCGCCGCCACGTCACTACGGGGGGGAGGGAGGGGAGTTTGGGCTCTGTCGGCTTTTAGCTGAGATGAAAGGAGTGGCGCAGCCCTTCTATTCTGTAGTCCTGCCCGCCCCCGCGCCCGCGGCCGCGCAGTATCCCGCGAATGATTGAGTGTGTACATTCAGGACATGTCAATTTATCTTTTTAATTTAAAAAAGGGTTTCTATGTTATATCCCTTTTCCACCCAACCTAATTAACCGATGTTTATGACTGAGGTGTCATTTTAAAGCTTAATAACCCATGCCATAAGCTAAATTTAAAGGTATTTTTCTAAATGTGTTTTTCGTCTTAATGTACTTGATTTGATTTGTTTGAGCGAATTTACCTATTAGAAATAAGCTATTACCGTAGGAAATTTATTAGTTACTTACTGCAGTTCTAATTAAATATTCATAGAAAAAACAGAACAATGTCTATCGGTCATCTAGTAACAAATTAATTGAAATTATGGTTGTAATTTATCTTAGGCTAAAATGAACGGTAAATTTATTGGTTAGAATATAAATACTAACATAGCCACAATTTTACATAAAAAATAACCCAGGGGTCTAATGCGCAAACTGCGCATTTTTTCATAAGCGTTTTCATCTCTTGTTTACAATTTGCTGACGATAAATTTTTATTTAAAATCGGATTAAACGAATTATTTGTTGGTAATCAGCTGTTAAATTACAATCCACAATTTTTTAAACTGTAAAAATGGAAGTTGGTCAACCTTTTGAAGCGTCCTCTACAAATAAATCAAAGGCTAGGGGCGCGAAGCCCTAAACGAAATATCTTTTTCAATTACCCGTCCGCCGTGCGCTAGATCATAAGCTTTAAAATGACACCTCAATCGTAAAAATCTGTTAAGTATGGCGGGAGAAAAAGGGACGTTACAGAGAGAACCTGTATAGAAATAAGAAGAGAGATTAACATTTTTAAATGTTTCTAAAAAAGTATTTAATGCTACATAGACCTGCACTGCAACGGGGGTAAATATATATTTATATGTATATGTATATATATATAATTTGTATGTTTTTACATAAATATTTATATAAGTCAGTGTTACACTCAGTGTTATGTAATTTTGTTCCTTATTATATGAAAATACACCTTTGCTGATCCTCGTGTTATAATTCTGTGTCGCTCCATATCAATTCTGTCCCTAGGGTGTCGCGTTTCAGGTTTTGCGTCCACAAAAAACTGCAATTAAAAATTGAAAAAATTAAAACAATTAAAAAATAAAATTTACGGTTAATTGGTTTTACAACAAACATTTTGAAGGGAGGGGGATTACAACTTAGCTGCTTTTCTCATAACTTTATGGAAACTTGGGTGTTTTCAAGCTAATTACACTTACAGATACAAATTCTATGATATTTCAAGTACAATAAATGTATACTTTTTAGGTAACGCCAGCCTGATTGGCCTCTCACCAACAAAACTTTATAAGACGAAGAGAATATGCGAGGTTCACTTTAAAAATGAAGATATTTTGCCTAGTGGCCATCTTATGAAAAATGCCTGCCCAATACCTTACATCCCTCAAGACGATTCTCCCGGTCCACATCATCCACCCTCAGCCAGTGACGCACCGACCAGACAGCTGATGTCGCCGCCAGCCCGTGTCGCCCGCGAAACCGGTCCACATCATCCACCCTCAGCCAGTGGCGCACCGACCAGACAGCTGATGTCGCCGCCAGCCCGTGTCGCCCGCGAAACCGGTCCACATCATCCACCCTCAGCCAGTGGCGCACCGACCAGACAGCTGATGTCGCCGCCAGCCCGTGTCGCCCGCGAAACCGGTCCACATCATCCACCCTCAGCCAGTGGCGCACCGACGAGACAGCTGATGTCGCCGCCAGCCCGTGTCGCCCGCGAAACCGGTCCACATCATCCACCCTCAGCCAGTGGCGCACCGACCAGACAGCTGATGTCGCCGCCAGCCCGTGTCGCCCGCGAAACCGGTCCACATCATCCACCCTCAGCCAGTGGCGCACCGACGAGACAGCTGATGTCGCCGCCAGCCCGTGTCGCCCGCGAAACCGGTCCACATCATCCACCCTCAGCCAGTGGCGCACCGACCAGACAGCTGATGTCGCCGCCAGCCCGTGTCGCCCGCGAAACCGGTCCACATCATCCACCCTCAGCCAGTGGCGCACCGACGAGACAGCTGATGTCGCCGCCAGCCCGTGTCGCCCGCGAAACCGGTCCACATCATCCACCCTCAGCCAGTGGCGCACCGACCAGACAGCTGATGTCGCCGCCGGGTCGTATTGCTTATGCAAATACAATCAGCGAGTCACCGTCAACTCTACCCAGGCAACATTCGTTCTCATCTGTGACTTTGTCTCCAACACCTAAATTGCTGAGATCTAAATTGACACCGAGAAAATATGGAAAATCAATCACGGAACGATCATCCCCTTGCCTGGCAGAACCAAGTTTCTCTTCACCTGTTGTATCAACTCCATCAGCTACATTTTGGATAAGCAACGCCAAGAATCAAGAAGAAGAACCAATTATACCACGACCTGCACGTGTAAAACGTTCACTTTTTAGTGGAAAAGAAAAAAACGGGACTCTTAATCATATAAAAGCACTGAAGAAAAAACTGGCAGTAAAACGTTCAGCCGTTGCTAAAGTAAAGAAACAATTAATGAAAATTAAAAATATATCAAAGAAAGTTACAGACATACCAGTGAAATCCTCAGATGGCCAAATCATAATCAATATGCAATTTCATAAAAAAAGACAACCATGGAAAAAAGAAGAGAAACGTGTGGCTATTTCCCTGTACCTTAGATCACCATCTACCTATGCTTACTTAACAAAAACTTTAATTCTTCCGGGGATCTCAACAATTAAGTCCTGGATTGCTGATAAAGATTGCTTCAGAACCGGTTTCAATAGTAAGTTAATCGAGCATTTGAAAATTAAAGTATCCACGATGAAAGATGAAGAAAAGGCCTGCGTATTGATGTTTGACGAGATGTCCATTAAACAGGGATTGGAGTACTCATCACAATACGATGTTATTGATGGCTTTCAAGATTTAGGCAGTTTGGGCAGACAACCGGTGTTAGGGAAACAAGCTTGCGTGTTTATGGTGCGAGGTCTTTACAGTCAATGGAAAATGCCAGTAGGATATTTCATTTCAGCCAATGGAATGCAGGCTTCACAGGTCAAAACTGTAATCTATGAAAGCGTCACCAAGTTACACGAAGTTGGCCTGTCCGTTAAAGCTGTTGTGTGTGACCAAAATAGTACAAACCGTAGTGCCTACACGCAACTAGGAGTGACACTAAAAAAACCATTCTTCAAAGATGATGAGAAAAGGAAAGTCCACGCCCTTTTTGATGTGCCACACCTCCTTAAATCAATAAGAAATAATCTATTGAAAAAAGATTTTCGATGTGGAGATAAAGTAGTATCGTTTAATGACATCAGAAAACTATACGAAATAGACACTAGCAGTTCTTCGACTAGAGCAGTTCCAAAACTAGGGCCAGCACACCTAAACCCGAACAACTTCCAGAAGATGAATGTTGCCTTAGCAGCTCAAACAATGAGCCACAGTGTTGCTGCAGCAATCAGAACTGGTGTTGCGACCGGACAGATTATCAGTGAAACCGCGTTGAACACGGCTGAATTCATCGATAATATCAACTCGTTGTTTGACGCACTTAACAGTAGAAGTAAGCTAAATGCAAATCCGGACAAGTGTGCATTGACGAGAAAACACCCACACGTAATAAACATTTTACAAAAATCTTCGACAATGTTTGCTGATATGGAGAAAATTAACGCTCGAGTCAAGCGACCTCCATGTTTTCACGGAGTAAGACTCACGATCGCCGCTGTCATTTCACTTATGGACCAAGAACAGGAAAAATATATCATTGCAACTCGTCTGAACCAAGACCCCATTGAAAACCTGTTTTCAAGCATAAGGCAAAGGGGTGGGTGGAATAAAAATCCCACTGTCAGAATATTTCGTAGTGCCCTTAAGTTGTATTGTCTGAAATATATGATAGAACCACCAAAAACTTCATCGTATGATGCGGATTACGACACCATACTAGACATACAACCGAAGGATACGGTCACCGATAGTCCACAATCCGCAATGGTGGACACTACCAACAGTAGTGATGAAGATTCGGAGGAAGAAGATGGCTCAATTGAGGAAAGCGAAACGGTGACTCCTGAGACAGCTAGTTTGGAGCTGTGTTCACAGGCTTATTATGCCGGATATCTAGCGCACCGGACATTCAGAAAGTTCTCTTGTGAGAAATGCCGTGAACGCCACTGCGAAACATCATCGGACCTAAATGATCCATCACAACTGCTCCTACTACAAAAAACATTTTCTAATGTCAAGATTACAACAGGGGCAGGACTCAAGGCACCAACTCCAGCTTTTTTGGAATTCGTAAAAGTAGCGATGCGGATCTATGCCAACGTCATAAAGAAAATATGGCACAAAAATAACGTTTTGTCGACTCTTTTGCGATTAACCAAGAAAAGAGTAAAGAAAATTGGGATAAACTACACGGTTCACAGTGGTTGTGAAGATCATGAGAAGTTCATTCAAGAAACCCTATTCCGCGTGCTGTTATACAAACAATGCAAGTGGATCAGCGCCTCCCACAAGACCACTTCACTTAGTAAAATCAAAATACTGCAAAACGTGTAATTGGACTTTTTCGACTCCTCAACGTGGGCAACCATTGCACGACTATGTAAATAACTATTCAAGTTTTATGGTTAACAATTGTATTATACTTTGTTAGGCTAATTATAATTGCTATCATTAATCATTATTATTGTTATTATCATTGCTGATGTTACCTCCTGAAATGTGTTTCTAGCTGGAAATTATATATGTTTTTCTATACTGTATAATGACACAGTAGGCCCCATATAAATCGTATATCTTATTTAGAAAAACATTGTATAGTACATCCTTGAAATGATTTTTCCTTTTTCATATTTATTAACATATAGTATCCTGTTCAATACTTTTAGTACCAGGAGGATTTATTTGGTTTTACATTTAATTTGATGCATCGTCTTTCTCTATGCATTAATTTTCAAACGTAACTATATATATATTACCTCTTTGAGATGATAAGAAACCCCAGGTGACTGGAGAGCACATTACTTTTCTTTATGTTTACGTTTTGTCTTTGTTATTTTCATTTCCAACGTAGCAACCTTTAAAGCCCTATGCTAATTTTTTTCGACTTTCAAATTTATTTTCTTACATGATTTGATTTTTGTTGGCAATTTTAACTCCTCAGAGCGTGTTTTTGAGCCAGAAAATATTTATTTCCAAAATTTGAAGGAAATCTTTGCAGCTGTTTTCGAGATCATTGTGCAAGCAAGCACGCAAGCAAATATTGCTCGTTTAAGAGTATAGGATATAGGATTTATAATAAACTTATTTGCATAACAATGTCATTTCTCTTTTTTGAACAATGATTAATTTCTATTCGTTTTGTGTGCAAATTATGTATTATCTCATGAAATGTTTAGAAAAAGTTTCTTTTGAATTATTATAAAACATTATCCTTCAATAGTAAATTATTCTCATGTATAAAAAAAATTGTGCTACTATTTATCTGTGGGTTACTGCAATGTTAATATGTAAATGTTTCAATGATTTAATATACTATTTTTTCAAAGGAAATGCGTTATTGATTTATATAACCTTTTAACGTACATAAAATTCTCTCAATTAATGTCCATTGTGTATAATATTGAATACAATTTAACATCTGTCTCTGTAACGGCTCTGGACAGGTAAACTCTTAGCCATGTTAGAGGTACTAAAATAATTCATCGGCCAAAAAATGAGCAAGTCAAGTGAATATGCATTTCATAGGCCTCATGCAGGGAAAAGTGAGAGGTTGCGAAACGAAACAGCGATACAGCACCAGACAGTACTGCTTGCTTTAGGCTCGGCCCCGGCGCGGGGACAGAGCAGCGCGGCGGGCGGAGCCGCACGCACGCGCTGGAGGGGAAGGGGGGCCGAAGGAGTGGGATGAGCACGGTACGCCAAAGCTGCCTGCAGCGGTTCGCGCGCACTCTAGTGGCGCTGCGAGGAACTACTACCGGCTGTACCTCGCCGGCCTATCCCGTTAGACATCTGTCTCTACCTTCTCTGTGATTTCATTCACTACCTAAGGTTACACCCTGAAAAAGATCGTTGCCCATTGCACATATGCACCTAGTGATATTAGGTTAAGCTTTTTTTCTACTCTTCTCCTTCTCTTCCCTGGTATGAGCGGGGGGAGGTGAGTCTAAGGTTTCATCTTCCTCTGGATGGGTGAACCTACACTATTCCTCTCCGCTCATATTCAGGTAAACCCTCCCTTCTTCGTCACCTCGTTGCATGGGAGATACGTTTGCGTTTGGGTTTTTCCTTTAAAACAAAATTTTTTTCAGTATAATATAACCTTACTGTTTGACCTTAATTTTATTTTAATTTTTTTTTATCTTTTATGGTCAACCAGTGAGGGCCCATGCGCAGGGTATCCTGGAACGACAAGTTGCTAGCTACAATTTGTCGAGCACTGAGTGACACTTAGTAAATTCTCTCATTTTCTTTCCTAATCTCCTCATTTCTAGTCTTCTTTTATGGTCGACCATGCAAAAAATCTAGTCATAAGTGTGTAGTTAGTGTAGGGCACATCAGGAAGAATGCCTAGGTAGATGACAGTATCAATCATAAGGACAAGCCATTATCTTTTAGTTTTACATAAAAGGTTAAGTAATATGGAAAGGATGGTCCCACTATAGTTATAAGCTGAAAAGGGGTATTCAAAGAAAAATAATTTGAATATTTAATCTCCAAGTGCGTTTCTGATTTAGGGCAAGCGCTTCTCGTGCGTAAAATTTAAATGGCCTTTTTTTCAAATGCGCCAAAACCTTAAATTTTCCTTCATTTTATGTTTCCATGTACACCACTCCCTTTATATTTGTTTAGTTACCAACATTCTTTTAGGGAATTGCTGCAAAAATTGGTTTCCTCCACTTCAGATATAGGTTGGGTTCCATGGCACCTGGTGTGGTATCTTCGAGTCCACATCGGTCAGTCTCGCCGGACTGATCACCCTAAAATGTCATATTGTCAGCGATCGGTCTACCCTGCACTAATTTTGGGGTAAATCTTACATAATATAGTCAGGACCAACACTTCGGTTTCACAAGCAATTTTTCTTAAAGTCAGTTCCTGTTTACAAACTAGTCATTACCAAATAACTGCACAATAAAAAAAAGGGCCAGCTTGCAATCAATTTAAAAAAGGGCAATTCAGCACATTGAATCAAAGGCCACAAGCAGTCATATCCGGAAATAGCTTCAACTACAACCACCTTCAACAATAGACATCTTCAGCTAACTCCGAACTTCAGCAGCAGTCATATCCGGAAATAGCTTCAACTACAACCACCTTCAACAATAGACATCTTCAGTCAACTCCAAACTTCAGCAGCAGTCATATCCTGAAATAGCTTCAACTACAACCACCTTCAACAATAGACATCTTCAGCCAACTCCGAACTTCAGCAGCAGTCATATCCGAAAATAGCTTCAACTACAACTACCTTCAACAATAGACATCATCAGTCAACTCCAAACTTCAGCAGCAGTCATATCCCGAAATAGTTTCAACTACAACCACCTTCAACGATAGACGTCTTCAGTCAACTACGAACTTCAGCAAGACATCTCCAGCAATAACTTTGATCTTCAGCAACAATCACCACCTGAAATGACCAGCTTTAACAACAGCCATCTTCCGTAACAATTAGTTTCAACAAGACTCACCGATAATCACCATCGCCAGCTTGCATCTTGCAACAGCCTACAAGAGTATGTTTATAATTGCAACAATTCTGAGAAAAACAACACAAGACTTCGGTTTATACCAATCTCAGATAAAAACAAAATATAAGGCCTAAAAAAATATAAAATAAAAAATAAATAAATAAAATAAATAATAAAAAAAATAAAAAATTGTGCGTGCACTTATCCCCCTTTCATTCAAATTGAGTTCTTTTGGTAGGGAAGAAACCAAGTGTAGAGTCCTTGAGGCCTCAAGCATCAAATTTTTCCGCTGGGGGGGGAGGAGCCCGATCGCTGACCAAACAGCTCGCAACCTTCAACTGAAGGAGAATTAAAAGTCTCAGGCGGAGGTGCCAGCGCGTTGGGAGCCCTTAGGATCCACCTATTCTGAGTGGAGATGACCCGGAACCCCAAAGACACCAATCGGTTCTTGCAACTTCAACACCGCTGTGATTCGCTTTTTCAAGAGCCCACAATCCGAAATATTCTGGTGTCAATTGTGGGTAGGCGCTGCAACCTTGCAGACCAAATTTTGGTTGTTTTAGGGAATCAACTCCAACTAACCCTCTGGAACCAACGATGACCTTACCACCCCACCAAGTCCCAACGCAATCTTTTTGGCCGAAGGGGGCGTGGTTGTGCCGTGCGTGTCACTTTTTTATATATAGCGCCAAACCAGGTACTGGCCATAATACCTGAGCAGAGGCCAGCCCACCTGAACCTTCTAGAAAGACAGAGGGAAATTTTGGATTTGAAAAGCCTGGTCTCTCCCCATTCCAAGACTAATCCGACTGCAGGGCACTTGGGTGTTTAACCGGATCGGATAAGTATTAACGCTAAGTTTAAGTGTTAGGACTTTTTCCCTAAATTGATATCAGGCAATTATGTTTTAGTTTAAGTTGGTTTTGGGGTGCTGGGGGGAAAAATTCTAGTTGGCGTTTTTTCTGAAATGTGAATTTCTGTGGGTTTCGCCTCTCAGAGGCGACCCTTCAAAGTAATACCAATGTAGCTTCATTAGGAAATATTTCTTGTCATATTTATCTCCCCAACAATTAATTACTTAGCTCAATAGTTAAATAAACCTTTATTCAAAATCATAGTGATCAGCGATTAGACAGTTTTGCTTAAATTCAGACAGTTATTCTCAATCACATGCAAGGTAGGTCCTTCCGGTGTTTAATGTAGTTGTACATGGAATTAATTACTTAATTATTGTTCATCAAAGCTGGCTTAGTTGACCATATGGCAATGGGCACGATTGGCCTCAGGGTAAACCTTCCACCTAGATAAATTATCCTATTCACTTTCACAGTTATAGAAATTTGCTCTGATCAATCCTTTCCTGACAATACAGGATTACTTTATTGTACCTCAGATCCACCCTGGTCTATATTGTTCCAGCCTGATCCATATTTGGCTATTTCCAACAACCTTTCACACCATTCTTCCGACAACCAACAACTCCAACAGTTACAAACCAGTTCAAACTTGTTTATAGTTCTAAATCTTTTCCTGATCTCCAGAATTTATTATGTCAACAATGTAAAAAAGTGGATAGTTTGTTTAAATCTTGGGTGATACAAATTTCTCACATCATCATCATTAGAGAATGTTAGCATTTTTTAGACCGAATATTCCAAGAAAGGTCATACTGACATGGAATTAGAGGTATAAAATCCAATTTTTAACATGAGATTTTCATAAAATACCAATCCACTCTGCTTTACAATACATCATCAATGTAGTAAGTCTCCATGTGAAGTAATAGCCGATCAGCTTTTGTTCAAAAAAGGTCACTGAACCTGATAATTTCCACCCCAATTCCATTATCAACATCAACTACTTACTGTAGCTTGTCACTAGAATAGCATAATGTAACAATGTCTACTCTCGGCACACAAACCAGTCCATTTTAAGCAAGAGTAGCCACACAGTTTCTAATCCTGTTTCATCTACACTTAATCTTTTTATCTCAAGTAACAATGTCGTTATCAAAGCTTCTGTAGAAGTATTAATCTTTACGTCGTGTGTGGATGTTTTTGGTAATATTAAAATGTGCAAAAAATAGTCAATACTCCAACAATTCTAATACAATATACCTCGGATTATCCAGATCAATGTGGTGGAGCGCCGATCCGGATGACAAAAAATCCGGATAATCAGAGCTCATTCTATCGCATGAATAGCAATAGCAAACGTAGCCCCCCAAAATAGTATTCTGCAAACAGCGTTTCGAGACTGTAGAAAAAGTTTACTATACTTTTATACCCACTCATTTTGAAAATTAATGTCAATTCACAAAAAGCTTACACAACTATAAAATAGTGGCAGTAACAAACTGCCACTGTGGTGAACCCCCCTAACAGATGTTTAGTAAGCTAAGGTAAGTTCCATCCAACTTGTGAACCATATGTCACTCCTAGACTGAGGTTGCCTGCCACGGCCGCGCCCCGGCCCCAACCTCAGTCGCCAGCACTTCTTCCCAGCCAAAAGCCTCAATCATGAATATGTGAGTAACGCAGCTTAGGAGGAATGGGACTATTTTTCATTAATTCCCCTTTTGGTAGCTCATATTTATTTCTTAATCTTAATTTAAATTCAGCCTTTTGAAAATTAATTATCTATTTATCGTAAGGCCCATCAGCTTGAGATCAACAGAAGTAAGTTCAGGTTGTCGGGCAATCACATTAAAATAGTTAATAGATTTCAGTTTACTCAATAATAAATCTGGAGGAATACTTTAATTTAATTACAGTAATAACTGATAGGGGCGGGCGAGTAGTGGTTTTCAAATTCGAGTAGAGTCAGGTGCTCCACCCTCGAGAGTCGAGTAATTGTTTGTGAAAAGTAATGAAATATTAATATTGTATTAAGGCAATTAAGTCACTGTTTTACAATTGGTTAATATGTTTCATCAATTTTAATTATTAAATTGGTCTACTTTATTTGGGCTAATCTTTCCATGTTTTAATTTAAATAATAATTAAACTCTGAAATTCATATATTTTGAAGTGTAATTTTAAATCAATAAATCTACTAATTCTCTTGAAAAAAATCACTAAATGTAATAAAGTTTTCTAAATTTTATACAAAGCCAAATTTTTAACACGACAATAATTAATAAATGAAGGGTTTGTTTGTAATAGATTTACTCCAAGAATTGTCATACTTTACCTAAAGAAACAATTTTTTTTACCAACAATTTTTTATTTTAGTACCAGGGCAGCAGAATGTCGTCTTTGCCAATTTCTCATTCACTTTCTACTGAGGTTTTCAATGAATCTCATGGAGTATTTCTTGAGTTTATCAAAAAGTTTACTTATATAAAATAAATCTTTGCTTTTTATACAACATATTTACCAAATATTTTTTACAGAGGTTTGTAAAACAACCAATGAAGTACAGGGTGTCTTTTTAAAAACGCAACCCAAAACTTATTTCATTAGTGAGGATTATTACCCCTCTAGATTCCCGGATTTGACGCCACTATATTATTTTCTTGGGGAATACAAAAAAAGCAAGGCCTACGAAAAAAATTCACAGGATATTCAGCACCTCAAAACAAACATATCAAATTTAATGCAAGAAATTTAAAGAGGTACCTTGCAACACATGTTCGGGAATTAGATGGAGAGAGCACAACTTTATACAAATGCCAATGGCGGAGTGTTTGAGCACATAATATAAACTAAATGCGATCAAACTTAAATAATAGGTTGTATAAAATGTAAAAACTGACAAAACAATACCCATTTCATCTTTACATGTGCATTATTCAATCTTAAAAATGGGTTGCGTTAAAAAAACACCCTGAATTATTTCAATATATAAATATGTAATTTTCAAATTTATATTTTAAGTAATAATTGTTAAATTACTGGATATTTTCGATCTGGAAATTCGCTGAGTACGCAGGTTTGCTGCGTCAGGGGTATTTTTATTTCACTGATAGGCCGATCTGAATAATGTGAGGTCCGGATAATCTGAGGTGTAATGAAGTTTCTAATGAGGATCTTTGCTTTTCAGTTTGAGCTTAAGTGATTTTAACAGTTTATTGCAAATTTGTGTAATTCAAATTTTTTTATAATTCAAATTGTTGATCGGTCCCTTGAGCTTCAAATTACTCAAGTTCCACTATACTTAAAAAACCTACTTGAAAGATTTTGTCTGCACAAATTTGAATTGAAGTAATATTGAAAAAATATAGATAACAAAATAACTTTTACTCTGAAAATAGGACACAATTACAATGCTGGTGCCCAAAGATTGTTGCTTGACATTACCTTACAAGGTCGGCCGCTGACTACTTCGCTCTTGTCTTGTCTCCAGCCCCACATTCCACTTTTATTTCTGTAATTAAAAAAAAGTCAAATTTAAAATATATAAACATCATAAACTGCTTCAGTTAAAATAATTATCAGACGAAATAAAATTAAATTGGACTGGCAATTGATACAGAAAAATCTGTTGTCAACTAAATTTGCATTAATGAAAATATTCTTCAAATTGACTTTTGATTGAGAGGTTTTACTAAGTAAATCTTTATTTAGCAGGTATTTTAAATGATTAGTAGGTGAACCCGTGCGAATTTGCACGATTTAATTAAATTATAAATGATCGGCTGCCTTCTATGCGCACATATGTCGTCAATCTACTATAAAAATAGGTTTTTTAGAACGATGTAGCGTGCTGAAAGTCTCTCACAGCCACTCATTAGGATGCGTATTACAGCATTGTAAGCGATGTTCGTTGTGCACTTCCTTCAAATGGAAAATATGGAAAAAGCAACAGGTCAGTCATTGGGTCGAGGCGAAATTGAAGAATATGTACTCTTCTAAGTGGCTTATATTTCAGGTAAATAATCAAGTCACGCTCACACTTGGTGGTTCGCAATCGTTTGCTCTAAAAATAATAGCCACATCATTAGAAGTTATGTCGTTGCATCGGCACTAATATTCTTTTCGATCTCAGACAATGGGCATTCCGAGTTGTGTATGCTGCTCATCAGGAGTATTTTTCAGAACGCAACTCTTCACGTTGAAAATTTGCGCTTAGGGATTAACTTTAACCAAGTGTTTAGTCAAGCTGTGCATGAGTTCATTGCTGCAAGAGCCTTTGGCTTTGTTTAGCATTCTTTCTTAATCACCAATTTTGACGTCCGTCATAGATACAGAGCATATAACGAATGTTCTCCTCACAGTTGTAAGGTGCTATAATTGAGTGATAAATTTTTGCGTACACTTTATACATGAAAACCCTCCGCCATTGTTTTCTTCAATTTAATAGCTCTTATTGCGAGCACAGAGTTCTTGCAATATTGCGTTGCGAGCACAGAGTTCTTGGAATTCATGTTTTCTTTGCAGTTTCTGCTCAGTATATCGGTACCAGTAATAAGGCTTTGAATATAATCGCTTTGTCGAGATGTAAGTAGATTTAATTTTTCCTTATGGCAGCTGTATGAAAATCTTGTCTCTTCTTTTTTCTCCTTGAAAATGTAGCGTGCCACATTTCTGACATGGTAATGCCATCCCGCCAAGTGAATGTTGCTGAATCCTTGGATTTGTTAGTGTGATTTTGTCAGTGTAATTTTCCACTAATTGTTCCAGCTCTGCGTATGAAGCTTCTGTTTGCACACCTTCCCGTACGTTGTCCCGCCGTGTATGAACATCTTGCCGTACATTGCCCCGCCTTTTCCGACCGCTATAAAACTTCTTCGTCGACTCGTTCTTATCATGTTTGAAAGAATATAAAGTGTCCGATCACAACAAATTTTTGTCGACTTGTTCCTTTTCAAATAAAAAAAAAACAGCTGCGCTGAGTTTTGAACTACTTTGATATCTAAATTTTTTTTTCTTGGTCTGTGATCTATATAGGCTATTTTAAATCCCACACAGCTGATCAGATGTTTATTTGTTTACATTTTCGCTTCTGTCAAAACACAGTTTACTTTATAATCAGTTTTTCACACTTTTTTTCGAGTTATAATGCCTGAATTAAAAATCTAAAGACGTTACAGGAATCTGCACATAGAGACGCATGTTTTGATGTATAATATGTTGGGGTGAGTCTTAAAATAAAAAAGCCTTATTGTGAATAAAGTTTCCATGTAGCGTATTAATAATATAAATGCAATTTACCGCAATCATATACAATTTGGCTGGAGATGTATACTTTTGCCAATAAAAGGTATACTCAATCAAAAAAGTAAGTTATCAACATGTTTGTTACCAAAGGTGCATCTCATACCGTGAAAATGTAGATGTATGCATGTAAACTACTACTAGGTAAAAATATTTATCATTGAGTTGACTTTTAGAGAATTTTCCTTATAGGGAAGAAGCTATTACAATACATGGTGTAAAGTAAAAAGAAAGGTGCACAATCAGCTGGTATGATGTAGTTGGGCTCGAGAAACTGGCGGATCTAGCGGATTGACTGCAGAACACAGGCCCTTCGAAAAATATTTTGATTGAGATGTATGAACTGGTTTGTATTGTAGTCGTTGTAAGCGCTAGTTACGTGAGCCCAACTACGTCACATCAGCAGACACTACACAAACTTTTCTTTTTTCCTTACACCATGATTACAATAGGTCTCATGGTAAGACCAAAACCCAAGACCAAGATATCTTGTTTTGTTGTCTCTAAGTGCTAAAAAACCAACTGTTCAAAGATGTATATATATATGTTTCAAAAATAAATATAAATATTTAGAGTTGGAAAATCAGCTCAATCGGACCATCAGAAGAGAATGGGGGGGGGGGGGCTTCTCATGCAATATGACCCAAACAACATCCTCACGGATGTTAGCAGTTACCTCACGAAGCTGATCGTGTCGGTGTCAGTGTACGTGGTGATGACTGATGCGGTAACCCTGGCACCCAGTCTTATGGGATGGGTAGATCACTGGCAGCTCCTCAGGTGACAGGACCCAAACAACATCTTGGCCTAGCCTAGCAGTTCCCTTTCGAAGCTGATCTTGCCGTTGGCAATGTATGTGGTGATGATTGATGCGGTGAGCCTGGCACCCAGTCTTATGGGATGGGTGGATCACTCGCAGCTCCTCAGGCGACCCAACCAATACCCTGGCCTAGCCTAGCAGTTACCTTTCAAAGCTAATCTTGTCAGTGTCAATGTACGTGGTGACAATGGGTGCGGTAAGCCTTGCACCCACACTCTCGTGGGATGGGTGGATCACTCGCAGCTCCTCGGGTGATATGACCCAAACAATACCCTGGCCTAGCCTAGCAGTTACCTTCCAAAGCTGATCATGTCAGTGTCAATGTACGTGGTGACGATGGATGCAGTGAGCCTGGCACCCACAGTCTCGTGGGATGGGTGGATCACTCGCAGCTCCTCGGGTGTCATGACCCAAACAATACCCTGGCCTAGCCTATCAGTTACCTTTCAAAGCTGATCTTGTCGGTGTCAATATATGTGGTGACGATGGGTGCGGTGAGCCTGGCACCCACAGTCTCGTGGGATAGGTGGATCACTCGCAGCTCCTCGGGTGACATGACCCAAACAACACCCTGGTGTAGCCAAGCAGTTACCTTTCGAAGCTGATCTTGTCGGTGTCAATATACGTGGTGACGATGGGTGCGGTGAGCCTGGCACCCACAGTCTCGTGGGATGGGTGGATCACTCGCAGCTCCTCGGGTGACACAACTCGCATCTGCTCCACAAACACCTGCTGGCTCTCATGGTCCACCTCCATCATGGTCGCCTTGTCATCTGCCGGTTAACAATGTTGCAATCAATCTCAAATGAACAACCATTATATTTCATTATATTTGTTCAAAATCTTCCTTAAGGGTAACGGCAGTGTTTACTAAAACAGACATATTTTGATGACAGAGCTCCCATCAAACAGGATCAATCTTAGTCGTGTAACATGTTACTGGCAGAGATAGGCTCAAAGCTTTATTGTACCTTAGTGAAAACTATTAAATCTGAAAACTAACTAGAAGTTAAATACACCATAAAAAATAATGTTTTTTTTACTAAAAGTACTTAATTATTTGAAAATTAACAGAAAAAATTTACTTTATTGTCATAATACATACAAAACCATTTCTCAAAATAATATTAAATGTACACAACGTTTAAAAAACTAGTCTGACCTTACTGCCTGAGGAGGAAAGTTGGACCTACACAAATTTTTTTATAAAAATTTTGGAATTACTTAGGAAGAAATTTGGAATATAAACTCTTAAAAACCTCTGACCTCAATGAGTTTTATAGAATCAGGCAATCGACTAGTTTAAAAAGCAGTCTTATCGGACCACCATAAGAGGGTGCGAAAAGAAATTCCCTCCCCAAAGTATTCTTTTTTAATATTTTACAAGTAAAATTATCACACAAAGAATTTGATTTGTACCATTGAATTCAGTTAAAAAAAAACAAACAATGAAGTATTTTTAATCGTTTTAGTCCATTGGCTACCAAGATATTGATAGTGAAATACAGTACGTTGCTTAAATGTTCGGTCCAAAGGGCAGGTTTGTCTGAAACCAGAATGTGCAATTCATTCTGGTAAAAATCGAACTCAGACTACCTGTGCATAGGATAGTTATGCACGTTGGTGCGTTATGGGCATCTTCATTAACCAACATTAGACGTTAGGCTTGCCAAGCCTGATTTATTCGTCTCCGACTGTCTGACTCCAAAACCAGTGTACGTCCTGGATGTACTCTTAACTATTTACAGAAGTCTGACCGTGCTTCTGACGAGCTTAATGTTACTGCCACCTACTTACGTCAAATTCTTAGGCAGGTTTCTCCAACCAAGTTCAAACTTAAATCTGATTGAGGTCTAGGCCTCATCAAAACTTTACCATATGTCTTACATTAAACTTAATCTAAATTCTAAACTGAGTTGAAGAAATTGCCGACCCTAATATATTTTTTATTAGTAAGAATTTACACGTGACTTAATTGTAATTACACATTATCTGTTCAATTATCCTCTGTGGAAATCATACTTAACAATTGACTGCATTAAACTCTATTGGTGACTTTATAATAACTGAATTATCTTTCATTCTAAAGACTTCAGTTATAAAGTAATTTCTTTCAAATGGTACTGGAGTATATACTTAAATGCCTAGAGTCAATGAAAATAGCATACTCAGGTTTTCCATTCAAGCATACATTTGACACTGACAGGGGTTAATTTCAGCTGGAGCACACCGGAGCTCAGCTCTGGTACTTTTTAGAACACCGGAGCACAGCCCCGGTACTTTTTAGAACACCGGAGCACAGCCCCGGTACTTCATAGGTCACCGGTGAGGCTCCGGACCTTTTTTCTGGCCACGTCATCTAATCCAGGCCAGTACGATTGTGTACTGGATGTCTTCGGTATTACTTTTTTCTACGTCGTTGTTATATATACGTTAAAAAGGCCCGATTCAATTTTAATCTATACAAATTTTCCGGGGGAGGGCCACCAGACCCCCCGGGGAGTCCTGCTGGGAGTTATTCCGTACCCTCTCCTGGCCCCCCGTTGAGCCATAGCTCCGGTACTTTTTCCTCTAGAAATTAAGCCTTGGACACTGACATTAGTCATTCCTTTGTTTCCTTTTCATTAAATATGGAAAACATGTTAATGATGTACATGTGGAACATTATAAATTATAGGCTTGTTAGTTAGTGTGTTATTTTGTTTTTAGTTGTAATGAAAGAATGAAAAGATTTTTTTTATTTCACTTCCTTATTTTTTTTTGTTCAAAAAACTTGAAGCTTCTTGATGATTGTACCTGTTGATGACACCACAACCTGTACTGAACTACGACTCCAATCCTATATACAAACTTTACATTGTTATAAAATACTTGGGATAATTAAATGGTTTTTATGATGTTTCCAAATATTTTTCTATATGAACAACTAAGTTTTAGTTTAACAGAAACTAGATTACTCAGTTGTAGCTTCACTTGCAAATACTGCAAAATGTAGACCTATTTCAAAGCATGACCATATTATATTCAGTTGTAAACAAAGCTAAGTGAGCTCAGTCAAAGGTCCATGTATACAGTAGAGCGCCGATTATCCGAACGTCGGTCATCCGAACCGTCGGTTAACCGAACACCGTAATAATTCATATTTTGAACATGATTCTTAAGAAATTCAAATTTGCGCGCCAACCGAAACTCCCGTCGCGCCAGGATATCCATGTATTCTGATACATTTCATGATAAAATTATATGAATAATTTTTGTTTGATCATTTTTTAGCCTTTTTACTACTAAGAATTACGTTACATATATAATTTTAAAAGGTTGTCTTTTCAAGTTCGACTATCCGAATATTCAGTTATCCGAACACCCCTTGTCCTCAATTAGTTCGGATAATCGGCGCTCTACTGTAGCGCCACTGATTCAAAACTTCAGCCCTTTACTGTACCATACGTTAAAAATCTGTCCAGCCGTTATTGAGTTATGATTCCGAAAAGAAAATCTCTCGCCAATTAATATATATATATATATATATATATATAGAGAGAGAGAGAGAGAGAGAGAGAGGTGATATTTACTTATGTTCATAAATATAAAATTAAAATTGACTATATTGCTTTCTGAATTTAATTCCAAAATTAGATGTATTTATTACATTAGAATTATTACAATTACTACTTTCAAAAATAGGACATTAAATCAAAGTCCCTAATTTTTTATATTACATTGATCTGAAGTGGAAACCAACATTTTTCCCATAAATTTGTGAAGGAACAATACATAATTTATAATACTTGGTGAGAGGACCAAATGAAGTTGTTACGAGGAGTCAATATTCTATTCAAGGGAACAAAAATAATCAAGAAGGAACTCCAAAGCAAGGTAGTGCCAACTGCAGGCGCTAAGTGGGAAATAGTCTGCAGTTCTTGACTTGCCTGACGAATCGGATAACTGGAAAATGTAGCTCCGGTTGCATCTTATTGCATTGGGACATGACTTTGCTGTTAACAGAGTCAATTCCACAGTGAAAGGATGACAATTGGCTTCATAATACGTTCTAAAACGATTAGATTTAGTCCATACAGCCATTCAATGCAAATCAAGTAGAAACTTTAATAATAATTTTATAGGAATTTATATTTTCTAAAAACTTTAAAATTTGTTTAGAAAAACCAACATTGAAACAGTAATTTGAAAGTACATTTTAAGGCATATTGGAGGAACTTAAAAATGATCTTGGAATCATTTCCACTAGCATTGAAAGTTTAATGTATATTCATTCTTTAAAACAGTTTTATTGGATAAACATTATACTCTAGCTATAACAATACAATAGACTGCAGCAAACTTAAACATTAGAACTTTCCAGATAAATCATATAAAGGTCGCCAAATAACTTGACAGATGGCTCTAAATCAGCATATTATTGATATTTAAAATGTATCAAATGAGACCAAGAGTACTTTTTAAAAATCATTAATGTTCTAAGATTTTAAATATGAATACAATCATATATTTTTCTTTTTTTTTACTAAGCATTTACAATAATTAATTAGTAGTATTGAATATTCAACTACCAAGTTTCTATGGCGAGACTTATACTAGTAAATTGTAACTGATTTCTGAAGTATTGTCTAGGAAATAACTAGCTGTTTTGAAAATAATTATTTTTTTTCAAATTTAAGTCATTTTGGGTAGTAATTCAGTCAGTCAGAATAAAGTCCTAAAACCCTGCAATGGATATAACATTGATTTCAAGTGACTAATGACTCATTATCACTGTTGATCTATGAAGTTAATGAAGCTAACATAAATAATTAACTTTAAATAATAATCTCAACTCACTTTGTCCATGAAAAATAAAGCTAGTGTTGCCCCGCTGCCAATTGTTCTGTTCAAAGCCAAGCAGAGTAGTATCTATCCTGACTTTGGACCCCTGCTTGTACACTTTGTAGGTATCGCTTGGACACATGCGAGCAACCAATGGTACTGAAAAAATAGGTAACAAATTTAGGTAAACTCACATAAAGTAAAGTTACATAATCTAAATTCAGAAAACTTTTTAAGAACATGTTTGCTGAACAATATAATTGCATTTTGATTTGTTGGCAAGAGAAACGTTTTGTCACGAACATTAAATTATATAGGGCATGCAAACTTTTTTCTTATTTGCCACCGGACAAAACATTATTGGTGAAATTTTGTAAATTTACCGAAAAATTGTAAAGTGTAAGATAAAATCTTTTTTGAAGATAAGATTACCTTTCTTGCAAAGATTATGCTGGTGACAATTAACTTAACTATGTTTGAGGCAATAGAGCATGAACGCATTTTGTTTGTTCAGAATATGAAAAAACCACTGCAAATATCAGAAAAACAACAAAATAATGACTTAAAAATAATAAGTAAGTGAGACCACTGTTGCAAATAGTTTGAGGGGGCTAAAGGCAATTCACTTTAGGCCCACTTCAGGGCAGATTCACTTTAGGGTGTCAACCCTTGCAGGAGAGATCAGTGGCGGCTTGTGAGTTTATGTACTGGGGGTTCACAGTTAAAAAATATATACATGATATCAATGTATTATACTGAAGTTATTGTCTTAAACTAATCGGTATTTAAGTACGTTAAACACTTAAAAGACCGCAGCATCTGCATTTCTTGAGATATGTACCTGTTGTTATACATGAGTTTAATGATTAAAGTATTAAATTTAATAAGGCAACACCCTACCTTTGACGATTATGAATCACATTTTGCTACTATTACACATTAATATGATATTAAATAAATCGGAAAACCGAATGTTTTAAATAACTAACTGGAACTGAGGCCTGCAATTATTATCTTCCATCATTGATTAATGCTCTTCTTGATTAATCCCCTAAAATAAAAATCTTTAACCTACGATGAATTACGACTATACCTTGATTACCAAAAGAAAACGTGGCCACTGCCACGCATCAGAACTGACTCCTTCTATTTCATACTGTTGAACTAAAATATTTTGTTACAAGTTTTAGTAAATTTTATTCGTTTAAAAAGTAAAATACAAGTTTTTAGCAAGTTTGAAATAATTGTACACACATTCAGTAAATTAGTCAGGAGTGTAATAAATATTCCTGCAGAGGGTCAGCTATCGCGCAGCCGCTCCGCCAATTGTTTTCTTTCAATAATCAGAGTATATCATAAAACACAAACTACATCACTGAAATAAACATATTTATCACTAAAAAAACGTTAGAACACACAATATTTATATTAATAAACTTTAACATCATCCGTACCAAAAAAAAAAAACAACAAGTGTCACGCCTCGTTAAAACACACATGGGCACACTAGGAAGAAGCTCCGAGGAAAGCTCCATAAGGCACCATACAATCATGGTTCCTTCCCCGCCGCTGCAACAAATGGACTCATCCTACGCCTATAGCCGCGGAGCGCTGTGCTCCAAACTCAGTCTTGCCCCTTTGGCTCTAGTGTCAATGTCGAGTGCGATGCACGCTCTTCGCTGTTCATGCCTCGTTAAAACACACATGGGCACACTAGGAAGAAGCTCCAAGGAAAGCTCCATAAGGCACCATACAATCATGGTTCCTTCCCCGCCGCTGCCACAAATGGACTCATCCTATGCCTATAGCCGCGGAGCGCTGTGCTCCAAACTCAGTCTTGCCTCTCTGGCTCTAGTGACAACGTCGGGTGCGATGCGCGCTCTTCGCTGTTGCTTATTACTGTCATTTTTAATTGTTTGGGATATTCTGCGTTTATATAGAAGTATTTTAATAAATAACATACTGTGTGTCCCAAAAGTCCCGGAACGGTTTAATATCTTTTAAAGTAAGCCAGATATCAAAACAATATTTTGCATACCTTTTAGTACTAAAAAAAACTAATTTTTGATGTATGTGTCATTTCTGCTCCTGCCCCCAAAATTGGATTTGGGGGGGGTAGCCCCAAAATTTTAAATGTAAACCCCCATCGTGCGACTGCTTATTTTAAAGGGCTTGTAGAAAGAAACACAATGCCGCAAACCGGAGGTCGATATCATGCTCCAGTCCAAAATGGCAGCCATTCAAAAATTTAAAAATGCTGTCCGTTACTTAAAATTGAGTATTTTCTGTGTTCGGCAATTCACATTTAAATCGAATAAGAACCACCAGAACACATATTACCTACTTAAAAGATACACAAAAAATAATTTCTTGTTGTCATCATCAAGGCACAACCCTCCAAAATTGTTTTTGGGGGGTGGGGGTTTTCCAACCAATTCCAATATCAGCTCACATCGTATGACCACTCGTTTTAATATGCTGAATGAGTAAAAAAATTAAGCCAAAGCTTGTTTTAATGAATTTTTTTTTATTTCGTTATTTTTGTGGCAAATATTTGGCAAATATGTATGGGGGTTTTTCTAAAAGGTAACGCATAGACGACCCTCCGCAGGTACAGACCTTTGCCGCTGAGCCAAAGGTATATCTAAGGCGGATATATATTTGTATGTTAGTTAAATAATTTTGTAACTAACAAAATTAATTTATTTATTACAAGTAAGGTACCTTTTTTAAAATTTAGTTAAAACAAGCTTTGGCTTAATTTTTTACTCAGCAAATTAAAATGAGTGGTCATAAGATGTGAGTTGATATTGGAATTGGTTGGACAAACCCCCACCCCCCAAAGCCATTTTGGAGGGTTAAGCCTTGATGATGACAACAAGAAATTATTATTTTTGTATCTTTTAAGTAGTTAAAATGTGTTCTGGTGGTTCTTATTCGATTTAAATGTGAATTGCCGAACACAGAAAATACTCAATTTTAATTGACAAACAGCATTTTCTAATTTTTGAATGGCTGCCATTTTGGACTGGAGCATGATATCGACCTCCGGTTTGCGGCATTGTGTTTCTTTTAAGAAGCCCTTTAAAATAAGCAGTCGCATGATGGGGGTTTACATTTAAAATTTTGGGGCCACCTCCCCAAAATCCAATTTTGGGGGCAGGGGTAGAAATGACACATACATCAAAAATTAGTTTTTTTTTAGTACTAAAAGGTATGCAAAATATTGTTTTGATATCTGGCTTACTTTAAAAGATATTAAACCGTTCCGGGACTTTTGGGACACACAGTATAAAAATTTGTGGTTTTTCATAGGGGGTTCATGTGCTCATGTGCGCCTATGCACGAACCGCCACTGGGAGAGATACGTTCTAACATGGCTCCGCAATAATAATGGAAAAAGTCATGTGACGTAGTAAACAACCAGTTTTTTCTAAAAATATGGTCTTAACTAGCATTTAAAGTACTCTTCCCCACTTTTAATGTCCAAAATATAACTTCAGAGGCTGATACAATGTTGTCGCTCATTCATATAACTGTTCAAACAGTAATGAATGTAGTAAATATTCCCCGGGGTCGGCGAACAGCACGTGTAAACATTCACACGGATGCAAATTATGGCAATATATTTAAATTTAGAGAAAATAATTTTTATGCAGCTTCAAGAAAAATCAATTCAACACTAAGTGTGTGAAGAACATTTATCATTTTATTTTTACATTCCCAGTTATTTTAACTCAAAATATCAACTTGCTAAAACCCGCTATTTAAACCCGGATGCCTATTACTCTTTTATTTTTAATGATTTCGGAAAAATAAAAATTGTATATTGTGAGGAATTCATTAATTTTCATTTTGATACGTGGCTTATTGTCGTATGTTGAAAAATCTATAATATGGTTAACGTCTGGATAAGGTTCAGCGCTATGTTGTAACAGGTGAAAATCACAACAACACTCTTGTCTGCGGGAACGCATTCCGACTATAATTTTTGACCGAAAATCGAAAAGTTATACATCAAATTAAGATATACATCCTACAAAATATTACCATTTGCTACAACGATTCTAAGAAAAGTAAAAGAGTAATCACACTTAGATTAAACCGATGATTTTTAAGTGATTGTTAATTAGGTAAATGTTATTACTTAAATTCAGGGGCTGGATACTCTTACATTTTTCGAATAGTTGTAATCCAAATTGTAAGATTTTGTAGGAGTCAATTAAAATCTCTCTCTCTGCCTCCCTCCTCCCCCTTGGATCTATTATATATTTTCCCTAGCCCAAAGATTCATACACTTGGCGCATTATATCTTGACCCTTGGCCTAGTCCATTGCTGGAGCTGTCAGATATTGTTTACTGTGGATGATTTTGGACAACAAAAAATGAAAAAACTAATTTCTACAAACATCAACTGTATTTTGTTTACAAATGACAATTAAGATTTACACTGACAGCTGTTGGAAAATGCTAACATGTCAGGCTAGTACAACTTTACGTATCAGCTGTGGTCTCCTAATGAATTTCACTCAACTCCAATTGCTTCAGGTGTAAAGTGTTCTCAAGGGTCAAGATATAATGCGCCAAGTGTAAATATATATTTTTTATTTTAATTTTAGCAGTAGTAGGGTGAGAAAAAATGTACAAAAAATATGTTTTGGAGAATTGTTTTTCGAACTTCATGGTTTGAACATTATTTTAAGTTACCAGCTATTTTGTTGTAATGGAAAAATTCTTAATTAGTTGTGAATAGAAAATAAAATTAAAACTTAAAACCAAAAAGCAACCTTATAGTTTATTTTTTTAGTCTAAAGTGGTTTATTTTTATTTTACTTACACCAACTTGTGAATTCCCATTTCATTTCCACGTAAAAGTCCGGGGCCTGAAAAATAATGTCGAAAATTTATATTAAATACAGAGAGATAGCTTTATGTGATTAGATGTCATGTGATTTTATAGTAGAATTCATTTAACTATTGGGAGAGGGAGGCTAATTTACATACTTATCATTCCCCAGCTATAGGCCATTTTCTTGAAGGCAGGCGCGAACTCACAAGGAGTCTCAGAATCTCCGAAAATTCCAAAGACAAAATGTCACTATCTAGCAGACAACTAACAACTTTAAGAACAAGATCAAAACAACAACAAACCAAATTACTCTTCCAATAGGAAAAAAAATCATGACAAATATTTTACTAGTTTTTTTTAATAAAAAAAACAGGGTGGCAGCCTCTTTTTCACTTGCCTTTGCCCCTCCCACATAGACTATTGGTCTGTGCATGGACGTTATCAAGCAAAGGCAAGGAGTGAGCCGGTGCAGTACAAGGGTAAACAGTACTGCTTAAAGTATGTGACAAGCTCAAGTCTCGAAACTGCAACGCTTCGAAGCCACAGTTCCGAGGCTGAGAGCGCTACCAACTGCGCCACCGACTCACTAGACTAAAAAACCATAATGCTCTAGCCAAAGATATACATAGTAGAATTTTACAAACTAAACTCACAGGCTTTAATTTGTTTTTGTGATATACAAGCCTGTCATTAGTGAATGATAAATATAACTTCCCTCCCTGTCCCGCTTCATAGTTACATTAATTCTATAATAGAGTTTAAAATACTCTACAACAAAGGGAGAGCCTCCGGCTATCGCCGGTAAAACAATATGATAAATGTTAAAACGGTATTTTTTTACATTGTGCTAAATTTAAAAAAATCAGCTGATTTAACTGTTTAACATTTAATGTGTTATTTTACCTCTAGTTCAAAAAAATTCCCAATCAAAAGAACTTAAGATTGTCAGTTATTGCTATAGAAATAGTTCAAAAGAGGAATGGAAGTAAAAAGCCTAGGAAAGAAAAAACAAAGTCATTATTTGATATATCACATCATATTTGATAATTATTAATCATTGAGTATCTAAGAATATTGAATGCAGTGGCACATATTGAACACATTGAAAGACTGGGACTATGGTGTGTCCCGCAATCCACCTACAGTACAATCCCAATTATCGGAGCCCCAGTTATCCGAGCCCCGGTTAATCCGAGGTCGTTCTAAGCTAAAGAATATATTATTTTTACGTTCGGTCAAAACATAATAGTAACGTGATTGTCATTGGTTCTTGGGAAAGTAAATATAAATTACCTGTAACTTGTTAGTATATTCAAGTTTATAATTTAAATAACCATTCAAAGTAAGGCCTATTATTTTATGATAAAAATACTACCAATAACCTAAATTTGTGTTTTGAATGAAAATCATTAGTGGAGGAACTGACCGAGTCATCTCTGCTGGATGCAAGGCAGGAGTTCACTATCGTCGAACAATGGTGAGTTTGGCTTCCCCAAATATTGGGCGAACTATTTGTTGTATGAGGCCTTATGAGAATGACAAGAAATGAGTACATTGTACCAGTTCAATCAACACATTCGTATTTGCCTAGTTTCACCCTCCGATACTGAGCTTTCCAGTAGTGAACTCCCACCATAAACAAATGTGCGAACGAATACAGACGTTAATATGACGAATGACGATTTTCCTTGACGAAGATTATTTTGTTACTCATTGTTGTTTTTAAGTATTGATATTGTATTCAAATAGTTTTTTAACTAGAAAATCTGTTTTACTGGCCTAGATACTTTAAAACAATTATTTTACTAGCAATAAATTTCCTATTTTGGTCTCAAACCTCAAAATATAAGCAGCCTATGTATTATCCGAGATTCTTGGTATCCGCGGCAGCCTCGGTCCTGACAACCTCGGATAAACGGGAGTGTACTGTACTTGGGGGTCACGAATTGTGAATAGTTATGAGTGATGACTTGTGGATGCAGTGTTCCCTAGTGGGAATTAATATCCGCATTAGCGAATCCTACATTCATACATAAGAACAGTTTGTAAGTGAAGTTGTGAAATTGTGGTTCGGATCCAGTACCGGATTTACCACTACGCCCACTAGGTCTGGGCCTAGGGCCGCGCATGGCCAAGAATAAGCCGGCGAGAGTGGATTAGAAGGTCCAATTGGGCTTGAAAATGTAGTTAGCGACAAACAAAGAAAAAGGTCACCACTTTTTGCAAGGCTGTAGGGGCCTCAGGGGGCCGTATACAGATTTAGGCCTGGGGCCATGCCGACCGCGTAAATCCTGCACTGATCGGATCCCACGTTAAACTGCAGGTCCCCAAGTTACCATTGGCCGTTGGGCCTATTAATTAACTATCCTGTCTAAGGAACATGTCCACCTTAGTCAATAACAGGACTAGAAGATCGCGCCACAATCATTTTACCTCATCTGTCATTCATACTTGGCTTAAAATACCTACCTGGGTAGGTTGCCATTTTGAGTAGGGTAGAAGGGGGGAATTGGGTACTAGGTTTTGGAAAATGTACTCTGTAGGCTAAACTAAATTGAATGTCTTTCTAGTTTTTAATGCCTTCATATCAAGGCTTCTAATAGACATATTTTCACCAACTTTAAGACCTGCAACTTATTTAGTTCTATTTAATAAAAATAAAAATATTTTTCATACCCAATTGCCCCTAAGGGGGGAGTTGGGGACGACACCTGTAAGACATAAGAAAGCCCATATATAAAATATTGTGGAAATGCGTGTTGTTAAGAAAACATAAAGGAACATTTTTAAACAAGTTTTGTTGAACAAATAATTTTTTGACAATTTTATAGAATGTTAAACTAAATTTCGGAGAACTTTACAGTTTTTTTTAGATAAAATTAATAATAATTAATCCTTATGACCTAGGATAGTAAAAATTGTATTTTAGGTAGTTTATAAGAGGTACTTTAACATAATACAAGATTGATTTTTCCAACTTTTACAGAAAAAAATTTATAAGAGGTTAAAACTTCAAAAAAATTTGCGAAAACCTGTATGCCTACAACAATCACACACTGTTAAATTGTTAAAAAAAACTTCAATTAATGAATTCTTTTTATAAGGTAGCTTACTGTAGGCTAGGCCTCTTAATACTAGGTACCTAAGTCAATAAAATAAAAACTTCTTTTTTCATAAATCATCCATAAATGGCTGAATAACAAGAATCAAACCACTTGAGAAAGTAACCTATACATCTGAAAAGCTAATTAGGCCTAGGGGTTTCACTTTAAAACTAGTCCTTTGTCATAATCATTAAAAAAAATAGTACCCATTTTCCCGTAGGGGGGCAATTGGGTACTAAAATTTTCAACCCCTAAAAGCTACCCTTTAAAGATAATTTAAAAATTCCACAACTCTAGCAAGCTACTATTAGGATGTATACTTTGGTTTTATGAAGTGAGTGTAAATATTTTTCATAAATTAAAATTGTTATAATGTCTCTATAGTTACCCGGACAAAGTTCGTGAGGCACTTTGTAAATCGAAAAACGTAAGGGTCGGACAAATTATTTTTTAACTTGTTTATATTTAAGGATAGCAACTTTAAAAAAATGGTGGTGTAAAAAACATAACTAGCTATCTATACATATTTTTCAATCCTTCTTAACGCAAAGGGTTGATTAAATAAAAATTTTTTTAAAAAGTAGTACCCATTTACCCCCGGTACCCAATTCCCCCCTTCTACCCTAATGTATAATGTATTGCTGTGCAGTGAATAACAAAAACTATCATAGGGTAAATGGAAGCCCCAAGGTAATTAGGGTCCTCACTTCCTCACTTTTTCTATTACTGAATAAAAATTACATATTAAATAATTTTTCTCCCTAAGATGCTATCTAACTAAAGGTCGCCACTAGACAGAAACAAGATTTTGATCAAAACGTAAAAAAAAACTTAAAGGTGTGAAACCACAGTGAAGTGTCTGACCTCCTTGAGGCGCAGCAGCAGGTCGGGCACGCCGCCCACGCGGGTCGAGAGCCGCTGGAAGTCCCGGCGCTGCAGCACCAGCTCCACCAGCTCCGGGTCCCCCGTCGCCACCGCCTCCTGGATCACTGAAACCACAGGATCCACAGTCTACCGCGTTCTGTTGATAACAGTGTGAGCAGTTAGTTTACAGTGTTTTGAATGAGTCAGTTTACCTGTCCATCCCTCCTTATTTTCTGTATTGATGTTTGCCCCATGTTCCATTAGGAGTCTTGAGGACTCGAGATGCCCCAGGGTAACGGCCAACAATAACGGAGTTCTTCCTCGAGCATCTTTCTTCTCCAATTCATCCTGTAAAAGAGCATTTTGATTAAGAAATTTATGATTAAAAATATTTTTGTATACTCGATAAACTTCTAATGCAAATCGATTAGGATTTATCTACTTTGTTTAGAACTTAAATCTTATTGATTTCAGCATATATTTGCTGAATATACCTGCTGACAAAGCCATTATCAATTTTTAATAATATGCTATTTATCGAAACATAATACGTTCAGTGCCTCTGCCTCCGGATTCTGAGTGAGGGCGATAATTTAACATGACAGCATGTGCAATAATTATGTCATGAGAGCACAAACAAATCATCCAGGATGTTTGCTCTAAGCTATAAGTGCTCGATTGATAATTGCACGAGCACGTTGATAATCACATGTTTTTAACGTGGTTACTGTTGAATCATTATTGTGTGTTAAGAATCTTATAGATAGCGAGGGATATGAAGAAGCTTGGGTGTTTACAAACACAAGCGGTTGAATTTGGATTTTTAGAGGAGGGGAAAGAAATAATACAGATTATCAATTGATTCAACTTTCAATTTCTTACTTGGATACTTGGAGATTCGCCTCGTTGGCAGTTGCATGAGGCGTCGTCATAATATGGCCGTAGGCCAACATTTATAAGTTGGTGAATTTAGGCTTTAGGTTTTGGAGGGGGAAAAACGTAGGTTAGGGCTACAAAGTTCAAAAAACTCACTCAAGCTATAAAAACTATTTTGTACCAGAAAGTTTTTTAAATCCCTTTTAAATTTATTGAAGTTTTCCTGTAGCCTAATGTTAGCTGGTAAGAGTTGAAAAATCTTTAAACCGGAATATTTTGTCATTTTTTCAAACAAAGACAAGTTATGTTGAATAGAAAAGTTGTGTTTGAATCTAGTATCTTGTGTCAATCATGTGTTACATGCTAAACCAAAAACATTTACCTGTTTATTGGTTGTTATTCAAAGAGCAAAAAATAGTTTCTAATATTTACCCAAACTTTGTTTTGGTAGGCCTATAGTATTTTTTAGCTACCAGACTGGTAGCGTAATCACATGCTTCTGTTTACTTCCACGTAATCAATAATTTCCTCCCCTCCTCTAATGAAACCTCAAACTCAAGCGTCAACACGTTGCTCACCACCTATATATAAGCCAATATGACAGATAAAGTCAAGACAAATCAATTTCATTTTCTACAAAAATTGTAAACCATAACCCAACAGGCAAATTCGGTCAACATTTGGCAATTTCAGGGTTAAATTCCAAACAAGCTGATTTTTAAATGTGTACAGGTCCACATAAACATTAAAAACAAAAATAAAAAATTCTTATCAAGTATTCCTAAGCGGCGGCCCTGATCTTGAATCCTGTTTCAGCTCCTTGTTTTCTAACACACTCATTGAATTCACGAGAGAGAAACGTAATTTCCCCCGTTGCAGCAGGCCTGAAGAGCCCATTAGCGAATTTCAAAGCATAAAATCATATTTCAATCAAATATAGCGAGCTATGACATGTTTTGTAATCTCCATAAGAATGGTATGGGGAATAAGTATGCAGGTTTGCCTGCAACACATACTATGTTAAAATTGGGTGGCTTCAATCAATAAAATATTTAGTAGATCTAATCTAGAAGAAGCCATTTACCAAGTTTTAGCAAAATTTCCCCTATAGGGAAGAAGCTGTTACCGTAGTACTCATGGTAAGACCTAAGCCCGAGACCATGATAACTTTTCGTTTTGGGGCCCCCAGAAGCAAAAAACACTATTCGTTCATTTTCATAAATAAATATATATATATATATACAGTGTGTAAAAAAAGTCCGTCCCCCCTCCTTAATTTTTTTATTTGTTAAGATAAACAATTAACCTTTGGGAAATGATACTAATTCGACCAAAATTATTTTTTGACGATACCAAACATTTTGAGTGTCCCCCAAAAATGGGGGATTTTGGGGGCAACTCAAAATGTTCAAATGCAAACCCCTTTCGAGTGACCCCTCATTTTAAAGAGCATTCACAATGTAGATGAATGGTGAAAATTGGAGGTCTCTAACATGTTTCTATCAAAATTGACAGCTTGTCAAAGTTTTGAATACAACACATCCTTGAAACCTGGAGTCTAGGACATTTGGAGTTTTAATTCACCTTCGGTGACGTAAAAATGAAACGAACCTGGGAAAAATGTTATTAAATGAAAAAGTAGTTTCTTTTGGTGATACTTAAAATTTTGAGTGTCCCCCAAAAATGGGGGATTTTGGGGGCAGCTCAAAATTTTCAAATTCAAACCCCTTTGGAGTGACCCCTCATTTTAAAGAGCTTTAAAAAAATAGGCAATTGGTGGAGGTTGGAGGTCGCTAGCGTGTTTGTATCAAAATCGGCAGCTTGTCAAAGTGTCCAGGAGTCGTATTCAAAATGTTGACAAGCTGCCAATTGTGATAGAAATATGTTAGCGACCTCCAACCTCTACCAATCGCCTATTTTTTTAAAGCTCTTTAAAATGAAGGGTCACTCCAAAGGGGTTTGAATTTGAAAATTTTGAGTTGCCCCCATAATCCCTCATTTTTGTGGGACACTCAAAATTTTAAATATCACTAAAAGAGACTACTTTTTCATTTAATAACATTTTTCCCAGGCTTGTTTCATTTTTACGTCACCAAAGCTGAATTAAAACTCCAAATGTCCTAGACTCCAGGTTTCAAGGATGTGTTGTATTCAAAACTTTGACAAGCTGTCAATTTTGATAGAAACATGTTAGAGACCTCCAATTTTCACCATTCATCTACATTTTGAAAGCTCTTTAAAATGAGGGGTCACTCGAAAGGGGTTTGCATTTGAAAATTTTGAGTTGCCCCAAAATCCCACATTTTTGGGGAACACTCAAAATTTTTGGTAACGTCAAAAAATAATTTGGGTTGAATTAGTATCATTCCCCAAAGGTTAATTGTTTATCTTAACAAACAAAAATAATAAGGAGGGGGGGAAGGACTTTTTTTACACACTGTATATATGTGTCTTTAAGCACGATAACTCGCGTAAAAATGGTCCAATCTTAATGAAATTTGGCATGGATGTGTAAAGTAGTAATTATTCGGACGAGTTCGTAATTCAGCCCAATCCGACAACCGGAAGGGGGGGTAAAGGGGGGTAAACCCCCCCAAAAATGGGTTTTTTGAGTTTTTTACATAGAAAAATAAAAATTATCCAATTTTTGTTAGTCAAGACAACCTTGTCATTCACGATTGTGGTGACTCCCGTAATACTGTTTGTAAATGTGAAAACATAGAAAAGGTAAATTTGTACAAATATTTGGGTGTATTTTTTGATGAGCGACTAAAATGGAACATTCACATTCTTTATTTAAAAATAAAATTCGGAAATTTATTTTTGCTTTCAAACAAATGAATGGAATCCTAACATTTCAAGAATTAAAGATGGCATACTATGCGTATGTTCAATCATTATTGTCTTTTAGGATTATAGCATGGGGCGGTTGTTATAAGAGTATTTTAGAACCCTTAAACGTAGCACAAAAAACGATTTTAAAAATTGGTTTTGGGAAATGTAGACGTTACCCGACTGACGTTCTGTTTGCAGATGTATCTGTTCTTACTGTTCGTCAATTATATGTCAAGAGCATTTTAATTAATTTTTACAAAAATGATAGTAATATCTTTCAAAAAATCTCCCATTCTCACAACACTAGGTACTCTTTGAGAGTTGGAATCTCAGTCTTACAAATTAATTATACTTTTTCTACTACAAATTCCTTCTGTATTTCTCACATAGTTTTTCGTAATATTTGCAACTATTTTAGCAACTTACAAATTTTTGAATGTCCTTCACTCAAACTTTTTAAAATTAGAGTCAAAGAACTTCTCTTTAGTCCAGGTACGGATGAGGCCGACGTTATCATCACGGCTGATTACCGGCGCGACTGACCCTGACCCTTGTACTGTGCCCTCCCGCCGGGCGCACCTCGCTCTCCGGCTGGCCAGCATGAGTCAAGCAAACGCGGCTCTCACCTGAATTTTTGCACTGAAACTGTTGTTCCCTGGTTGTTTTTGACTCCTTAATAATTTTTTCTACTTAATGAATGAAAAGTAAAACTCTAATTTTAAGTTACAATTTTTTCCTCCTTGAATAAATTTTGTCCATTCAACTACTTTTTCCATAATAAATTAATCACGGTCTTAACTTTTTCTTTACGAAACTCAACAGCAGACGCACAGGCAGCACCTGCCTACTATGTCTGCTGGTTCCTTTTAGGCCATCAAATAGATAAATAAAGGCTACATAATGAAATGTTGTCAGTTAAAGCTGCCTGCATAAGAATATTTTTAGTTAATAAGTAACATCTATATACTTAATACAATAAGGTTTTTTCTGTTAGATCCCTTTTTCAGGCGTCCTGCTGAACAGATTTTTACGATTGAGGTGTCATTTTAAAGCTTATAATGTAGCGCACCTGCGACAGATAGTTAAAATAGGCATTTCTTTTTCGACTTCGACCCCCAAGGCTTTAATTTATTTATAGAGGGCGCTTTCAACGCTTCTGTGCTGACCAACTTGTGTTATAACGGTTTTAAAATGTGATTGTAATTTAACAGCTGATTACCTTCAGATGGATTTTTAACTTAAGACAGATTGTAAACAAAATTGATAGTCTATATTTATGTTAATTCTTGAATATTTTTTGAATGTAGCTTAATTGAGGAGGGAAAATCATTCTTTATGGTACAGAAAGAAGTAGGAGGCAAAGAGAAAACCGAGTCGATGGGATTAGGGAAAAAACATACGTACTGTAACGTTCGACAAGATCAGAGGGACATAGACTGATAGAACATCCGAGGGACACTGCACCACCTATCTACTTGCCGCGACTAAAAGATGATGTGAGGGCAAGATGAGTAGGCGAAGAAAGACTTCCTGTATACTACTGCTGTGCCAGAAGACAAATTAAAATACATAGTGATGGGGTGATGAACAGTGTTTGTGTTTTGTTAAGCTAAGCTTTTATTTATTTAGGCGAGACTTTTAAATTTCACTTAAAATGTTAGCCTACAATTTCTTCTTATCGTAGGCGAGTTTTTCACAAACGGAAATAATATTAAAATGCGCAATTCGCGCATGGCCCCCCTAGGTATTAAGCCATATTGTAATCAAAAATAGATTGCCCGCAACTGTAAAACAGATCCGATCTAGCTTAAGAAAATGAATTTTGGCTACTTTTGTCAGTAATTGTAGCAAAATTGAGGCAGGTAATAATAATCATTCTTTATGGTAAAGATCCACGATCCACGCATAATAAATATATTTTAAATTGAACCCTGAAACAGAGAAAAAGAAGGCATATAGAGAAAAACGAGTCGACGAGATTAGAGGAAAATATGCATAACCTTCGGCAAGATCAGAGAACTGCTGAGAGACAAAAACTAATTGAAAATCAGAAAAAAATATTGGAATGCGCAGTTTGCAAATGGGCCCCATAGCAATATCCTACTTATGTGCGAGAAGGCGACCAAATTAAAAAAATATAGTGCTTAGGTGATGAAAAGTGTGTGTGTGTTTTGTTCATTTAGGCCTTAGTTTATTCAGGTCAGATCTTTAAATTTCAATTGAAAAGGTTAATTTGATTAATAGAGGTGAGTTAAAGCCATATCCAATTTATTCTAACTGTAGGTGAGTTTTCCAAAAACAGAAATAATATTCAAATGCGCAATTTGCGCATGGGCTTCCTAGTTTCATTTAATTGTACTGTGAAGTAGCTTAAGTTCTTTATGGAATAAACAATGCTTTTCATTCATTCATTCACCATTGAATTCAGCTCAAAAAAACAAACATTTTAGTATTTTGAATCACTGCTCTATGTCTATTGGTTACCGAGATATTGAAAGTGGTAAACACAGTACGTTGTCCCAATGTTAACCTTATGGGAAAAAGTAAAATACTATATCTCGCTTATTTCTCAACACATCTTGATAAAACTTGGTAAGTGGCTTCTTCTAGTTCAGACCTACTAAATATTGAATTAAAACCACCCAGTTTTAATATACCCGTAGCAGCAAACCTGCATGCTCATTCCCCATGTTATTCTTATGGAACTTTCAAAAACCTGTAAAATCTCGCTATGTTGGATTGAAATATGTTGTTTTCTACTGGAAATTCGCTGAGTATGCAGGTCTGCTGCAACGGGGGGTATTATCAATGTGTAAAGAAATAAGAAAGATACACAATTGTTTTTATTAGCGAATTTCCCCTATAGGGAAGAAGCTATTACCGTAGGTCTCATGGTAAGACCTAAGCCCGAGACCATGATAACTTTTCGTTTTGGGGCCACCAGAAGCAAAAAACACCATTCGTTCGAATTTTTATATATATATCTATCTATCTATCTATCTATCTATATATATATATGTGTCTGTAAGCACGATAGCGGCCGTAAATATGGTCCGATCTTAATGCAATTTGGTACAGACATGTAAAGTGGTAATCGATTGGACGAGTTCGTGATCCAGCCCGATCGGACCATCGGAAGGAGGGGTAAAGGGGAATAAACCCCCCCAAAAATGGGTTTTTTGAGTTTTTTACATAGAAAAATAAAATTAATCAAATTTGTGTTGGCACCATTGAATTCAGCTCAAAAAAAGAAACAATTTAGTATCTTGAATCATTGCTCTATCTCCATTGGTTACCGAGATATTGAAAGTGGTAAACACAGTACGTTGTCCCAATGTTAACCTTATGGGGAATAAGTAAAATTCTATATCTCGCTTATTTCTCAACATATCTTAATAAAACTTGGTTTGTGGCTTCATCTAGATGATATCTAATGTATTTTAGTCTAAAACCCCCGAAATTTCCATTTTTGAAGCAGCAAACCTGCATAATCATTTCCCATGTTATTCTTATGGGAAATAAAAAAAATCTATATCTTCCTTATTTTTTAAAAATTTCTTGATAAAACTTGGTATACGGCTTCTTCTAGTCAAGATTTACTAAATAATGAATTAAAACCAACCAGTTTTAACATACCTGATGCAGCAAACCTGCATACTCATTCCCCATGTTATTCTTATAGAGATTACAAAAACATGTCAAATATCGCTATGTTGGATTGAATTATGTTCTTTTGCACTTGAAATTCGCTTAGTATGCAGGTCTGCTGCAACGGGTGTATTTCCAATAAGAGCAGTAAGCAGAGAACGAGTAAGCAGGTTTGCTACCAAGAAAATGTGAATATCGGGGATTTTAGACTAACATAGATGGAGCCACAAACCAAGTTATATTAAAATGTGTTTAGAAATAAGCGAGTTATAAAATTTTACTTATTTCCCTTTAGCATAACATAGGTATAATGTACTGTGTTTACAACTTTGGATGTCTCAGTAACCAATGGACTTGTAGAGCATTGATTCAAAATACTAAACTGTTTGTTTTTTGGGGTGAATTCAATGGTGCCAACAAAAATTTGATTATATTTATTTTTTTAATATAAAAATGCAAAAAACCCATTTTTGGGGGGTGCATCCCCTTTTCCCCCTTCCGGTGGTCCGATCGGGCTGGTTTACAAATTTGTCCAATTGATTACCTCCTCTTAACATGTTTGTAACAAATTTCAAAAAGATCGGACCATTTTTATGGCCGCTATCGTGCTAACAGACAAATAAAAAATAAATAAATGTAAATGTAAGTAAATAAATGTATGGACATTTCATTTCGAGTATACGTAGGCCTACATCCACTAGAAACGGAGTTTCCAAAATTAAAATTTTAGAGGGTTTGCTTAGGTGACGGGCATTTCAATTCCAAAGAATTTAATATTACTACGACAGTTTTGCCTGATCAATAGCTGAGTGACAAGATTATTAATGTGAAAAAGAAACGTTTGGGAAATAAGTTTTTGGCCAAGGCATTTACCGTCTACTTTTTCTTGCAGTTGTCAGTCTTTTAGCGAATTTCCCCTATAGGGAAGAAGCTGTTACCGTAGTACTCATGGAAAGACCTAAGCCTGAGACCATGATAACTTTTCGTTTTGGGGCTCCCAGAAGCAAAAAAGACTATTTGTTCATTTTCATAGATATATATATATATATATATATATACATACATATATACATATATATATTTATATATATGTGTGTGTGTGTGTGTGTGTGTGTGTGTGTCTTTAAGCACGATAACTCGCGTAAAAATGGTCCGATCTTAATAAAATTTGGCACGGACATGTAAAGTAGTAATTATTCGGACGAGTTTGTAAACCAGCCCAATCGGACTACCGGAAGAGGGGGTAAAGGGGGATAAACCCCCAAAAACGGGTTTTTTGAGTTTTTTACATATAAAAATAAATACCCCCGTTGCAGCAGACCTGCATACTCAGCGAATTTCCAGTACAAAACAACATATTTCAATCCAACATAGCGAGATTTTACAGGTTTTTGAAAGCTCCATAAGAATAACATGGGGAATGAGTATGCAGGTTTGCTGCTACGGGTATATTAAAACTGGGTGGTTTTAATTCCATATTTAGTAGATCTGAACTAGAAGAAGCCACTTACCAAGTTTTATCAAGATGTGTTGAGAAATAAGCGAGATATAGAATTTTACTTATTTCCCATAAGGTTAACATTGGGACAACGTACTGTGTTTACCACTTTCAATATCTCGGTAACCAATGGACATAGAGCAGTGATTCAAGATACTAAATTGTTTGTTTTTTTGAGCTGAATTCAATGGTGCCAACAAAAATTGGTTTATTTGTATTTTTCCATGTAAAAAACTCAAAAAACCCATTTTTGGGGGGGTTTACCCCCCTTTACCCCCCCTTCCGGTAGTCAGATTGGGCTGGATTACGAACTCGTCCGAATAATTACTACTTTACATATCCATGCCAAATTTCATTAAGATTGGACCATTTTTACGTGAGTTATCGTGCTTAAAGACACATAGATATATATATATTTATGAAAATGAACGAATAGTGTTTTTTGCTTCTGGGGGCCCAAAAACGAAAAGTTATCATGGTCTCGGGCTCAGGTCTTACCATGAGTACGACGGTAACAGCTTCTTCCCTATAGGGGAAATTCGCTAAAATTATCCAATTTTTTTTAGCACCACTGAATTCAGCTCAAAAAAGCAAACAATTTAGTAACGTGAATCACTGCTCTATGTCCACTGGTTACCAAGATATTGAAAGTGGTAAACACAGTACGTTGTCCCAATGTTAACCTTATGGGAAATAAGTAAAATTCTATATCTCGCTTATTTCTCAACATATCTTGATAAAATTTGGTAAATGGCTTCTTCTAGTTCAGATCTACTAAATATTGAATTAAAACCACACAGTTTTAATATACCCGTAGCATATTAAAACTGATGAGCGATTTGGAATTCGCTGAGTATGCAGGTCTGCTGCAACCAGTGGCGGCCGGCCCATAAGGACTCTCGGACGCCGCCCCCCCAGAGGATTTTCAAACATACTGAATTAAATTGGTTTACATATGTATCCGATAAATGTGTAAAAAACTACTAATTTTAATTATACTGACCATTAATGATAAATTAATTTCAACTATATGCATCGAAATATGTTGCGAAAGTATTTATGCCTCAACTGCTATTGCGCGTATACATCGCGGACGCTGGCCGTAGCGTCTCAATCCTAATGCATGCTATCTTATGGAAAATCATACAGACGGTCGTGAGGGTGCTCTGACGTCACTGCCATGTTGTGATATAGCGAGTCTCGGGCAGCGTCCGAAGATGCGCGCGCACATCAGTAATCAGTGCAGCCACCACGACTTTTTAGGGCAATAAGAAATTGAACCTTTGCTGCCGTTATGATTGCACGATTCATGTTGGCGAACCTGTAGTTATTCTTTTTAGTAACCATAGCAACCCGCCAATCTCTGTAACCTAAACGGTGGGGCCGAGGCATGGAAGCTGAGTGAGGTTATTTGTTTACATGGTGTGTTTCATCCAATGAGTTGGTAATCAGCAATGGTGATAAGTGATTGTTATTATTTTAATAGTGAATACAGCTGATATTGGTAATATTACAGACCATGAAATGTGAATAGCAATCGAAGGTAGGTGAAATACACAAAATCCGCAATATACTCTTTGTAGTTAGTAGTGAGTCCTCCTGTTCATTTAACCCACCAGCCGCCACTGGCTGCAACGGGGATATTTTTTTAAATGTGCTAAATTCAGATTGATGATAATCGAAAACCTGCCCTTAGAGTTTTTTTTGTTTTATTTCCCAGGTTATCTCTCATTCTCTGTATTGGCAAATGGGAGGAAGCTGATTCATAATTATTGGGGAAATGTTTTTAGAGGAAACGTTACACCGTCTCATTAAAATCTAGGCTGGAATTACCAGCTGCACCTTGAGAGTATGATTGCACGCCCATGGCCCATGACCCAAGTAAGTTGATTTGTTTATTATTCCTAAAAATTGTACATGGCATTATGTGATTTTATTAAAATCAGTTATCCTTTCCGCAGGCGAAGCTGTGGGTATATCTGCTGCTCACAAATTTTTTCCATTGAGTTACTTTACACCCTCATTTATGTTTTTACTTATGGATAAGTAGTGCCTGTGAAACTTGTTTTGGAATAAAACACAGATAATTTTTTTACAGGTGGATCTGTCTGTCAGATGAAGTTATGGAAGCATGTCTCCTCTGTTTTATATTGGATGGATTTTAGGACAGAATCAATTTGAAAAAAAATGTACAGGACTGTTATTAGCAAGGTTTTGTTTAAGCTATGATACAAGTGAATTGATAATTTAAAACAAAAATTAATACAAACTAGTAGCAAATATTAATCATCCATTTGCCTAAATCGTTGCTACTTACAAAATAGAATAGAAATCAAAAATAATTGTGTGAGATTTAACCCCAATGTATCATTTAATTTTTTGATAAATATAGTATTAAGGGCAATTTGTTTTTAAGGGGGGCCCATGTTAAATTTTGCCCCAGGCGTGGCCACGAGGCGGCCCTGCCTGGCTGGCAAGGCTGGTGCTTTTCATTCCTCCAAAGTCTAATGTCTAAAGTCGAAGGTTTTAAACTGCTGGAATTATACTCAAATACTCAACTACTGCCCAATTTGATTAAAGTGTCAATTTACTAAGGATTTTTAAGAAAATTCCATAAATACAGCAGGGGTGTGTTGTCCCCTAGTATAGGACTTCACCCGCTTTGGCGTAAATTTTGAATAGGAAATCTGCATGTATTCCTTATAGAAAGAGAATTAAAATGAAAAACATTCAGAAAATTAATAATATTAGCAGTAGGCCTATTGTTGGATAGGTCATATATATGAAAATGTTTTTTCGTCATACTGCTGCGAAAACGACTGTTTTCGATACATGCGTTGCAGGGCGAAATTAGCTCTTTTCTACCCTAGGGAGGGAAAGAGTCAGCTGATGTTGAGGACGTCAGCTGTTCATTTATGATGCACTAAAACTGCAAACTTGTGTAAGTCAGCTATCGATTGCATCGAGAGGGGTTATCGATTATTATTATCAATCCATTTCATTGTTGCATTGTTGTCGGTTTAATCAATTTGTGCAACTCACTCATTCCACCAATCGATTATTAAATGTGTTCGATACATCGATAGTGGTTCATTGTTGTCAATCTAACCTAACACAAAATGAAAGAGACAATCAGCTGATTGTTTTAAATAGCAAGAACAAGATGGAAGCATCTTTGGGAGATATCTTTTAAGGTAATAAGATTGGCTTTCTTAAGTAGTTAACATGTTGTATTGAGCGATATAACGAAAAATATAGTTCATTACACGGGTCAAGAGGCTGAATAATTATTTAATTTTGCCTCAGTGAGAAGATAAGCTGAGCGATAACGATATTAGCGGTAAGTCTGATCCATGATACACAACAGTAGATTAAAACATTCATTGTTGCAATCAATAGTACACAGCTTTTGATATATCAATTGTTATCATCGGCTGACATAACATCAAAACAATTCACAGATAATCAGCTGATTTTATAATGCAAGAACAAAATGGAAATAAATCTTTCGTCTGTAAAACCTTTGTTTTTTAAGAAGTTAGTTCAATATTTTATGCAGTATGATGAAAAATATAGTTCATAACACGGGTATAAAGTGGCTTTTCGTTACTCGCTCAAATTACGATCTCGCCTGGCGGCTCGGTTCTAGACCTTGAGCTCATACGAAAAGCGTCACTTTCGCCCCTTGTAATGAAATATACTAAATCACCTTATTGGAAAAGTTATCCTCTTCAAAAAAGCAACTTACACTTTTTGCTTAACTCTTACGGTTTCCGTACATGTAAATTGAATTAATGTGTGGAAAAACAAGGACAGAAAATGGGTTTTCCTTACAAAATGTCAGGGTTGGACCTGTTACATTACCTCAAAAGGCACCAGGACTTTTATATTGATTAACAATAAAACTGTAGACTAAAAAAACAATTGTTAGGGGTTTAGCTTAGAAAAAAATTGATTATCTGACCCTATAACTCACTAAAAATCACAATATCTTATCACACATTGTGAGATAAAAATTAATTAGGCCTAATAGTCCAGTCAATCTGTTCCTGAAAAGAGGCGATAGGAGAAAAAATTAGGAAAAAGCTGAATTTTTCACCATCGACTACTACTGTATAGACAAGCTTCTAGCCAAAAGTCCCCACCCCTACCCCTCTTGCTTCCCCCCTACAGCCCCTTGTTGTTCTTTAAGTTTAAAAAATGCAGTATTTTGTAAAAATGACGATACCTCAGAAATTATTTGAAATATCTCTTACAATTTGTTGTTTTTGGATTCCTTATAAAAAGCTCTAAAAATAATGTTATATAGTGTTTTACGATTGGTTTACTCCTTCTACGTCTATTTCCTGTTTAATTTGGAAAAAAATCATTTTCCTTCATTTTTAACCTAAAATATTTATATATCGCTTAATAATAATGTTCACACAACCTCCATTAGAAAGCTCTTTAAGACTAAATATTTTCTCCTGTTTATAAGCTTTAAAATGATAGCATACTTGACTTATTTTTCTCACATAATGCCCTGCTAATACAAGCAAAACATGTTTTACAGCGCCTGCCATGGCCGCGCGCCACGCCAACGAAGTTTATTCAACCTGGGGTTTTAAGGGGAGCGGAAAATAGGAAAAAGCTGAATTTTTCACCATTGACTACTATCGTATAGACAAGCTTCTAGCCAAAAGTCCCCACCCCTACCCCTCTTGCTTCCCCCTCTTAAGCCCCCAATATTTTCCAAGTATAATAAATGCAGTATTTTGCTAAACTGCTTATAGCCCAGAAACCCTTTGAGATAGGCTATGTCTTATAATTTGTTGTTTTTAGATTTATAATAAAAAAATGTCATATAGTGTTTTACGACTAATTGACTCCTTCTATGTCTATTTTCTTTATTAAATTTAAAAAAAATTCCTTCATTTTGCAGCAATACATTTATATTTTGCCTAAAAACAAGGCTCAAATCACTCCCGTTATGAAACTGTTTTGCACTAGATATTTTCTCCTTTTTATAAGCTTTGAAATGATATCATACTTGGCTTGCTTTTCTCACCCTGCTAATACAAGTAAAACATGTTTTACAGCGCCTGCCACGGCCGCGCGCTAGGCCATCGAAGTTTATTCAACCTGGGGTTTTAAGGGGAGGGAAAAATAGGAAAAAGCTGAATTTTTCACCATTAACTACTACTATATAGACAAGCTTCTAGCCAAAAGTCCTCACTCCTAACCCCTTTGCTTCCCCCCCATATTTTCCAAGTACTGTATAATAAATGCAGTATTTTACTAAATAGTCCAGGCAATGATAAGATATAGAGGGAATTTTTTGGGACACGATTTTCGACTTTGCAGCTTTGTTTGGACCAGTTAGGAGGTGAACATATCAAAAGTCTCCGTCCGTAGCCCTTGAGTGGGGGAGGGAGGGGGTCTGAATGTACCATTTTTTTGTTTTTCCCTAAATATTTCGAAAACTATCAACTTTGTTTTTAATATATTAAATTATATTAAAAACATATAATGATTCCTTGAAAAATGACTTTTTTGTGAGCTCGCAAACACCTTTATTTTAGTCAAATTTTTATGATTGAGGTGTCAAATTACTGGAAATTCTGTCAATATTTCCTGAATGCTGCTCATTTTCCTTTAGGTTAAAAAGCGTTGTCCCATTGGGCATGTATGTTACCCACAAATTTACATGTATTTCTTATGGAAGGGATATTTAATTTGTTAAATATTAATAAAATTAATGCTTACCTTGTAAATGGTTGGACCAAAATAGACATATTATATACTTATCTTACAGGAAATTTGATTTTCATTAATTTTAAAATTTAATAGGAAATACTAAAAGTTGATAGTGTTCAAGATATTTAGTGAAAACCAAAAAATTGTACTTTCAGACCCTCTCCCTCTCCCCGCTCAAGGTTAACGGACAGGGACTTTTGATATGATCACCTCCTAACTAGTCCAAACAAAGCTGCAAAGTCAAAAATTGTGTTCCAAAAGATTCCCTCTATATCTTTTCGTTACCTGGACTATTTAGCAAAATACTGCATTTAATATACTTGGAAAATATGGGGTTGAATGTAGAGGGGTAAGCAAGGGGGGTAGGGGTGGGGACTTTTGGCTAGATGCTTGTCTATATTGTAGTAGTTGATAGTGAAAAATTCAGCTTTTTCCAATTTTCCCCTCCCCTTAAATTCCAGGTTGAATAAACTTCGATGGCGTGGCGCGCGGCCGCGGTAGGCGCTGTAAAACATGTTTTATTTGTATTCGCAAGGCAATATGTGAGAAAAGGAAGCCAAGTATGATATAATTTCAAAGCTTGTAAACAGGAGAAAATATTTAGTGCAAAATAGTTTCATAACGGAAGTTATTTCAGCCTTATTATTCGGCCAAAAATAAGTATATTGGTGCAAAATGAAGGGAAATGCTATTTTTCCAATTATACAAGAAAATAGACGTAGAAGGAGTAAAATTAATCGTAAAACACTACATTACATTATTTTTGGAATATTTTATGTGAAATCCGGAAAAAATAAAATATAAGAGATATCTCAAATAGTTTCTAAGATACAAGCATTTTAGCAAAATCCTGCATTTATTATACTTGGAAAATATGGGAGGGGCTGTAGGCGGGGAAGCAAGAGGGGTAGGGGAGGGGACTTTTGACTAAAAGCTTGTCTATATGGTGGTAGTCGATGGTGAAAAAGTCAGCTTTTTCCTATTTTCCCCTCCCCTAAAAACCCCAGGTTGAATGAACTTTGATGGCGTGGCGCGCGGCCGCGGAAGGCGCTGTAAAACATGTTTTACTTGTATTAGCCGGGCATTATATGAGAAAAGCAAGCCAAGTATGATATCATTTTAAAGCTTATACACAGTAGAAAATATTCAGAGTAAACAGAAGTGATTTGAGCTTTTTTATTAGGCGAAATATAAATATATTTGGTTTAAAATAAAGGAAAATGCTTCTTTTCCAAATTAAACAGGTAAATAGACAGTGAAGGAGTAAACTAATCGTAAAACACTAAATGACATAACTTTTAGATTATTTTATGAGAAATCTGAAAATAACAAAATATAGGAGATATCTCAAACGGTTCCTAAGATATAAGCAGTTTAGCAAAACACTGCAATCAATATACTTGGAAAATATGGGGGGGGCTGTAGGGGGGGAAGCAAGGGGGGTAGGGGTGGGGACTTTTGGCTAGAAGCTTGTCTATATGGTAGTAGTCGATGGGAAAAAATTCAGCCATTTCCTAATTTTTTCCCCTAAAAACCCCAGATTGACTGGACTATAATTACTAACAGTACAGTTCATGCATTATATCTACGGCTATGGCAGAGTTAGCCTGTTGCAAGGCACGGGGAGCGAGAGGGGGCACATTTTTGAAAATATTGTTGTACAGCCCCGTTGTTTGTCAAACATTGTGTTTACCAATAACATATGTTGAAAATATTATATTTTATGGTTAGTGGCATAGTAACCATAGCCGGAGATAAAATGCGCGAACTGTACCTGGTAGACCAAGCCTTACTTAGTGTTTTTTATTATTTACCAGTTCATCCTATTACTATAAAACAATTTGATAATAATTATGAATACATTGTTTATTACTCCATGCAATCTTTGTCCCACACGCTGTATTTTTCCTAGATGGCTTCAAACCAGTTATGATTTGCCTCCTTTATTTGTTTACACTCTCCTTGTTTATCCTATATATATGAGCGGTGTTATCTTGTATGTATGCTTGCTTGCTTAGTTACCTACTTGTTTGTCTGAAAATAAGTCATTCATGACTCAAAACGTGTTCTATGTAAATTAAATGGCCAGAGAAAATCTAATAAACGTAATAAAATTAATTTTAAAGTTGTAAAATTTATACAATGGCCTTATGAGTTGCCATGATAGCAACGAAATAAACAAGGAAATCGTAAACAAATACATTAATCATAACAGCTGCTTGAAAACTAAAGCCTTGTTGTTGTTGTTGTTGTTGTTGATACAGATCTCTGGGGGTTGCCCAGCTAATGTATCAATGAGGAAAGGCAGAAAAAAGAAAGAAAAAAAATCAAAAACAGAAAAACAAAACAAAAATAGGGGAATTGGGAGGATAATGTAGGACGTAGTAAGTCCATACATCAGGAGAGGTTTGTTTGAAGGGTACAGGAAAGAAGATAAAAGGAAAGGCTGGGTTGCAAGGTGTTGAGGGCAAGGTTTTTCTGTGAGCATCTTCCTCCACCAAGCCCTATGTTTGTTTGTTCCCACCCAGTGAATTGTTGTTTGTCCTTTACCAGCCGTTGTTAGTTTCTCCCAACATTTTTTGTTTTCCCCACTCGAATCAACATGTCTGAAGTTTTGAGTTTTGGAGCCATGCATTTGAGTGAGCGATTGTGCATGCACGGTTGTGGGTGTGTTTGTGATGTATGGGTGATTCAGTGGTCTGTGTGTTGATTTTTTTGGGGGGGGAGGGGGGAATTTTGAAATTTTGCTCTTTCAGGGTTGGGTTTGGTGTTTGTGCGAGTGTTGTGATGCCTGTCCTAATTCGGTTCGATTTGAGTGTCATTTCTTTGAAAATGTTTTCTGTCATGTCTGCGTTGCCCAAGACTCAGACTGTTTTCTGTGAGTCCGAAGCAAGAGTTTGTGCATGTTTCTCCCTTTTTTTGGCAATTTGCACGCAATTCGGGGGGTTTTTGGAACAAGGATTTGTGCATGCAAATGAACTAACATGCATGACTGGAAGAGATTGTTGATTGATTTGGTTTCATTTTTTTTCTGGATTTTGTTTTCATTTGATTTGGGGTTCGCTATTTTGGAGATGATTTCTGCTTCTTTGGTCTGCTGTGATCAAGGAATTTTTTTTGTGTTGTTTTCCCCTTTTGCCTTTGGACAGAGAAAGAAGATGATAGTGACTGGAATGTTAGTTTTGATTCAACCAAAGATTTCAAAAGAGTTCCCAAAAGTGCTGTTTCCTGGCCTAAAAACATACAATTGTTTGGGAACTACTTAAGTGCATCCTCGGCCAAATACTTCTTGCAATTCACCAGCAGCATAGTTTGGGCGAATGAACAAGCAGGTAGGTGGGTGCAGGCCAGTGTGTATTCTCCATCAGGGTCAGTACATGAAACAGAAAGACAGGTATTAGACATCTGTATTGGTGAGATTTCACGCCTTTAGCTAGGCACCTGGCTGTGCAATGGTGCCATACCCACCCCCGGTTGAGTGCGCCACCACTCGGGCCCAGCGCTGTGGGGGGCTACTGCTTGAAAACTAAAGCCTTAAAGAATAAATGGTATCAGGAAACTGACATATACTTTCTCCCTTCAAGTCATTTAAAACCAGAAAACATATTATTTAATGAATTAAAACAAATTAACAATTAATTATCACACGAATATATACCAAATGTTATCAAAATCGGTTAGTAAATAATGGAGATATCGGTTTTTAAATATTTGCCATAAGAATGACATTGGGCAACGTACTGCGTTTACCGCCAAACTAAAATATCAATTATCTCCGCAACCAGTTGACGTAAACTAATGATTCAAAATACTGCATTATTTAGTTTTTCAAGTCAAATTTAATGGTTGCAAGTATATTTACTTTGGAGGTTACAGATTTTGTGAAATTAAAAAAATATGAATTTTTTAACACTTAAACCCTCTTAACTTCTGAACCTAAAGTTTTACAGACATGCGGGTGGTGTCATTTTGTTTGTCATCGTAAGCACTAAAAACCATGAAATTTTTATCAAAATCGTTAGAGCCGTTTTTGAGAAATCTTGATTTTTGCCATTTTTTATGGGTTTTTAGGGGGAAATACCCTTAAAAATCAAAAATTCAAAAAATGAAAAATACGCCTGGAGATACCACGGCTTTATACCTACATGCCAAATTTCATGAAAATCGGACCACTGGTGTCGTCTCTAGCTTTGTTTACATCCACACAGACACACATACATCCACACACACACACACACACACACACACACACACACACACACTGACAGACAGACAGACACCACGCCAAAAACCACTTTTTTGGGTTTAGGGAGCACTAAAACGAATATATCCACTAAGAACTCAAATTCGAAAATTTTGACGAAAACAATACTTTCTCCATATACTATGTATAGGGGGGGGAAAGTAAAAATGCATCGCATGTGATAAAGATTGCATGGAGTAATAATTAAGTGATTAATAAATTTATTATCTAATTGTTTTATAATAATTGGATTAACTGTTAATAATCACATAATACCAAGCAAGGCTCAACTCATAAGGCCAAAATTAAAAATTGCACAAGTGCAATTAAAAAAAAAACAATAACAATTCAATTTTTTTCATTGTATAAGTTAAAAATTCATTTTATTACATTTTTAAGTTTTCTCTGGCTATGGGTAATCTGCACAGAACAAGTTTTTGAGTCATAAATTATTTATTTCCATACTTTAAAGGGAATCCTCGGAAAGTTTTTTTTGAGATAATTGTGCAAGCAAGGACACAAGATAAAATTGCTCATTTAAGAGTATAGGATAATCCACATCCACAAAGAACTGCCATAAATCAACAGTTGATAACAGTTTGTACTTATACTGTTAAAAAATCATAGAAACATTCCCTTGGTACTATGCAACCCTAAAAAGAGGAAGACAGAGTATAGCTGTGCTAATCACATTTCTCCATGCAATTAGATTCCTATGAAATGTCAGTGAAGCCCACCAACACCTGAAGCCATGCGAACCCTCCCCCCCCCCTTGACCCCTGACATTTAAATACTTGTCGACCGACTCCTTCAAGTCTTGATTTTATCACTATTATGAAATTTTACTTAGAATCACAGTATCATAAAAATTCTATTAACTTTTTCACGGTAAACATATATTATTAACAAAACCTCAAAAATTATAGGGCGTCTCCAAACTCTCTACCAATACTTTTTGATATTGTTCCTGGACTATATACAATTAAGAATATTATATTCAAAATTTTGAGATCTCAACATTTATTCAAAAGCAGCCGTCAAAATGAAAAGAAATAAATTCCTCAAATTATGCAATTTTTATTTTTTTGATATATGAAATACAAGAGCAATTGGCATCCTAATTTTAAGAGTGGGTTTTGGATAGTGGATATTTTGAACTAAAATAACTTGGAATATAAAAATAAAATAAAAAATATCTATGTCACAAACCCAGTGTTAAATTTATTTTTCTTTAATAAAAGATGCAATAAAATTATTTTTTCTAAATGAAAATAACAAGCAGCCTCGTAATTGTTTACACATGCAGATCGCCTACCTCACGGAGGAATATTACTGCATTCATCAGAGTTTAGAAATACGGTAGTTCTATTCAGCAGACTTGTATCTACTCCTGACCGCCGGCACCACAAAAGACGAAAGAGAACAAAATATATCTCCTCAGAACTCTAAAACAACATGTTCCAAAAGACTGCCTGAAGACTCCTTATCTGGCTTTTTTTTCAAGAGCATAGTTTGTTTGGGCTATGGCTCTGAGGCGGTGCTGCTGGGGTCAAGAGGGTCCTGCTCCTTCAGAAGAAAGATGACACATTATTGCTGGAGCTAAGTATTTGGGTCATTGTAAACAGCTGAATCTCTTATAATCATAGTGTATAGTCTGTTCATTTTTCAATCTCTTTTGTGTGTGAAGAAGGAACAGGGCACTCTTACCACAACACCAGAAGAAGAGCAGATTTCAACCTGCCTTTCGTTAGGTTAAGTAAAGTGGGCACAGGTAATTACAGTTAAGCAACACCACTGTAACTACATTGTATAAGAATGTTTTATCACCTTCATTGTACCGCAAAAGAGGGAGTGAAAAAACTGCTATTGGCACATTCAATCTATTCGGTCCATGATTTTTTTGAAATTCCCATGTAAGTATGTTTTTTTTATTTATGTGTGACCTGAGTGGTTTTATTTGCCTTCTGTGCATGGTTTGTTCCAGTTATGCAAAAACACATGGTTTGTATGTTTGCTTGCTAAAATAAGTTATAATAAGAAGGTAAAGTAGGAGTCTCCGAAGTTGGCCAAAGCATGTACTAATCATCTCATCAAAAATATTTATACAAGTCACACTGAAAACATTGTTGGTTAAACATGGTATTCGTTTACATTTTCTTCGAACTCTCAAATTGCCACGTTGTGTTTGTACACAATATAGTTTTGTTGTCATTCGTAGTAATCATTTAGGTTACCTATAGAATGTTTACAATATCACCTAACTTATTTTTAGATTTTTTATTTTCATTCAACCTTTTTATATAAGCCTAGCTAAAGAGTTTAATATGATTATATTTCTTGATTTGAATTTATTTTAATTTGTTTAGTGCTTGATTATTTTTCCAGACCAATTTTATTTACTTCTATTTATATTTTATTTAATTCCAGGCCTATACATGTCTCACTTCTCCGTGATAATCCACACTTAGGTTAATTTGAAAAAGCCTATCAGTAATTTTTTAAGTTGCGCAAGAGAACTTCCAGCTGCAATATTGCATCAGAACTTACCCTTTACTGCAAGTGCTAAACTAACACAAATGTGGTACGAGTTTCAACTGATCTTCTGCTGTTCATTTCTATAGCAGACAATACAACATCTGATTTCAAAGAAAACAAAATCGAAGGGTACTGGTAGATGAATTTCGATCGGGGTTTGTTGGGTAACTCGACAACCGATTCCATCATTTATTGCCGATTGTTTTTTTACTCAATGGAAATTTACCTAGGCCTATAGATAATAATTGCACAAGATGGCGGATCATAAGAAATAATAGGCCTAACGTGAATTGCTCAGTCAATTTATTTTAGTAACGTTTAGTTTTTGGCTAGTCCTAGCTTTTATCATCTTAAATAGTGTTATAAAGTTTTATTATATTTAGGTTGGGTATGTTTTATTAAGTGTGAGATAACCGAATAACATATAATAATTGACAATGGTTTCAGTCAGGGGCGGACTGGCCATGAGGGCATTCGGGCAAATGCCAGAAGGGCCGGCCTCTTTAGGCATTGCTTTAGGTCAGAAAAGGACCGGTAGATTGAAAAAAGTGAGCCTAAACCAAAATAAAAATCAGCCTCTTTTGTTACTGAGCTGAGGCCGGCCCTTGTGGAGCTATGTGGCCGATGGCCTATCCAATGAATTGTTCAATAAAATTTACTGTGAGAGAGAGGCCGCAGCACCAGTGCCAGAATTACGGCCGCCACGGCCCTAAGCCAGATTACTGTGCGGCCCCCTTGAGCATTCGACGGCCTTGTGAAGAGGTAGGCCTTTTATTGGCTTAAAGTTTTGCAATTATGGCTTAAAATAATATTATATTCACTAAAAATACCTTATTTCCAACCGTTGCGGCCCCTAACGGGCGCTCGGCCCTAAGCCTGGGCTTTAATGTGATCTGCCATTCATACTTGGCTTAAAATACCTACCTGGGTAGGTAGCCATTTCAAGCAATGTATAATGTATGTTGCTTAGTTAATTTATGTTATTGAAGTATAATTTTAGTTTTTGGTTTAGTGTATTATATTTAGTTTTGTTTAAAATCGCTTCATTAATATTAAGGTATGTTTTATTGATAGTGAAATAATCGATAATAAACTTGACCTTAATTTCGGTTATTGGTGGTTATCGATGTGTACTGATGGTTGTCGGAATAGTATATTGAATGAAAGACAACCTAACGCGATAGGTTGATAATTGATATTGGTATCGGACTACAGAAACATAATACTGTGCGGAGTGACGGAGTAGGAGTACAGTTTTACACGGAATTAAAATTAACATTGCCCATGAACCACTTATAAATATACGGATGGAACATAACAGGTGCATTTCAAGGGAAGGGAATGCCTCTGGCATTTTCCTACAGCCTAAAAGTTTGACTCTGACAACAAATTTGCTTAAAACTGAATTTCTTGATAACAGCAACCTACAAATCTAAGGGTGGTAGTAGATTTGAAAGAATTGTTGACGTGCTTCTAGGCGTTTCTAGTTGTTCAGATAGCCTTAAAACACGATTTTGAGTTTCACACTTTGCAAATTTTCCTGGGGGTGGGCCCCCGGACCCCCCTCCGCCCTGAGGGGTACTCCATACCCCCGGACCTCCTGGATGTTTGCCTCCCTTCTTTAGGGGTGGTTGCCTGAAGAATGCCAGGGCCGTTTTTCCCTCCCAGTCCGCCCCTGGTTTCAGTTATTGGTTGTTGTTGATGTTTCCTTCATTACTGATGGTTATCGAAACAGTATATCTTTGTTGTAACCTTGAGAGTTCGTATAAAGTAATAAAACTCACCATTGGTCCATGGGAAAATGTAATAAATTACTGGTGTTATGTATGGTACAAATTTAACACTGCAATACTTTTGGTTTTGGAAATCAAATAGAAATAATAATAATTAAAATCTTGATGTGGGAGGAATTTATAAAAGTTCCAGTTAAGTAATTAAATTTAATTATTGAGTGGGCTAAACAATATTGCTTCTTGATCTTGAGTCTATCAAACACCACACTGAAGAAGAACAGGAAACAGGAGACAGGAAACACAATTAATTCTTGATGTAAACCAATCACAATTCACTATTTTAATTTTGAATATTTTAAGCCTATCTCAGCTGACTTTACAAATTTAGTTTTTGGAAAGGATTTTGGAGCCAATAAAAATAAAGATAGGCCTACTAAACAAAATAAAACGTAAAGGGAATCATATTAAAAATTCTAAAATCTATATAAATAAAGGTATTATTTCCCGAACAATATCAATTTAGAGTTGATCAAGATAAGTTGATAGTTGATATAAAATTACTGAAACCTAAGAATATACGGGTAGATCTCACAAAATGTACTAATTTGAAGTGAAAAAAATGGAAAAATAAAAAAAAATTATAAATAATTGTTTTAGTGACCAAATTAAACTTTATTCTGTAGTAGATTAATTTTTACACCAGCAGAGCTAAATTTTTTGATTTTCTATTTTTTTCCTTTTTTTAAATGGAGCAGATACAATCAGGTAACGCTTTTAAAATGAACAAAAACAACAATAAAATATGTAAATAATCAAATGTTTAATGTAAAGAAGACAAAGATTAATTAATCATTAATTAAATATAGTGAAATAACAAATTTATAGTGATAATAATATAATAACAATATTACCATCCAGTAACGCTCATTTCAGTAACGTTACTGGAGAGGTAAAGGTGTTTCCATTTTGTTGAAAATTGAATAAAAATAAGGCTATCGAGATTTATGAGATAATATTTTTAATTTGTTTTGATAAATACTATTATTTATTGCCATTACTATTACTGTTATTACTTATTTATCACACTTTACCTCTCCTGTAACATTACTGAAATGATCGTTACAGGATGGTAATTTCCAGATGTTATACGTCATATCATCGGAACACGGCATAATGAAAACTTGGGAAATTGAGGTTATGTTTGCATAACAACAAACTTGAGTCAAACTAAGTTTTAAACAATGTCACTCTTATAATTTCGTTGTAAATTGCGTTACCTGAATGTTAAACAATTAAGGTAGGCCTACTAAATGTTTCTGAGCAGAAAATATTTATTTTAAAATAAAAATTGATGTATATTGATAAAAAATTGCTGTCACCCAATCTATACTGCACTATCTAAAATTGGACTGCCACTGTTTCGTTCCCGCTAAAAGTCTACGAGTTGGGTTTCGGCGGCATTTTATTTTTAGTTGCCCATTCATTGGGCAGGCTGGGGACCATTAGAAAAGCCGATATTACTCCCGAAACGAGTTCTATTTCATTTGTAGGTCTTTGGTTTTGCTGAGTTGCTGTCTCGAGCTGTTATATCGATGAAGTTATTAAACTTTTTATTCGATAGGCTATTGTGAGTTCAGTTTTGAAGTGAACTAGCAGACGATGGTACAGTGACACGTTACCGAATTGTATTTTCTTGAAGTAAACTGGATTAATTAAATAAATTAAACAACTTATAGTCTTAAACAGTTATGGGATAAATGAAAAGGGTTGAGGTGAATGAATTAACATAGTTTTATTGAAAATAATTTATTTATATTCACTTAAAATTGGCTGGGACTACATTTTGTGAGATTCACCCATACGCGAAAACAAAAGTGATCTTCGCCAGTGTTAAATTTTATTGAGAAGTTCAGTTAAGTCCTACTAAACCTTTAAAAACACAACTTAAGTTAAACAATAATTAGTATAAACATAACCTTTAAAAACAGAAGATCAGATATGAAACTCGTACCCTTTCGTTTTGGCCAACTTACGGGACTCCTAATCTAAATAGATGTTTCCTAGCACATGTAATTTTATAAGCTTAAAAGAATTATAGCTAATTCTGATGATTTCATTTTTCTGACAGCATGATATTGAGTTTTATTATTTACCACGAAATAACTGTCAACACTGAAGATACAGTACACTCCCGATTATCCGAGCACCGGTTATCCGAGACTCCGGATTATCCAAGGTCATTCTAAGCTAAAGAATATATTATTTTTACGTTTGGTCGAAACATAACAATAATGTGATTGTTCTTAATCATTCATTCTTTGGTGAGACAGGTACCTCATGGAGGACATTACTCTGAATATGAGTGAAGGATGAGTGTGATGATCGTAATGATAGTGGCGCGAACTTGTAGCCTTGTTACTGACTAAGGTTGGCACATTCCTTAGACAGGACTAAGGTTGTCATTGGTTTTTGGTCAAGTAAATTTAAATTATCTGTAATTTGTTAGTTTATTCGATTAGCCTATTCAAGTTTAAGTTATAATTAAAATAAACATTCGAAGTAGGTTTTTTATGATACAAATAGGCCTACTACCATTAACCTAAATTTGTATTTTGAAAGAAAATTATTAGTGGAGGAACTGATCGAATCGTCTTCTACTGGATGCAAGGCGGGAGTTCACTATCGTCGGACAATGGTAAGTTTGACTCTCCCAAATACTGGTCGAACTATTAGCCGCATGAGGCCTTAGGCCTTTAAGAATGGCTAGAAACGAGAGTACATCGCACCAGTTCAATCACCACATTCGTACCAGCCAAGATTCACCTTCCGATACTGAGCTTTCCAGTAGTGAACTCCCACCATAAACAAATGTGCGTACGAAACAGAGGTTAACACGACGGATGACGATTTTCCTTGACAAAGTTTATTTTGTTACTCATTGTTGTTTTTGGTAATATTGGTAATGTATTCAAATAATTTTTTGACAAGAAATTCTGTTTACTGGCCTAGATACTCTAAAACAAGTATTTTACCAACAAAACTTCCTATTGTGGTTTTGTAACTCTCAAACCTAGCCTCCATATTATCCTAGATTCCCAGAATCCGAGGCAGCCTCGGTCCCGAAGACCTCGGACAATAGGGAGTGTACTGAATTAGTTTTTATTCTTTGAGAGATAGGCTATTAGTTTTGATTCCTTGAACTATCACAAATACAATTTATATCTTAATATTACAAATTACCTGGCCAATCTCGCCATCCAATTTCTCCTTTAAATCTTCTAAATCATTGTTCCACACACAAAAATGAAGAGGATATTGCTGTTTAATTTCTTCTGTAGTTAATAGTTTAGCTCCGGAGGCCTGAGCCATAATTAATAATTGATTCTTGCAAATAACAACTTAGGTTACCGAAAATGTAATACCATGCCGAAATGACTTAAACCTGCCAGTTGGTCTCCTAAAACAGTAAAATTTTAAGCGAATGGAACAGGGTGATTACAAGCAGGTAAAATGGGTGCACACATTCTTATTTCTAAACGAGAAAAGCGTCATAAACATTGAAAAATTTTCTTTCTTCACTACGCCCTACCAGCCCAGAGACAGCCTTATGGAACGCAATGGACGGCTTTTTTAGTTCGTGGCCTAGTAGTAAGATGTCGTTGTTCAAGAGAGCTCTTCTTCTTCTTCAGAGCGACAACCAATCAGAGCAACGACAGCAAAATGCCAACTTCCTTTTCCGTTCCCTCTACTTTTGTATGAGAATAAACAAAAACAAGTCGAGTTTTGATTTCCTTTGTATAATTAAGAAGCCTCAGCAACTCAAATCTTGTGCCGTATTTGGCTGTAAATCAAAAGAGATTAATGTTGATCATAGTTATTATTTAAACTGTGTACCTAATTTTTTCGTCTTTCCACTAAATATTGACAGGTAGGCTAAGCATTGTTTTAAAAATGTTACCTTTATATTATCAAGCTGAAAGGTCTTACAGCCTAGCCTGACTGACTTTTCGGTTTTGTAATGTCCATTACAAACAAACGATGTTTTGAATAATTGAATTAAAGTAGCCTTATCTTATTTAGCATTTCCTACTGGAACAATTTAGAGTGATTACAGCCTTGTCAATGAATGGTGAAATCATTCGTTGGCTTGTACCTTTAGGCCTAACTTACAAACCAAATCATATTTCCAAACCAAGTTTATGTAATGAAGAGAGATCTGCTTTTTCTAATACTCAATTAATTTTATATCTGCTTCCGTTACAATATATAATTTAAGGTTGGATTTGATTTTTTACAAAACATATTCCTTTTATTGTAGGAAAGAAGCTACCAGTAAGCTTACTTACCTACTAAATGCTATTACGTTATGGAAGTCTTTCATGTGCTGTGTACCTAAAAACTATCAACTACGTCATCTGATATAGATTATTTTAACTTTAAAGTTGTAATACCAGCCACAACCTCTTGAGGAGTTGACTTGGCTGTCAATCAAAAATAGGTATTTGAGGAAAGTACCTCACTGAAAAAATTGGGTAGTTAAATTGTTGAGAAAATAAATAATGCCGTTATTGATATTGGTAAACGTACAAAATAGGCCATGATGTTGTCCAATGTTATCTCATAAATACTTGAATAATATTTCTTTGCTAACCTTTTTATAAATGATAAACTAAGGCCTGCTCTCACCCCTGAGCAGGCCTGTGTTAAGGCCTAGCCGATATTAGGCCTAGCTGTTAACACATTTGAAATTACTACCATAATTTATGTACCAGTAAGTTAACTTTTTCTTTTGTTGCATTGAAAAAGTATTTTATTTGAACAAGTATAACTTATATGTATGTTACTTTTTTTCATTGATAAGTTATTTGAGGCTCTTATTGATAGCGATAAAAATTTTTGGATTTTTATGAATGGAAGGAAAATGACATTTATTGGCTCATGACTAGCTTAGTGAAAAAAATGGTAATATTATTTCTATGAGAATAACACAAGTAACTTGAAATGTTTCGAAGACAAAGCTGATTACACAAAAAGATCTAAGATCAATTTAAGAAATCATTTGTTTGGTATATCAATTGTTAGATGATCAATTAAAAGGCCTATGGGATCTGAGAACATTTATAATCAGCCTTAAATATTAATAATATTGAAAATCAGCCTGTTTTCTGTAATAATCAGCCTTCTGTAACAAAACCTGGTCCATGATAAAGTCCTTAAAGTAGTTTTAGCCATTCAAATAACATAAAACATCAGGTTATAAGGGTAGTTAAACTAATTTATAGGCTATTATTATCATTACTCAGAATTTTGATATTGTTTCTTGAGCATCCTATGGCCCTTGTTCCTTGAACAAGGAACAAGGGCCAATGTTTTCTATGGCCCAATGTTTTTCTTGGATTATTTCAAACTAAACTGTAAACAGTAGAACCTTGATAGGAAGACATTTATAACACAAAAACCTAATGAACAAGAGTATTTTTCAAATCCCCTTGAAATTGTCATGACATTATTTGTCTTGATAACATGAAGCTCAATAAGAAGAGTTCCTTTCAAAACCATACTGTTTTTAATATTTCTTTATATTGAAGCTCTATTGATAAGAACTCTACATTGATAAAAAAATCTGCTTACTCAACAAATTAAAAATAATTTTATAAACATTTCAACACAGCACTAGCGAAAAAAGCTCTGACTCCATAGCCTGTAGGCTAACTTTGTGCTTAAACGTGATAGCTTCTTTTTCTCTGTAAGGAAATTTAATCAAAAAATTTAAAAGAAAAGTAATTTTAAAATTTTGTTGGTGTTATGATGTTACCTACTTTAAACTCAAAAGCCCCTAAAATTGGTGCCCCCCTAAAATGGAGGTAGAATGTTCCGAATTATTCCTCAAATTAACCTGCCAATCAGATAATGTAAGAAAATCACCGTAAAATTTAAAGGAAATTGGATTATAATTGTGGCCTCTAAGAGTGTAAAATCCCCTTATGATGATTTATTTAAGATTTATCAATCCAGTGACAAGACCTAACAGTAACTCTTGACGGTATGATGTTTTCGTGATGGTTTTATTATTAGTTGATTTTTCGCTACTCATCACTAAATATACAAAAAAACAAATAGTTTTTAGAACGAAATATTTCGGTCTTGTTTCAAAGACCATCATCAGTCTTATTCTAAAATTATTATAAAAATAATTAATAAGACTGATGATGGTCTTTGAAACAAGACCGAAATATATTGTTCTAAAAACTTTGTTTTTTTGTATATTTAGTGATGAGTAGCGAAAAATCAAATAATAAGACCTAACAGTTTATTTAACCTACCTTGGTTTGACTACAGGTCTTATGAAGACAATTTTTATTCTGTTCAGTAAATTCACATTTTTGTTGATAAATCTATTATTTTTTAGCTGAAATTCTGGAAGGGTCCTTAAAATTGTTTTATGTTCATTTTCAATACTAAAAAATATAAATTTAATAAAATAGCATGTGGGGTTCATATGAACTTTTTGGGTCTGAAAACCCCAAATTTGGTCCTATCTTAGAAAAGTCCTATACTAAAATTATCGTACAATTCTCATAGTGTAATGTTAGGTGTTGAGCTCGTGTCCTTATCACTAATAGCTATCAGATACCACACTCACTGATACCACGGATCGTATCTCACATTACACTAGTCTTTAGTTGTTTTTCCCCTCCTCGAGGAATTAAAATTTTTTCCCCCTATTTGAAAATTAGGTAAATTTTTTATGATTTTTTAATGATTTTTGAGTTTACAACATACAAGGGATTATTTACAATAAAATTTGTTTACGTTAATAAAATTAACCTAAAATGTTGGAATAACCCAGCTAAAATATAGTGTGAATGTAGCCACACCGCGCGGCACAGCCACAGACAGTCAATGTCGTGAACACTAATATAATGGGGCCTATGATAACCTAGTAAAAAATGTATTGAGTATCAAAGAGCTTGTCATTACCATACCGAGGGTGTAAATTTAAGGTGTATGCGGCCTAAAATAGTCGAGTTAAGTTTGATTATAGTGAAAGCTTGCGATTGTAGGGGTATTCTCGACACTGTAGACATTAGGGTTCATACCGCAGGGATGAGAGTAAATGTATCTTAAAGTTCATGTAAAGGTGCAACTTTTAAGCCCAAATTTATTAGATTCGGTCGGTAAGTACCTAAGTTATTAGCAATTTAAAATTTGTCAACCAAGTTTCCTCAGAATCGTATAAATGTATACATTTTGGCTAACAGTAAACGTATTAAGGTAAAATCTTAGTATATTTTAATATATAATCCTTTGGTTCGACTAGTTAAAGGGTAATATACAAGTTTAAACCTTTAATAACATATAATTTTACTTTAACAAGGGCTAATAACGGCGCGAAAACTCATTCCAACAGAATATGCCACAAGGAAAAATTTGTGAAATCCATGTAAAGTGTGTAATTAGGTTATGAATGTAATTTTTCTAAACTAAACACTATTTAAGACTAGAATAATAAAAATTTGAATCTTACAGCAATCATAATGGAGGAAAAATTCCCTTAATAGCTCATTTTTAAACATTTCTGACACGTATACTAACCATATGGTATTAGTTGACATATGATACTATCGAAGGTAATCAATTGAAAAAAGTGATAGTTACTGACGATTTATACTCATTCAGACTATTTAATAAGAGTTTTACTAGATTAGGGATAGTATTTTCGGTCCAACAAATAATTAAAAAAAAATTTTAATTCTCGGATTTTTTAAAGGTTTTAACATACCTGTTGTAGCAAATCTGCATACTCATTCTCCATGTTATTTAATGGAATTTAATTTCTTTACTTTCACATTTTTAACATTGTTTTATAACATTATTAACCCCCCACCCAAAGGCTGCTTAGCAAGTACAATTATTTAAAACCCCTCCCCTCCATTTTTCAATGACACAATTTCAGTGATAATCAACCCTTTATGGCTCCCTGAAATAAAGTGAATCTTCACTGATAAAGAATGCTTAAAGTTAAATTGAAGTAAAAAACGACCTATAACTTAAGCCCTTCAAGAGTTTAGGCCTGATCAACGCCGACTCTACTACTGCGTTACTATAGCATAGATGTAGTAGTAGGAAGCAGTAGCAGTAGAGGCAGCCTACTACAAATTTGTTTTTTTCCAGCAACCTAACAAGAACCATTCTTCATCATGCCCTGTAAAACCTTTTCTGAAATACCACAATAATGGATTTTTTTAACACTATACCACAATAAATCTATAATATAGAGGAATTATTGCTTGAATTCTGCCCTCCATTTCTCATGATGACTATAACTTTGACACCAACAATGCATGTGAAGGTAAGCTCATAATTATTTACACCTTAATAATAAACCAATTCTCTGTTATAACTGATCATTATGCAAGGCAAGGATTGTTAGAAAATGTTTTCATAATTATCATGAATCGTCGCGTAACACTGGTACTTTCCCAATGTGTAGAGATAAGATACTGCAGTGCATATTCCCAACTTACTTTTAAATACCTTATATTTAAATAAATAAAAAATTATAAACTGTTTTAAATTTAAAATACAGGGTTTGGCAAAAGTCTGGAATATATTAAGTAACTTTCATTTGATTTTGCAGAAAGTAATGAAACTTAACAGTTGTGTATCTATTACAAATACAAATATTTTGGCCTATTTTCTTAGTTTTTCGCACGATGAGGGGACGGTCCACGCTGGAAGTTTTGAAATTCTTAAATGTAAGCATACCTCTAGCTATACCTCATTTTAAAGGTCTTAATCAGTAGATCATGACAGCGCAAGCCACGCCTCAAAAGGTTAATCCAATCAGAAGTTACAGCTCCTCAACGATTTTAATGTTGCCCACTAAACTGTATGCGATAGTTAAGAAAAAAAGTCTATTAAGCACTCGGAACTATATAGGTGAGTTTTAGATACATGTATTTTTCATTAAAAAGGATACTTTGACGTATTATAAAATCTACAATTAAATTAGTCTACATTGTTTCGAGTGCTTTATTAGTAATTAGACTGTTCTCCTTACTTTTTGCTTAGAGTTTAATGGCCAGAACATTAAAATCATTGAGGAGCTGAAACTTATGAATGGATTGACTTTTTGAGACACGGTGTGCGCTGTTATGAATTTTGAAGACTTCCAGCATGGGACGTTATTTGGTCTTGCGAAAAAATAATAAAATACATGAAAATATTTCTATTTATGACTAATAATGCACAACTGCAAAGTTTCATTACATGGACCAAAATAATTTAGAAGCTATTTCATATATTCCAGACATTTGCTGAACCCTGTATAATTAAATTAGATTAATGATATAAAAGATTTTAATTGTTTTTTGAGTAGTTTTTTTTCAAGTGAATTTGTGAAATTGTATCGATATCCTCGTCCAAGATTAGTAAGTGTGAGCAAGAATGAGAAACGATTACGGTGATACCGTACATTAAACCATCTGTGTGGCACACTTATTACCATAGTTTTGGTTTAGCTTAAACTGACAAGAGTACCATATTTTCGGTTTAGCTTAAACTGACAAGAGACCAAATATTTCCTATAACACATAAAACATACTACAAGTGGCAGAAAATGAATGGTAATGCTGATAGCAGGTCTACACTCTTGACGAAAAAAGGTGAGATCAAACGAGGGTGTTCATGATATTTGAAAATCAGCATGATGCACTTGGCAAGCCTCGTACTACCTTACTCTCGTAAGGCCACATACTTCAAACCCACATATTCCTATGTCAATTAACAATTTATACAGTACTTAGTACAGTTATTGTCATTTCATAAATCATGGTAATTATAATCAATATAAAATTGTTATGTGAGAAAAAATTTATATTTAAAAAAATATTGTAATACATCTGTGTTTTTTACAGTAAACAACAACCACTTTCCTGGAAACATGATCAAAACTTTGAAGACGTTAGATGTAAACTGATCACAGAAAAAGAAAGTCTTTGAATGCATCAAAATGAAGAATAATATAAAATGTTTACGTTCAATGAAAAATTAATGATTAAACTTTTACTTTTGTAAAAACATACGTTACAATATACTCATTATACGATGATATATAATATAGGCCTATACAAAGTCAATGCTTGTGCGCTTGAAAATATACTTTTTACTTTATCAGCTGCATTTATCTTCTGATTTTCTTTTGTATCTGTATAGAGACATCCCCTTCTGGTGATATTTTAGAAAACCCATTTTTGGAGAGTTTCATGTCTCAAATCTGGTTTTTAAATCTGAAAAATAATCCCAAAACAGATCTCAATAATGTATTAATACATGATAAAAAGATTAGCCTACCTTTTCCCTGTACTGGCATAAATATCTAATAATTAATTGGTTCCGATGTTTTTTTTTATATACTATATTCTGTTGATTTTATACTCAACACCCTACTTTATGAAGGTTAACATAAGTTTAACGTTTTTTACCTAAACCTTCTTGAATTCATGAATGGTTTTTCAATGTATAATAAACATCAAAAGTAGGCTATCTTTCAATTTGCACTAACAGATAAACTTAGAATATTACAAAACTAGAATACAGGCCACTGCCTGTAATTGTTTTTTTTATTTAAAATTTCCATAAATCATGATAATTGCAAATGCTTTGAAACATATAGTTTGTAATTATTGTTAATCAGTAACGGAATGTTTATAATTAGAGATTAAATAGTTTAGGCCTACTAGTCAAAATTCAATTAGAAAATATTGAGGGTTTGTTTTCAATCCTTCCTGCAATAAAAAAAATTTTAATAGATTTGGCTACATTTTGTTGCTATTCAGTAACCAACAAGGCAATTTTTGGTACAACCATAAAAACTGAGTGGCTGCAAAAATAATTAAATTGTAGGAAACTGTGTCTTCTTCCAAGTTGCACCACTTGAGTTTTTTCTGTGGGAATAATAGTAGGCCTATTCAAGATATCCGCCCAACACACAATATAACGCCAATTCAGTAAAATGATAAAAAACAGCAAACTTAGTGGCCCCAAGCTCCAATGCATCCAGCAACATGAGTTAGGGCCTATGGAAATTCAACTGATATAAATCTATTTTTTTTGTTACCTTAACGATTCTTTGACGTCTTGTATGGGACTAGTCTGAATAAGTCATTTGCTATAACAATCCTATTTAATTTTTATGGTCCTTAACACATTCGCTGCGTACCACATACCAGTATGTGGTCCGCGTCGCGACCCGAGTGCGGGCCACATACCGGATTGTGGTTACACCATTCACAAGGATTCAGTTTACCGTGTCCCAGCACTTAGCTCGGGAACGTTGATTCGTTGCCCGCATGTGGTTCGGAATACCTGCTTTTCAGTTGTGTACTTCGCTGTATATACCAGTATGTATATATGTGGAGTATGTACCTATATTTATCCCGGCACATATAGGTATTTTGCTGCCGCAGTGAATGTGTTAACTATTAGAAATTAGATTCAAGCCTAACTTAAACGTGCTGCCATTAATATTTATTTCATAATAAATTAAAATAAGTTTTATTGTTGATAAAAACATAGTTGGTCCTGGCATGTATATACATAGGCTAGATTTGGCAGTCTGAAAACAAAATTTTGGCTCTCTAAAATGATTAATTTGTTAGACTCAAGCAATTAGATACTCTCTGCACATTAGGGTGTCTCCTTAAGTGATGGCCTTTTTGAATTAAGGTTTGAATCTGATGGTCAAAATCTATCAGACGCATCAAGAAATTTCCCTGACTTAAAGGAAAAAGCAGCCTTTGTGCAGATGGGCTAATAAGTCAAGTTCAAGAGTAAGTTTTTGTTAGGCGAGGGCAGGACTTTTTTCACTTTAATGCGATGCTTCACTGATTAATTAAATTAGGGAACTATAATTTTTTTAAGCACAGAAAGATGACACGGACATGTGAACTTTAGAAACTTGGTAGATTATGACGGCTATAGTCAGGATTTAAGGACTCTGTAATGTTGCAATGAGAAGGGTCCTAAGAGCCCTCGCGAGTCCGCTGTTAACTTATTCATCAGATAATTTTTAAGGAATCCATAGTAACAAGAAATATAATTAAAATATTAGCATTTTCTCTAGTTTTAATCTTGATCCAGATGAAGACTGGTTGGCCCATCCAGGGATTACTTCGGAGGAGTTGACTTTAAAGTCTAGTATTAAGATTGTACGGTAAGTATGTAAAGAATGTAGGCAAAAGTACACAATGATCATGTAGGGGGTATGCCTTTTATATCTTCTACTATCATCACTATTATTACCCATTTAGCCTGTTGTTTTAGGGAACTAACTTTCATATTCAATTTAACCTATTACAAAAGTAACCTAACTTATGACACTATACTTACAGTTTGTTTTTTAAAGAAGTACATATTATGCAGATTTTAACAATGCCATACCTCATCCAAATATATTAGGGATTTTATCTTGATCAAAACTTTCAATAACCTTTGTTGATTTATCTTAAAAATAATATCACGCTTCATTCTAATTTAACTATCATCCATTCATCCGATCCATGAAAGTATGAAATCAAAAGTAAACAATTAAATGAAGCTAGGCAAAGGCAGACGACAGATGACAAGAGGCGCCGTTTTTTTTGTATTTTTTGCTAGATTAGTTCGTGGCCTAGTTGCCAGGCAGCGCTGCTGATTGATCCACGGAGTTAACAAGGGACTGGCAACTCTTAACGAAGTTATTATTATTACTCTATGGCCCTACTTAACGTCACTCTTCTTCTGACACTTCGCCCCGTCTCTTGCATGTCTGCTAGTCTGCTAGCCGGGGAAGTGGGGAAGTGGCTTAAAAATAATACTGGAGAACCAACATAACAAATTAAACAATGTATATTATCACACAAGTACAAAAAGGTTGGATATTTTATTGTAAAAATTTAAATTTTAAGATAAACCATCCTTTCGCTCAAAATATTATTTTAATGAATCAAAATAATTGATTTTTAATATATTTTAAACATTTTAATGAGTTAGGGATTTTGTCGCCTGTACCGCCTGTACCAAGTTTATGAGGAAAACGTTGGCATACTGTTAAACTGTTTCGCTCTCATCTCACTCTCAGCTGAGAGAGTGACCGCTGTGCTGTGAGTGTGTGTGTGTTTTTTTCTTCTCCAGTTGTGAGTTGTCAATTTATTTGTTATCATAGGTCTGTTGTTCTGAGCTGTAGACTGTTTCGTGGACTGTCTAATGTATATATTATGAATTTTTTACACAGTTGATAGTGAGTAACTGAAAATTGTAAATTCAAACAATGGAAGGAGTTCTCTGGAAATGGACAAATTACTGGAATGGTAATTTTATATGCTCAAGGCAAAACATATACTTTAATTTTTTATGAAAGTAAGATGAGGATAGTACCAGATGGGTAGCCTACAGCACATTTCATTGATGTGTAATGTTTCACTGTTACCTACTGTGTCTGCCTTTTTGACCAAGATATGGCATGGGACTGTCATCTTATATCTAGTAGTCAGGGGTGGATTTACATATGGGCTTAAAGGGCTACAGCCCAGGGCGGCAGAATTCGGGGGGGGGGGGGGGGGGGGGGGGCAAATTTGAGAGAGAAATCACAATCGGCCTCTGAAATCGTAGAAATAGCCTTGCATAGGGTCCGGACCAGGGAAAAACGGTCCAAAAGGGCCACAACAGGGCAAAAAAGCACACGCGCGAGTAAAAAAAAAAAGGTCACCACTTAACTACCCATTAGGTCTACTACACACAACAAACTATTGTGTGTCCCAGGGGCGAACCCAGGATTTAATTTCGGGGGGGGGGGGGAATACCCTATAAGAAGGGGGAAGGGGGTATGTAGATAGGCTAGTCACAAAAACCTGTACTAATGTGACAGTAGACAAAATAGCTCGCCGTGGTAGGCGACTATCGTGTCACAAAAAACGAAAATGGACGTCGTCGTAGACGAATATGGGTCATTCTCATATAAAGAGATAATTTAAGCAATAAAATCAAAAATAAATAAATGAAAAATATATAAAAGTACAGGCTGTAGTTTGTTTTAAAATACCTTTAAGAAACTATATCCAAAGCAGCAGTGCTGAATTTTTTTATTTTCTATTTTTTCTCAATTTTTTAATGCATCAAGACTCATCATGATCAATGGTTAAAAATGTAAAAAATTAAAAATAAATAGCCTACTTCAATGAACCATATAAACGTATTTAAAATGTAATGAGGGTCTTAACTATAATAAAAGATACTTGATTTAAAATGGTAAAATGACTTAATTTCATAAATTTGGCTCAAACTTTAAAAATATAAGACTTACAACTATCAAGAACTCAATTAGTCCGTGAAAAAATTACTTAAAGAGAACATTTTTCACGAAATTTTACAAGACGTCTTCAAGTGTTAAACTGGGTATTTTAATATTTTTTTTTATTTCATTATTAATTGGAATATTTTAACTAAATTCACGGCTACCGAAATGACGTAGCGGCGACCGAAATGACGCGGCGGCGACCGAAATGACGCAGCCGCGATCAAAATGAACTTTAAAGGGTTTTATCGTTTAAGAAATTTGTAGTCTCTAATAAAATTAAACAATTTGTGATTTGGCAGAACATTTATTTTCCAAACAATATAGGAATATAAAGTAATAACCTAAAAATAACAGATGGAAAGAACCAGTTTAAAAAAAGTGTGTTTTATAAAAATAAATTAAATATCTGCTTTAGTTTTATTATAATTTTATTAGTTAATAATAATATTCTGTTAGAAATATTAAGGTACATGTGGTAAAGCAACGTAATGACTGTTTTTCAATGTAAATTCGTCAATTCGGTCGCCAAAATCATATTCGGTAGGCCGACCGAAATGACGACTTCCGAATTGACGATTTCACTTTCTTGGCTCTGTTGTTTTCAGAACAAGCTACCTAGATTGTTTTCATTTCTAGGTTATGTTACACCATTCAATAGCTTTTGATTGATATTGGTAGTGTAATTGTTTCTATGATTTTATTAAAGTAATACTGGAGACCGAATTGATCTACAATTAAGGTACTGCAAGTTTCTTAACTTGTTTTGGTGATATATCTATTTTAAAACTGGTTTTTAATTCACGAAATGATAAGGGAACTCACGTTGCACCTTTTTCAACACTACCTCAGTCGTCTGGGATCATGGAAGACGGGAGCTGGTCTTTGTGTGGGAGTTTTAAAAACTCACGTTCGGACGCCGTGTATTTTTAGGACAGCTGATTCCATTCAATTATTAATATTGAAATTAAACTTTTTTCTTTTGATACTGTTATTAATTAATAAATTTATGTTAAAACAGACATATTGACCTAGAATATAAAATATATCTAGTTATTTTATTCATTTTTACAGACATGTAAGTTTGATTGATATAGGTTGGGACGGCGACCGAATTGATGAATGGGATTAAGGAAGGCATTTTTTTGGCAACAATTTGTTATTCACAAACAAAGAATTATATGGGTTGAATAAATAAACATACACATATTTTGGGTAAATATTTTATTTCAACAACATTATTTAAAAAATGCATTTTTTAACCTAAGGACTTAAATTATCTCTTTATATGAGAATGACCCATATGCCTATCGTCGTTGTGGTAGATGTTACAGTAGACGAGGTTCGAGTCACGGTAGATGAATATGGTCATCATGGAAGACAAAAATCATTGTCGCGGTAGACACATAGGGCCTATCGTTGTCATGTTGCAGTAGATGAAAATCGTCGTCACTGTAGAAGGGTATCGTTGTCACGGTAGACGAGTATCGTCACTGCGGTAGATAAAATATTGTCGTCGCGGTAGACGAAAATGGACGTCGCAGTACCAGGAGGGAAATATCGTCGTCGCGGTAAGCAAAGATCGTCGATGCGTTAGATGAGTATCGTCGATGCGTTAGATGAGTATCGTCGTTGCGGTAGATGCCGCGGAAGACGAATATGGTCGTCGCAGTATACGATTGTCGTAGTAAACATATATTGTTGTCACGTTGCAGTTGACAAAAATCATCATCATGACGCGGTAGATAAAGATTTCCCCGGACATGGCAAAAAACCAGCTAACTCACTGCCATTTATCAATTTTTTTTTAATGTTAGGCCTATAATAACACTCTTTGGCTACATTGCATGGACCATTCCAATGCCATACAGTAGACCCCCTCTTAACCGACCCTAACGGGACCGGACCTAGGTCGGATAGCTCAAAAGGTCGGTTAAAACGGGTAATCCTCTAAACACAAAAAAATAAAAGCTCTATTGATTTAGGGTTCTATTGACATTGTTCTAAAGCCGTTCGTGGATTATTTATAAACTAATTATCAAAATAATTACTATTGAAATGTTACAAATAAAGCTAAAACACGGTAAAACAAAACCTTTTTTAAAAACTAAATATTAGACGTTGTTAAAAAAGAATAACATGTTATTTTTTAACGAAACTTTCGTGATGCAGTATTAATTGTCAAAATTGATAAGAAGCAAGCAATCATTGCATTACGAAACAGGCAGTTAAATTTGAAATAAAATAGAATATAACACAGGCTTCAAATCATCATCAAAAGTTCTGGAGAAAATTTGGATCGTACCACACTCAAAATTATAGTATAAGGCCTAAGTATGATAATTATCGAACGTCTGGGATAACTGCACACAAGGTTCGTGTTGATTGTTTATTCTATCGATGAATTAGAATGGTTTCCGGATATGAAAACGAAAACTCACAGACCCTTATCGTACTATATGCATTAAAATTCGTCTACTGTACGTTTTAATAAATTAATAAATGTTATAAACATTATCTATATATTTAAAGCCGTAAGGAAAAAACCTTGGGACAGTTCGTTAGAGACTTCTACTTGGCCGATTTACATGAGGGTTGTACCAAAACAAAGGGTTTTGGTCCTATATTAGCAGGTTTTATCTGTATTTTGAAAATGTTTACGTTATCTGGGTTAAAAATGGAAAATAAACCTTTCTTATGGAGATTTAACATGGGGAAAAAAGTACTCTTTTTCAAACCTTGGGACAGTTCGTCTGAGACTTCCACTGGACCGTTTTAGATGCGGGTTGTACCAAAACAAAGGTTTTCGGTCCTATATTAGCAGGTTTTATTCGTATTTTGAAAAACATTATGTTAAATGGGTCAAAAATGAAAAACTTTTCTTATGGAGATTTAACATGGGGAAGAAAGTCACCTTTTTCAATTCTTCAGACAGTTCGTCTGAGACTTCCACTGGGCCGATTTACATCCAGTTTGTACCAAATAAAAGCTCAACTTATCTATATTTGCAGGTTTTATTTACTTTTACATTATCTTGCTTTTTTAAATTTAAAAAATCGAAATTTCTAAACCCTTGCAATAATCTTATTTAACAGTTCTTCAATCAGCTGATTTTAACGGCACGGGTTATTTGTATAGAACAACAGACGAAGAGCAAACGCTCAAGAAGCATTTGTTATATTATGTCCAGTACCCAAAAACGTGTACAAATAGGTACTTTAAATTGAAAGGGATAATAATACAGTTTTATATTATTTTAACCAAACAAGTTTATAGTTAGTAAATTATACAAACAAGTTTTGATTGTTAAATTTTGTAGGGCTACATTTAAAGTTACTTAATTATGTGAAACAGCTGATTGCAACCATTAATGGTCCAAGTGATTACTGCAATGCAAATTAATTTTGTAAAGGCGGGTTAGTTTAAAAGGTTTACATTCATAGTACCATTTTTAGCGTAATAAGGAACTAATTATAAGTAATTTAAAACTTAGCAGTGGATCTGACTAAATGTTGTCTAGACAATTAATTATAAAATATGGAAGCAGTTTACCTTTAAAAACTCATATTAACCCCGATATCAGTAGTACTTCTTTTTTCAGTAATAATGCACCGGTTTTAATTCGACGCGTGCTCCAAATCCTGTGCGTGTTACAAAAATTATCGTAACAAATAGATTTATTCCCCAAATCCGATATTAATTCATTCTGCTTACTTACACGCGTAAACCCAAGGCATTGTAGCTCTATCGGCAGCGCATCGGGCCACCAACCCGGGGAACCAGGTTTAAATCCGCACAACGCCGCCGTACTTTTTGATACGTCGTTACAAGTGGCGTCACTAAGGTCTGTTTTTTACTAATAGTGATATTTATTTTAGGTCAACTAAGTTGTATAGGAATTACAATGTCTATAGGCCTTCAAAAATTCTCGAAAGATTTTTTCTTGAACATTTTATAAACCGTTTAATCCAATAAAAATTTATAGTATTAGGCCTACTTATTTCTGACGTTTTTGAACCTAACAGAACGCTTTGATTAGGCTACTAAGGTCTAAGACTAAGTAATAAGGCCTTAGGTTTAATCCAATAAAAATTTATAGTATTAGGCCTACTTATTTCTGACGTTTTTGAACCTAACAGAACGCTTTGATTAGGCTGCTAAGGTCTAAGACTAAGTAATAAGGCCTTAGGATAATCTTAGTCCTAAGGTTTATAAGCTTTAAATTTAGACCTAAAGAGGGTCTGGGTATGCAATGATGCAGCATTATTGTTTTAAGGGGTACTTTGACAGACAATGAAACTAAAGTAGGCTAATTTTTATTTTCTGTGACAATTTTTTTTCTGTTAGCAATTTGGGTTCAGATATAAACTTATCTTACTTATTATAACTTTACACATTGGATCATTTAAAGATATTTTAAAACTGTAAATGGTTATATCATTGACTTATACATTCAGAGTCAATGGTTATATGCTGTGCTTTCATTATTTAGGTACACTTTTGCCACCACACTGCATAAAACACTGACGTTTCAACCGGTTTCCGGTAAAAAGTAAACGTCCTGTCTTTCAGCAGTTTCCGAAGTTGTGACACTTTGTCAATCACTGTGTTTAACTTGCTTTGAATTAAACTGTTTAAGTAAAATATTTTCGTGTATAAATATAGTGTAAGTAGTTTTATTTTATTCCTGATTCATTTATTTATGTCACTGAGAAAAAAATTACACCAACCCGTGAGAAAAAGATTGTGCCCATTGTAGGCGATGGAAATTGCCTGTTCCGTGCAGTTTCTTATTTAAAGTTTTGGAATCAAGAACACCATAAACTTATAAGAAGTAAAGTTGTGTGCTACATATTGATTCACTGGTATTTTAATGTGGGGGATACTTCCTATATAACGTGGAAAAATGATCACCATAATCTAATGTCCCTAGATGGTGAATATAATGCAGTCTTGCAGAACTGCACGTATTCCTATCTGTATTAGTATGCCAGAAAAGAAGGTTATGAGTTTAAAATATTAGTTAGTTTCACTGTTGGCTGAAACCATTTTTTCTTTTTAAAATTTGCTGAAAGAAAAATACTTGGAAGAAAATAGCAGTTTAAAAAGGACATTCATACATATTTCGCACCAACTGCCTTGCGCTCCAATCACCACGAAAATGGAGCCGTGTCCATCGAGTATCAACGGGCAACAACTAGTAAACATTTAAAATTCGTCTACTGTACGTTTTAATAAAATTAATGAATGTTATTAACATTTTGATCCGTAACAAACTGAGAGATGAGCGTAACGTTCTCATCGCCGGGTATGGAAACGGAAATTGTGGAAATTCTAGAAAAGGGCGGTTAAACCGAACTGTTCCCAAAACAGGGTCGGTTAAAACGATCTTTAATATTTGACGAGCAAGGGCGGATAATCCGATCGTCGGTTAAAACGAGGTCGGTTAAGAGGGGGTCTACTGTATATAGTTTCCTTCAAACATATATATATACAGTATATATAATATATTACAAAACCCATATGCCATAAGCCTACTAAAATCTTCGCGTAAGGTAAATTTTCAAATGGTTGTAACTCCCAAAGTAATATAGATTTTACGTTACTAGGCCTGGAATTTACTGTTTAACGGATGAGCATGATAATTCCTGCTTTTATTTTCGTGGTTTTTTCAGGATTTTCATGCCTATTGCAGCAAACCTGCTTACTCATTCCCCTTGTTATTCTTATAGAGAATACAAAAATATGTTATATCTTATTTACATTAAATTGAAATATGTTTTTACACATTTGAAATTTGATGAGTATGCAGGTATGCTGCAACGGGAATTTTAGGATCTTTGATTTGTCAAATGCCTGCTCACAGCGGCCTACTGGACTCAAGAGGATGGAAGATTTATTCAAACCCCAGAAACCACGTGCTTGTTTACATTATATTATATCACAACATAACAGGAATTTCCAAAAAACTGTTGTGAGGAAATCGTAACATTGTTTGGAATGTTTAACTCTCTGTTAGATCCTAAAAAGACCTGGGAATAGGTTTTAAATCTTAAATTTAGGTTAAATACAGAATACAAAAAACTTTATTCATAAACATCAAGTTTAGAACAGGCGTCATACAATTAAAAATAAAAACCAATAATTGGAGGGAATTCAGAGTTCATTTGCCCTCTCCAGAAACTTGCCAATGGTGTAGGTCGACTCCTCACCAATGGTGTAGATCGACTCCTCCATAAGCCAGCAACGCAGTCTTTTCAACTTGCTTTCTTCCAGTAGCTTGAGTTGGGTTGGGAGAGCGTTGAACAGCTTAGCTCCAGCATTAAGATGGTTTTTCGGCAAATAGTGAAGTTCTTTGAGCTGGTAAATTAAAGTTGTGTCCATACCTGGTTTCCCTTTCATAGTGGTTATTTTGAATCAAGTTGAGACTAATAGCATAGAGAGCTGTCACAGTGATTGATTATCTTTAGGTCTTTGTATGCTTCTTTACAGCTGTCCTGTGGTGCAATGCTAGCCATTATTCTTATCGCCCACTTCTGGAGGACCATAACACGCTGAAGGTTGTTGTTGGAAGATGCTCCCCACAGTATGATCCCGTACCTAATTCTGCTTTCAAAGAGTGCATGGAAGGCAACTTTGGTGGCTTCTGGGTGCTCAACATATTGTATTGTAATTATTCTTTTTCAGGGTGGCAAACAAGGTGGTTTGTATTAGAAGACGGAATTCTATCATATTATATGTCTCAAGAAGAGGTCAGTCAAGGATGTAAAGGTTCTATGAAAGTATCAGCTTTAGAAATAATGGGTGAGTTATCAATTACCTATTGAATACTTGTGACAAAAACTTAAAGGTTTGATTTGTTATTAGTTTCTGTTTGATGTTAATCACAAACAGAACATTTTCTTTTTTTGAAATTCATTGTTGGTGATGGTGAGTTTATATTTTGATTTTGATTTTTGCGAACTTTGCCATCACTGATTTGTAAAAACAAGTTTTACGACGTTTCAAAATCTGGAATCTGATCCTGCCTTCAGGTGGAAAGGAACCTAGAAGGAAACAAGATTAGTAAAATACAGCCAGAAGAACCTGTACAAAAAACATAGCTAAAACAGAGTCACAAAAAAGCCGCCACAAAATACTTATGCTGAGAACAAACACGAACACAATGTAACACAGAAATCGCAACATCACCAATCAGAACAGAGCATGTCCACACTCAATCAGAGCAGAGCAAAGATTGGAACATGTTAGTGTGCAGCATAATAGACATGGCAAATTTTTGCTTTTTACTTTCTTCCCCCTATACTTAGTATGTGAAAAAAAAGAAGTGTTATTGTCAAAATTTTGAATTTGAGTCCTCAGGGGAAATAGTTTTAGTGTTTCTTAAATATGAAAAAGTGGTTTTCAGAGTAATGTCTGTCCATCCTGATGTGTGTGGATGTATCTAAGTATGTAAGTAAACGTCCATGAATAATTTAGAGACATCACCAATAGCCTGGTCCAATTTTGATGAAATGTAGCATGTTGTTACTACATACAACCCCCCCCCCCCCCCCCCAATGAGAGAGGGCCCCCATATTCTCATATTGTTCTTTAAAAAATTTTTTGTTTTCATTTGAAGGATAGCTAACCCAAGGAAACAAAAAAATCTAAATTTTGCAATTATATATAAGGTAGAAAGTGAAAAAGTGTTCATAGTGAAAAAAGGTAGAAAGTACTTGTTAGCGAATTACCCCTATAGGGAAGAAGCTGTTACCGTAGTTCTCATGGTAAGACCTAAGCCCGAGACCATGATAACTTTTCGTTTTGGGGCTCCCAGAAGCAAAAAACACTATTTGTTCATTTTCATATATATATATCTATGTGTCTTTAAGGGGAGTCTCTACTAAAAATGGCCAAAAATCTAGAAAATTTCAAAAAACAGTTTTTTTACCTAATTTTTACTTGTTTATTCCTGAATACAAAAAACCACATTTCATAGTTTTTATCAACTTTATTATGGCATAAAATTCATATTATACGTTGCTATGCAGAAAAACAAAATTCGCGGTTTTCGTATTGTTTTCATGTAAAAAAATTATTTTGACACTCTTATATTGTTACTGTGTCATATTTAATATGTAACAATTATATAAATTGGAAATGTATAAATAAATATAATGTTTTGCTTTATTTTGGCATATATTTCCATGAAACACTTCTTTAGAAAACTTGTGATTACCGAAAGTAGCATTTTGACTGTATCTAGCATATAACTTTTGATATTCCAAAAAACTACTGAAGCTACAGTCTTCAAATTTTTTTGGCGTTATCTAAGATAAATTATCTAAATAATTACGTATTTTGGATAAGTTTGGATCAGTGGATAAAAAAATTTAAAATCTTAAATTTTATTAAAAAATATGAAAAAAGTACAAAGTTTGAAGGAAAATTAAAAATAGTAATTTTTGGTTTACATAACTAAAAATACGTGATTTTAAACTAAATTTAATGCTGAACAAAATGATACCTTTGAACATTGTGTAGGTCTAATACTTTTCTTGGAATAACGGTTTTAAAAAAAACCTTGAAAAAATCGGTAAAATCAAATTTTAGGCCTTATAATTTTTTTTTTATAAATGACATTGGGAATAGTGGTTTTAGGTCCATCTGAAGTATAATACATGGTTATATACTTAAAATTACCTTTAATAATGATTTTAGGATTTTTAGTAGAGACTCCCCTTAAGCACGATAACTCACGTAAAAATGGTCCGATCCTAATGAATTTTGGCATGGATATATAAAGTTGTAGTTATTCGGACGAGTTCGTAAACCAGCCCGATCGGACTATCGGAAGGGGGTGTAAAGAGGGATAAACCCCCCATAAATCGGTTTTTGAGTTTTTTACTTATAAAAATAATCCAATTTTTGTTACCACCATTGAATTCAGCTCAAAAAAATAAACAATTAAGTATTTTGAATCACTGCTGTGTGTCCATTGGTTACCGAGATGTTGAAAGTGGTACACAGTACGTTGACCCAATGTTAACCTTATGGGAAATAAGTAAAATTCTATATCTCGCTTAAATCTCAACATATGTTGATAAAACTTGGTAAATGGCTTCTTCTAGTTCAGATCAACTAGGGGCCTATATATTGAATTAAAACCACCCAGTTTTAATATACCCATAGCAGCAAACCTGCATACTCATTCCCCATGTTATTCTTATGGAGCTTACAAAAACATGTCAAATCTCGCTATGTTGGATTGAAATATATTGTTTTGCATTTGAAATTTCCTGATTATGCAGGTTTGCTGCAACGGGGGTATCAGATATCTGATAATATTTATTAATGTTATACAATAGACGTCCTTTAGTTCGGCTTCGGTTGGATTGGCCACCGGATGGACCGACTGGTCCGAGGATGGTGACTCATATCTGTCATATCGCTACGCCGCACCACGGGGGAATGACCCTCGACAGGATTTATTGTGAATGTTTAGTTTCTGGCCGTAGAAGTAAACTATTTATGTCAGTTTAGTTTATGGGCTAAGTTGTAATTGATGGACACACCTGACCTCAACTTCCAAACGATGTTGTTATCCTTTAAATCAAAGGACTGTACAGGAAGATTTGATCTGAGATTTCATGTGTGCATTTTTTGATGCTTAGTATTAGGACTGTTTTCGGGAGTGAACATTGCGAGTAATTGTAAGTTCTAGGTGTACAAATATACTTTGAGAAAAATGTTTTCTAAAATGGGTGAAAAATGTAAATACAAATTTGTGATAATGGGACAAAAACTTATAAAAAAAGTTGCATAAGAAAAGAAAATAAGAGATTTATTTAATTTTTGTAAGTTACGAATCAAGAAATACGTGTAAATTAATTTGATCAAATAAATTTTTAATGTATTTTTACAATGCGTAACAAGTTTTAGCGAATTTCCTTAAAGGAATAAGCTATTACGGTAGTACTCATGGTAAGACCTAAGCCCGAGACCATGTTAACTTTTCATTTTGGGGTCCCCATAAGCAAAAAACACCATTCGTTCGAATTTTTATATATATATCTACATATATATCTATATATCTATATATATATGTCTGTTAACACGATAGCGGCCGTAAATATGGTCCGATCTTAATGAAATTTGGTACAGACGTGTAAAGTGGTAATCACTCGGACGAGTTCGTGAACCAGCCCAATCGGACCACCGGAAGGGGGGTTAAAGGGGGATAAACCCCCCCAAAAATGGGTTTTTTGAGTTTTTCACATAGAAAAATAAAATTTATCAAATTTGTGTTGGCACCATTGAATTCAGCTCAAAAAAACAAACAATTTAGTATTTTGAATTACTGCTCTATGTCCATTGGTTACCGAGATTTTGAAAGTGGTAAACACAGTACGTTGTCTCAATGTTAACCTTATGGGAAATAAGTAAAATTCTATATTTCGCTTATTTCTCAACATATTATGATAAAACTTGGTAAATGGCTTCTTCTAGTTCAGATCTACTAAATATTGAATTAAAACCAACCAGTTTAAACATACCTGTAGCAGCAAACCTGCATACTCATTCCCCATGTTATTCTTATGGAGCTTACAAAAACATGTCAAATCTCGCTATGTTGGATTGAAATATGTTGTTTTGCACTTGAAATTCGCTGAGTATGCAGGTCTGCTGCAACGGGGGTATCTATATATATATATATCTGTAAAATAAATTACATTCACGTGTGGATTAGATTGGTTTATGATTTTTCTTACCAATCTAATCCACATGTAAATAACATAATTTACTGGCACAGATACGTCGACGACATAATTTGCCTTTTTACTGGGACTACAAATGAAAGCAAAGAACTCCTGAACTACCTAAATTCTTTATCTCCTCACATAAAATTTACACAAGAAATCCAAACAAATGAAATCAACTATTTAGATTTGGCTATCAGTAAAAAGAATAATAAACATGAATTTAAAATATATCGCAAACCAACTCAAACTGACCTACTAATACCATCAAATTCTAATGACCCATGGCTATACAAAATGTCAGCATTTAGAGCGATGATAAACAGACTCCTGAATATTCCAATGATTAAAGAAAACTTTGAAAAAGAAAAATCTGTCATAAAATATTTGGCAAAAAAGAATGGTTATAAAGAAAACTTAATAGAAAATATGATTAAAAGAACCAAAAAGAAAAGACAGAAACCGAAAGAAGAAGACAAGAACGAGAACAAGGAAAAGAAATACATATCTGTACCCTATAACACTGTACTTAATAAAGCAATACGGAAAACGTTTGACAAGAAGAAATACTGTTTAAGCTTCAGAACAAGAAACAATACTTTCTATTTAATTAACAATAAAATTAATCAAAGCAACAACAATAATAGAAATGATTACAACAAATCTGGTATTTATCAGATAAATTGTTCTACCTGCAACAAATTCTATATTGGACAAATTGGAAGGTCTTTCTGTTCGCGCTTTAAAGAACACATACAAGCACTCAAAAGCAATAATAACACCACTATGAAAAGTACCTTCGCAGAACACTTATTAAACACTAATCATGAATACAAAAGCATGAAGGACAATCTGAAAATAGTAGAATATTTAAAAAAGGGGGACAAAATGAATTCAAAAGAAAATTATTATATATATTTAAGTTACAAAAAAGAACCCCAAAACTTATTAAATACCCATATTGAAACAAACAACCCAATATATGAAAAAGTGAGACATATATAAGAAAACAACGTCAAGCATCTTAATATTTCTATACTATACTACAAATAAGAAACATCTGTTCTCATAAACATTATATTAGCGAATTTCCCCTATAGGGAAGAAGCTATTACCGTAGGTCTCATGGTAAGATCTAAGCCCCAGACCATGATAACTTTTCGTTTTGCAACCCCCAGAAGCAAAAAACACCATTCGTTCGAATTTTTATATATATATATATATATATATGTGTCTGTTAGCACGATAGCGGCCGTAAAAATGGTCCGATCTTGATGAAATTTGGTACAGACATGTAAAGTGGTAATCGATTGGACGAGTTCGTGAATCAGCCCGATCGGACCACCGGAAGGGGGGGTAAAGGGGGATAAACCCCCCAAAAATGGGTTTTTTGATCATTTTACATAGAAAAATAAAATTTATCAAATTTTTGTTGGCACCATTGAATTCAGCTCAAAAAAACAAACAATTTAGTACTTTGAATCACTGCTCTATGTCCATTGGTTACCGAGATATTGAAAGTGGTAAACACAGTACGTTGTCCCTATGTTAACCTTATGGGAAATAAGTAAAATGCTATATCTCGTTTATTTCTTAACATATCTTGATAAAACTTGGTAAATGGCTTCTTCTAGTTCAGATCTACTAAATATTGAATTAAAACCAACAAGTTTAAACATACCTGTAGCAGCAAACCTGCATACTCATTCCCCATGTTAATCTTATGGAGCTTACAAAAACATGTCAAATCTCGCTATGTTAGATTAAAATATATTGTTTTGCATTTGAAATTCGCTGAGTATGCAGGTCTGCTGCAACGGGGGTATTTTTACTTTATAATATTAGGTTAGGTTTTTATTTTGACTATGAAAATGGCCAAGAGCCGAAACATGTCGTCAATTTTAATTAAATAAATATTTAATTATGAACAAGAAAGGGTACTCTGTTTTGTAAAAATGATAATCTCTCTAAATATATATATATATATTTATCTGTTAGCAAGATAGCGGCCGTAAAAATGGTCCAATCTTAATGAAAATTGGTTCAAACGTGTAAAGTGGTAATCACTCGGACGAGTTCATGAACCAGCCCGATCGGAGCACTGGAAGGAGGGGTAAAGGGCGATAAACCCCCCCAAAAATGGGGTTTTTTGAGTTTTTTACATAGAAAAATAAAATTTTGCGAATTTTTGTTTGCACAATTGAATTCAGCTCAAAAAAACAAACAATTTAGTATTTTGAATCACTGTTCTATGTCCATTGGTTACTGAGATATTGAAAGTGGTAAACACAGTACGTTGTCCCAATGTTAACCTTATGGGAAATAAGTAAAATTCTATATCTTGGTTATTCCTCAACATATCTTAATACAATTTGGTAAATAGCTTCTTCTAGTTTAGATCTACTAAATAATTAATTTAAACCACCCAGTATTAATACAGTATACCTGTAGCAGCAAACCTGCATACTCATTCCCCATGTTATTCTTATAGAGCTTACCAAAACATGTCAAATCTCGCTATGTTGGATTGAAATATGAAGTTTTGCATTTGAAATTCGCTGAGTATGCAGGTCTGCTGCAACGGGGGTATTTCCGTTCACTTTATATCCTCAGTATGGTATCAGTTAAAAACATATATATCTACAAGTGATGCAAAATGACAGTTCAATATAAAGATGTCAGAGTATTTTCTTTGGCAAATAAACAATGTAAACATGTTTAAATAATGTGTTTTGTTAATTTTTAAGCATAGGTAATGAATTTAATAGGGTTATTTTACATTTTGATAGTACATCCGGATAGTCCGGCCATTTTGTAGTCCGGCCAGTGGTCTGGTCCCGAGGTGGCCGAACTAGAGAGCATCTAGTATTGTATTTTCAGCAATGAGGCGCAGGTTCAACCCATAGGGTATAATTGATTCAAACTTAGCATACAAAATAGATGTTTGATCTTGTTTGGCAAATGCAATAACTGCTGTTCCCTTATTTTTCAAATGTCAATATAATTTTATATCTATCCAAAGTTTCTAAACGTTAAGCTACACATTAAAATATTGCCTTATTTCTTTTAATTTCATCTTAATATAATTTAGGTAATTTATATTTGTATTTATATATTTTTTCGCTTGTTGTAGTTGTTCTTCCACTTTTAAGTTTTTTGGGATCATACACTACACATTTAACCATAATATCAGTGATATAATTGATCATCACTATGTAAACAAAAGAAATTTTTATCTTAAAATTAAAAATTTCTTTCTCATTTGTTGCAGTGAACAGTGTAGATCAGACAAGAATGGATTTGGTAGTCCCGGGAGAGAAGCACATTTACCTCAGAGCTGCCTCGTCACAGGAACGGCAACAATGGCTAATAGCACTCGGTAGCTCCAAGGCTTGTCTCACTACGAAGCATCGGAAAGAATCTGGTTTGTTTGATATATTCATTTCTATTATGGCGGTCAGTTCTATTTATAACATGTATTCCAGCAATAGCACAAAATCTAAAGCAACTGAAATGAGGAACTCCTCAATGCTTTGTTTTAATGGTATAAGTTTTAATGGCATGTCTTAATAAATCCAGGGGCGAACCTAGAGGGGGGGGGATAATAACAAGGACAGGTACCCCACCAATATGTCTAACAAAAAGTGTAACATGACTCAAGGAAATTAATTAATATGGATGTTAAGTATAGCTAAATACTCAACATAGCTAAATACTCAACAAATTTACCAATTTTATATACCTTGAGAATTATTTGGCACTTCCCACCCCCAGGTTGACGGCATTGGTCCAACGACCAGGTTGACGGCATTGTATTGAGCGAAGACTGGGGTTGAATTAGTCCACTTGTCACATTAATAAACTAAAAAAAATTGATAATCGTTAACTGTCATCACACTTAACTCATAAAAAACGCACACAGGGCCTGATTAACCACTAGGATAACTAGTCTGCAGCCCAGGATGCCAGCCAGCCAGGGGGCGCCGTGGAATGCAAAATAAATAAATTTACTTTTAATTTTTTGAAAGAATTCAATAAAGTTTTACAAGAAGGTCCCACTCCCTCTTTCTAAACGGTAAATCTGGCCTAATGAATAACAGCAGTGATACTAGTGCTGTTTGTTAGTACGGTTTTTTCTACCTCTTGTCATATCCGCATCGGACATAGTTTCTGAGACGCCAAAAGATAGCAACAAATTGTAGGCAGTGGCAGACACCAGTTTTGACAAATGGAGGAAATAGGTTGAGCAATTAGGCGTACATGAGTTTCTCCTGTCTGATAATCGAGGGAAAGTTTGGCACCAACTGTATACGCCACAATGTAAACACCAGTTATGTATTCTCTATAAGAGAAGGGTCAGTAGTATAAAATGAGAAATATTTATACCGTGTACATGCATTACATGTTTGGTCAACTTAACCTAGAAAAATCATACAGTATTCTGCAACAAACCATGCAAAGAAAATCAAACCATACTTTAAGAAAAATAACTACCTACATTGTCGTCCGGCAACTTAAATAACTCATGGACAGTGTAAAGAGGATTGGCCAATAGGAGTTCCCTCACCACATTTTAGAATTTTGAGGTGGCAGGTTCCGAGCTGTACAAGGCAATTTATTCATGAGTTTAAGTCCAATGATGTCCTGACTTAGCTGAGATTTCTTAAGCCTAAAATAAGGTACATTCAGGTTACCTCTCCCTCTTTGTAGTGGTTGTGGATATCGCCCCTGAGGTCGAGAGCATCAAGCTTTCCTATGGTGGCAAGAAGGCACTGCAAAATAAACAGGTTGTACACTGTTAAAAGGGATTCAGCGACAACTGTACAAAATTAAACTCTGAAAGAAGGAGATATAGGCTGTACTTAACTATTCCTTGGGCACTAGGTCTCTTAGTCTTCTTAAAAAGAACACAACTCTTGATAAGCGGCTGCACAAGTGAGATTCATGACAGTTTCAGTCTGGCTTAGGATCTAGGTAAAGGCCTAAAAGTTTAACATTACTTGTTCAATTTTTAAAGTTTTATTGTCATTGAACCGGAAAAAATTAGCTCAGATCCATGATGGTACCTTCAAAATTTTGAATCAGATAATTTATCATCATATTAAAGACAAAGGGGTCCAACACGAACCCCTGAGGGATGCCATGAGTTATTTGCCTGGGGTTTGATGATTGACCACTTATGAATACAGTCTGCTCGAGCCCACTCAAGAACGACTCCATGAGTTTGAGAGTTAAGTGTTGTACCACGTAAAATTTCAACTTTGATAGCAGACTTTGGTGGTCGACCGTGTCGAAAGCCCAACTAAGGTCACATAAAGTGGCCCCAGTAAGACCCTCAACCTCATAACCATCCAAAGCTGCCTTAACAATCTTGTCCAAGGCGTCAATATTCGATAACCCAGCCCGGAAGCCGTACTAGTCGGAGGCAAACAGACCATGAGATTCAAAGTAACAGTACATCTGATCTTAAATGACATACCAAAAAATCTTGGAAACAGGGAGACTGGATATAGGCCGAAAATTTTCAGGACTATCACAGCTCGCTTTCTTATGGACTGAGATTACTTTAGATAGCTTTAAGCATTTGGGGAAAACACCTTCAGAGAGACAAAGGTTAAGGCAATAAGTAAAAGCAACAAGAATACTACAAAATACATGCTTGACTAGATTGACGGATATTTGTACAGTAGAGCCCTGCTAATCCGAAATCCGGTAATCCGAAAATCTGCTTAATCCGAAACCGAAATCAGGAAATATTAAGGAATAAATAAAAACAAGGAAAAACATTGATTAAGTGTATTTCTGAAAATTACAGTAGGCCTACGTTTCTAAGATCGAAAATGTAATAAACAGAACAGAACAGTATTATTGAACAAAACTACATTGGTTTAAAAAAGTCTGTAACACTTTTTTGTCAAAGAGAAGAATACCTCTTTTTTGAAGCGTAATAGCGCCAGCGTCTCAGGAACAAGGCTGGGGTCGCGGCGGACTGTTGTTCTACGTAGCGTAGCGGTAGATTAAAGCTTCTCTGTGATTAAAGGCAGCTGCGGCGTCCGAATGGGATACTCTCTGCCAGTCTCTGCTCGCGGATAGGATTGGGTTCACAACGATAAGGTAGGTATTCGGTTAAATATCGACCTTATTTACTACCGAATAACAGACATAAACTTTTTAGTTTTGGCTCGGCTGTCTGCTCCCTGTTGTCGTGTCGTCCCTCTGTTTTTGTTTTCACTTCAAACTTCAAAGTCCAAAGCAGTGTTTCCACTCCAGGGATTTTTATCCCATTTATGGGATATTTCGACTACTCGAGGGATGAAATGGGATTTTTCATAATGTAACTGGTGACTGGAAAAAATAAATTCTTATTTGTGCGTTGTGCGTTTAGATCTTTTGTTTTTTTGCATATGTAAAAAAACCGTTAGTACTAGCATTTTCAGGTTGACGTTTAATATTACCTAAGACAAAATTTGAAGAAAGGGAAAATTTTGAAGGCTAGGTTAGGTTATAGAGAGCGCTCTCAAAGTGAAAAGATGACAACCTGCACTTATACTGTTTTTAACTGACGGTTAAAATAAATTTTCAAGTTTATATTTTCAATAAGGTATTTTGATTTTACATGAAAAAACTTTTGTTTTAGAATTTTAAACAACAAATCAAAACTATTTAAAATTAATTAACATGTAAAAATATAAAAAATCCAAATGGTTAACTCATCTTTATGGTTAACTAATGTATAAGCCATTTTTGGGCTAAATTTTACCCTATGTTATGTGAGAGCCGATCGATTTACGATATTCGATAGCAGTTCGTACTACGACGATCGATATTTTTAGCCGAATGCCTACGCCTATCATATCGTCGTGAACCCAACGCTATCCTCTGCTCGCTGTCGTCGTCTGCTTCACCTGCACTGTCGTTTTGGTCATCATGCAGAATATTGCCGCAAATTTGGTCGTTTCTCGAATTCTCGTACCGCGATTGGTGTGATTCGGCGTTTCGACGCCTAGTTTATGTAATTGCACGTTGTATTCAATAATTATCTTTATTTTAATAATAGTTCGCTTAATCCGAAATATTTGCTAATCCGAAATGGGTCCGGTCCCAATTATTTCGGATTAGCGGGGCTCCACTGTATATCCTTGGGTGGTTGTTTAGCTTTCGGGCAATGGGCACCACAGGTAGCCAAATTGAGTTCAAACTGCTACGCAGGAGGTAGTCGTCTCTCCAGAAGATTGAGGGCAGAAACATCAGTTGTATCAATAGCGTCCCTGGGCTGCTGTACGGATTCGACAAAAAATGAATTGAAGTCCTCAGCCGACTCAGATGAAGTAGGCTTGTGGGCTAGTAGGACTCCCTCCTTCCGAATCACTCTCCAAGCTGCAGAACAGCGGTTTTATAAAGAGTCTATAAAGTGAGCGTTTCTCTCCAATCTGCAGGGTGGCCACTGCATCGGGAATTCGGGAAAACCGGGAATTAGCCGGGAATTGTTCAAACCGTGAATAAACCGGGAAATAACCGTGAATCTCGAGCGAAATCCGGGAAAACGCCATTTTTTAAAAGAACAATAATAAACATCGTAAACAAATCAATATTAAAATAGTTGACGAAAAATGCAAGATTATTTCGTCATCTTTATGCTGAGCAACTTCCAAATACAACTACTAATGCGCAACTGCTTGAAGCAGAATCACATACGCGTCAGTAGAAAGCGAAAGACGGCAAAGAGTGTCTAGTGTCTAGCGCCACCCTCAGCGTAAACGCCAATCTGTGGTGAAGATTGTTGGTCGACAGGATAGTGAATGACGTTGGCTCTGCCCAGTCCACCTGCAGGGGAGCAGACAGACAACAGTGATGGTGCAATAGTGCAGTCGAGGGGAGGGAGGGGTAGGCAGATAATGGAACAACATATTTCTACGCAGAAGAATTGGGGTTAAAATAAAACGTTTTCTACGAAACTTTATTACGTACAGTCAACGTACTCAAGGATCATTAGTGATGAGTACCTATACTCTTAAAAGAAGTCGCTCTTATACCGCCAAGGGTTAATTTTTATTCGTATAACGTACTTCTCCATAAAAAGACGATTTCATTTGTTTTTATTAGGTATCGATTCTTGTTTAGTTGTGCTTTGAATAACCGCAAACTCGGTTGCAAAACTGACGAAAATAAAAATAAGCTTATAATTTATTATTCTGTTTTGCAAGCAAGAAAAACAGTCACTATTTCAACGAGAAGTAGGCCTTTAATATGCCTCTATTTAGTTGTGGCGATTTTCTAGTCAAAACGTACAAATGAACTTGAGTTTGGTATGGTCCAGTAGTTCGATTCTGTAAACTGCGGATCAATTTTACCGGCAAAGATTTCCGTCTTTCTGAAAGGAATAACCGCGAGATCATTGACGTACGAAATATACAAGTATTGTATTTTTCAGTTTGTAATTATTATAACTACAGCCTGTTTCAGGAAATTGGTTTTTTTGTGTCGGCCAGATTCGGCTTAGGGAAAATCGAAGATAAGAAAGCGACAAAAAGTGGTCAGGTGTTCATGCGTATTGACTAGCGGCTCCACGAATGTCGATAAAAGCGTGAGTTATACTAAACTGAAAAACGTAATTTTGAGGTGATTTATTGATAACGCTGAACCATTATCTTTGTGCCGGAGATTTTAAATTGTGTTTGAAATTATTTATCAGTAGTACCTCCTTTTACGTTTTCTTTACTGTTTGTTTTTCTGCATGATTAGTTAATTAAACTTATACTCGGGTAGTTGGCTTACTACTCGACTCGAAATGAAAACCCACTATTCGCCCGCCCCTAAAAGATTTATTAAACGTATAATTTAAAGGCGTCCGATTCGTAAAATAATTTTTGAACCGGCATAGCATTGGTTAGGCTTTGATTGTGATTTTTGCCGTAATTTGCCATCACTTATTATTAGTAAAAACAGTAATGGCAAATAAATGTTCGCAAAAATCAAAATCAAAACAAACTCACAGTCACCAACAATAAATTTCAAAAAAAATCTGTACGTGACCTTGTCACCTGCCGTGTGTACGGCATGACGTTTCGCAAAAAGTACATTTAGTGTATCAAAATTAATTAATTGATAGACCAGCAAATTTTATGTTTAGAAGTTATTCATTGTCACTGTCACGAATTGGGTTTTATCTTTTCAATATCGACTTTAAATGGTGTTTAGTTCAACTTTGGTTAGAATTGGGAAATCAGTACAAAATCGGGTGCGAGAGTCAACATCTAATATCAATTTTGTTTTGTCGTCTTTCTGGTTACCGAAGTTTTTTGTCTTACTTCCTTTCATCCTTTCTTCCTTCCTTTCTCCTCCCCCCACCCCCACCACACGGATGGCGCATAATATAGTGCGCATAGCAGGTTGTCATGGTAACCACGTGTTGTCATTGCGTCGGGCCAATTAGCGACTGCCACTGCCACTGCGTTGTGAAACGTGAATTCGGGCGGACAGCAATGTGAAGCAAGACAGGCCGATAGTCGGCGCGTGCGTACCCTTACTTTGTCAAGTTTTCGAACGATATCCATATTTTTGCGTCTTCCTCCACTTATCTAATTTATATGGTTCATAGTTCTACTACCTTAAGTATCGAATACGACAAGGAAGTAATTTAATAATTATCCGTTTGGTGTCATACAACGTACGGTACGTTACAAAATGCATTTGGATTACATTTTACAATGAAAAGTTGGTTTTGACAAAAACGTTTGAGGACTATTTATTTTCAAGTATTTTTTAACCGTTCTACGGCGAACAGTCTGCTGCCACGTGAGTATAGGATCAATGCTGATTTGCCGTCTGTTGCACGTTTTGTTGCCTTGTATTTGCGTGTTCTGACTCATTTTGATGTAGGCCTATTTCTAGTTGAATTGAATACCGCCTGCTTTAAAATATTGCCGGCCGTTGTTGTTGCTACGGCCTTATTGGTTCCGTGATTGGGTTAACCGTGACTCCTCAGCGAGTCACTGAAATTTAAAAATGCAAATTACGAAAATGTGGTTTATTTCGTGTACACTCAAGCATTATCTATTACCCAGCGTAAAATACGTGATTTCGGCGTGTAATGTACGGGAATTATAGCCTGATTTCGTTAACACCCTGATTGTACAAGCGGCCGGTGGAAGCTCATCTTGCCTCTTGCGTTTAAACCTTTTTAAACTCTATTAATTAACAGGCTATTCTGTTTTTTCCACATGGTTGATGGATTTTAGTAATAATATATAATAACTGTAAGACATTGTTTACTCTGTTGTCACCAATTAATTGGGATGACTATAATGGAGTTAATATGCCACCGGGCAGGGGCGAACCCAGGATTCAATTTCGGGGGGGGGGGATATCCTGTAAGAAGGGGGAAGGGGGGATTTAGGTACTCACAAACACCCTGTACTAATGTGATGATAGACAAATAAGGTCGTCGTGGTAGACGAATATCGTCGTCGCGGTAGACGAATATCGTCGTTGTGGTAAACGCCACGGTCGCCGAGTATCGCGTCGCGGTAGACACATATATCGTTGTCACGTCGCAGTAGACGAAATTCGTCTTCGAGTCGCGGTAGACAAAAATCGTCTTCACCCGCGGTAAACGAAATTCTTCGCGTCGCGGTACATAAAAATCGTAGTCGCGTCGTGTTAGCCGAAAATGGTTGTCTATTCGTCCAAAATTTCTGTTCTCCAAAATTTCGGTGGGATATATCCCCTTTATCCCCCCCTGGGTTTGTCCCTGCCACCGGGAATACGGCCGAAAATGCCCGTGAAAACCGGGAAAAAACCGGGAATGGAAAAATTCGTTTGGAGTGGCCACCCTGAATCTGGCTTGATTCAATTTTTGTTTTTATTCTTTCTTGAGGGATCTATAATGTTGCTCCATTTCAGGAGTCCTGACTTCCCTGAATAGATCATAAGCCAGGTTAACCCACATCTTGAGTGTTACCAAGTATTGGTTCTTCCATTCAGGTAAAATGTGGTTTGTTCTTGGATGATTTTTTTCTTAAGTTTGGTCGGAAACACTAAGTATAAATCATCATAAACGTATTGAGCCACTTTAAATGGAACTTAACTTTAAATGTATACTTTCCCTTATGGGGTATCCCCCCTTGGGTTCGTATCTGAATCGCTTGATGCTGTAATAATCTAAACATCTAAAGTAATTTTCAACACAGTAAGAACTTGAGAATTAGATGTATTGATAAATGATATTTAATTTGGAAGTTATGTCGATTATCACATATCGACAACGATGTGGCTGACACCTTTGGTGATGGCTGTGATCTTTTGTTGAACAAAACTGTTGTCTAAATGTCAATGTGGCAATTAGAAGTCACATCATCAATCAATATTCTTTATTTGGGATTATTATTTAACTCTTTCCATGTCTAATTCAATAATAATGGTTAATACGCTTATAAAAGATGTTTCAAACATTATAAAGTAAAAATATTAATTATGAGTGGGTTTTCCAGTTGCTGATTCAACGCCAGACTCTCTAAAAACAAAGAAGTCTGAGCTCAGGTTGTACTGTGATTTGTTGATGCAGCAAGTGCATATGATCAAGACTGCAGCCGCGAATAATGAAGAACCAGACATCCAGGTGAGTTAGAGGAGTTGTTCAGAGAGTTCCAGTTTTATTTCTCCTAACAAGAAATACATGTTTGTAGATAAAAATTAACCAGCTTATGTAGATTTTTAAAACCTTTGTCTTATATCCGCGTTGTTAGGCCCTCTCTGGAGGATATAATTCATTTTCGAATTGATAGCCTCCGGATACCGATAAATACTAATAATGGTGTAAATACCTGCTTTACTGGTATCCAATGGTCAGTTAGTTGATGAGCAACTAGTTTCGACTTTTTTTAATAAGTCATCTTCAGGCTCAAGGATACAACTCATCCTTTTTGGTTTGTAAATATAAATAAATAAATAAATATCTTTAATTATAAGTACAGGTAGGTGACTCTTATATTTTCTTCTTAATTCTAATTAATTATTATTGTTCAAGATGGCGTCATTATAATTAGTGTGATACTAGCCTATTTAATATTTAAATTTGAAATAAAAGAATGGTAATCTGTTACAAAACTATTATTTATTCAACAATAACAATAAATATGAATATCAAAATTGAACTCTATGGGGACGTACAAGGATTATTACAGTGGATGGGGTTAGATAAAATTACTTATGCTAATTGGATTAATATGGTACAATTTAAGGGCATTAGCTCAGTTCTTGAGAAGCATGATCTCTTCACATAGGGTTCTGGGAATCGTGCGGGCATGACATTGAAAAATTAATTTGTTTGAATATCACAATCATAAATATTTTTAAATAGAATAAATAATTTTGATAATAATATAAATTGCCAATTCTGATCTCTTTTTATATTTAATTAAATCAAGTCTTTGTTTGAAAGTCTGTTCCTCTTCAACAATGGTTGGTGAAGTAAATTTTGGATTGGTCTTACCAAGAGTTTATCTCTTCACCCTGATCTTTTCTTCAGATAGATAAATTTGGCCACTTAAAGGGGAATCAACTAAGATCAGGTTTACCGCTGGCTAACCAAAAAAAAAATTTACTAATTAAGGGGGATGAAATTTAAAATTGGAACGAGGTCCAGGTACAATGAAGTTAACACTTGGCCATCTCTCTCTGGAATAGAAGCTGGAGTCCTTTACAATGGTTCCACTTTTCACTTTAACAATGTAACACATGGTTCACTAACTTGGTCTTTGGTAAACACTTCACTGAATTATTAGAGATCAAATTTTGAAAAACATGCTATATAAAATAGATAATTTGAGATAGCGTTCCCTGACCCATAAATATAAATTATATTAAATTATGAATACAGCTGATCTAACTTAATTTATCTAAAAATTTTTATGGTAGATGGTAATAAATTAATGAATGATTTTAGGAAAATAACATTATCAAATAATTTATATTAACTGAGTGATATACTAGGTTGACATATTATATACAAATAATTATTAAGCTGTGTGTTTGTTTATTTATATGGGTGTTCATTTATGAAATTTAAATGTAAATGTTTGTGAACTATTACAATATCCCCTCAGAGTTGAATTAATTTAAAGAATTAAAATTAATGAAAACTCGATAATAATAGGAACAAATATTTACAAAACTATACTAAATGATAAAATATTTATTTATAATTTAAAATGATGATTTCTTAAAACTAAATGGATTATATGACCTAATATTTACAATCATAACTTCAGGTCCTAATACTGTCCACGCGCACTTCACTTATTTCAAATTTTGTTTCACTGTTCAACATTTATTACACCATTGTTTATATTTACTGGAGTCTTTTATCCCCTCAATCCATAAATAAACAAATTAATCTACAACTTTTAATTAGTTGTCCGTGTATTGTCCAAATGTTTATATAACTGTTAATAACACTATTTACACTGTATTTATTGTTGATCTCGGTTTGGCGTTATATATTTTCTAAGAGCAGTTACATGGTAGGGTCCAAACTCTTGTTCTTCATTTAACTTTTGTACAAAATAAGTCGAATGTCCCAGGATACTTGAGATGCGGTACGGTCCTTCGTATATGGCGAATAGTTTGGCTGTTTCTCCAAATGCTGCATTTGATAGTTGATGATTTTTGACCAATACCAAATCGTTTAAATTGAATAATGTTGGTAATACACCGCGGTTAGCTCTTCTTGCTCGTGTTCCCTTCTTTTCTCGGATCCGTTGGGAGGCGAGGAATATCTTCTGTTCTAGTGGGACATCTTCTGAAAATGGGTTTTCCACATATCGTTCCCAGAACCTGAAATCTTTTCTTCCTAACTGTAGTTCATTCGGACTGAATCCTGTAGTTTCGTGAGGAATTTCGTTCAAGTATTCATTAATTTCTGTTATACACTGAGCCCATTTTCTGTGTTGTCTTGAGCAGTATGTTCTTAAGCAGCGCTTCACTTCTTTAATAGGTCTTTCGGCTATATTAAATTGGGGATGGTACACAGGGTTAAATATTGGAATAATATTGTTTTCTTCTAACTTTCTTATCCATTTGTGGCTCTTAAATTGCGTACCGTTATCACTTTGGATCCTCTGGGGTATTCCATGTTCTATAAAGTGTTGGTTAAACAATTTATTTAGTATGGTTTGTGTGGTGGCACGCTGCATTGGGTATAATTTGATAAATTTAGTGAAAATGTCCAGGACAATTAACATGAATTTCACATTTCCTCGGCCAGGCGGCAAAGGACCTATAATGTCGATAGCTAACTGTTCGTTCTTCTGATTACAACTGATACCTTGAGCGAAACCTCTTGGTGGATGAGTATCATTTTTGCACCGTTGGCACGAGTCACAGGATGCCAGGTATTGCCGGATTCTTCGATTCATGTTCTTGAAAATGAAACATTCTCTGAGTAAATCAAAACATTTCTTAGACCCGCAATGGAGGTAGTAGCAATGACACTCCCAAATAAGGCGATTTATGATGGTTTCTGGTACTACTATGAGCCATTTATTAAGGTGTTTTTGGTATAGTATTTCCTGGTGTAATTTATATGATTGTTTGATTTTTGTGTGTTCAGGTGTATCTTGGGGTATTAATAATATTTGACGAATCTCTTGAAGGCGGGGATCTTGTGACTGTAATTTCCCAATGTTTCGGAGATCTTCTTGTAGTCTAGGGTCTGGAATTCTTCTAATATAATTGATAATTAATTCTCTCTGAGATGTTTCCTGGTTCTCTTCAACTGGGTAACTTATTCTGCTCAGGGCGTCGGCTGTCGAATTATCGGCTCCTTTACAGTGATGGATCGTGAAATTGTACTCTTGAATCGCCAATGCCCACCTTGTTAATCTATTATTCAAGAGTTTACAGGTTTTTAGAAATGTTAATGCATGATGGTCAGTTATGATGTTTAATTTTGAGCCCAATATTATATACCGTGTTTTCTGTAAACAATAGATGATGGCGAGTAATTCTTTTTCAGTGGTCGTATATCTTTGCTCTGCTGGCTGCAGTGTCCGTGATAAAAACATAATTGCTGCTTTGTCTTCATTATCTCGGTATTGAAATAAATGTCCGCCTATCGAAAAATCTGATGCATCCGTTTGTAGGTAGAAGGGCTTCGTATGGTCTGGATGGTGAAGAACATTCATTTTTAGAAATAGGTTCTTAACTCTTTGAAAAGTTTTATCATCTTCTTCGGTCCAGATAAATTTTTGTTTCTTTGAGGTGAGGCGTAGTAAGGGTTGGATTGTTTCTGAATACTTGTCAATAAATTTATTATAATAGTTAATGCATCCCAAAAATGATTTTAACTGTGTCCTATTTTTAGGTGTGGGGAAATCGAGGATTGGTTTGACCCGCTCCTGGTCCATTTCCAAACCGGTTTCTGTTAATGTGTACCCCAAGAACGGAACTGAACTTTGACAAAATTTTGATTTTAAAAACTTTATCGTCATATTTGCTTCAGCTAATTTATTGAAAATATACCTCAAATGTTTTAAGTGTGTTTGGAAGTCGGGTGAAACTATACAAATGTCGTCTACATAAATTAAGGTGAATTTTTCTACTTCCTCATCGAAAACTTTGTCCAATGCCCTTACTAATGCTGCCTGAGATGTGTTGATTCCAAATGGTGTAACTTTGTAGTGGTAGGTCTTTCCTCGGAACTGGAATGCTGTGTATTTTCTCGATTCTTCAGATAGTGGAACTTGCCAATATGATGAAGTTAGATCGATACTACTGATAAATTTTGCACCTTGACATTTTGCTAATAATTCATTGACACTTCTATTACATTCGTAATCTGGAATAATAATTTCGTTCGCTTTTCTAGCATCCAAACAAAGTCTTATTTCACCAGTTTTCTTGACGACCGGGATAATTGGGTTTATAAAAGTGCTGTTGCTTCGCTCTATGATCCCTAGGCGTTCCATTTCCCTTATTTCTCGCATGACTGCGTCTTGGTGTGCTAATGGTACTGGGTAAGTATGACATTTAAAATTTTGAGGATTTTCGACTCTTAATACATGCTGGTATTTGTTACATAACCCAGGTTGGTCGGAGAATACATCTTGAAAGTCCAATAACAAATCAGTTAATTGTTGTTTTTGAATACTATTTAGATTTAAATTATTTTTGAGGGATTCTGTAATTATTTCAGGGGATAATTCACATGATGTTCTGGGGTTTGTTTCTTCAATATAATAACACTCTTCGTATGGATCTTCATTGCAGCAGTAATCTTCTAAATTATCCACATTTTTATCATTAGTGATTATATGGCATAAAATTCCAGCTCGATTTGTGTTATTGAATTGAATTACTAAATCTGTATCATTAATATTCATATGCATTTCACCCTTTTCAAAATTTATCTTCATCTTCCAGGCACTAAGTGTATCTATCCCGATAATTACTGATTGTATTAGTTTTGGTACTACGAGCATTTGTGTTAATATAGTTTGTTGACCAATGGTAATAGGAATCATTACGATTTTTGAAATTTTCCGGGATTTTTCATTGGTTGCTGTTCTAATGTGCATATTATTTACTGGTAATTCTTCTATTTTTCCTAATTCACTCCGATTTGATATGTACCAATCTTCTGCTAGACATGTAATGTTAGAACCTGTATCAATGAGAGCTGTAACTTCTTTGCTTTTGATCTTTATTCTTATTTCGGGGCATTTTTGCGATATAGTCGTATGAGTATTTTGTTCTGTTTCTTCTTCAAATAAAAACTCCCGATCACAATAAATATTGCTCAAAGTTAAACTATTGGTATCTGATTCATTATGCATGTTATTTACATTATTTACAATTTCAATTGACCTCTTATGTCCGACTTCTTTCTTATTTTGCACTGAAGATGTGTTCTTCTGATTTGAGCTATTTACATGGAGAATGAGGTCACCACCATCATCAGTGCCTCTCAGTTTAAATCCTGATTATTTTCCTCTGGCACTAGGTTTGCGTTCTCCTCAATAATGGCAGCGCACACCTGGTTTTGTTCTTGTGTCGGGTGGTATCTAGGCAGTGGTCTTCTCTCTTCAGACGGCGGTTGGTTTGATGGTAGATTGGGAAACTGTCTTAGGTCACGGTAATCGTTTCCAAATCGATGGCGTCGGTCGTCTCTTTGGTACCGATTATCGTGGTGGAGGTGATTCTCATGTCTCCGATTGTACGGGTGGTACTTAGGTGTGTACGCTCGATTGTCCGTGTTTCTTTCATTGTAGTGTTGGTTATGACCTTTTCTACCGTGTTGGTGGTGGTTTCTATTTACATGATTTTCCTCAGGTGTATTTTCCTTTTTATGTTTATGGTTTTCGTTCCTTTGATGGTTAGGTGACCTTGCTTGTTCTCGCAGATCTTCTCTCTGGAGTAGAGCTTCAAAATCGCAGACCGTCTGAATATTTTGAACTCTATAGGCATCTTGGATTATGTCTCCAAAGTGGTTTGATAGGCAATCGAGGATTTCTTTTTCGTCCAGGGGAGGGTTTAGCGATTTAAGGGTCAACACCCGCTCTATAAAATACTCTGATCGGTTCAGATAACCATTTGGCCGATATCGTTCATTTTCGATCCGTTGTTTGACGCCTCTTTGGATATCTCGGTTCCAATATTTCGATTCAAACATATGTTGAAAATCATCCCATGTGTGAATATCAGTTTTGATTAAATTGAACCACTTTGAGGCATGTCCTTCTAGGCACATTTCAATGAGATCAACTAGGCTTTCCGCACTATTATTTTCTGGATTTAACTGTAGGTTTTTCTCATAATATTTCTTAAGTTTGTTTAGAAATTCCTGGGAATTATGTGTCTTTCCATTAAATTTTGGGTGGGTCATTTCCGGTGTTAATGTCGATCTGCCGTTACACACAATATTAATAGGGACGGGCGCTTGTGTTGTTTGAATGTTGGGTGTAGTAGGTATTTCTAATATTTTCTTATGACACGCCTCCACGGACTCAGCCAATTTCGCAATTTGGTATTCATTGGATTTAATGTTTGGGTTCAGTTCTAATTTGACTTGGTTGATTTCAGCTGTTACTTGTTCTTTGATTTGTGTATAATTTTCCTTACAAATGTTTTCTACCTCCCTGTGTGTCTCTAATTGAATCTGTTTAATTTGTTCAGTGATTTTTAATTGGGTTTTACAATTTTCTGATACGATGATTTGACTAACCTCCTGTTTATGTTGAATGAGGTCTTGTATTAAATTTTCTCTGATTTTGTATTCCCCTTGTTCTAATTTAGTATCAATTTGATCGACTTCTTTAGCCAAATTTTCCTGAAGAATTTTAAGTTGATTTATGTCAGTTTTAAGATTTGACTGTTCATTGTGAATTTGCTGAATTTGATTTTCGACCCGGGCAGAGTGATTTTGAAATTCAGATCTTAAGTTTGCATGTTGTATTTTAATATCAGATTTGATTGCGTTCATATCGGCTTTAATTTCATTTCTTAACTCGGTTTTAAGCGCATTCATGTCAGTTTTAATCGCAGCATTGCTCGATTTAATTTCATTCATGTCGGTTCTAAGTGCATTGATCGCCGCTGCTATTTGTACGAGTGGGTCGACACTGTCGACAGCTGATTCAGTACGAGTATGGTCTGGAATCAGCACAGGAGGGACGGTACTTGTGTCGCTCGTCAAAGAAACTAGCGTTCTGATTGGTTGTTCCGTTCGGTATATTTCGCTCAATGACGATGTAGCGGGGGAAATCGCCGCGGAAGTAGTGGTAGCACTGATTGAGGTTGGCGTTGGTGTTGAAGTGGGAGACGCCGGCTGGGACAAAATGGCGGAACGTTCTGACATTTCACTCACGGCCGAAATTGTTGTCTCATTATTAGAATCACTCGCGTTGTCGGAATTATTTGAGTCGCCTACCGAAACAATGTTTTCTTTGTTCACTGACGGGTCACTGTCCGATTCGCGGTGTACATTTATTGGTTCCGTGTTATTGCCGAATAAAACAAAACTTGTCTGCTCGGACTGCGTCGTTGAAACTTTAGGTTTGTCGGTTGATCTTAAATGGTATTTATGTTCGTCGCCCATATTGAGGTAGTAAGCACGCAATTAGGATTATTATACAATAAATTGGATATTATACTTATATCTAAATGAGGTGAGATGAGTCTTAATCTAGGCTATCTCCTACAAAATTATCTTCTTGCTATCTCAAATAATGTCTGCGATCATTAACTTTTCATTGTCAATGCCCCACGTTGGGCGCCAATTACAACTCATCCTTTTTGGTTTGTAAATATAAATAAATAAATAAATATCTTTAATTATAAGTACAGGTAGGTGACTCTTATATTTTCTTCTTAATTCTAATTAATTATTATTGTTCAAGATGGCGTCATTATAATTAGTGTGATACTAGCCTATTTAATATTTAAATTTGAAATAAAAGAATGGTAATCTGTTACAAAACTATTATTTATTCAACAATAACAATAAATATGAATATCAAAATTGAACTCTATGGGGACGTACAAGGATTATTACAGTGGATGGGGTTAGATAAAATTACTTATGCTAATTGGATTAATATGGTACAATTTAAGGGCATTAGCTCAGTTCTTGAGAAGCATGATCTCTTCACATAGGGTTCTGGGAATCGTGCGGGCATGACATTGAAAAATTAATTTGTTTGAATATCACAATCATAAATATTTTTAAATAGAATAAATAATTTTGATAATAATATAAATTGCCAATTCTGATCTCTTTTTATATTTAATTAAATCAAGTCTTTGTTTGAAAGTCTGTTCCTCTTCAACAATGGTTGGTGAAGTAAATTTTGGATTGGTCTTACCAAGAGTTTATCTCTTCACCCTGATCTTTTCTTCAGATAGATAAATTTGGCCACTTAAAGGGGAATCAACTAAGATCAGGTTTACCGCTGGCTAACCAAAAAAAAAAATTTACTAATTAAGGGGGATGAAATTTAAAATTGGAACGAGGTCCAGGTACAATGAAGTTAACACTTGGCCATCTCTCTCTGGAATAGAAGCTGGAGTCCTTTACAATGGTTCCACTTTTCACTTTAACAATGTAACACATGGTTCACTAACTTGGTCTTTGGTAAACACTTCACTGAATTATTAGAGATCAAATTTTGAAAAACATGCTATATAAAATAGATAATTTGAGATAGCGTTCCCTGACCCATAAATATAAATTATATTAAATTATGAATACAGCTGATCTAACTTAACTTATCTAAAATTTTTATGGTAGATGGTAATAAATTAATGAATGATTTTAGGAAAATAACATTATCAAATAATTTATATTAACTGAGTGATATACTAGGTTGACATATTATATACAAATAATTATTAAGCTGTGTGTTTGTTTATTTATATGGGTGTTCATTTATGAAATTTAAATGTAAATGTTTGTGAACTATTACAAGGATGTCTTCAAATCATCTTCGGTTGAAGAGTTGTCATTTTTTTAAATAAAACGTCAAGACGGACACAATAGACACAAAACACGGACATAACACAACACAGAGACGAGTACCGGTACATTAAAACAAACTTATTTAGGAATTAAATAAGTTTGTTTTAATGTACCGGTACTCGTCTCTGTGTTGTGTTATGTCCGTGTTTTGTGTCTATTGTGTCCGTCGTGACGTTTTATTTTAAAAAATGACAACTCTTCAACCGAAGATGATTTGAAGACATCCTTGAGCCTGAAGATGACTTATTAAAAAAAGTCGAAACTAGTTTCTCATCAACTAACTGACCATTGGATACCAGTAAAGCAGGTATTTACACCATTATTGATATAATTCACATCTGCCACTGTTTTAATGGTAAAGTTCCAAACCAAATTTAATAATAGGTCTAGTATACTATAGCTAATTTCATGAACAGTACTTTCTGATATTGTTATCTTATTAGTGAACTCACACGCTGCTCACACTTATTGATGTTTTGAAGCTAGAAATTTATCACTTCCAAAATTAGTTTGGCACTCGTCACTAGAGACAGGGGCGCACCGACGGGGGGGGGGGGGGCGAACGGGACCGCTCCCCCGCAAGGAGCTAAGGAATTTGCCAAGTTTAGGGTTAAAAATTAGTAGTATACAAATCATTTTAAATAATGGTAAAGTTTGAAGGAAAATAAAAGGAGTTGTCCATAAAAGTAATCAATGGGAAAAATTAGAAGCAGCCAGATAGACTTACTCAGTGTGGATGGGGTTCAGAAGGTAACCCCGTGCGTGCATAGTCAGTTTTTGTCTTGATGAAGGTCATCACCCCCTCCAATCGCCACTACCCCGCCACCTATGAGATATCCTCCTAACCCGCCACCGTCGCATTGATTCGCCATACTTAAGAGCGTTTTCACGCAGTTAATGAAATCGGTTCAGAGTAAACTCGCTCAGGAATTTATTGCACGTTGTGTATTTTGCCTGCATATAAGAAAATTATTTTTTAAACGTTGAAATATGAGTTTGAACAAGAAGAAAAAAACAGAAAATATTTTTAATTAAATATAACAATTGTATAGAGGCAAAAGTTGTTAAAAGCTCTTTATTGGCTCAAAATTGATTCAATGCAATCCATTAATATGCAATAAGGCTTTGTGAAAAGTTAGTTATTATTATACCAAATGACTCTATATAGAATTTGTGTTATTTTTGTTGGATAGAAAGTGCTGATAGAACATTCAGTATTTTTAAAAGGTTAGTAAATAATAGGAAACTTGTTATAGTTCGCACACGAAAATCCTTGACCATTTAAAAAAAAGTGTGCGAGAGAGATGGATAATGAATGTTCAGAGTTAAAGAGACGATTCCTAGAACATTCAGAGAGAGTTGATAGAACATTCAGAATTGTTAAAAGGTTAGTAAATAATAGGAAACTTGTCATAGTTCACGCACAAAAATCCTTGACTATTTTGAAAAACATGTGCGAGAAGGATGGATAATGAATGTACAGAGTGAAAGAGACGATTCCTAAACATCAAATGACGATGTAACTCATTGGCAGCAGCAATGTGGTTTTGGTTTTTTTGTACCTGCTTGGTTTCCTCTTGGTAATAATTTGTTTTTTGTTGCTTTTTATTGTTCTTAAAGTGTTTTTATCTTCTACCAGATAGTGACTCTTAAACCTGTAAGTCGCAAAACTGAATTGGCAGCTGGTATATCGTTAATATGAAAGAGAATAATTTTAATTGTTGGCACCATGTTTACTGTACATTATTGAAAGCATTTCAAATTTAGTTTTGGCTAGTAATTAAAACCTCTTTTAACAATATATTTCATGAAAAATTTTAACCACTTCCCATAAACTTTCTGAAAAATTCAAACATATCATTAGACTAGTTAATTTGTTCTCGTGTTTTTCATAATTTAATAGTTGAAATCAATTGATGTTACGCAATGTCATTAGGTGTACTAGTTTTTATTCCACCCTGACAACGTTTTTATATTATAGTGGTAAAATAAAATAAATTATGCATTTACCAACTATGGGTAATTGACATCGACGGTAGAACAGTATGTTTTTATGCCTCTGGATTGTCTGAAAACACGAGTTTAAAGATCCAATTTTCAAAAATCTTCTGGGGTAGTGCCCCCGGACGCTCCTCCTACTGCGGGGTTCCCAGATCCCCTGGTCATTGCGGACCTCCCTCCCCAAGGATGATTCTTGGGTGCGCCTGACTAGAGATCGTGCCAGGAGTGTGATTTCAGACTAAAGATTTTTATCCCTGAAATGAAACATTTTTACTTCTTCTGGGCTAAAATATTGTTCAAGGTTACAAAAGAGATTTTTATTTTAAAAACTTAAAAACTAGGAATGCAAATAATAGGATAAATAGGTATTTCTGATATCTTTAGTACCAAAATTCTCTACTGGCATGTGCTAATTTTTGTAAAATATGATCAATGGCTTCAAAATTGAACATTGCTTGGACTATCGTTTTTCTTTTTAATCAATCGTTGTATGTTGTTGTCTACTAGTAGAGGTAGTGAGGTATAAGATGAAGCTTGGGTATTTACAAACAAACCCAGATGGATTTTGATTTTTCGAGGAGGGGAAATAAATATTAACAGATGATTAATTGATTCAATATCTACCAGACTAGTAGTGTAATCACATGGCTTTGTTTACTTCCATGTCATCGATGATTTCTCCCCTCCTCTGCTGAAACTTCAAACTCAAGCTTCTTCTTGTACCTCGCTACCTCTAAATGACTGTTTTTTATAATCAGCTGTTCCTCAAAATGTCTACTTCAGTATTAAACCTAATGTAGAAAAACAAAACTTTAAGGGCCTACAGGGCGCTTTCCTTTCATCTAACCTTCATAAATTTTATATCCCACTAAACTTCACAACAAGCTATTTTTTATGACAACTAAATTATTAAAATCTGTTGAAAACTTTAGGAGGAGTCTTGATAAAAAAAAACCTAAATAAGTATATTTTTTGTTTTAGATAGACATAAGTGATAGTACATATTTGTATTTTACAATTTGATTTTGCACCATCTGAAATCTTACAACTTTGATCTTTGCCAAGCATTGATACCTTAGGTTAGCCAGTTAAATAAAGTTTACTCAGAAAAAAAAACCTGTAAAATTCCCTTAATTTAGCATGTTTTGGCCTATTAAGAAGACTTTTCTCAGTAACTATTTACATAACATTATTTTTAGAAACTCTCCGAAGGCAGTTGCCTGCTGACTGCGACTTGTGACACATTTATCAAAACACTTGAGGACTGCATGCGGCTGGCCCAGTCCGCCTCAAGCCCTGTAGATCCCTCTGACAATTTCTTCAGCTTTAGCAAACCAAAGGTATTGCACAGTCTAATCTACTGTCATAGATTTGTCATAAATTTAATCACTATTGTTTTTAATATATGGATTGTTTTCAGATTTATGTTACTCTGGGTTTTGCTTTAAGTTGATGTTGAAGTAATGCACTCATTTTAGGATTTCCCATACAGATATAGTGACTTTGCGCTACTCACTTAAGTCCACAACCAATCATCTATGCCCAGATTTACTTTCCCATTTTATCATTGTCTACTCCAGCTCAAGCTTAAAAATATGGCATCTTTTCATTCTTATAATTTACGGAAATTACGCACGTAGTTTCGGCCGGAAATTAGCGCTCTTTTGTCTAGTCTTGAGCTAAGCCAAATGCTGAAAACGCTTAAAGACCTGAATACTCGCCACAAGACGTCATAAAGAAATCTAAAATTTCTTTAAACATTTTATTTTTTAGCAAAATAATGCTTTTTTACGTTTTGGTTTACATATTAAAAAATTTTAGACTTTTTAAATCGACCTAATTATTCACATAGACAAATAATGATTTGTTGAAGGGAAGAACTATGGAGGGGGAGTTATATAGAAACTAGTAAATTACAGTTCAAGTGATAATATAGTTTTATGAAAATGAGTATCATTATGGATGTGAATCATGATGGGTGTAAAACATTCAAGAAAACTTACATTTTACGAAGATTGCTGAGAAGATAAATTGCAACGCTTATCATACAAAAGAAAGCCTGAATCTTGCCGTTTATTCCATTAACAGCTAACTTTAGTGGGTGTATGCCAACTACAGTCACAAGATATTTGAAATGATTCTATCAGTATTCTATCACTCTAATAGACCTACTATACCGAGTGTCCCAAAAGTCCCACCCCCTTGTTATTTTTTTAGTAATAGAGATAAGTATAATATTCAGGGAATGTTTATATAATCAAAAAAGGAAATTTTTGGTGTATGTAAATTTTCCCCTTCTCCCTTCCAAAAGGAGTAGATTGGGGGTAAGTCGAAATATTTAAACATAAACCCCTATCGATTCATGCATAATTTTAAAGGTAATAATAAAAAAAAAGAATGGCGCAAATCTACTTCAATCCTATCAAAAGTTATGGCAGTTCAAAGTTTTAATTTTTTGAAAATCAAATGAAGTCCTTGCTTATGTAAATAATGAAGAAATAATGATTAGTCGTGTGAAAAAAGAGAAAAAATACCACGATGAATCAAATCAAATCAAATCAAAAATATCTTTATTCATATCGCACATAATAGTACAGAATGGTGTCAATCAACATTACATTGAGTCTTATAACTAAGCATCTAAAAATAATTTTTCTTGACTTTACAATAACTTAACTTTCTAAAGAATGGAAAAATTCGTCAATCGTATACAAAGGTCTACTGATTAGGAATATTTTTAAATGTTTTTTGAATAAATTAATGTCAGATATAGTTTTAATGTTATCAGGTAAGTTATTATAAAATTTTATACCATTATATGAAGGGGTTTTCTTGTACATCGATGAATTATGCCTATTGTATGCCAGTTGATTACCTTTTCTGGTTGAATAGTTATGAAAAGAATTTAGTTTTGGAAATGTTTCTAAATTTGATTTAATATGAAGGACTAATTGATAAATATATAAGCTGCACACTGTCATAATTCCTGTTTCTTTGAAATATTCTTTAACTGATTCTTTATATTTTAATTTTAACATGATACGTAAAGCTTTTTTCTGAAGTATTAGGATACTATTCAAGTTATTTACTGTTGTACAACCATAAAGGCATAGCCCAAAAGAAATGTGTGATTCAATCAATGCATGATATATAATTTTTAAGGTTTTAAAACAACTGAATTTTGTCATTTGTCTTAATGCGTAAAGACCGGAGGATACTTTTCTACACACATAATTAACGTGACAGTCCCAGTTAAATCTGTTGTCTATGTTCATTCCGAGAAATTTTATTGTTTCAACTTCAGTTAGTAAAATTGTGTTCATGAAAATATTAATATGGGCTGCACATTGGTTTGTAGATGAAAAATTTATATAACTGGTTTTTTCTGGATTAGGCAATAAATTAATGTCATGCAAATATTGAATACATTTGGAAAGGTCAACAAAAGAAGCAATTTCCACATCAGAATTAGAATATGCAGAGATTTTTAAATTTATGTCATCGGCAAATAGGCAGATACTATTGGGACGTGTAATTATTGAGGGAAAGCCAGTTAGATAAATTAAAAACAATAGGGGTCCCAATATAGACCCTTGAGGGACACCGTACTTCACGATACTTGTTGAAGATGTGTAAGTAGTTAATTGGTTAAAACTATTGATATGGTCAATTGCAACATACTGTTGCCTGTCAGTCAGGTAAGATTCAAACCAATGCCAAGCTCTCCCTTTTACACCAATAGATTCTAATTTTTGAAGTAATAAATCATGAGAGACACTGTCAAAGGCTTTAGTCAGGTCTAAAAAAATGCCAACTACTTTTTCCTTTGCATCAGTTGAACCAATGACAGATTCACAGAAATCAATCCCTGCGTCAATTACAGATTTTCCTTCTCTAAAACCAAATTGCTTTTCATCTAATAAATTATTTTCTTTTAAGAATTTTGAAAGTTGTATATGCATGGCTCTCTCAAAAATTTTGGAAAAAGAACTTAATAAAGACAAAGGTCTGTAATTACATATCTCCCCTGGGTCACCTTTTTTATAACAGGGTTTAATTTTTGATTTCTTTAATATTGTGGGAAATATTCCAGAAATGAAAGAGGAATTAATGACATGCAGTAATGGTAATAACAAGTACATACGAGCTTGCTTTATTATAGGCATTGGTATTTCATCCCATCCAGTTGAAAATTTATTTTCAAATGATATTATTATTTTATCTAACTCTTCATAAGTAATTGGTGAAGGATTAAATTTTGAAAAAGATTTTTGATGGGGTGGTAAAACAGGTTTTGAACCAGTAGAAAATTTAAGCTTAGGCAAAATATCATTTTCAACCATTGTCGAGTAGTAATCATTAAAAAGATGGCACACATTCCCTATATTTACACATTTATTTGCTTCAATATATGGTAAACTTGAAATTTCTCTTTTACAAAACTTATCATTAGTTCCAACTTCCTTATTTATAATATTCCATGTAGTTTTACTGACGTTTTGTGACTTTTCCAATAAGTTATTGTAGTAGTTACCTTTTGTTTCTTTAACTTCTTTTTTTAATTCTTTCTTTTTTTGTTTAAAATACTTTTAATAGATTTGTCTTTTACATGCCTAGCAGTACTACTTAACTTCAAAACATCAGCTCTCATATTTATAATATTTTTTGTTACCCAATTTTTATCTCCCCTCAACCTACATTTAACCTTAGGAAAGCATACATCAAAATCATATTTAAAAATATTAAAGAACACATCAAATTTATTAGCAACAGGAGCATTAAAAACATTAAACCAGTTTTCATTACTTAATATTTTACAGAACTGACCAATGCTATCTTTCGTAAATTTCCTACGGTGAGTTACAATTTGTTTTTCAGGGTTTTGAATGTCAATACTATTATCATTAATAACAAACAGTTGTGCATCATGGTCAGACAATGCTGTAATAATACCTGAGATTTTTGTTTTGCTCTTAGTTATATTAGTAAAAACATTATCAATAGCACTCTCTTTTGTTTCACAAATTCTAGTTGGGAAATCAACTACAGCTTTCATTTTATGAGAGTTTAAAATATTAACTAACAAACGTTTACTTTTTGTTTCCTCCAACACATCAACATTTACATCTCCCACAACCACTATGTTTTTAAAATTGTTATTTAGTGTTTCCAAAAGCTCGTCAAATTTCTCTAAAAATATTTTTTCATAACATTTTTTGGGAGTTCTGTAGACACCAGCTAAAACAAATGAAAATTTCCCTGATGTTACTTTGACCATACAACATTCAAATTCTTTTTCCTGTAATAAATTTGTAATGTTTGTTAAAATCAGAGGTTCAACTTTGAGCATTGACTTAGATAAAATTAATACACCACCTCCAATTGATAACTTTCGAGCATAAAAAGATTTAACCAAAAAATTTTTCAGATTCAAACGATTTATTTCATCCTCAGTCATTTTGTGCTCCGTCAATACCAGCAGCTCAACTGAAATTTCATCTAGCAAAAGTGATAAAATTTCTAATCTGGAAGACAAATGCTGAATGTTTTGATGCAAAATACTAATTTGTTTTACATTATTGTTTTGGTTGTTGTATGTTTTGCCTATTTTATTTTGATGAATTGTTGATGAGTTAGTGGGATAATTTTGTTTTTTTAAGTTACAGTGACTTTTTGGGAGAGACAGCAGTTTAAACTATTGGGGGAGTTTAAAGTAAACTGTGTTACATTACAACTAACACTAACAGGCCCTCTTAAATCACTCGCACAAGACACTTTATTGCCCTTTTTATTCACATCACAACCACCTTCATTCACTGGGAAACAACTGGTGGAACAGGGCAAAGACACATCATCATCACTGGGGATGAAGTTTAAATTAACTGCTCAAAATGTCCACCATTCACTTCTAGGCAGAAGTAAATTCTGGACTCAAATGGCTGCCTCAAATTTGCCAATATACCTCAATCCTAGAGGTCTCTACGTCAATCCTATCAAAAGTTATGACAGTTCAAAGTTTTATTTTTTTTTTCAAAATCAAATAAAATACTTATTTATAGAGGTGTGCGGATATCCGAAAACTCGGATCGGATCGGATATCCGAATCCGATCCGAGGGTTTTATAACTATCCGGTAAGACTGACTAGATATCCGACTCTATCGGATAGACTGCATTTTTTGGGGTAAATTGTAAAGTAAGATCAAATTTTCAAGTAAGGAAAGTCTTCCAAACAAAAGAAGTCACTGCCGACGAAAGTACATTAGTGACAGAAAACATCGCGGAGCAAAAACGACGCTTTGAAATGCGACGGTTGCGATAGCGGCTAGAACAACGCCTCAACACAATGCGATTATGTAGTGGTATGCATCAAGCGATGTATTTCGGTTGCCGATATTGCGACTCGTGATAAGATCGAGAATCGAGATAGTTGTATACGATCAGATTACTGCGCAATACCCGACACGATAACAAACATTTTCTTAAGATAAATTCTTGTATCGTAGAATTAAATCAGTTAACAAATAGTAGTACATCCTGTAATAGTTCTGTCTCGATTAGTATCCGTTACCGACGAAACATCGATTGGTATGAGGGAGAATCGCAATCAAGACAAATCAGTGTTCGCCATTGACCGACAACCGACAGTGTCCAACAGTCAGTCGTCTTGAATTTCCAAAACGAAATATCCCGTAAATACCCCATAAATAAATAGTCGTGTTGATGTTTCGTACGACTATTTCAGGCCGTAAATATCTTACGTGGCCTGTCGATACGATAAAATAAAAAGCCTACAATAATTTTGGGCTGTGAAAGATTTGGCAAACCTGTTCATTCATTGATTTGTCTTTCCAAATCACTTCATTTTGAATGTCGTCGTCTGCTTAAAAGCCGAATTAACGTCTTTCTTCTTACTTTATTTATTAATTAAACAATTACCTACCTAGAAATAGAAAGTTGAACGATCACAAATAAGTTTTTATTTTGCTGAAATATTTATCTTTGACGATTTAAGCCTAGTCAAAGCCGGCCGGCCGTATTTTCAATACGTGATTAAAATTTTAAAATGGACTTTCTTAGATAACAGTACAATGCGACTTGACAGCCTACATCTATGAAAATAATTAGTGAGTTTGCTTGTTGTTTGTGATATAAAACAAATAGACCTTTGTTCTAATTAAATGACCAAGCTTTAATACCGAAACTTAAACATTTGAAACTTATCTTGAAATATAGCCTAGGTTAAGTTTACTGCTCGGACTTATTTTGTTTTTTTAGTGTTATTGGAGTGAATCGAAATCTAGGTTGTCAGGCATAAATAAAAATGTAAAGCTTTCTTCAAATATGAGGTGATTGGTGAATCAAGTTTTATATTTAATTTTTTTGTCTAGTCACTTAGGTCTAGTTTCTGATCAAATAGGCTAAGGAAAAGAACAAAAAAGACAGAGGCCTAATAGTGAACAAATTTAGGTTGCATTGGAAAAGGATTTTTTAATTTGCAAATCCTGAAATTGATTTAGGCCTAATAAGCTTATTCAATTAATTATACACTACCTATGCTTAAGGGGAATCAACGAATTTCTAAATTCTCAACAGATATTTAGTTGAACCTTTGCATACTTTAATAAGTTGACATTTGGCCTATATTGGAAACAATATATCAAAACAATCAACAACTCAACCCCTATCAAGGCAAATCTTACCTTACACATTAGGATGATATGGTGGTTCCTTGCAATTACCTTAGGCTTTTTAGAAAACTTAAATCTGCTCATTACGCCGCGCCGTAAATATCCGAATCCGGTATTATCCGATCCGAACATAAGCTATCCGATCCGAATCCGATCCGATCCAAAAAATCACTATCCGCACACCTCTACTTATTTATGTAAATAAATGAAGAAAGGGTACTTATTCAAGTGAAAAAAGTGAAAAAAGTACCTTGAAATTTTATTTAACAGCTCAAAGTTACAGGTAGCTTCCAATCACAGGTTAAATCCTGTCCGAGGTGACGGGGCAAGGGTAGCGACCCTGCTTGACCTCATTTGCGAGGCGCTGTCTTTGAGATACCAGCTCTATTAGTTTGTTCCCGGCCGCGACACTTTCCAAACTGCAATGAAGCTTATTTTATACTTCTAAGAGAAGCACTAAGGGTAGTTAGTGTGTTAATAATTAATTATTTTAGGAAATATAGGTAATTTATTCCCCTAAAAATGGTTCGATCAGATGAAGATAAGGTAGAAATGGTTTTGTTCTATGGTGAGGCAAGGAGAAATTTACACGAGGCAGAATTTAACAATGCATAATATCTAGATAGACCAACCGACAGGGTATACATTCGTCGTTTGGTTAAAAAATTTTGAACCACACTCAGTATCAAAGATGCCCCAAGATCGGGCTGCCCTTCCGTCAGGTCAGAAGCTATGCAAGTTGACGTTTTAGTCAACTTTGCAGCAAACCCACATCAGTCTCTCCGTTCAACTGCACATGAATTAGGAATTTCAAAAAATTCTGTTCATCGCATATTAAAAGAACATGAATAAAATCCTCATTAAGTTCAACTTCACCAGGAACTAAATGAGGACGATCTTGACTGAAGAATTCAATTTTGTGAGACTGTGTTGCAAAAGATTGGGGAAAATGTTAATTTAATGTCTCAGCTATGCTTTAGCTTCATTTTCGTTACATTGGACTGATAATCATCACAACTGCCATTACTGGGCAGATGTAAATCACACTGGATGGTTGAAGCCCACACGCAACAGCCACAAAGAATTAATGTACAGTATACTCCCAGTTATCCGAGGACTTCGGGACCGAGGCTACCTCGGATAACACGAACCTCGAATAATACGGAGTTTTCTGTGTTTTGAGGTTTGGCTGTAAAAGACCACTTCAAAAGCTTTTTTAGATATAGTATTTACCAATAAATACGACATTGAAAGTCCTTTCGAGTTGCAAATAATAGAATTTGAAATAAAGACACTTTTTTTACGCATTATTATAACGCTTAGGAAGAAAATAAAAACGTATATATAAGCTTAGAGCTGCCTCGGATAACCCGGAGTCTCGGATAACCGGGGCTCGGGTAATCGAGAGTGTGTACTGTATGGGCAGGGATTTTAGGGGACTCTGTTGTAGGACCTTTTTTACTGATGGCAATTTAAATAGAGATAAATACTTAGTATCCCAGCTATAAATGAGATAGCTCTAGAAGGTGATTACGAACCTGTTTTTCAACAGGCGGGTATTTCTAAACGTGTTTCACAATTTACTAGCTACAAACAATCTCCGTTTTATCTTTAATGAGATAGCTTGTAGCTACTGAATTGTAAAACCCGTTTAGAAACACCCCCCAGGATGGTGCACCACCTCATTTTGATGTACGAGAAGGAGAGTTTTTAGACGAGGAGTTTCCCGAAAGGTAGATGGATCGATGAGGTTTTGTAGAATGGCCAGAATTCACCAGACCTTACCCCTCTCAATATTTTTTCTTTTGGGGCTTTATTAAAAGCAAAATTTATGACACAAACCCTGCTAATCTCGATGAATTAAAAGCGCGGATTGAACGAGGATGGCTATTTTGGCTAGTCACACCAGAAATATTGGCAAATTTGAGGCAGCCATTTGAGTCCAGACTTTACTTCTGCCTGGAAGTGAATGGTGGACATTTTGAGCAGTTAATTTAAACTTCATCATGGTATTTTTTCTCTTTTTTCACACGACTAATCATTATTTCTTCATTATTTACATAAGCAAGGACTTCAAAAAATTAAAACTTTGAACTGCCATAACTTTTGATAGGATTGACTTAGACTTGCGCCATTCTTTTTTTTTATTATTACTACCTTTAAAATTATGCATGAATCGATAGGGGTTTATGTTTAGACTTGCGCCATTCTTTTTTTTTATTGTTATTACCTTTAAAATTATGCATGAATCGATAGGGGTTTATTTTTAAATATTTTGTTGTGCCATATTTGGTTGTACCATTCTTTTTCTTTGATTATTACCTTTAAAATTATGTATAACTCGATAGGGGTTTACATTTAAATATTTCAATTTACCCCCAAACTACCCCTTTTGGGGGGTAGGGGAGAAAATTTACGTAGACCAAAAACTTCCTTTTTTGATCATATAAACATTCCCTGAATATTATTCTTTTATCCCAATCAATAAAAAAACAGGGGAGATGGGACTTTTGGGACACATGGTATAGTGTCTTTCATTTGATACACTGTGTGAAATCAAGAATAAGAATAAGAAGTTTATTTTCCCACTTTTACAAATCCATGTTTTACATAATATATGCTTAGGAAATAAAGATAAAAAAAGAATGATTTGCCAAGGCATGACCTTCTTATACACTATATTTACAATTATTTACAACATTTAACATTAATTCAAACTAAAAAACATTCTTGATAAGAAACTTCAGCATTAAAAATAAAAATAAAATATCTATATTTAATAAATAACAAAGAGCTTGTATACCTTGAAACATAATCAAATAAAAACAAAAATTAATTATTTTTTTGGGAGAATTTAGGACCTCCAAGGCCTAGCCTGATTGGAGGCTCCATTTTACATGAACTAATTTAAAACTAAAACAGCTCTTAGACGATAACTAAAATTAAAATAAATAAATAACAGTTCCTATTCCTGCTCTTTGGAAAAAATAGACACAAGAATAAAAGAATAAATGAATAATCTTTGCTGTACACTGAAGAAAAAGATGTAGTTGTGTCAGTTAATTTATATTAAAAAAATATTAAGCCTGTATATCAGTAAGAAAAGTGATGTTTGTTTGTAAAAATAGCCATTTCTGCAACTTTTTTGAAAAAATCTTCCAATTGAAAGCATTTTTTATATAATTTGGTAACAAATTGAACATTCTTGGTGCCATAAAAACGAAACTTTTAGTAAAGAAAGTGCATTCTGGTTTTGGTACAACAAAATCTTTAGCTGTTCTTAATTTTGATTGGTAAGAGGTTTCATTAAATTCCAATCTGCCCCTTTGACAGTAAAAATATTTCAAAACTTTGTAGACATACAAATACTTGAGAGGGAAAATTTTTAAATTGAAAAACAAAGGTTTTGAAGGTTCAGTCTTTACTTTTTTTAGTATTAATCTAACAAAGTTTTTTTTGCAAAAAAATTGAATTTGTAATTGTATTGTACGTTCGCCCCAGCAAGTCAAACCGTATTCCAACCGACTTTGAACTAAAGAAAGATAAAGCCTTTTCAAAATGTCCTCATTACATATATCCCTTAAAAAATAAAGATTCTTAACACGCTATTTAGCTTTTTCTTGAGACCAAAAATGTGTGTTTTCCAGTTTAATTCACTATCTAAAATCAGTCCAAGATATTTAATTTTAGCAGCCTCTCCTACTACAGCACAAAACTCCCCGCATCTAGTTTGTTGGCAGAGGCATTTAATACATTTATAAACAGCTGGTTCATTGTTGTTAAAAGATTTTTTTAATGAAAAGTTAACGTACTTGGTTTTTTCTGTACTCAAGACCATGTGATTTTGAGTGAACCACCATTTAAGAGACATTAAATCAATATTCATTGCCATTTTTACTTGTTCCCATGAAGTTTCAGCATAACACAAAGCTGTGTCGTCAGCAAATGAAGTGAGATTACCAAGGAAAGATGCATTACAAAGGTCATTTATGTAAACAAGAAAAAGGACTGCCCCTAAAACAGAACCCTGAGGAACGCCATTACAAATTTCTCCCATTTCACTAAATTTGCCATTTACTTTAACACATTGCTTCCTGCCGATTAAGTAGCTTTCAAACCAATTTTGTACAACTCCTCTAACTCCACTTTGATATAATTTTGAAAGAAGAATTTTAAAATCGACTGTATCAAATGCTTTTTTAATGTCAAGGAAAAGTCCGCTTACTTTTAAGGATGAATTCAGATTATTGTATATAGAACCCATAAAATTTTGCAAAGCCATTTCAGTATTTAATCCTTCTCTGAAACCAAACTGTTTACTACTAAAAAAGTTATTTTTCTCCAAAAAATTGACAAGTTTGTATTTCATTACTTTTTCATAGGCTATATTTTTGAAAAAGAAGATAGTAACGAAATTGGACGATAGTTTCCACAAATATTTTTTGAATTCGATTTATGAATTGGGATAACCACAGCTTCTTTTAATTTAGATGGGAAAACTCCACTTTCCAAACTAAAATTTATTAGATAAAGTAGAACATCACTAATCTTTTCAATTACTGTTTTTATCAAAGAGGAACTAATTCCATCAATACCTGGTGATGTTCTATTTTTTAAAGAAAGTACCACTTTGTTTAATTCATCTTTTGTCACTGGTACGAGAACCATAGAATTCACCTGAAAAACGCTCTTAAATTTTTCTGCCATTTCAAGTGACTTAAAGTTGTCAGGCTTATTTTTATTTATGTTTATTTTATCTACAACAGATAGAAAGTAGTTATTAAACTCGTTACAAACAATCACCGGATCATTAACATCCTAACCATCTATTGACAAAAATATGTTATCATTACCCTTCCTGCATTCTTGACCTGTGAGATTATTTATAACACCCCAAATTGCTTTTGATTTGCCATTACAGTCATTAAACACCTTTTTATAATACTCATTTTTCAAAACTTTAATTTCTTGATTTAATTTATTTCTATACTTTTTATAGTACTTCAATAATTTTTCGTTATTTGAATGTTTTTTTACATTTCTAAAAATTCTATTTCTAATTTTAATTTTCATACAAATAAAGTCATTGATCCAGGGTTTTATCTTGTTAAAAACAGTTCTTTTACCTACTTCAACTTTACTTTCCGATATCATATTTATAAAAGACTCAAGGAAATAATCGTAGGCCACTGAAGCATTTTGTTGTCGGTAAACATGGGACCAGTCGGCATTATCGAGAAGGCAATTAAGAGTTTTGTAATCAACGCGATAAGCCGGGGGGTCGCTCGGGACTTTGTCCCCGGCGCCACGCGACCTTGCTTGACCACTACCTACAACTGATACACGCACCAAACTGTGGTCGGTTATCTCTAAATGTTCTACTTTTGTTTCAATTATAATACTACTCTTACTGGCAACTCTTATAAAGACATGATCGATACAAGTTCGTGTTTCTGCCGTAATCCTAGTTGGTTCGTTAATGAAACATTCAAATCCATTCGTTGTCATAAGAATTTTGTACTCATCATTTAATACAGAATCTTCAATTAAGTTTATATTAATATCACCGATTATAAATACATTTTTCATTGATTTTAAACTTAATTGGTTTCTAAAAATAATAAAATCACTAAGTTTATTATTTCTCTTTCAGATAACGAGCAAGCCAACAGTACCATTAATGAAAATCAATACCAATGAAAGGTAAGAAAAGTTAAAATATTGTCAATCTCTCAAGCCAAGAATAATATAAAAATAATTGACATCGTCAGCCGTAATAGCGACTCAGGTCTGCGCACAGGTTCACGCCCATGCAGACCTTTTCCTTAGGCTAAGAATTATTAAGTTTATACAATAACAATACAAACAAAATTTATAATTTTACTTGTGAATATTTTTTGGAATGAAGACAGTTTTTTATTTCATTTCATTTCCTCACCCAGTCAACAGAGAGTGAGTGAGATAGTGATTCTTCTCTTCTCTTGCTTTGACGTTCACTCAAATATATTTTTTAGGGGTGGGCGAGTAGTGGATTTTGAAGTCGAGCGAGTATTAAGCCAAATACTCGAGTATCGAGTCGAGTAGTTGTTTGTGAAAAGTAATGAAATCTTAATTTTTTTAAGTATTTAGGTCTTTGAATTACAGTTAATTAAAAATGTTCTTCAATTTTACTTATAAAATTGGTCTACTATATTTAAGCTAATCTTTTTAAATTTTTCTTGGAAAAACAAAACTTTGATATTTTAATAATAATAATAATATCTTTATTTGTCTTGTGGATACAAAAATATCATTGACAATGTCAAAATGCAGCATAACAGCCAAGTCAAAATAGCTTAATTTATATAAGATTTACAATAGTATGAATAAGGAATAGTTTACAAGTCAATATTAACACAATTAATCAAATTATAACTAAATCATATATGAAAAGGAAAAACTTCTAAAACTCTATGTTTCCATGGTTAAAAAAGTCGTCCAGACTATAAAAAGGATGACACAGCAACCATTTATAGAACTTGATCCTAAAATCTTTGATTTAATATGTATTCACAAATCTTTCTACAACATTATATACTTTTACAGATAAAATTAAATGACTATTAGAAGTTTTACTAAGTCGATGTTGTTCCAATAATGCATTATTTTTGTTACGAGTGTTGTAGTTATGATGGTTAAAATTTAAAAGATCCTTATTGTTCAATGTGTATGTCAAAAGATCATATATATACAGATTAATTACCGTCTGGACTTCCCATTCTACAAAAAGAGGTTTACAGTGTTCTCTAGGGTCTGACCTACTCATTGTTCTCAATGTTTTCTTTTGTAGTTTTAGAATATCTTTAACTTTGCCACTTCCACCCCAAAATATTAATCCATATCTTAATACAGATTGAAAATATCCAAAATATGCTGTCCGCAAATAATTTACAGGAATCTGATCTCTAAGTCGTCTTAAGAGGTAAATAATCCTTGAAAGTTTTGTTGACAATGTTTCAATATGAGAATTCCACGATAATTGATTGTCAACGTGGAGACCCAGAAATTTGGCTGTACTGACAGAATTATTTGTAATATTTGGAATGCACTTTTTGTTTAATGTGAAAAAAATGTTTTGAGTTTTTTCTTCGTTTAAGAGAAAGCCATTAGAATGAAACAAATTTGATGCATTTTTCATTGTTATGTCAATTAGTTTTTGAAGTTCTGTCAAATTATTGCTAGTATGAAAGAAAGTAGTATCATCTGCATAAAGAATGGTATTCGTGTGTAATTTTATTGGTAAGTCATTTATATAAATTATGAAAAGAAGGGGACCGAGTACGGAGCCCTGAGGAACACCCCATATGAGAAATTTTTCTTCTGATTTTATACCATTGACACAAACCAATTGTCTACGGTTTCTTAAATAGGATTCAAAAAACTTCAAAGACGAACCATGAAACCCATATAAATGTAATTTTTTTGTGAGAATATCTAAATCTACACAATCAAAAGCCCTGCTCAAGTCACAAAAAGTGGCCTGAGCGAAGGCTTTGGCTTCAAATGATTGAAGTTGTCTTACAAGACTGTCTAAGGCATCAATGGTAGACAAACCTCTACGAAAACCATATTGAGAAACATTTAAAAATTTGTATTCTTCAAAGTAATCTATTACTTGCTCGAAAACCAAAATTTCAATTAATTTTCCAACTACAGGAATGATTGAGATTGGGCGAAAACTCTGTGGTTGGTCTGCCGGACCCTTTTTATAGACTGGACACACACGGGATACTTTTAAGGATTCTGGAAATTTCCCTTCTGCCAACAAAAGATTTATGCAATATGCAAGAGGCTGCTTATTAGAGATTTTAATAAATTATTTGACAATCCATATACATCTTTACTCTGAGAATTTTTCATTTTTTTTTACAGCGGCTTCTACTTGTTTGGGTGTAACATGTTTCCATTTAAACTTAATATTACTACTGTTAACATTTTTATCTACAAAATCTGAAAAAACATTACATGAACTGGAGTTTTGGAGTTTGTATTTAATTTCTTCAACAGACTCAATGAAATAATGGTTGAAGGCATCAGCTGTAATATTTGGACTTACTTTCTCTGTTGATGTATTGTTTTTCTTAATCAGGCTCCATGCCGCTTTACACTTACTTGTTATTACTTTTTTCGATGTAGCGGACATTATTAAGTAGCTTAGCTTTTTTAATAGCCTTTTTGTATTCATTCTTTAATCCATCATATTTACTTTTTATATCTTTATTTTGCAGGTTATTTTTGCTCTTTACAATACTATGCAAAAATAAAAGTTTTTCTTTCATTACAGCTAAATCCCTAGTGTACCACTCTTGTTCATATTTACTTTTGTATTTAAAACTTTTATTTTTACTCTTAACCATAAAATGGTTTAAACTGTTTATTAAAATGTTATAAACATATTGAAATGTGGTTTCTGAGTTGCATAAATTTAATTGCATTAAAAGGTTTTGCCAATCATAAGAATTTAGATTTAGATTTAAAATACTTATATTTTTTTCTGGAAGATAAAATGTTGTCATTGAATTATTAATATTTCCGTTTTCTTTATTTTTCTCTTGAGAATAACCATCCGAAGGGCATATTCCAACCAATATTCCATCGTGATCTGAGAAAGGGAATTTCAGAATTTTGACAGAAGACACAGCTACAGTTTTTTTATAAATAAAAACATTGTCCAAACATTTGTCCCTTCTAGTAGGACTATTATTAAGATGATAAAAGTTATATTGCTTAAGAAGATTAAGAAATTCCGTCAAAGTTTTAGAGGGATTCAAAACATTAAATTTATCATTTAAATCCCCTCCAAGAATAATATTATGATTAGGCCATTTAGTTATAAAGTGTAAAAACTGTTCTAAAATTTCCAAAAATTCATTGGGATTCCCATTAGGCGAATGGTACATTGATACAACAATTGTTTTAATCTCATCTACAAAAACAGCTGATGCTTCAAAAGTAAGTTCTTTACAAAATGTACTAACATCACAAAATCTAGATTTTAAATTCCTATCCAAAAAAACTGAAGTACCACCCCTAATATGTTCCATCCTACAATAAGCAGCAGCACAGTAAAAATTTTCCGGGACATTTAATTTAATTTCTTCTTCCAAAAGCCACTGCTCAGATAAACAAATTATTTGTATATTAGTGTCAACCAAAAAACTTTCTAAAATTCCAATTTTTGTATTATTAAGACCCTGTATGTTTAAATATAAAATACTGAGGCTTCTCTGAGGATGGCTCATACCAGAAGTGGCACCCCTACTTATTGAACTACTAAATACAAGATTTACTTTCAACTACTGGACTAACAGGCTCCTGTACACTGGACACACACAGATTGGCATTCACACTAATCACTGGGACTACACTTTCCTCCCCACTCTGCAGAGTTGTTGATAAAGCTGAAGTTGCTGATGAAGGAGCTGCCTGAAGTTTTTCAGCTGGTTCCTCATTTGATTCAACCAGGGTTGAAGGTATTGTTGAGTCAGGGTCAGAAACGATAGGAGATAAAAGTGTTCTCTGGAAATATGTAATATTTTGCTGCAAAGATCTGATGAGTTGTGAGTTTGGTAACCGATTCCTAAGCTTTCTTGTGAATGTTTCATTTTGGGCCACTATAAGCACGGTGGATTCAGTTTTAAGCTGAAAGCTAACAATGTTTGCCGAGAAATAATGGGGGTCTATAAAGTCTCTAACATACCCATAGGCGAGCAGATAAGCTGTTTTAATCCTCTCCTCTGGAAGTCTTCTGATAACTGTTCAAATGCCATATTGTAATTTAGAATGTTAGGCTTATGGAAGTATTCTGCTTTAGTAACAAGACCATATACAATGGCCCCAGAATCTGTTTTTTGTACAGTTAGATGAGAATTTACATAGTTAATATGGGAGGGTTTGCCAAACATTTCAGAAAATACCCTTGCCACACCAGCACTCATGTGTTTATTGTTATTAAAATCAGCAGATATGCAGTGGGCAAATGCTACATTACTTTTATTTGTAAACTTCTTGATTTCTTCCTTCATACTTCCAGATTTAACATTTATCGATGGGCTTGTAAGATTATTGTATAATTTAGTTTGATGTTCACAGTTAAGCTTAGTTTTTTCATTACTTTTATCTCCTTCAGCATCTATTTCTGTAAATATGTTTAATATAATGTGTTCCATCAGGTAAGCTACCTTTGTTTTTCCTCTTCCCCCAAATAAATTCCTTCCCCCAAACCACTAACCCTACCCAAAATAGCAGGCTCCAACTACCAATACTTATTGTGCTTTGTATAGTGTATATAGTGTAAATAGTTTGCAAGATGTGTTATATGTGTTTGTCAGTGTGGCAACACTGAAAAGGACAATTTCCAGAAATTCATTCATTCACTTCCTGGTTGAGAATGGTGTCAGTGCCATCCCACCGAATATCCCAATTGTGTTTCAATTATCAGTGTAATCCAAGGTAAGCCTGCTATCCCTTCTAGATAATCCTTTGTTTTTCCTCTGTTGTTCAAGTGAAGGCCGTTCTTCGTAAAGTGAAAGCGTTTCAATATATCAAGGTCCAACAGGAAGATGGAGTTATATTGGACTGCCAATTCTCTTATGTAGTTGTTAATAAGAGCTAAGTGATCATGGACTACATCTCCATCATTTACATCATATCGCCTTGGAATTGTCGATATGATTACTGGTTTTGTTTTACTGATAGTGACTAGACGTTCTTCCAAGGAGGAGTAGATGTCTGAAAAATCATTTCTCAGTGAGTTGTTAGTTCCACCCAAAAAGATTACACAGTCGTCCTTGTTCTTTGATGATGACTCAACAACTTGCACAAGACCTGCCCCAGGCATAACTATTCCTGTGACATAAAATGCACTTTTATTTGTGTTTTCAAGTTTTGGACCTATTTCTCTTCCTTGACTATCCGAGAAAATGGATACTCTCAGTTTTTTCCCAGTTAGTGAATTGCTGTTTTTGTTCATTAAAATGTTGTTCATTGTGTTGTTATTATTTTTATGTTTGGGACTGTTTTGCTTGGGTTTGATTTTTTCTTTTTCTTCTTTAGAAGTAACTTCACTTGATGTTTTCATTTGATCACAGTTTAAATCCTCAATACCGGCACTTAAAGCTTGATACTTGTTACAAAGAGGTAACATAAATGTTTCATCAACGACTTTTTTTTGGGTTAGTCCTCTTCTTGTTTCCTGCCAACAGTTTGGAATATCCTTTTGAGGGCTCGATGGTTTTGTGGATGTAACTGTAGCTTTCACAGGTGTCTCTTCTGCCACTGATGCCTGCCCCGATTTTTCAGTGCTCCTCACATAAAACAGTGATTCAATTATTTCCTTAGAAATTGTCAATCTATTATTTATGATATATGCAATATGACTCCTCTTTGTAATCATACCATACTTGCTCAGCGGATACATCAGGGTTGCTTGCTGTAGACAGAGCAGTTTCCTCACAAACACCTGATCTATGACCCATTCTGCTGCAATTAACATATGAATACCACAGTCATATGAATTAAACTGCCTTGGAGCTGTTTTTTCGATTACTAAGGGGACTATTTCTTCATTGTCGTTAAAAAATTGTAGAATCTTCTTGGAAATACATTTAGCCCTAAGAATGTTATAACTGTTCAGCGAGTCAAAGTGGTAGAAGTTTTGAGTTGTTTTCTCATACATGAGCAAGCTCCAGTGAGAGCTCCCAGTATTTTGGAAACTGGCTTCCTTACAATCATTGACAGGAAAAATAATGTAGCTGAATTTTTGCTGACTTTTTAATACCCCTTCCCTGCATAAACCCTACTTTTAAATGAATAAGTTGACTATGCTAAATCACTCAAAATAACAAATCACTTAGTGTAACTAGATCACAAATTAAGTTTATGTAGAATATGCATAGTTGTAAAATTTAAGCAGTAATAAGATTTAATTATCACGGTAGCCTATTATTTAAAAAATCAAAAACAGGTTTATATTTTCCATAAAAATAATTGTTGGCCCTAATTTTAGGGCTTCCACCTTAGCCAAGAAATTGTGGAAGAAAGAATTAAAAACATCAGGGAGGAGAGCTGTGCCCAGTTATTTGCTTACTTCTCTACACCCAACCCCACCCCCTTGCCTGAATGCTGATCTATTGTTTTTTGACATCCAATCACTTGAGCAGAGTGACACAGCTGTGACCAGATAAGAATAAGATATCCCCCCATACAAAAATTACAAAACCTTAACTAATTGTTTTATGAAGTCCACTTTACCAATGAATTCCACAATTTTCCTCTCATTTTTACTTTCTCCCCCTTATATATAGTATATGGAGAAAGTATTGTTTTCGTCAAAATTTTCGAATTTGAGTTGTTAGTGGATATATTTGTTTTAGTGCTCCCTGAATCCAAAAAAGTGGTTTTCGGCGTGGTGTCTGTCTGTGTGTGTGTGTGTGGATGTAAACAAAGCTAGAGACGACACCAGTTGTCCGATTTTAATGAAATTTGGCATGTAGGTATAAAGCCATGATATCTCCAGGCGTATTTTTCATTTTTTTGAATTTTTGATTTTTAAGGGTATTTACCCCATAAAAACCCCCAAAAAATGACAAAAATCCAAATTTCTTAAAAACGGCTCTAATGATTTTGATAAAAATTTCATGGTTTTTAGTGCTTAAGATGACAAACAAAATGACACCACCCGCATGTCTGTAAAAATTCAGGTTCAGAAGTTATGGGGGTTTAAGTGTTATAAATTTATATTTTTCAAATTTCTCGAAATCTGTAACCTCTAAAGAAAATATACTTGCAACCATTAAATTCGACTTGAAAAACTAAATAATCCAGTATTTTGAATCATTAGTTTACGTCAACTGGTTGCGGAGATAATTGATATTTTAGTTCGGCGGTAAACACAGTACGTTGTCCAATGTTATTCTTATGGCAAATATTTAAAATCTGATATCTCCGTTATTTACTAACCGATTTTGATAAAATTTGGTGTATATTTATGTGATAATTAATTGTTAATTTGTTTTATTTTACTATATATGTTTTTTAGTTATAAATGACTTGAAGGGAGAAAGTATGTGTCAGTTTCCTGATACCGTTTATTACAAATCAGATGAGATAGAAATGAAGGCTGTGTATCATTCAAAATATAAATATGATTACAAATTTGAAGTTGTTAAGTGTAAGGTAAGAGCTAAATATAGCTGTAAGTTTTCAATTTCTGAATTCTGAAACATCTGTCAGAATCTGGTAGTTATAGATAAATGTCAAAATCCTTTCTTCTACGAGTTTATGAAATATTTTCAGGTTATTTTTATGAAAAACTCGTGGATGGCTGCAAAAAACGATAGCGCATATCTGTCGGTCGCGGGAAACGTCAGATGTAGCTTTTCAAAACTCGCCATCTGCCGCGAAATACGATCGTGCGTATTTGCCGATCGCCAAAAATTGGCAAATGTAGCGTTGCAAAAGTCGCGGTCGGCTGCAAAATACGAACGCGCGTATTTGCTGATTGCCAAAAATCGGCAAATGTAGCCGTGCAAAAGTCGCGATCAGCCGCGAAAAACGATCGCGTGTATTTTACCGATCGTAACTAAATGAAATTCAACTTTGCGAAACCAGCGATCGGCCGTAAAAAACGATCGCGCGTATTTGCCGGCCACAAATGAACAGAAAATGCTGCTTATTGTGAAACTAGCGAGTGGCCGCGATAAACAATCTGCCGATTGCGGATACACGGCAGATGTAGCTTTGCGTAACTCGCGAACGGCTGTAAAATATGATCGCACAAACGTAAATCGCACGTAAATTCGACCGCCGTGTAAACGGCGGGAGTAACAAACTACTCGACTCGACCTCGAGTAGTAGCAACTACTCGAGTAATTACTCGACTGTTGAGTACTCGCCCATCCCTAATATTTTTCAACCCAAGTTAAAAAATAATAAGCAGGGATGGATGTGATTGTATTTTCAGTTCGGGACGAAACGGGATTTTTTAATTCCCTCTGAAATTCGGGACGGGTCAGGATGAGATTTTTCACCTCTCTATAGCTTCAAGAATCGTATGCTCACAAATTTTGTTATAAAATTTATTGATTAAAAACAATGTAAATTTACTTAGTTTGTACCAAGTACCAATTGACTTTAGAAAATGTATGAAATTAATTTGACTGAAAGTAATAGTAACATATATGAAAGGGCAAAATAGAAAATAAAAAAAACTGAACAGAATTTCTGTCTTAGGTAAAATTAAGAAATGTAATAACTATATTTTTATTTATTATCAATATAGCGGCCAACATGGTAAATAATACGAAGAGTCATCACCTTCTGAAAATAGTGCCTTCTGAAAAGGTTTTTTGTCGATAAACCGATTTTTTTGTTAATTTGCACGATTGTTCGCCAGTTTCAATTTTACATTTTGCCCTTAAATATGCTCGATCGTGTTTTGCAGCTGATCGTGAGTTTCGCAAAGTTACAACTGCCGTTTAGTCGTCATCAGAAAATATGCGAGATATTTTCTTGCTGCCGATTGCATGTTTCGTAAAGATAAGCTTGCCGTTTTCTTACGATCGCTAAATTGATCCCGCCCCAAAAATTTCCCAAAGTAAATGAAAATCCCACTCAAAAATTGAGAAATAAATTTTCCAAAAATTTCTCTATATTTTGGGTCTTGTCCATCTCTAAAAAAAAGTTTAAGAAACATTATAAAAATTATGTGGATAAATACAACAGTAATTCATTCTTTTGAACTATTATTGTTATAATTTTTTCACAATAAAATTAATACAAATAAAAGATGATGAAATAAATGCTGTCAGATTTTTATGCTCATAGTGCCTTCTGAAAAGTTATTTTTGTCGATTAACCACTGTCGGTTAATGTACACGATTGTTCGCCAGTTTCAATGTTACATTTTGCCGTCTTCTACAAGATACAACAACAACCAAAACTAACCTTACCTTACTACCAGGCTATTATCTTTTTGATAAAAATTCATTTGAGATAATCTTTGCATTTTCCAATGTTTTGTTAAACAGTATATTTTGTTGTGTCAAAAGATAAATTATATGTGTCATACAGTTAACACGTTTGCTGCAGTGCTATAAGTAACAAGTGCTCCCAACACCCTGAAAACAACATAAATTCAGTTTGTTACAGTTCCACAAGTCACCGATAACATGGTACAGACCATCAGTTTAGCAGATTAAAGGGAAAACGATTGCAAAGGAAGCTTCCCTTGGCAGATTAAATGCGGGAAATTTTAGTTCCAACTCAAATTGATAAACAGGCATGTTGTATAAGGAATAGAGACGAAATATTTCTCAACAACTCGGGTGTGCTTCCTCACAGCAAATGAATGAAATGGCCAGGAGGCACAGGAGGCACAGCGGTAATTTCCGCTCCGTGAATATGTTAAGAATTGCTATTTATCCTTCTCTTTCCTACAAGCAATCCAATAATTCTTGTAATAATGCACAAATAAAAAAAAAGATTCCATCTTTTCTTCCCTCCCATACCTGATTCCCTCTCAAGAGAGAAATGTCTCCACAATATAAAAACCCTTTTAGCAACCCTGCTAATGCCAAATAATTAAGCCTAATTTAGGCTATGGTTCGGTTGCTGGCTGCCATTTTTGACGTGATTGTGGTAAGCTTTCATCTGCAATGATGCGTCACTGTTGATCCTGGACCTGTTCTGTGTCAAATCATCCTCAATAATTAATTTGAAAACATTTGCCAGTTCTCATATTTATTCTAAAGTTTCTTAGATGATGTAAGATTATTTAGGACTGAAATTGTGAAAATTCTTAAGTATAGTCCAAATGTTGACAGTGTTCATTTGATCAGTAATTTCAAAGTAACCTAGTCGCTTTGAAAAGGTTATCGAGCTACCAAGTTGTGAGTTATTTGTGCTTTAAGTTGCTTCCCACTCCTTCCCCCCTTCCCACCTTCCTATTTCGTCGTTCACGCGGTGTTTGCCTTGGTATTGAATGGCTATATTATAAATGCTTATAGTTCACAATTATGTTTTGAAAGCAATAAAAGCAACCATTATTAAAATGAGAAGAATAATATATTCCAATATAGTTGTGGCAATTCTTTGGTCAAAAAGTATAATATATCTTGAGTATGGGCCAATAGTTTTGAGTCTGTGTATGCTTAGGATGTGAGACAAAGACGGATGTCAATTTGACGTATCATCGCGATAGGCGCGGTGGGGGGGGGACTACAGGTGGGGTGGGCAAGGGGAGTGGTGGGGAAGTTAGGGCAAATGATATTCCATTAGTTATTTCGTTATTCCGTCCCACATAGTTTATGCATTTTAATAATAATAATTCAATTACTAGAAAACAAATTGTTTACTCTGTTGCCACCATTGGGAGGATCATTAGGGATTCAATAACCGTGAAAACTAAGAAAGAACCGAGAATGGAAAAATTAATTTTGAATGTCCACCCTGAAAATGTGTAAATGATACTTTATTGTTTATCTTCATTCTTATTTAAAGTTTACAAATTACAAAAATGTTATGTTATTCTAGGAAAACTTGAGATATTTATCGTGCCAAGTGTGCTTCGATGCTGGTCTGCACAACGTACAATGAGCCTTCACCGAGGAAGAAGATGGAAGTGTACTTTAAAGAGCATATGTTCCTTTGCCTCATGAGGTCCTGATGTTCTTGTTTAATGTATATATAGTTTTATTCTGTGATAAACATGTGGTTTTTTCAAAATGTTGTAGGTTTTCCAGGGTTTATTTTATAGTTTTACAAACTATGTTATCATTCAATATTTTATTCCTGTGTTACTTATTTAAATGTACATACAATTATTTTAGCCTCTTTTGATCAACCGTGAAATTTGTTAACTATATTAGGCAAGTATTAAGTATTATTAGTATAAGATTTAATTGTACAGCTAAGGTTGTAATTAATTATTATATATGTTCCATTAAATTAAGGCATAATTTGAGAAGGAACATTGTTATATCAAAGCAGATTACTACAGTACAGCCTCAGCCAATCTCTCCCGTGAGTAGCCAATCACCATGTAACCTTAGCATGTTGTGTGAAAGCTTTGTGAAAGTATCTCATTACATCATCATACATTTGAATCAGATTAGTGGTAAGAACGTCATTGGAAATCATTTAAAACAGAAACAAATATGAAAAATTACTATCTCAAATTCAATATTGTTGATTCTTTTCTAATAAGAACTAGTTTATTATTTTTTACGCAACTAAACTCAATCTGATTTAAATGTTGGATTGAAAGAAATATTTCAATTTTCCTTCATCGTGAATTTCTTTTCTCCAGCCACAAATTGACAATAATAAATATGAAGGAATTGAGTTTGTTGTTTGTTTGTTGTAATTGGTTTGCAGTGAGAGAAACAGGAAAAATTTCTAAGAGTAAAGAATTGAGATTTGTCTTTCAACTGCATATTAAAATCAGATTAAGTATAGTCTATAGAGAATTAGTTAGTTACTCCAAAATTTAGTTTTCATAATTACTTGTGCTTGTTGATGTTGTTGCATTGTCTCAGTATTGGTGTCTGACTTTCAAACGTTTGGAAAATTATATGAATTAAAAGTAAAGCAACTTTTCAAACTGTTCTAAATTTTGAGCATTTTCTCTGAAAAGAGGAAAAAAAATTCAAGTGGTCATTCTGAAGTAAATATAAATCAAAAATTGTGGATCACTTGTGTTTTTTTACTCAGGAATAAAAGAAGCCAATAAGTCTAAAAAAATATAAATTAATTGCATCCTAGCCCGGATGTGTCTACTGGCCCGACCATGGCCACACTACACTACAGGCCGGAGTCTCCCCCCCTCCTCCCTGATGCCACGTCACAACACCGGCCAAACTCCTAGCGCTGTGTTGGAAATAACAACTGAAATCCTATGAAAATCGTAAACATTTACCAAAAAATTATGACATTAGAACATCGAAACGAAAACAATAAGAAACAAAAAACTGTCAAATTTCCAATATATCATCTGATGAAAAGTAAACAAATTACTTGCCTGTAATGTTTACCGGTTTTTAAGTTTATGAAATAAAGTCTTGTTTTCTTTAAAAATATTTTCGACCGCATCTGGTTATTCATTAATTAATGCAGATTCGAAAAAATAATAGTTTCTAATCGAAAACTTAAACGAATTACTTAGGGCACGATAGTTTTAAGAGTGTGACAGTGAATCGCCATAAGAGTACATTATAAAAGCGTCTGCGATGCCGTCTGATAATGTGACGTCACCTATAGTGTAGTGTGGCCTTGGCCCAACCCTTATTTCACTATAAAATGTTTTATAACAGATTTGGTTACAGCTGGATTTAAAATTGGAAAAAAACTAACTTGAAACCTGAACACTGTATTTTATATCCTAGGTAAATATTTGATAGTGTAATGTGGGCCTATATTCAAATGTTACTTTGGACAGATCAGACTGTTAACATTAACACAGCGAACCCTAGACCTGTGTTAGGACATTGTTGTGGGCTAGGGTTAAAAATACCTCAAAACTCTGTTTGAAATTCATTGTTGGTGATTGTGATTTTGTTTTGATTTTGATTTTTGCGGACATTTGCTATCACTGATCATTGTTTTTACTAATCATTGAAGGCAAATTTTTGCAAAAAACAAAATCAGAATATCACTAAACCTTTAAAAACTATACCAGAACCTCAACCATACTTATCTTAACCATTTTTGAAAGTGGTTGTTTCCCATTTTTAGCAGGCACTATTTTTTTCATTATTTTAAAGTTATACCTCTCAATTTCCCTAAGAATATTTAAATTTTTTACATGGATGAGAAAGTATTCAACAATTTATGTCTGCAACTTATCCGTGAAAAAATAATAAGTTATCGAGTGGAGTTACAACTGTTTTGCATCAACCAACTCAGTTCAGATACGAGTTCCAGAAAATTTTACTTTCAGTTCAGTTTCTGGATTTCTGAACATTTTATTTTTAGTTCAGTTCAAAATATGAATCCACAACATTAATTTTCAAATTTTTGTTATCATCAAACCAAATTATCAAAATATGTTTCACCACACTACAACGTAATCACCTGTTTTACATACATCATTTGGTGGCCGAAACCCGCTCTTTTCTGCCAGAGGGCCGAAAGTCAACTGATCGTTTATTTGCTTGAAACAATGTGAAAACATCACATAATTATACGGCATTCAATAAGTTCCAAAGACAGGACAGTTGCGATGATATGATTTTCATAGCTGTGTTTGTTTATACCATTACAAGACACACCATCGTCACTTACAACCTCAAAGTTTTGTTTTCAAGTGTGTAAAATAAATAATTAGATTTTAAATGTTATACAAGGTATATTTCAAGGTGTAGTGTGGTGAAAAATAGCGTTCTCACCGCGGCTGAAAGGGTTTTGCAGTTCTCGATCGTTTCAAAGTCTCAACTTCGTCTTGAATTCGAAACACGATCTCGAGCTGGCAAAACCTCATTTTTGGCCCTAGTTGCGAAATATACTATTGTTGCCTTAAATGATCTTGATACAAATAGAACAACATTAGTATTTTTTCTGCTATTTAGTTGAAAAACATTAAATTAAATTTGTTCTAGTCATAATGAAATGTCGTTGCTATTCCGAATTGCAAACATTTTCTGAAATGTAGGGCCTTCATTTCTTCCTTATGTAATCGAGAACGCCAACTTAATAACAGTCATTTTTAATACTATAATATGTTATACTTATTTTTGTTGAAGTGTGATACTATATGTGTATACAGTTTGTAGATTAAGTATTGTTTTTGACTACTTATTTGTATGTTGTTTTGATTAAATATTTTATATTGACATTTCGCATATCAAGTAAAAATGTTTTAATACATTTTGTTACTTATATATATATTTTATTGGTTTTTATAACCTTTAAAATAAAATAATTTTTCCCAGATGAATTTTTTTAGTTTATATTAACTGTCTTGTATATTGTAGTCAATCTAAGTACTTAATAATTCTGTTAACTTGTTTGTGGCAGCTCAGTTTTCCGTGTTCCTTACTGCAGTCCTGGTGCTCCACCTTGATACTGACTTATAGTTACTGTAACTGCCTGTCTACCGTAGCAGCAGAACTGTCATGTGAAAACTCCTGTGATTAAAGAATACATTGGACTATTGAGCTGTGCTGTGTAAAGTTTCAGATACCACACTTAGGTCCTGAAAAATAAATCATATTGTAACAAGTTGCAGCTTGGGAGTGATCACACTCACCAATAGGGTGGGCCGAAAAAAGTAAATTTTATCCGATCAAAAACATGTATGTCTTAAAAGTTGTGTAGTAGGCCTAGTATGAACAGCATAAAATATTAAGCCTGAGAGATTATATTTTTAGACTGCGCAAATCGTGTAAAGTTTTAATGTTTTGTAAAATACTGAAATTTTGCGAAATTTTTTAAATATATTTAATTTTGTCCTATCGTAAACATGTATATCCCAAAGGTACCACCAAAGAGTCACAATGCCTATTGTGAATCAACAGCCCCAAGCAATAATATCTTTAGACTGCGCAATAAGCATAAAAATTCAGTTATTTTGCGAAAAACTCAAATAAACTCAAAATACAAATATAATTATTTTATTGTTATTTTTAAGCAATACTAAGCTAAAATGGTCAAAATAATACTTAAGATCTTGTTAAAAGGTTGTATTCCCACCTCAAAACTTTTTTATATATAATTTAAAACATGTATAGACAGCTCGAATATTATGAACACACCTTCCTTTTATTCGAATAAATCGGGGTTCATTGTTTCACTATAATTTATATTTTGCGGTGTTATTTTCTGACTGCTTTACAGTGTCATACCAAACATCTCTTTCTTAGTTCATGGAGAACTACCCAGAATTCACCAAGGGGAGGTGGCTGAATGTCGAGTCGTTGAGTCCGATCCGTGCTCTCCCTACCATCCAACCATGAGAGCACGTTACCGTCAGTACTTTTTTTTACTATAAACCTTACAAACTTTTTTGGAGTTAATCTGTGCTCTTACGTCCTGTATTCGGGCTCTTATCACACCACTTCCTTTCTCTATACATTCTTGATTGCATACTTGCTTAGGATGACCTTGTCACTTCCTTAACAGACCTCCCCCATAGCTTGTGTACAAGTTAGCAGCTTCAAAGAAACTCCTTCTGTGGTCAGACACATCATTGTCTTGCTCCAGGATTTGGTATAGATGCTTACGAAAAATACATTTTTATCGGTTGTTCTGTTACTTTTAGAGACTGCGTTATGATTAAATCAATTATGTCTGCCGTAGTAAAAATTGTGTTTGGAATCTAGAACTTTTATCACCAGCATTTTATGTACATTACTTGACTTATTTCGACCTGTAATGATTATAGTGAAAAGAAAAGACCTCCGCACTAATTAGAAAACACGTTTGATATAAGTTACGTAAGGTGGGTTCCACAGGCGACAACCCCACTGGATTCGGAGATGGAGTTCCAGGAACGCTAAACCACACTAGTTAGGTTACGACTGCCAACCGAATTTCGCGTCTGTATATTTGTTCTGGATCACAAGTGAGATCTTGAAAGAGCTGGCCACATAAGTTGTAAGATCGTATCCATTAAGCTCGTTCATAATAAAATATGACTCGAAACTACAAGATATACAAAAAAACAAGACACAAGATACAAGATATTTTGTGGAAAATGATCCAATTCTCGAGTTACACGAAATATGAACACAAGAAAGTAATACTAAACCTTCCAAAAACGTCTTAGTTGCAATGTTTACAGACAGCAGAAAAAACATCCACCAGCTTGCCATCAAGCGAATCATTGCAGCTCGAAATAAGTTGGGCACAGAAAATGCTGGTGTTAGGAAGTTCAAAATCTCAAAAATCAATTTAGGTAGTGAGTTCTGGGTAGTTTTATAAGTAAATAGCGAATAGCACGAAAAGACAGAAAATAAGAAAACAGCATACAATAAATCATAGTGAAAAAATTAATCTCAATTTTTTCGAATAAAAGGAGGGTAGTTGAAAATTTATATTTATAGTATTTGTGCTGTCAATACATGTTTTAAATTATGCATAAACAATTTTTGAGGTGGAAGTACAACCTTTTAACAAGATCCAGGCCATTATTTTGACCATTTTAGCTTAGTATTGCTCAAACATAAGGATAAAATAATTATATTTGTATTTTGAGTATATTTGATTTTTTCGCAAAATAACTGATTTTTTAATCTGATAGCGCAGTCTAAAGATATTATTGCTTGGAGCTGTTGATTTACAATAGGCATTGTGACTCTTTGGTGGTACTTTTGGGACATACATGTTTACGATAGGACGAAATTAAATATATCTAAAACATTTTGCAAAATTTCAGTTTTTTTACAAAACATTAAAACTTTGCACGATTTGCGCAGTCTAAAGATATAATCTCTCAGGCTTAATATTTTATGCTGTTCATACTAGGCCTACTACACAACTTTTAAGACATACATGTTTTTGATCGGATAAAATTTACTTTTTTCGGCCCACCCTACTCACCAGGATGGTGTTAAGATTCTGTGTAGGAGCGAACACAGAACCCAGCCCCACGAACCACAACGGCGTGGGGCCGGGGCATGGGGGCCCCGTGGCGTTCCCATGCCGCCACAAACTTGTTAATCTCATTTTAACCTTGTGTGGTTAATGGAACGTCTTTGCTTAGTGATGAAATATAGTTAACACTGGATTACTATTGATGAAAGAGATTAAACTACCAGTGGGGGTAGCTCAATGGGACAATGCGAGCCCAGTGTGACTGATTTAATCCCAGTCACAGCCGATGATCGTTCGCCACATTAGTATTACTAACTCTCCGTCCTTTCAAATCAAAAGTTTTTTCACTGCCTTTGACAGTAAAAGGAATTTTAAGATAATCATAATCATGCATTGTTCCAAAATTCCTGGACTAGTTTAATAACATTTAAAATATGTATAAGATGGGGTGAAGGTATTTTTTCTCAAAAGTTACTTAAAAATAATTATTTCTGCTGCAAATTTCAAAGTGATTTTTGATGGGGTTGTCCCAAATATTCAAATTTAATTCCCTCCCCCATCAACCACTGATCTTGACGAGTATAAAGGTGTTTAAACTACAAAAAAGGGCATTACGTACAATGTGTGGCATGACAAGAAGAGAATCGTGTAAGCCAATACTCCAAAGTTTAATGTTCTTCCACTTCCAGCTCTTTTATATTTTTCAGGTGGCAATTTATGTTCACCTTAACAAAACAAATTTTGAAAACAAAATTATTAAACATGGCCATTTTACAAGACATAATAATTCATTTGATATACCAGCCTGCAACACAGCATTTGGACAAAAAAGTTTAGATTACGTGGGGATCAAAATTTATAATAAAATACCGATTTCAATAAAACAATTACCGAACCTGAAGAAATTTGAGTCTGTATTAAAAGAAGAACAAACAAGAAAATGTATATATAAAATGGAAGATTTTTTAAATGAAGATTTTAAATAGGAGATTATATATGTATGGATACAGTTAATTTAAATTATATTTTGTAATGTATCAGTCTTAACCATATTTACATGGCAATTAAGACATATATGAAATAAATAAATAAAATAAATAATAATAATTAAAAAAGGCTATAAATATTCGGTTTTCTCCCAGGGATTGTTAAAACTTGTTGACATAGTTACATCAAAAATGTTCTTATGTTGAACAATGATGATTTGTTTTAAATTATAGAAATTTTAAGGAGAATTATTATGTACCTTCATAATAAGTATTCATACACCATTATAGCCTATGCGTGCTTCAGAGGTCTTGTTTAAATAGTACAGTACACTTTGGATTATCCGATCCCAAAATATCCAGACGAGGGTGGCAAATACATACACTGTGGAAATGTGGTTTAATTTCATAAGTAAAGTGATTTCAAAACCTCATTTTCAGCCAAAATGTTGTAATGTACTCGCAAACCAGTTTAATAACCTTTGACAGTAGTTTTGTGTCTAACCCAAACCTTTGGAAAAGGTTCAATCTCTAAATTTGACACTGAGTCTCAGTTCTGCCGAACATTGAAGTATGATGGCAATACTCGTTTTTCATGCAGCTTAGACAAGACTTGCCTGCAGTGATTCTGTCTTGAGATTATCTCGGAAATATCAGAGGCCATTGTATCGCGATTGCTACTTTCATAATATGCACTGTTGTTATTTGTTATGGTGACTTCAAATCATCAATATTTTTGACTGTCCCAATCAGATCTCCTCCACATTAATCTGGATAGTCAGAGGTACACTGTGTTGGTCATTTGTACCAGTAAAACAATTATTATAAGCATTATCATATTATAGGATAGTATTACTTACTTCATACTGTTTCGTTGGTGTTAAAATATAATGTTGAAAAAGGTACTCAAAATGTAAATTACAAGCATAGCTGGCCAAATGTAGTAAAGTCAAGTCATATGTCAGAAAGGAAACCTTAACATATCACCCTAAAAGTGGCCACCGTCAATAATTAAACTTTTGCAGGTTGGCACTGTCAATGGAGAGGGCTAATGTAGTTGTAACTACTGGTTCCCCCCCTCCACACTCAGTGGTGCAGACACAGAGAGAGATCAGGAGGATACATAACTTATATTCTTAACCTACCTTGAATATATAATTTAAAAAAATTTACATTCTCTTCGAATTAAATTAGGTACGTTTTTTTCCCTAAGAAGTAAAAGAAACATATACGAACATACGTGTAGCAGTAAATATCATTCAATTAATGTAACGTTACTTTGCAACAGTTTCAAAATAATCATAACATATAAATATTATAAATGTTATAAAATAATTATACTGTATTGTTTTTGCAATTTGAAAAGTTTCAAAAGTAGTTGTTCTGCTTCTGCAATCTTTAAGATAAAAATATGACTGAAATTACACTTATAATCCATGATTAGTACATTACTATGAAAGGAAATAAATGGTCAACTTGACACATTAATTCAAAAATATTTTTATTAAGTTCAGACAAATATAATTACTATTAAAAAATATCTTTTAAACATTGCCAAAAACTCTTATAAATTAAAAAAACTAGATGGAATCATAAAATAAGGTGTGATGTAATAAGCTACAAGTGTAATATCACAGTTGTAGGCCACTTTGGACCTTGGTAAAAATCTTGGTAAAACATCAATTCAGTTTTTTAAAAGCAAGGAAATTAAATTCATAAATCTATTAATCTGTAGCTCAAATTTATATCTAAAAAAAATATATGGATTAGGGTTTATGTGTGCCACTGAACTTTCTGATGAATGAAAGAAAATGCCCAATATAAACTAGGAGGTGAGGGACGTGATCATTCATTGACGTGATGAAGCTTGGATGTTTACAAACTAAACAAACTGGATGTTTGCAAACTGGATGAATTTGGATTTTTAGAGGAGGGAAAAGAAATAACAACAGATGATCAATTGACTCATCTATGAATTTCTTGTGTCAATCATCTGTTATATGCCAAACCAAAAACATTTTACGTGTTTATTGATTGCTATTCAAAGAGCAAAATACTGTGTTCAATATTAACTCACCCTTTGTTTTGGTTTGGCATTTTTTAGCTTCAGACTACTAGCGTAATCACATGGTTCTGTTTACTTCCACGTCATCGATGACTTCCTCCCCTCCTCTGCTGAAACTTATCTTAAGTGTCAAAATGTTGCCCACCACCCATTTAAATATGAATAAAAGTATGTATTTTAGCGTCGAAGCAAGAGGAATCAGTGGGGGAACTTTTATCACTTATTTGTTACAAAATTAAAATACCAGTAAAAACCAATATCTATTAAATTTTAGGATACTATGCAGTCAATAAAATTTACATTATAATATTGTAATACCCCCGTTGCAGCAGACCTGCATACTCAGCGAATTTCAAATGCAAAACAATATATTTCAATCCAACATAGCGAGATTTGACATGTTTTGGTAAGCTCCATAAGAATAACATGGGGAATGAGTATGCAGGTTTGCTGCTACAGATATATTAAAACTGCATAGTTTTAATTCAATATTTAGTAGATCTGAACTAGAAGAAGCCATTTGCCAAGTTTTATCAAGATATGTTGAGAAATAAGCGAGATATAGGGGCGGTTTGGGAGCTCGGGCCCAGCTAGTACGCGCCTAGCTTTAGGCGCGCCTAACTTTAGTCCACGTAGCAAAAGTCGGGCTTGGGAGCTCGCGTCCAAGTTGAAATGGTTCGGTATCATCTATAGTCGGTACTAAGTGGAAGTGTGGCTAAATGAATAGGGAATCGCGGGGAATTTTGGTTTTGGGGCTGGCGGCGGCAATTGCGAAACACCTGATCGACGACGGCAACAAACCCTGTTGTTGTGCGTGGTCAGGGGAGTTTACAGCCCTCGTTATCAGTTTTCTGTGAAGTGTTGGGGTAGGTGGATGATACAGTGAGAGTAGTTTGAAGTTTGTAGTTTTAATTTGTTGTTTTTATGGTTTTTTCAATTAAAAAATTGTGCCTATTAAAAAGTGTTGTTACTTTTTCATTTGTTTTTCAAATTGTTACTGCTACTTAATGAGCATGAAAATGAGTTACAAATCATTTTCATACACTTTTAAAACATTTCAATACAAGAATATTTAAAAACAATTTTAACAAGACTTTAAAACAAATTTGAACTGTTTTAATGCAAGTTATTTGACTTCAAACTTTACAAGTTTTGATATCAGCTTTAACACTTTTAAAATTGTTTTGAAATAATTTTAATATGTGTTTTACAACATTACATTAATGCTTGTTTTAATATAAATTTGAAACATTTTAAAAATTGTTCTGATATAAGCTATTTAACGATCGACATGCAAGTTCGTAATAATTTTAAAATTGTTTTAGTCCTAACAATTTTAAAATTATTTCAAAAAGGTTTTTAACTCGTATTGATTAAACCGTTGCCAAGTTTCGATGTATTGATAACAGTTTTAATACGAGTATGAACTTATTTTTAGCTCATTTTTTTGCTCATTGGGATTTGAGTAAGTGCGAGAGAACATTGCTGATAAAGAGAAGAGGTGAACACCAAATTGAATGGATTGTAATTTTGATGTCGAGCTGGTTGTATCCGAGGTGGATATATCCTAACATAGTCCAAATAGTCAAGGTACTCCATGCTGATGTTACCGGCACAAACTCACCCTACACTCCGCATAGTGACAACGCACCTGGCTTACAGAATAGTATTAAATGGATCTCAACTGATAACGACTGCTCAGCGCTTCTGCTCAGTTTCGTTGGAATGTTTTTTGCCACAATATCTTCACTCTTTTGCGGAAAGGGGGAGCGGATGTACTTTTCTCATAACGTCAGACTTTAAAGTAGAATTGAATCATAAGTTACAGGGTGTTTTTTTTCAAACGCAACCCAAAACTTAATTAATTTTATGGATGACGGATTATTCCCCCCCAAGATTCCCAGGGTTGTCCCCACTATAAAATTTTCTTTGGGATACATAAAAATTAAGGGCTACGAAAAAATTCACAGGATATTCAGCACCTCAAAACAAACAAATCAAATTTAATGCAAGAAATTCAAAGACGTACCTTGCAACACGTGTTTAGGAATTTTATGGAGAGAACACAACTTTGTACAAAAGCCAATTACGGATTGTTTGAACACATATAATATAAGCTAAATGTAATCAAACTTAAATAATAAGTTGTATAAAATGTGAGGATTAATAAAACAATACTGATTTCATATTTATATGTGCAATATTCAATCTTAAAAATGGGTTGCGTTTAAAAAAAACACCCTGTATTATTTGCTTAGCTTAACGATGTTAAAAGCCGCGATATTTTGTAACCCTGATAAGTATCGTAAAAAATGTTTACAATCCAAAATATGCTTTGTTGAACATAATTTATTATTGGAATGTTGTGAATTTTGTGTGTATTTGCTATTTTTGTCGTAGCTAAATCATACACCATATTTTTAGTTACAAAATTGTATTAATTTATTTATCAACGGAAAATAAATTACTATACCCGAATTTTTATGGCTAATTTGTTTTATATTACCGTTGTTTGGTCAAAATCTTAATTAAAGCAAAGTAACTACGCGATCTCTAGTACAATGTGAACATCAGGAACCAAAAATTAATTTTTTTTAATTATTACTTAAGGGTAATGGAATTGTTCGGAATTTAATGACGAATCCAAATATAACAATCGTTTTGTTAAAGTGAAATTAATAAACAAAATAATTAGATAAAACCGACATGATGTTTACTTAGACCTGCCCCCTAGCAGGTCTAACTTAAGAGCCTAAAATCGCCAGTTATGATGACAAAAAAATATTTATTAGGCCCGAACTTGGACTCCCAAACCCAACTAGATTATCTCTTAGGCATGAGCCCAAGTCTACTTGACTCCCAAACCCAAAAAAGTTAGGCGCGAGATTATCCCTGCGCCCTGGCTCGAGACCAACTAATACCGAGCTCCCAAACCGATTTTTTGGATGCAAGCCTAAATACTGGATATAACCGGTTCTTAGGCTCGGACTAGCGCTAATACCGAGCTCCCAAACCGCCCCATAGAGTTTTAATTATTTCCCATAAGGTTAACATTGCGACAACATACTGTGTTTACCACTTTCAATATCTCGGTAACCAATGGATATAGAGCAGTGATTCAAAATACTAAATTGTTTGTTTTTTGAGCTGAATTCAATGGTGCCAATCAAAATTTGATAAATTTTATTTTTCTATGTAAAAACCTCAAAAAACCCATTTTTGGGGGGGGTTCATCCCCCTTTACCCCCCCTTACAGTGGGCCGATCGGGCTGGTTTACGAACTCGTCCGAGGGATTACCACTTTACATCTGTATCAAATTTTGTTAAGATCGGACCATTTTTACGGCCGCTATCGTGCTCACAGACACATATATATATATATAAATTCGAATGGTGTTTTTTGCTTCTGGGGGCCCCAAAACGAAAAGTTATCATGGTCTCGGGCTTAGGTCTTACCATGAGACCTACGGTAATAGCTTCTTCCCTATAGGGGAAATTCGCTAAAAGTACATAAATGACTTAAATTCATAAAATAATAAATTCACTTTAATTTTAATAGTACAAATATTAAATTTCCTTGCTTTATTCCCATGATTGTCTTAAATGCACTGTTGTAGAAAGACCCCAAGACGGTTTGAACCAATTTGATCACACTTGTGATACTATTATATTATCAATTACATAAAAAGCTTCTAAGCTATACTCGGTTCCTCGTTCACCTTCCAGTATGGAATTTCCATAAGCTGTGTATTTCATATGGCATTTCAAGTTGTAAAAACCAAATTATGTTATGAGCTGATGATTTTATAGCATGTTGTTATAGATATTCGTAAACAAATATACCGAGCAAAGGTAATAGAAAAGTTATCTCCCATATGGTCTGTTCTGAAAGGTGAATTTGGAATTGAGTATAGTTTCAACATGACAACAGTTTTAGTTTTATTAAAAACAATAGGTTCAAATAATAATAGTCTCTGGTCAGGTCTAAGAACATCATGATGCACACAGTTTATTCATTTTAAAAGCCAACCACAACTGTATGAAAATAAAAAATGGTACATACCGTTTTGTCCGTCTCAGTTCTTTTTTGTCCAATGAAATTGAGCTAGGATCAGGTCTATGTTAGGCCATAATCATATCCTTAAAATTTCCAGAACTTTTTTGTAATCAATCAAGTTGATGTTGTAAAGGTAAAAAACTCAAATTGACTAAAACACGTATGAAAAACATGAAGATACGCATATTTATACAAACACAACACAACTAAGCCTAAAAACAGATCTTGCAGGATACTGGTGGCAGTGACTTGAGTGCACTGCCACCAGTCAACCCTGCAAGACCTGTCATAATTACTAGGCCTAGTTCTGTTGTGTTTATTTATAGAAATATGAGAAATATGTGTATCTTCGTGTTTTTTGTATGTGTTTTTACCTCCACAACATCAACTTGATGGATTATAAACAAAGTTCCTGAAATTTTAAAGATATGATTTTGTCCTAACATAGGCCAAAACCCGGATTCTTCTTGTTCTTACTGGACAAGAAGAACTGAGACAGAAAAATTGGTAATGTACCATTCATAATTATAATGCACACAGTGTTATCCTAGTTTTGTATTTTTATATCTTGTTTGTACTCTCTTCTTTAAAAAATCTGAGAGTAAGATACATTAGCTGAAACTTAACCACACAACTCGCAAAAAGATATATTTACAAGAAGAAATCTCCCTATAATAATACATATTATACCATAAACTTTTACATTATACTTTTTGTTAGTTTTGATCAACCAAAAGCTAAAGAAAAGCCGAATTTATTTAGTAATCAATTTCCTGGGATTAAGGTTGAAGCTTACAAAGTTCCATTGGTTAGATTTTATCATTCAAATTATATGCGATGAAGTAATTCTGTAATGATTTTTTTTCAATCCCTGGCATTGTTGTACTGTTTTATCGCCCACATTGGGAAGTTACATTTACTTCCTTCTGAAAATTTCATGTCTATAAGTTGCCTTTATGTCCCGTTAGTTACTTTGGTTGAGATACTAAAATAGATTTCTGGAAATATTTCCATAGTTCGTACATGAAAATCCTGACCATTTTAAAGAATGTGAGCGAGAGAGATGGATAGCCTATTGAATGTTTAGAGAAAGATAGATGTTTCCTAAATATGCGTATATCAATGAAATGGCTACTGCAATGTGTTTTTTTCTACCTATTTGGTTTCCTATTGGACGATCAACATTTTTTTTTATTGTTCTTGAAGTGTTTCTATTATCCGCTAGATACTCTTAAACCTGAACTGAGAAGACAGCTGTTAACGATCAAAGAAAATTAACAGTATTTGTTTACTTCTGGGAAAATTATTTATTAATTAAAACTTAAGAAAACATAACTATTATGAGTTTTTACTCTTATTTAATAACAAATAAATACAAATACGAAGAATACAATGTATATTTCCAATTTCATAGCTTAAATTACAAATATGAAGCTTACGTAAACAAAACCTCAAACCATAACCTTAAATATATTTTGACAACTGAATTTTATTTTTGTTTTGAAAATTAGTTCACTGATCTAAAGCTAGCAGGAGCAGAGAAGGAGCGGGACTTGAGTAGGGGATTAGACTTCCCCCCCTCCCTCATCCACCGATGCATAAAAATTCTCGCACTGTTCGGGATATTCGTGCGTGAACTGTAGAACAATGTAGTCCTAGGATCTTTTTTTATTTGAATGAGTATTATGCCTATGATTTTAAAGCCAGTTCTAAGTAAATTCAATGTTTTGCCTCTAATTAATGTAGTATTAATACTGCATCGCGCAATTAAAAATAGATATTAAAGAATTGCTGAGAACAATTTGTTTGGAGATTTTCTTCAATTTTGATGAATATATTTAAAATATAATGTTTTTTTTCATAATTGAGTTTGAATTTTTTTACTTTGTAATGTTTGTAACTTATAATACCTGAACACAAGCTATAATTAACTGTCAATTATTATTTAATAATAGTATATTTCGCAACAAGGGCCGAAAATGAGGTTTTGCAGGCTCGAGATCGTTTTTCAAATTCGAGACGAAGTCGAGAATTTGACACGATCGAGAGCTGCAAAACCCTTTCGGTCGAGGTGTGAACGCTATTTTTCACCACACTACACAATGAAATATACCCTAAATAATAAAAAAACTGATTATTATTTGACTCACTTGAAAACAAAACACAGCTATGAAAATCATGATCGCAACTATCCTGTCTTGAATGCTGTATAATTATGTGACGTTCTGACATTGTTTCAAGCAAATAAACGATCAGCTGACTTTCGGCCCTAGAGCCCCAAACGTTTTCGGTCCTAGGGCCCCAAACTTTTTCGGTCCTGTGACGGCAAACAGTGTGTTTCGGTCGTTTGACGATTGTAAAACAGGTGATTTCGTCGGAGTGTGGTGAAAAGTATATTACAGAGCCTTTGATGAATTAAAACTTTATGCATTTGATAATGCATAAAGTTTTAGGTCATATATTAACAATTATACTGTGACAAATATGGCTTAACTACAAACTGTAGTTGCAAATACTTTATGGAAGACTTAATCAAGTATTTTCCTAAAATATTTACAAATAACCTTTTTTATAACTTAAAAAAGGTAAAATTAAATATTTAAGTAGGTCTAAACATGTGTTGAAATTCTCCTAAAAACGCATAAAACCTTCCAAGAAATCATTCAATTAAAAAATATACAATTAAGACTATTAATTGTACGTATTACTGTTAACTACATAAATTATATAACTGAGCATTTATTTAAATTAAAAAAAGTATCCATGCTAATAAAATAGTGCTAAATTATTTCTTCTAAAATTTAAACCCTAAAAAACATGATGGTTAATTCCACACCCACTTGGGCTTAACAGGCTCAAAGTCCCAGACATCCGCCTGCCCAACATGAGGCAGATCTTTGATGGGGCTTTTGGACCATTGGAATGGTTGAACTACCACAGCCCCGTTGCTCACACTAAACGGGGGGCCAGCCGCAGCTAAATATCCATCTTTCTTCGAAACCTTCAAATCTATTACTCCAGAAAATTCTCTTAAAGATAAAACTTTATTTTCTTCCTCACCGGATACTTTCCTCTTATCTAGAATCAAATCGATCTCAGGAAGTTCTTCTTGAACTTTATACTCTTGAGATCTCTCGCTCGGGTTATGGAGATTATGACCCTCCATTTTTCTAAGTTCATCGGAGAGTCGTTTCATCGAAATGATCGTGTTGAAGACTTCCTTGACGTTGTGCACAAAGTGAGGCGGAGTGACTTGCTCTGCTTGTGCTTGGTTGTCACTGTCAGTGAGTACCTCGTTGTTGGTCTCCGTCGTGGAGCGAAGGAAACGTTGCTGGTACTCCTGCTCCAGCTCACGGATATCTTCAATGCTGAGGTCACTTCGTCCGACCAAGGTAAGGTCAGGACTTCTCATCAGGCAAATCAAGGACTCCAAATCTGTTACGTTTGCTTGACCGACAGACAACACTTTGGCGACAGGGTTGGATGCCATGAAAGCTGATCTGTTGTTGCCACTAGTATTCAAGACATCCTGCAAATAAAAAAAACAAAATATAATAAATTATGAATTTAAAAATGTTTTGTTAGCTTGTTAGCTGTGTTAGCAAAATCACTAACGCTCGAATTCTAAAAAAGACTTTAAAGAATTCCACTTATTCAACACTGGTGATGGTTCTATACCTCCTTTATGAGTAAACTTATGCAATTTATAGGAATGTCAATGATTAAAATAATTAATAAACAAGTAACAGGGTAAATAATTACATGAACCAAGAGAGTTTAACAAAAACTACAATCAATAATTGTAATTTATTTGTTTCAGCCTTTTGGAACACTGGTTGTGAGTAAATCTTCAATTACATGACACTGGATAACGTGACAACCTCTATAATATGTCTACTTTTCAAATGCCATAACACTCAATGTTCAATTAACCATAGACTCACTGATGTCTAATTAATGTTGATAACTAGACAGTTTTCAACCAAACAACCTCAAAATTTAGGCTGTTTCCCTATTAGAGGGAGGGCCACTGTATCCCCCCTCCCCAGTGGGAATTTTCGACATATATATAAAATAGTGTAAGAAAATCCGACAAAAAATAATACTGGTCAATTGCTAGGTAAAGATTTTAATGTTCAGTCATCTACAATCTACACAATTCTGAAAAATCCATCATCTGTTCTGATCATAATTTGTAAACCATTTAATTGCTAACTCATTTATAGGAAAATAATAACACTAAAACTAACTACACTTGTAACCAATTTTGGTGAGGGCTGCTCTAAAATACAATCATTATAATGGTTTTCACCACACTACGACGAAATCACCTGTTTTACAAACGTCAAACGCGGACCGAAACACACTGTTTGCCGCCACAGGACCGAAAACGTTTAAGGGGCCCTAGGGCCGAAAATCAGCTGATCGTTTATTTGCTTGAAACAATGTCAGAACATTACAAAATTATACGGTAATTCAAGACAGGATAGTTGCAATCATATGATTTTCATAGCTGTGTTTTGTTTTCAAGTGAGTCAAATAATAATCAGTTACTTTTTAATTATTTAGGGTATATTTCATTGTGTAGTGTGGTGCAAAATAGCGTTCGCACCTCGGCCGAAAGGGTTTTGCAGCTCTCGATCGTTTCAAATTCTCGACTTCGTCTCGAATTTGAAACACGATCTCGAGCCTGCAAAACCTCATTTTCGGCCCTTGTTGTGAAATATACTATTCCAGAGATACCAGTAACCTCGATAAGAGGACTGTTTGCCTATTCTCCTTGAGGGCCGAAATATCTAAGTTCTACTGTAAAAACTAAGCAATGTTTTAAAAGCTTCTTAATTGCCAATAATTTAATCCTAAATATGCTGGAGAATTTTTATTTAAAATCCTCAAGTGTTTTAAAAATTGAATATATCTTGTAAAAATGTCCCTTTCTTACTCAACTCTACAGTGTGTTTGCTTTACTGTTACCTTGTAGTACGGAAGGCCGTAGCTAGCCCAGAAGCCAGAGGACTGCAGGGAGTCTGTTTGCGGTTCACCGTGGGTCAGACCAGGAACCTGCTCGACGACCCACAGTTGCACGGTTCGACCACTAGGCTGCACCACCAGCCACTGCTTGTTGCCGGTGCCACTGTAGCTAGCAGAGACCAGTTTGGACCACTGTGAGCCATTCACAGCTAGTCGGTTGGCTGCCATCACTCTTGGGCCCATAAATGCCTGAAAACATATTTAGATATTTTGTTACATTTTTTACTATGATTGTCAATTATTTCTTGTAAAAGAAACCAGTAATATTAATTTTAATTTCAAACAAATATTTTTGTAAATTTATTTCTTTTAAAAGTAAAAACTAATAATATTTATTTTGAACAAATATTTTTAGAATTGGTCTTAGTCAAATATATAATTTTGTCTACTTTTCCCACCTACCTCAGTGGTGACTTTAGCTTTGGTCCACAGACTCTGATTGAGGTTTTTGATTGCAGTGCCGGTAACAGTGAGTCTATAAAACAAAACAGTAATTTTATTTTGTAACTAGCAGTTGCCCGTGGCTTCGCTCACGATGACGATTTTAACACCCGCTGCCTAAATGAAGATGGTGCCACATACTAAGTTTATGATTAAATAGAGAAGGTACAAAAACTATTGATGACATTAATATAGTACTTATCACCTAAAAGAAAAATCAACCATAAAACCATGACAAAAGGAACCAAACTATAAATCAGCTGTAGAGACCTATCTGTATGTGAAGCTTAAACCGCCTTCTTGATTAAATGAAAATTGACAATTTAATCGAAAGATCATCCATTAAATTATATAGAAAGATTTAAGACCGTTGACCCCACCGAAAAACCCTGAAAATTTAGAATTTTGAAAAACCCGTTCTCAGCGGATGCTCATGCCCTATAGGAACGTCCTTGAAAAGTTTCAAGGTTCTAGGTCAAGTTCAAGTAGTTCGGGCTATGTGATGATAGGTCAGTGGTGTTTGAAAAATTTAAAGTAGATCCGCTAAGAACGCAGGTCTGCTACGACGGGAGTACTTAAAAAATTGCTGCCCCCCCCGAGGCATTTTTATTTGGTCTCTCTATACCACACATGCCAGCACATTCCAGCGCCTCCGCCGACAAAACCTTTAAGGGTGTCGCTGCCTGGGAGGCTTATACTCATTAGGCCGATTGTTGAATCTGTGCTGTAGTACAGAGTGACCCTGAGGCAGGAAATATCCTCTTCGCAGCAGCCCGTGCGTACTTAGTGAATCTTAAAGCAGATTCATGTTTCATGAAAGTTTATGTACGTAAAGTAGAAAATGCCTTTATTAAATGCCACCAAAGTATTTTCTAATGTTTTTAGGGTCTATTTTGAACAACAACAAAATAACATAGCCGTAATTTTTTAAAAATTGTTTACATTATCTCTTTCATTAACAGCTGTTATAAGGAAGGAAGGACTTTGAAGTATCTCTAGTCAGTGATTTATTTTATATTTTACAGACAGCTGGTTTTACATTCTATGAAATGTCTTGCTTTTAACATCTGTTTGAACATAAACATTTCATCACTTATAATTCTGGATTAAGGATATTAATATGTGATCTTTGAGAGGGTCTGTGTGCGGCCTTGGTCTGTGGAGGAGTCCGAGGGTCAGATCAAATGGGGCCTTGGTCAGATCAGGATGAAAATCCGATAAATGTATAATGAATGGGAAAGTATTAACTTTATATAGTACATGTCAATTATAAAGAAATATTATAAACCAAAACATAAAACTGAATGAAATCATAAAACATCTGTAACGACAAATCCATCATTGAAGGTATAGGTAAACTACCATCTGCTTGGAACACTGAAAATGTAAACAAAACGTCATCCCCTTGAATTATGGGGAAATTCAAAACAAACTTGGTCAAAATCAAATAAAACTCGGTTTTTAGAAGCTTGCTATTTAATTTCAAAAAGACATACGCTAGTTTTAAGTCGTCTAAAACCTTCTCATATGTGCATACTATACAGAAAAAAAGTTTCAGCCATAACAGTACTCTAGTTTTTGCGTGAAAAGCGGTCTAAAGTGTGATGTTGAGCGTTACCAACACAAATCGTGACATAAATTGAGATAAGGCTTGATTCGGATTCTCTGACCTTCAAAACGCAAAAATAACCAAAAATTTCGTAATTCTATGCAATGTACAGACAAAACTCTTATATTATTTATATAGATAGTATTTAAATATTTTAATTCATGATTGATTAGGAATGGGATGTGGGTTGCAGCAATACCCAGGCTATTACATCCTCAAATATGAAACCCACGTCTTAGTGAACTAGCTTAGTGAATTAGTTCCGTGGTGTAGACTTAGTAAAACCAAGGGCTGCTACCCTGTGCTGGCCTACAAAATGTTCAATAGATTGCCAGAGGGCGTGAGAGAACTCGACATCAAGCTCTTCAAGATTACTTGGAAGAAATGGCTGCAAAAGAAATGTTTTTATTCAATTGAAGAATACTTTGAAGATAGCATGCAATTTGGGAATTAAAACTGGCCGCCATCTATTAGAAAATTTAGTAAATGTGATGTAAATATTAGTTTAATTTCAAGTAAAAAGTGTAAATATTATTGTAACATGTCACAAGATCTTTCTAGACATCTAGGCTTCGATTGCTAATATAAAAAAAATTATAATTATTATACTGGGAGCCCTCCCCCAGTGGGATACTAACTGGCTCCCTTGAGGCCCTGTTCCATAGCAACCAGTGGATAAGGTACCTATACCTTTGCCCACCCAGTCTAAGTTTGGCCGAACCTATTCCACCTATTCCTTTTTTCCTTTTGCTTCCCTTGTATAATGTAATGTACTAAAGGCTGTGAGCCTAAGGGATAATGGAAGAGACATCCTTTGTTGGGTTGGCCTGTCATTGGTGAATGATGAGTACAGTATGAAAATTAGCCTCATGCTTCATAGTTGTATTGATTCTTCTGTAGTTGTACTGTATATGATGTAAACTTAAGAAGTCCTCCCTAGTAAAATGAACTTTTGGATGAGTTGTCAGAATGTACCTTGAGCCGGAGATTTGGTAGAAGTCATCTTGAGAGTGGACGGTGCCAGGGTACGATGTGAACGTGAGGATCTGTCCTGGGACCGTGGCGGCACGGCTGTCCCCAGTCATGTGGAGACGCATGTGGTAACGCTTCTGTACCCGCAGCATTGCACTGTAACTGAACACAACAACCTTGACTTATCAGGATATTACTCAACTCTTAACAATAGAGCTATCGAGGAAATTTGGGTTAAATTCCAACATAATTTCATGTTACTTCTGAAAGTATGTTTCTTTGTTTTTGCTTTAATAAAAGTTTTCAGATTTGTAGCGGTATTAATATTTTTAATAATAGTTGAGCCATGCATATTTTTAGCGCTAAATTATCCACCCGCCAAAATCTCTTTCAGTCTGGCTGCAACAAAGGCCAGTCGGTCCAGGATCCAGAATCAGGTAAAAACATCAGATGGAACATGGGAGGTCCCCCTCCCACTTCGTATTGAACCACCAAGAACCTCCTGGTCACAATAAGTTAGATGAGTTAGATGGAAGGGTAGGGCGAATACCGTAATTAATTTGTCTCTTCCAATCAGTTGTGCAGTAATCAGCCTAGTTTGGGGGTGCCGGGGGTAAAATACCAGTTTAGGGTTTAAGGTGTAGCTTCTGGTCAAAGGGTCGCTTCTTTGAGGAGCAACTTGTAATAATCACCAATGTAGCCTTAATAGGCCAGTAAAATTAGATAAAACATTAGTCATGCCTGGAAAAAATTCCCGGAAAGCTGGAAATCGTCTTAATCTTTCCGTTTTATATCCAAGTATATGAATTTGAAGTTTGTTCCATTCTTCTTAGTGTGCTTTCGACCTGGGACCACAAAAATATCAGAGTTTTGGGTCATTTGTTATTCTTTTGTAACTAAGTAAAAAACCGTTTATTCTACATAAAAAGTTTAAATACAAGAATTGTAGAGGACAAAATTCTGCATTTATTGAGTACCTTCTGATAAAGATACTTTGAATAGTAATTGACTTTATGGTAAGTTAAATAAAGGGTTTTGGCGAATTTCTCTTTTAGGGAAAGAGCTATTCCTGTAGGTGTCATGGTAATCCCTAGGCCCGAGACCATGATAACTTTTAGTTTTGAGGTCCTCCGAAGCCAAAAAAACCATACGTTTAAATCTATATAAATATATACTTATCAACATAGATGTATATAAACATATATACTTATGTATGTGTTTCCTCGATAACCCTCGCAAAAATGGTCCGATCTTAATAAAATTTCGCACCGACGTATAAAGTAGTAATTATTTACACATGATCGAAAACCAGCCCGATCGGACCATCGGAAAGGAGGGTGACCCCTCACATCCGAGGGGTCAGCCCCCCTTGGCCATCTGTTTACCAACTGAACAGAAGAATATTATAAATCTATGAAGAAGACTTGCTATGATGGCATGAGTTGGTAAGTTTAATAGCAGAGGGGGGGGAGGGGTCCTTTGGGTTGGGTAAATCCCAAAAAATGGGGTTTATTGAATTTTTCATGTAGAAAAATTAAAATATTCTAATTTTGGTTTATACAGTTGAATTCAGTTCGAAAAAACAAATAATTCAGTATTTCGAATCATTGCTCTATATCCATTGGTTACCGAGATACTGAGAGTGGTAAACACAGTACGTTGTCCCAGCAATGTTAATCTCATGGGAAATAAATAAAATTGGATATCTCTCTTATTTCTGAACATATCTTAATACAATTTGGTATGTGGCTTCATCTAGTTAAGATCTACTTGATTATAGCGTAAAATCCACAAATTTATATATTCTTGAGGCAGCAAACCTTCATACTCGCCTTCCCAATGTTAACCTTTTGGGAAATCAATTAAATTGAACAGCTAGCTTATTTCTCAACATTTTGATAAAACTTTGTTTGTGAAACATCTAGTTGAGGTCTATCTTACTAAGCAACATACCAAGTTTCAACGAGATACGTTGAGAAATAAGCAAGCTACACACATTTATTGTTTTCCATAAGGTCAACATTGGGAAATGAGTGGGCAGGATTGCTGCCTTATGAATCTATAAACTTGGGGTTTTTTTACCGTAATCAAGTCGACCTTAACTAGATAAAGAAACATAACTAGTTTTATGTTTATATGTGTTTATATGTTTATATACCCAGGTCGAAAGCACACTAGGAAAAATGGGACAAACTTCAAATTCATATACTTGGATATAAAACGGAAAGATTAAGACGATTTCCAGCTTTCCGGGAATTTTGTCCAGGCTCAATCTTTATTTTACTGGCCTATAAACATATGCTATGAAATTGGTTCGTGGCTTCCTCCCTGCCAACAAAAGTTTTTCAGTAAAAACTATAACTCAGAATTCCAGGACTATATAGTTAAGCACTTATCCATTTATTCGTGCCAATACAGCAGTTGTAAATCACATTCTAGGTAGTGGCATTATAGTTGTACAGGGATTTAATTAGCTAATTAAAGTTCATTAAAGCTAGCTTGTGGTGTAGACATGGCAATGGGCACGATCAGCCTCAGGGTAAAACATTTTCCCTTTAATTGAACAGTCCCAGTGCTTCCCAATGACTCAGTAATAAATCAGTCCTGACCAGTCACTTCCTGAAAATATAGTAATGCCTCGTTATTCATGGTTTAACCTTAGTCCATATTTCACTATTTCCACCCTCCGCCAAACACTCAATCATTACCTAATTGTTAGATAAGTAAAAGTTGTAAAAGTAGAAATTCTAATAATCCATTTTGAATAAGAACAAACTTTTTTTATTGTTTAAGTTCAACAAGAGTATGGTATTTGCAGGGCCGCAACAAGGGATTTTTCTGGGACATGCGAGAGCCTACATTGGCGCCCTTTCACTAGATTTAGGTATCAGTTACCCACCCTCCCTCATGGTGGTTAAAGCTATCATTTGCAAAATTAAATAGAATATTTTGAAGTTACTGTGTTGAATTTTATTCATCACATATTTAAAGGTTTTTTATTGATGGATAGACTACGGTTTTGTATTGCTGGATGTATTAAGACAAATTAAATTATCTAAGTAAGAACAGGCACACCGACAATCGGGCGATTCTTGCTTCAACTTAAAAAAAAATAATAACGTTAAAGCCCAGTCAAATTAGACCGATCTAAGAAGGAATATACTAAACGGCTAAAAAATATCACAGTTGTTCGTTACCCGGCCAATTTAAACCACTTGCAAAAGTCCCTGAGGACGAGGGTTAAGTTTGAGTTTCTAGAAGTTTTTAGTTCCCCAGGTCTTGGTTTTGAATCTTGAAATTTATTTTGAAAACCAAATTGCAAATTCAATTTAATTTTAAAGGTATTGCTAAAATGAAACTGTGGTGGAAACGGAACTCATTTACTTCACCCATTCTTTTCAAATTGACATTTATTTTGTTCATTACTGCAGCATGAGGTACCTGTCTTAATAAAGTGATTAAGTGATTAAGCTACAATTCACATACCCAAAAATTTACATTTTGAGTTATTTGAAAACAGTGATTACTCCACGGGCATGGGTAAACGGCCACCAAATTAAAATGTTTTTCGACTTTTAGACACTTTTAAAAGACGCCACAGGTGCCAGTATGCTCCAACAAAACAAACATTTTGCTCTTTGAATGGTTTGAAACGTCTCCACCGGCACCGGCAAACGCCTCCAAAACTCACATTACGCACCTTGATTAATTTCAAAAGGGCTCCAGGCGCCGGGGCTGGCTAACACCTCCAAAATGGCGACAACTAAATCATGTTATATCACGTTGAACGATTTGTAAATGCTCCCCCGGGAGCCAACCAAACTCGCCAAATTACATGATTTACACTTTGAACCATATAAAAATGCTCAACGAGCCCCGGTAGTTGGAGAACGCCACATAAATTAAAATTTGGCAAGTTGAAAAATTTTGATAGACTCCCTGAAGTCGGCAAACACCAATTAATTAATTTAGCTCTTTAACAAATTTAAAATGTTCCACAGGCACCGGAAAACCCCCCCAAGACGAATATTTTGCACGTTAAACAAAATTGTAAAATACTACCCGTGTGTCAACAAAGTTCGCCAAAGTACATGTTCAGCACTTTAAAGACTCCTCGGGTGCCGCTGCGGACTCAACACTGCGCCGGCTTCGGTGGCGCCCACTCCCAGTCGGCGCCCCATGCGGCCGCATGTTTCGCATGGCCGTTGTCGCGGCCCTGGGTATTTGTGTGTAAGTTCAGTTGAAAATGATCATATTATTCTTCACTAGCTGTTCTACCCGTTCTTCGTACGGATTTAGAATGAAAAAGAAACAATGGTTTCTATGGAAACCAAATAAAAACTGTCAAAAACCAATGAATTGGCATAAAACATGAACGTAAGAAGCCCACGGGGCAGAGCCCGAGGGGATTTGAAGGAAGTGAATAGGCCTACGTGTTTCCCGGGTTTAAGATCTACCTCTATGTGAAATTTCAACCCAGTCGGTTCAGTATTTTTCGAGTTCACTTGGTACATACATACATACAGAAACCATCTCTTCTTTATAATATTCTTCATGTACAATGTTACAACAGATAGACTAGGCTATAAAATGATTCCCTCAAATTGTAAAATTTTCTTAGTTTTAAGTAAATTCTTCACCTTTGCTATTTCTGTAAAATTGTTATTACAGATAGGAAGTTAATCTATTCCAAACAACTTTCTGTGCGTTTACTCACAATGAGGAGGACGCGTGGGCCAGGAGGAACTGACTGGGTTGGTCCGGGAGAAGCTTGAGCAGAGCCATGCTCAGAGGTGGTCGGTGGGGGTTGATGTCGATGGTGGCGTTATACATGAGCTCGAGATCTTGCAGGTCACACGCCATGTTCATCCACCTGCAACCAACAACTAATTTAGAGAAATGACACTCACATCCTTGCAAAGACAACTTTTTTCAATTACATTTTATCTGTAAATAATTTTTTAACGAAATGTTAATTTGTTTTTGAAATGGTGTAATTGCTATTAAGTTTCAATGTGAAGCACTTATGATTATGTTTTAATACGAGGTATGTTCGGAAAGTAAATTCCGTTTGGAAGTAAAAAAGTTCTCAATTCATTTACAACATTATTATAATATACATCTTAGAGAGCGTACCTTAAACTATTTTTCTACATAGTTCACACAATATTTAGGCACTTGTCATATCTAGGGAGAAGCTTTTCAATTTGTGCTGAAAAGAATTCTGCCGCCTGTGCACGCAGCCACCCGTTGACAACATCTTTAAGTTCATCGTCATTCACAAACTGACAAAGGCTACAATGATGTAGAGAAGAGTTTGTGAAATTTGTGGGAAACACTCAAAGAGATCAGTAATTTTAAATTTCCTTTTTTCCCGAACTGTATAGCAAAGATGGTCCAACTAATGTCCACGATGAAGAGAGGAGTGGCTAACCATCTGTTGTTACTGACGATCTCGTTGCCAAAATCAACGATACAGTTCAGGAAAAAAAGGAAATTCAAAATTACTGATCTTTCTGAGTGTTTCCCACAAATTTCACGAACTCTTCTGTACAACATGGTAACCTTTGTCGGTTTGTGAATGACGATAAACTTAAAGATGGCGTCAGCGGGTTGCTTTGTGCACAGGCGGCAGAATTCTTTTCAGTACGAATTAATACCCCCGTTGCAGCAGTCCTGCATACTCAGCGAATTTCAAGTGCATAAATAAATAATTTAAATGAAGTCTCACATAAAGTAAAATTAATATACATTCAAAAGAAAGCGTGCAAAAATACTCTCCTAGTGGCTTTTAGGAGCAAAAGGCTATAAAAAATTATAGCCTATACTTGGCACGAAAATGTAATATGTTAAAAACTTTAAAACAGCTGGCTTTTCCAACTTATCATATGGGGAAATGACCAGCTGTTTAACTTTGAGTAAAAATTTCATAAACATCATCAGTAAAAATCTGTATTCGCTATAGTACATTTTATTTGACATATTTAGTTATCTGGCCTTTAAATAAGCCATATGTCTGTATCCACCACTTGGCTTTGAATCAAACATCAGCTCACATGTTTTAATGTAAACAAAGCAGATGTTTTAGATCCCAATGCTACTTAAATGGCAGTTATTTTATGTTATTTTTTGTTTTCTAGCAAACTTTAAGAAATTATAGTACTTTTCCTGAGTCCTTGACATTAAAACATTTAATTTGAGCCATTTTCCCTCATCCTGTGACTTGCCAAATGCCCACAATTGCTATTCAAAAATAAATAATTCTCCATAAGATTAGTATGGAAAATTGCAGTTTTGCTGCTACAGAAATTTGAAAATGAGGTATCATAGGCTACAATCCAATATATCTAAACAATATGAAGCCACAAACCATGTTTTATCAATATATGTCGAGGAATAAGAAAGCTATCCAATTTTATTTACCTCTCATAAGGTTAACAATGGGAAAGAGATTACACAGGTTTGCTGCCTCAGGAATTTGATGATTTGGGTATTTTAAGCCATAATCATATAAAAACACACACATTTGCTGCATACACAATATTGATGAATAAATAAATATTCTAAAACTATGTTGTCTTTCATGATTCTTAGTGATTTGACCAGGTATTTGACTTTAGGCCTATTCAGTAGTTTGATAATTTAGTTTACCAAAGGATACCATTGTGGCTGTAGCCTGTAACCATTACATGTGTTATTTATTTTTAATTCAAAAATATTTTATCACATGTTTCTCTTGTTTGTTTACTTTTTACTTTTTCATTCTTTCCTAACTTGTAAAACCAGTTTTATATTCCTTTACATAATAAATATTTTCTTCTTTGTATTTGGAATCAAATTATTAAAATATGAACTACATAATATATAAATAATCACCACAACAGTGGTTACCACCGACATGATATTAAAGTAACGTGTTAAATTGTCAATTTCAAAAGACTCAAATTTGCACTTCATATCGTGGTTCATCGTTCACATGCTTCACATCTTATCGTAGCTCTTCCAAGTTACCTACGACTGAGCACCATTGGACCCAACACAACAAGCTACCTAGATCATCTCGTCAATTTGGTAAAAACTGAATTATTTTTACAACCAACTGTAAACGGCAAAAAGGTGAGTTCACAACATGTCTGATACTGATGAAAATAACCTTGTTATGAATAACCCAACTGATTTCGGCCAAGTCTCAAAATTGTCGGTAAAAATTCCTCCATTTTGAAGAAAAAATGTAAGAGTCTGGTTTCATCAAGTTGACGCACAGTTTATTATTAACGGTATCACAAAAGAACATACAAAATATTATTACGTTCTTGGTAACCTTGATACCGATGTAGCAGAGTTAATTTCGGATTTACTTGAAAAACCATTAAGTCAAACTCCTTATCAGGACTTATGCCAACGCTTAATCTCAGAGTTTGAAGAATCTGAAAGTAGAAAACTTACTAAACTGATGGACGAACTGGAGCTAGGTTCCAAAAAACCTACCCAGTTCCTCAGGGAAATGCGTAATCTTGCCGGTGACCATATTAAAGACGATTTCCTCAGAACAATTTTTTTGAAACGTCTCCCTACCCATGTAAGTTCAGTATTAGCATCTAGTTCTGATTCTCTAGACAAATTAGCAACAATGGCGGACAAAATTGTGGAATATTCCCCCTTTCAATCTCACGTAAATTCATTGAAATGCCAACCATCAAATAGCTCAGAACCTGAAAGGTTATCAAGACTGGAAGACCAAATTTCGAAAATGACCAACGAAATTTCGTCTTTGCGTTTAAGATCAAGATCCCACTCTCGATCTCGTCAATCTTGACGACCGAACAACACAGGCTCCTTAAATTCCAAAAATCCTTTCTGCTGGTACCACAGTAAATTCGGGGATAATGCTCAAAGGTGCGTAAAACCGTGCAGTTATCATTCCTCAAACAAAGATTCGGAAAACTAATTAAGCACTGTCTTGATACGGCGGAAGACAGCGCGAAAACACAACCTCGCCGTCTCTTTGTATACGACCGTCTAACTAACACCAAATTTTTGATTGATTCGGGAGCCGACATTTCTGTAATCCCCCCTCAAACTAAAAGTAAACCAAAGTCATCTTTAAGACTTCTTTATGCTGCCAATGGTTCCAGTATTGCAACTTACGGCGAAAAATTACTGGAACTCGATCTTGGTCTACGAAGGTCGTTTTGTTGGCCTTTTACCATTGCCGATGTTCAACAACCAATAATAGGAGCAGACTTTTTATCCGAATTCGGTCTACTAATCGATATTAAAAATAAAAGGTTGATAGACAGTAAAACACTACTTTTTAGACTTGGTTCCACACCTTCTACAGCAATGCGCTCTGACATCCATCTTGTAGATCCTAATAATAAGTATTGTCACATATTACAACATTATCCAGAACTTTTAAGAGATATTCCTGGTCACAAGACGCCAGATATAGATTTCTTTCATACAATTAGCACCAACGGACCACCCGTTACCGCTAAAGCCAGACGCTTAGCTCTGGACAAATTTACTCAAGCTAAATTGGAATTCCAGAAAATTATCGATATGGGCATTTGTAGACCCTCTAAAAGTCCATGGTCTAGTCCACTGCATATGGTACCAAAGAAGGACGGCTCCTGGCGCCCTTGCGGTGACTACCGCGCTCTTAATAAGATTACCGTTCCAGATAAATATCCAATACCCAATTTACAAGACTTCAATTCGCAACTTGAAGGTAAGAATATATTTTCCAAAATAGATTTGGTTAAAGCTTATCATCATATACCTGTCCACCCGGATGACGTTCCTAAAACTGCTGTTATCACCCCATTTGGTTTATTTGAGTTCATACGCATGCCATTTGGATTGAAAAACGCTGGCCAGACCTTCCAACGTTTTATCCACCACGTATTACGTGATCTCCCATTTGCATATTCCTATCTTGACGATATCTTAATCGCTTCTCAATCGGAAAAGGAACACGAACAACATATTCGTTTACTTTTCGATTGCCTTTCTGAACACGGTCTTTGCATTAATGCGGCTAAATGTGAATTTGCTGTTCCTGAAATTTCGTTCTTAGGATACCGCATCAACAAACATGGAATATTTCCACTACCAGAACGAGTGAAAGCAATTCTTGAATACCCACTACCGGTAACAGTTGATCAACTCAGACGTTTCTTAGGTATTGTCAACTTCTACAGGAGATCCTTACCCAATACGGCTGCAACTCAAAAAGCTCTCTATGACCTATGTCCTGATCCGAAAAAGAAAGACAAAAGTAATATAGTTTGGAATGAGGTCGCAAAGGATTCCTTCAATAAATTAAAGAATGAACTAGCGAACGCTGCCTTAATTTTCCATCCTTCTAGTGATCTTCCTTTGATTCTTATGGTCGATGCATCGAATTTTGGAATTGGTGCCTCGCTCCAACAGTTGAGAGGGAATATACCTGAACCCATAGGTTTCTTTTCCAAAATCCTCAATAAAACTCAACAAAACTATAGTACTTACGATCGTGAACTTCTGGCTGCTTACGAAGCTGTTCGTTACTTCAAACACTATTTAGAAGGTCGTCATTTCACTATTTTAACTGACCATAAGCCTCTCAGTTATGCCTTTGAACAACGACCGGACAAAGCAACTCCTAGACAGCTTCGACACCTTGACTACATAGGTCAATTCACTACTGACATCCGGTACATACCGGGTAAGCAGAACTACTCTGCAGATGCTTGTTCACGAATATCCGAGATTACCATCTCTTCTGCAGTATCTCTCAGTGATTTATCTAATGCCCAATACAAATGCGAGGAATTACAACACTTACTGAATTCGAATCAAGAAACATACTCATTTAAAACCATGACTCTTGATAATGGGCTTGAACTTATTTGTGACTCTTCGACCGGGAAATTTCGCCCTTTCATCCCTCGTCAATATCGTAGAGCTATATACGATTCAATCCACAACTTATCCCATCCTGGTATAGCCGCATCAGTGAAAATGCTCCAAGAGAGGTTCTGTTGGCCTTCATTGAAGCGTGATGTCGCGTTATGGGCCAAAACTTGCATTCCGTGTCAAAGTTGCAAAACATGGCGACACACCTCCAGTCATTTAGGTTCCTACCCATCTGCCCAAAAACGTTTCTCACACATCAACGTGGACATAGTAGGACCATTACCTCCCTCAAGAGGATATCGGTACCTCCTGACAATAATCGACAGGTGGACTGAAGCGATTCCCATCACTTGTATAACTGCGGAAGAAGTGGCCAATACTATTCTTCAATCCTGGATATCCCGTTTTGGAGTCCCTCGCTTCATCACAACTGATAGAGGTAGACAATTCGACTGTGAGTTATTTTCTTGTTTAACATCTACACTAGGTGTGAAACATATAAAGACAACAGCTTACCACCCTGCTGCTAACGGAGCCATAGAAAGGTGGCATCGATCTTTGAAATCGGCTCTTAAATCACAATTATCTGCAGACTGGGTTCTAAAACTCCCATTGGTTTTACTTGGTCTTCATTCACAAATAATGCCTGAAACTGGAGTTTCGCCCGCACAAATTGTCTATGGGGAACCGATCACACTTCCAGCCGACTTATTTGAAGACTCTGAACTTTCTTGTGACGTACCTACATTAGTTTCACAACTCCGTGAATACGCAAGGTCAATCCGTCCAGTCCTGTTTCAACACCGTCATAAAAAATCTATTTTTATTCATCCTGATCTCATGACTTCATCTCATGTTTTCGTCCGACAAGATGCTTCAAAGAAACCACTTCAACCTACTTACAACGGACCCTTTAAAGTGGTATCACGAAATGAAAAAGTCTTTAAGCTGGAACTTCCGACAGGTGAAGACTCGGTTTCGATCGACAGACTTAAACCAGCATTCCTTCTGCAAGAACAGTCTGAAGGATACCACACGTACCAATCAAAGTTGAAGCCAACGAACGAAGAGAAAACTTCCCCCACACTTCAAAATGACGTCCCGATAAAACCTCCACATCCCAATAAGACACCAAGACGGACTCGATTCGGACGTGTTTTAAGAATTCCTGCACGATTTGAAACTTGATTCCTCTCGTTGCCACTGGGAGGAGAGTATGTGGCTGTAGCCTGTAACCATTACATGTGTTATTTATTTTTAATCAAAAATATTTTATCACATGTTTCTCTTGTTTGTTTACTTTTTACTTTTTCATTCTTTCCTAACTTGTAAAACCAGTTTTATATTCCTTTGCATAATAAATATTTTCTTCTTTGTATTTGGAATCAAATTATTAAAATATGAACTACATAATATATAAATAGCCACCACAACACCATGTAGCGTTTGACACAGTAAGTACCGAATCTTATCTTATTATCTATGATTTTAAAGAAAACAATTTTACAATAAGAATAATGATTTATTCCAGAAATACAAGAGAATCTAATTGAAAAAGGGGACACATGGATAGTACAATAATGGGTCTTACAATTAGGCTGAAGGCCAGATCAAAATTAAAAAATGTCTCAGTAAAAAACAATTATTGTTCCAGGCTATACTCAGGATAAACATAGGCCTTTCTCAGGGGAAAGTGAAATAACGTTCTTAAAACATAAATACGTCCAAATAGTTAATTTTTGAAAATGTGTTCAACAATGCAAAGCCAATGGTCAGCTTCACAATAAGATGGCCGAATGGTAGAAGATCAATGTTCACTTCTCGAAGTAAATTAGGCTGAAATGTTATTAAAGTTCAAAATTTGTATTAAAATATTCTTCTTTAAATTTATATTTGATTAATTATTAAATTATTTAACCGTCCCTTCTTCTCTACACTTGCTAGTAGGAAATATAAGGATATGGTTGGATCTTACCAAGCTGCTACAACAATCTTCACCAAGTACCAAATATAATAATCTTGAGTGAGGAACAAAAGGGTTTGACTCGAAAAATGTACTTGGCAGAATTCCCTACTAATAATTTAGGTACTGGCCATGCAATTCCAGTCCTCTGACTTGGGATATTTTAAAATTAGGAACAATGTCCTAAGTTAATGACTCTACACATCCTCTTAAGTCTGGCTTCTACTGCAAGAGTCTCTGGAAGGCTGGGGTAACTATTGTTGCACTAGGGATTCACAAAATACTCATCACTTATATTCTTGACACCAAAATCACTAGAATTTAGATTATTATGAAGCTGTAAATTTTGAATAAATTTATATTATTGTAGTTTCCATGTACATACTATAAATATAATTATGACATTAAATTAGGAAATTAATTTACTCAGTAACTATTTATTTAACATGATTAAGGACAAGTTTAATAACAAGAATGAATTATTAAATTATTTATTTAATAAAATTAATTACTTATTATACTAGATGATTAATGATTTTCTGAGGGGTGATTACACATAAACATGTTAAGGGTGGTTACACATATTAATTATACAAGCAACATTAAATTATCATGGAATATCATAAGTATCATGGGGTTCAAGGATCATTATCTATATTCAATCATGGTATTCGTTCACTTATTATTTATTCTTTACTGCATTACACCAATACATAAGACATTATATTAAAATACATGGTTATTTACGATAAAAAAATGTATGATGATGACATGAAACATTTCAATATCCCCTCAGAAATTTATATGAGATGGAATTCAGATAAATTTCGATAAAATGTGAAGTGGCATATGAAACATACGTTATGAATGATACTTACAGATAGCATGAGAAAACATTAAATGAATGATTTATTGGTGATCTTATATTTACTTATAACTAAGAGATTATTAAACATTGATTATTATTTCACATATTAAACTCATGTTAACGTTATTTGGGGTAACAAAACTAATTATAGGGAACATTGGTTATTAAAACACTGAAAATTAATAGTTCACGCTCACGCACTCGCGATTGCAGTTTATATTTTTTTTATCCCCTCCATCCCATATGGAATGTCACAAGTGTCCTTTCACTTTTCTTGAGGTAGAAAAAATCACTGTCTGTTTAGTTAGCTAGGGAGCACTGTCATCTTCTAGGAGTCACCGCTTCCTTGAAATTTCAACTCATCGATAGGGTATCTGTTACATCTGTGGATCGATATATTTCTTCAACGCAGAAATATGGTAGGGACCATAAATATTTTCACGAGCCAAATCACTAATGTTGTAAGTTGCATTACCGACAATTTAAATTATTACAAAAGGTCCATTGTACACTTCGAATAATATTTGTTGCAATTACCGGGTTTATCTGAAAATGCATGCTGATACCTCAACAACAGCTTACTCAAGGAATTATTCTGTTCTTCATTGATGTAGGTATTCGTTGAAAGACCTTCGTTGACAATTTCTTCAGATAATATTTCATTGTTATTGTAGTTTCTTCTTGCATTTTATGAAAATTGTTATTACTGTTATCGTACTCCTCATACATAAAATTATCATTACTATTAATACATGACATTTCGTCTTCATAATTATTTATTTGCCTATGGCCATTATAAGTAGTGATCATACATAACTGTCCTTCATTAATAACCACGTCAAACTTCAATATAATGTTCATATTATTCATATACATGTTTATTTCATTATTATCAAAGTTTATGTTCATTCTCAAAATAGCTAACACATCCACTCCTGAGATCACTGGTTTGATGAGGTTGGGTACGATGAAAAATTGTATATATGTCGTTTGATTTTGAATAGTAACTGGTGCAAATATTATCTTAGATACTCGTTTTGACTTGTCTCCTATGGCTGTCTTGATTATCGTGTTGGTTAAAGGTAACTCTTCAAAAGGTCTCATAAGCTGCTGATTATCTTTAAACCAGGATTTAGATATACAAGTTATGGATGAACCGGTATCAATCAATGCTTTAACTATAACTTTGTTAATTTGTATTTGTATTTCAGGACATTTAGTTTTAATTGGTTTGGAGATGTGAGTGTTATTATCTGTATTTTCAGTTAATAAGAAATCTCTATCGCACATAATACTATTGACTTCGTACTGTTCAGATGATGATGAATCGAGGAATTGAAATTCCAGCGCTGTAATTACGTTACTATTTACATGGTGAGCTCCTCGACTTGTAAATACAGCGCTCTCTAGTTTTCCGGCGTTGCGGAAGAGTTCGCACTGGTCTTCGGGCTATTTACAATTGGTGGTGGCGGTCTGCTCATCGCTTCTGCTAGCGCAATGGGATCGTTTTGACCGATGATAGCGAGAACTTGCTCCTGTTCCCGAGTTGGATACCGTCTCTGTTCATGGTTCTGTTGTTCATTATGTCTGTTTGAATATCTGTTGTCGCTTCGGTATGGTTTATAATCACGGTGAGGTCTGTGATTAGTAAATTCCGGTCGGTAGGAATTGTGTTGCTGGTGGTTGTACGACCTGTGTTCATTTCTTTGGTTATGTGATGGTTGTTGTTGTTGCCATTTGGGCTGGTAGGCTCTGTGGTTTTGGTTCATTGTGTTGTTTGTGTTTCGATTGTAATTGTTTGGGCTGTGAGGTCTGTGGTTATTTTCTGAATGGTTATTGTTGTTGTGTTTGAGTTTCTTGGGTCCCTCACATATGTCTTCCTTCTGTAAAAGCTTTTCGAACTGTTTGATGGTCGTTATGTTCTGCACATTAACACTGTCTTGTATTAAGTTGTCGAATCTTTCGGCGAGCAATGTGACTATTTCTTCCTCTGTCATGGTGGGTGTCATCGATTGGAGTAATAACACTCGCTCCGTGAAGCATTCCTTTCTCGATAAATTACCTTGGGTTCGATACTTTTCATTTTCAATCTTCGCTTTGATACCTCTCTGAACCTCTCGACTCCAGTATTTGTTTAAAAATTCCATGGCAAATGTATCCCAGTCTGCGATGTCGTATTTCACCAGTTGAAGCCATCTCGAAGCTGGTCCTTCAAAGCTTATCTCGAGGATATCCCTCAGGTGTTCCTGCCTATCGATTCCTGGTTGTCTGTCAATACTCTTCTGGTAATAACGTTTCAACCTTTGCAAATATTCGTTGGGATTACCGCTCCGACCATTGAATTTTGGTACCTGTCTTTCAATCGATTCGCTTCCGTTACAAATAACCTGTATCGGTCCCCTTGAGTTAGTGTGATTTGTGTTTGAGGTCTTAAGAGCTTTCACGTCTAGTTCGCATTTTTCAAGCGTTTCGGTTATTGTCTTAATTTCAAGATCTTGTTCATTGAGTTTTTTCTAGGTCTCGTTGATGGCAGGTGCAAGCTCATCGTGTAATGACTTGATATATGCTCGTGTAGTATTTTCTGTAACTACTAGTGTTCTCTCTGTCTGTGTTCTGATTTGCTCCTTTAAATCGGATTCGGTTTCTTCAACGTGTGTCTCTAATTCTCGTTTTAGATTTGTGTTTTCGTTTGTGATCATGTCTTTAATCTCTCTTTGTTGCTGAGTCATTGTGTCACGCACGTATGTTTTTGTTTCTGATTTAATCTCAGTTAGTTGGATTTCAAGTTTGGTGCTAATTAGCTCCATTTCTGCCGATTGATTATTTTGGATTGTTTTGATATTTTCGATTTCTTGTTTAAATTCTCTTTGTGTTTCTCTAATTTCATTCACTTGATACTCGAGAGCATGTCGGCAAGCTTTGATTTCTTGACTCATTTGTAATTTTGTTTGATCTAACTTCGAATTTGTCTGATTTAGTTTAGTGTCGATCTGTTTTAAATAATTCAAAATAGTGCTTAACCTCTTCAGGGACGTTTTTTAATGAATGTTTTAAAAACTTAAAATAATTTTGTTTTTATGTAGTTTTATGTCTAAAATGATCGTAAAAATGTTTTTTATAGCTCCCTTTCATTTATTTTTTTATTTATTAATAAATTTATTAACGAGTACACAACGCTAATGTAGGCCTATTGTATTTTGAAACTTTACCCACATCTGCTTGATGGTCAACTTATATAATTTATACCCACATTTGAGCAAATATCACATATGGGTGCATTAAAAAAATGTAACTTAGCCACATTTGAGCAATGTACACATATGAGTACAATAATCATAGGAATAATAGTGCCATTTTAGACTTGTACTCATATGAGTACGGATATTAAATTAACGATTGTGTTTTTATTTGATAATATATTGATTAATGATGGTTATTTCAAAATTTACAGATTAGGTTATCAAAAACAAAAATCATTAGGTGTATACCTACACTACAAATGCATTCCACAGGAATTGAAACTCACACAAACAAGCACTTCACCATAACCTAGCAACCTTCACAAACAACTGATAATTTTGATTCAAAAAAAGATCATAAGAATTATGGCCAAAGCTAATTATTTAGATCACTGCAAACCCATTTTTGTGGACTTCAATATTTTAACTGTTATTAATTTGTATATATTTAATTTAATGTTAACTAGTTATAGAAACTTTGATACGTTTAAGATTAGAAAAGATTTTCATGAACATAATACTCGCTTTAAAAATAGAATAGACATGTAAGACTCGAAAAGACCAAGAAAAGCCATATTATTATGGGCATGAAATGTATTAATAAAATACCACTACATCTGCTGGAGTTAAACTTACCTTTTAATTCCTTTAAAAAGATAATTTATCGGTGGCTTGCCAAAAACCCATTTTATAGTGTAGAGGAATTTTTTTAACTTCCCCTTTTGAGATATAAAATTTTGAATTAATCTGTGATTGCCTTGGCCTAATATAAACTACCTCACTTGGAGCCCTAGTTAAGTTTTTATCTGTGATATATATATATTTTTGTTGTTGTTGTTTCTGGTTGTAATAGTTCACAAACATTTACATTTAAATTTCATAAATGAACACCCATATAAATAAACAAACACACAGCTTAATAATTATTTGTATATAATATGTCAACCTAGTATATCACTCAGTTAATATAAATTATTTGATAATGTTATTTTCCTAAAATCATTCATTAATTTATTACCATCTACCATAAAAATTTTAGATAAGTTAAGTTAGATCAGCTGTATTCATAATTTAATATAATTTATATTTATGGGTCAGGGAACGCTATCTCAAATTATCTATTTTATATAGCATGTTTTTCAAAATTTGATCTCTAATAATTCAGTGAAGTGTTTACCAAAGACCAAGTTAGTGAACCATGTGTTACATTGTTAAAGTGAAAAGTGGAACCATTGTAAAGGACTCCAGCTTCTATTCCAGAGAGAGATGGCCAAGTGTTAACTTCATTGTACCTGGACCTCGTTCCAATTTTAAATTTCATCCCCCTTAATTAGTAGATTTTTTTTTTGGTTAGCCAGCGGTAAACCTGATCTTAGTTGATTCCCCTTTAAGTGGCCAAATTTATCTATCTGAAGAAAAGATCAGGGTGAAGAGATAAACTCTTGGTAAGACCAATCCAAAATTTACTTCACCAACCATTGTTGAAGAGGAACAGACTTTCAAACAAAGACTTGATTTAATTAAATATAAAAAGAGATCAGAATTGGCAATTTATATTATTATCAAAATTATTTATTCTATTTAAAAGTATTTATGATTGTGATATTCAAACAAATTAATTTTTCAATGTCATGCCCGCACGATTCCCAGAACCCTATGTGAAGAGATCATGCTTCTCAAGAACTGAGCTAATGCCCTTAAATTGTACCATATTAATCCAATTAGCATAAGTAATTTTATCTAACCCCATCCACTGTAATAATCCTTGTACGTCCCCCTAGAGTTCAATTTTGATATTCATATTTATTGTTATTGTTGAATAAATAATAGTTTTGTAACAGATTACCATTCTTTTATTTCAAATTTAAATATTAAATAGGCTAGTATCACACTAATTATAATGACGCCATCTTGAACAATAATAATTAATTAGAATTAAGAAGAAAATATAAGAGTCACCTACCTGTACTTATAATTAAAGATATTTATTTATTTATTTATATTTACAAACCCAAAAAGGCTGAGTTGTAATTGGCGCCGCAACGTAAGGGCATTGACAATGAAAAGTTAATGATCGCAGACATTATTTGAGATAGCAAGAAGATAATTTTGTAGGAGATAGCCTAGATTAAGACTCATCTCACCTCATTTAGATATAAGTATAATATCCAATTTATTGTATAATAATCCTAATTGCGTGCTTACTACCTCAATATGGGCGACGAACATAAATACCATTTAAGATCAACCGACAAACCTAAAGTTTCAACGACGCAGTCCGAGCAGACAAGTTTTGTTTTATTCGGCAATAACACGGAACCAATAAATGTACACCGCGAATCGGACAGTGACCCGTCAGTGAACAAAGAAAACATTGTTTCGGTAGGCGACTCAAATAATTCCGACAACGCGAGTGATTCTAATAATGAGACAACAATTTCGGCCGTGAGTGAAATGTCAGAACGTTCCGCCATTTTGTCCCAGCCGGCGTCTCCCACTTCAACACCAACGCCAACCTCAATCAGTGCTACCACTACTTCCGCGGCGATTTCCCCCGCTACATCGTCATTGAGCGAAATATACCGAACGGAACAACCAATCAGAACGCTAGTTTCTTTGACGAGCGACACAAGTACCGTCCCTCCTGTGCTGATTCCAGACCATACTCGTACTGAATCAGCTGTCGACAGTGTCGACCCGCTCGTACAAATAGCAGCGGCGATCAATGTACTTAGAACCGACATGAATGAAATTAAATCGAGCAATGCTGCGATTAAAACTGACATGAATGCGCTTAAAACCGAGTTAAGAAATGAAATTAAAGCCGATATGAACGCAATCAAATCTGATATTAAAATACAACATGCAAACTTAAGATCTGAATTTCAAAATCACTCTGCCCGGGTCGAAAATCAAATTCAGCAAATTCACAATGAACAGTCAAATCTTAAAACTGACATAAATCAACTTAAAATTCTTCAGGAAAATTTGGCTAAGGAAGTCGATCAAATTGATACTAAATTAGAACAAGGGGAATACAAAATCAGAGAAAATTTAATACAAGACCTCATTCAACATAAACAGGAGGTTAGTCAAATCATCGTATCAGAAAATTGTAAAACCCAATTAAAAATCACTGAACAAATTAAACAGATTCAATTAGAGACACACAGGGAGGTAGAAAACATTTGTAAGGAAAATTATACACAAATCAAAGAACAAGTAACAGCTGAAATCAACCAAGTCAAATTAGAACTGAACCCAAACATTAAATCCAATGAATACCAAATTGCGAAATTGGCTGAGTCCGTGGAGGCGTGTCATAAGAAAATATTAGAAATACCTACTACACCCAACATTCAAACAACACAAGCGCCCGTCCCTATTAATATTGTGTGTAACGGCAGATCGACATTAACACCGGAAATGACCCACCCAAAATTTAATGGAAAGACACATAATTCCCAGGAATTTCTAAACAAACTTAAGAAATATTATGAGAAAAACCTACAGTTAAATCCAGAAAATAATAGTGCGGAAAGCCTAGTTGATCTCATTGAAATGTGCCTAGAAGGACATGCCTCAAAGTGGTTCAATTTAATCAAAACTGATATTCACACATGGGATGATTTTCAACATATGTTTGAATCGAAATATTGGAACCGAGATATCCAAAGAGGCGTCAAACAACGGATCGAAAATGAACGATATCGGCCAAATGGTTATCTGAACCGATCAGAGTATTTTATAGAGCGGGTGTTGACCCTTAAATCGCTAAACCCTCCCCTGGACGAAAAAGAAATCCTCGATTGCCTATCAAACCACTTTGGAGACATAATCCAAGATGCCTATAGAGTTCAAAATATTCAGACGGTCTGCGATTTTGAAGCTCTACTCCAGAGAGAAGATCTGCGAGAACAAGCAAGGTCACCTAACCATCAAAGGAACGAAAACCATAAACATAAAAAGGAAAATACACCTGAGGAAAATCATGTAAATAGAAACCACCACCAACACGGTAGAAAAGGTCATAACCAACACTACAATGAAAGAAACACGGACAATCGAGCGTACACACCTAAGTACCACCCGTACAATCGGAGACATGAGAATCACCTCCACCACGATAATCGGTACCAAAGAGACGACCGACGCCATCGATTTGGAAACGATTACCGTGACCTAAGACAGTTTCCCAATCTACCATCAAACCAACCGCCGTCTGAAGAGAGAAGACCACTGCCTAGATACCACCCGACACAAGAACAAAACCAGGTGTGCGCTGCCATTATTGAGGAGAACGCAAACCTAGTGCCAGAGGAAAATAATCAGGATTTAAACTGAGAGGCACTGATGATGGTGGTGACCTCATTCTCCATGTAAATAGCTCAAATCAGAAGAACACATCTTCAGTGCAAAATAAGAAAGAAGTCGGACATAAGAGGTCAATTGAAATTGTAAATAATGTAAATAACATGCATAATGAATCAGATACCAATAGTTTAACTTTGAGCAATATTTATTGTGATCGGGAGTTTTTATTTGAAGAAGAAACAGAACAAAATACTCATACGACTATATCGCAAAAATGCCCCGAAATAAGAATAAAGATCAAAAGCAAAGAAGTTACAGCTCTCATTGATACAGGTTCTAACATTACATGTCTAGCAGAAGATTGGTACATATCAAATCGGAGTGAATTAGGAAAAATAGAAGAATTACCAGTAAATAATATGCACATTAGAACAGCAACCAATGAAAAATCCCGGAAAATTTCAAAAATCGTAATGATTCCTATTACCATTGGTCAACAAACTATATTAACACAAATGCTCGTAGTACCAAAACTAATACAATCAGTAATTATCGGGATAGATACACTTAGTGCCTGGAAGATGAAGATAAATTTTGAAAAGGGTGAAATGCATATGAATATTAATGATACAGATTTAGTAATTCAATTCAATAACACAAATCGAGCTGGAATTTTATGCCATATAATCACTAATGATAAAAATGTGGATAATTTAGAAGATTACTGCTGCAATGAAGATCCATACGAAGAGTGTTATTATATTGAAGAAACAAACCCCAGAACATCATGTGAATTATCCCCTGAAATAATTACAGAATCCCTCAAAAATAATTTAAATCTAAATAGTATTCAAAAACAACAATTAACTGATTTGTTATTGGACTTTCAAGATGTATTCTCCGACCAACCTGGGTTATGTAACAAATACCAGCATGTATTAAGAGTCGAAAATCCTCAAAATTTTAAATGTCATACTTACCCAGTACCATTAGCACACCAAGACGCAGTCATGCGAGAAATAAGGGAAATGGAACGCCTAGGGATCATAGAGCGAAGCAACAGCACTTTTATAAACCCAATTATCCCGGTCGTCAAGAAAACTGGTGAAATAAGACTTTGTTTGGATGCTAGAAAAGCGAACGAAATTATTATTCCAGATTACGAATGTAATAGAAGTGTCAATGAATTATTAGCAAAATGTCAAGGTGCAAAATTTATCAGTAGTATCGATCTAACTTCATCATATTGGCAAGTTCCACTATCTGAAGAATCGAGAAAATACACAGCATTCCAGTTCCGAGGAAAGACCTACCACTACAAAGTTACACCATTTGGAATCAACACATCTCAGGCAGCATTAGTAAGGGCATTGGACAAAGTTTTCGATGAGGAAGTAGAAAAATTCACCTTAATTTATGTAGACGACATTTGTATAGTTTCACCCGACTTCCAAACACACTTAAAACATTTGAGGTATATTTTCAATAAATTAGCTGAAGCAAATATGACGATAAAGTTTTTAAAATCAAAATTTTGTCAAAGTTCAGTTCCGTTCTTGGGGTACACATTAACAGAAACCGGTTTGGAAATGGACCAGGAGCGGGTCAAACCAATCCTCGATTTCCCCACACCTAAAAATAGGACACAGTTAAAATCATTTTTGGGATGCATTAACTATTATAATAAATTTATTGACAAGTATTCAGAAACAATCCAACCCTTACTACGCCTCACCTCAAAGAAACAAAAATTTATCTGGACCGAAGAAGATGATAAAACTTTTCAAAGAGTTAAGAACCTATTTCTAAAAATGAATGTTCTTCACCATCCAGACCATACGAAGCCCTTCTACCTACAAACGGATGCATCAGATTTTTCGATAGGCGGACATTTATTTCAATACCGAGATAATGGAGACAAAGCAGCAATTATGTTTTTATCACGGACACTGCAGCCAGCAGAGCAAAGATATACGACCACTGAAAAAGAATTACTCGCCATCATCTATTGTTTACAGAAAACACGGTATATAATATTGGGCTCAAAATTAAACATCATAACTGACCATCATGCATTAACATTTCTAAAAACCTGTAAACTCTTGAATAATAGATTAACAAGGTGGGCATTGGCGATTCAAGAGTACAATTTCACGATCCATCACTGTAAAGGAGCCGATAATTCGACAGCCGACGCCCTGAGCAGAATAAGTTACCCAGTTGAAGAGAACCAGGAAACATCTCAGAGAGAATCAATTATCAATTATATTAGAAGAATTCCAGACCCTAGACTACAAGAAGATCTCCGAAACATTGGGAAATTACAGTCACAAGATCCCCGCCTTCAAGAGATTCGTCAAATATTATTAATACCCCAAGATACACCTGAACACACAAAAATCAAACAATCATATAAATTACACCAGGAAATACTATACCAAAAACACCTTAATAAATGGCTCATAGTAGTACCAGAAACCATCATAAATCGCCTTATTTGGGAGTGTCATTGCTACTACCTCCATTGCGGGTCTAAGAAATGTTTTGATTTACTCAGAGAATGTTTCATTTTCAAGAACATGAATCGAAGAATCCGGCAATACCTGGCATCCTGTGACTCGTGCCAACGGTGCAAAAATGATACTCATCCACCAAGAGGTTTTGCTCAAGGTATCAGTTGTAATCAGAAGAACGAACAGTTAGCTATCGACATTATAGGTCCTTTGCCGCCTGGCCGAGGAAATGTGAAATTCATGTTAATTGTCCTGGACATTTTCACTAAATTTATCAAATTATACCCAATGCAGCGTGCCACCACACAAACCATACTAAATAAATTGTTTAACCAACACTTTATAGAACATGGAATACCCCAGAGGATCCAAAGTGATAACGGTACGCAATTTAAGAGCCACAAATGGATAAGAAAGTTAGAAGAAAACAATATTATTCCAATATTTAACCCTGTGTACCATCCCCAATTTAATATGGCCGAAAGACCTATTAAAGAAGTGAAGCGCTGCTTAAGAACATACTGCTCAAGACAACACAGAAAATGGGCTCAGTGTATAACAGAAATTAATGAATACTTGAACGAAATTCCTCACGAAACTACAGGATTCAGTCCGAATGAACTACAGTTAGGAAGAAAAGATTTCAGGTTCTGGGAACGATATGTGGAAAACCCATTTTCAGAAGATGTCCCACTAGAACAGAAGATATTCCTCGCCTCCCAACGGATCCGAGAAAAGAAGGGAACACGAGCAAGAAGAGCTAACCGCGGTGTATTACCAACATTATTCAATTTAAACGATTTGGTATTGGTCAAAAATCATCAACTATCAAATGCAGCATTTGGAGAAACAGCCAAACTATTCGCCATATACGAAGGACCGTACCGCATCTCAAGTATCCTGGGACATTCGACTTATTTTGTACAAAAGTTAAATGAAGAACAAGAGTTTGGACCCTACCATGTAACTGCTCTTAGAAAATATATAACGCCAAACCGAGATCAACAATAAATACAGTGTAAATAGTGTTATTAACAGTTATATAAACATTTGGACAATACACGGACAACTAATTAAAAGTTGTAGATTAATTTGTTTATTTATGGATTGAGGGGATAAAAGACTCCAGTAAATATAAACAATAGTGTAATAAATGTTGAACAGTGAAACAAAATTTGAAATAAGTGAAGTGCGCGTGGACAGTATTAGGACCTGAAGTTATGATTGTAAATATTAGGTCATATAATCCATTTAGTTTTAAGAAATCATCATTTTAAATTATAAATAAATATTTTATCATTTAGTATAGTTTTGTAAATATTTGTTCCTATTATTATCGAGTTTTCATTAATTTCAATTCTTTAAATTAATTCAACTCTGAGGGGATATTGTAATAGTTCACAAACATTTACATTTAAATTTCATAAATGAACACCCATATAAATAAACAAACACACAGCTTAATAATTATTTGTATATAATATGTCAACCTAGTATATCACTCAGTTAATATAAATTATTTGATAATGTTATTTTCCTAAAATCATTCATTAATTTATTACCATCTACCATAAAAATTTTAGATAAGTTAAGTTAGATCAGCTGTATTCATAATTTAATATAATTTATATTTATGGGTCAGGGAACGCTATCTCAAATTATCTATTTTATATAGCATGTTTTTCAAAATTTGATCTCTAATAATTCAGTGAAGTGTTTACCAAAGACCAAGTTAGTGAACCATGTGTTACATTGTTAAAGTGAAAAGTGGAACCATTGTAAAGGACTCCAGCTTCTATTCCAGAGAGAGATGGCCAAGTGTTAACTTCATTGTACCTGGACCTCGTTCCAATTTTAAATTTCATCCCCCTTAATTAGTAGATTTTTTTTTTGGTTAGCCAGCGGTAAACCTGATCTTAGTTGATTCCCCTTTAAGTGGCCAAATTTATCTATCTGAAGAAAAGATCAGGGTGAAGAGATAAACTCTTGGTAAGACCAATCCAAAATTTACTTCACCAACCATTGTTGAAGAGGAACAGACTTTCAAACAAAGACTTGATTTAATTAAATATAAAAAGAGATCAGAATTGGCAATTTATATTATTATCAAAATTATTTATTCTATTTAAAAGTATTTATGATTGTGATATTCAAACAAATTAATTTTTCAATGTCATGCCCGCACGATTCCCAGAACCCTATGTGAAGAGATCATGCTTCTCAAGAACTGAGCTAATGCCCTTAAATTGTACCATATTAATCCAATTAGCATAAGTAATTTTATCTAACCCCATCCACTGTAATAATCCTTGTACGTCCCCCTAGAGTTCAATTTTGATATTCATATTTATTGTTATTGTTGAATAAATAATAGTTTTGTAACAGATTACCATTCTTTTATTTCAAATTTAAATATTAAATAGGCTAGTATCACACTAATTATAATGACGCCATCTTGAACAATAATAATTAATTAGAATTAAGAAGAAAATATAAGAGTCACCTACCTGTACTTATAATTAAAGATATTTATTTATTTATTTATATTTACAAACCCAAAAAGGATGAGTTGTATGGTTTCAGTATTATAACTGTATCTCATAGTCATTGTACTTTTTGAAGAATTGTTGACAATTTGCAAATTGCATGTTTAGTCTTGACACTATCAATACACTGTACTGTGTTCATTGGATAATAAAGATTGATTGATTGATTGATTGATTGACTGTCCACACTCCACACAGCTGACTAATTCTCTTGTGGAGGAAAACCATTCAATGGTACCAACATTTCAAAAGTTAATGTACTCAAATCATGCCCTTTAGCAGATGTGGGTGCACAATACCTATTTAATAAAATGCTTAAAGTTAATGTACCCATTTGTGCCTTGCTCCTTGAAGAGGTTAACCCTGAATCATCGTTTGAATTGGGCGCGTTGGTGTCTAAGCGTTCTGTTTCGGCTTCTGTGATTGGTTGTGCGTGTTCATCTAGGCTGTGGGCGATCGGGTGTGTGTCGGCGCTTCTGATTGGCTGTGCACGGTCGTCATGGTTACCGGAGCGCGTTGTGTCCGCTGTTGTAGAAGGCAATGTCTGATCGTTCATCATCGGCTGGCTTCGGCTCGATTCGTACTGTCTCGTTTCGCTCGCTACGATATTCGATACAGTAGTGTATTCGATTTGTGTTGGACTGGATTCAATTACTGCATTTACGGTTTGTTCAATGTCCATGTCTTGTGTTTCGTCTGGAATAGTAGAATGTGATTGGTTGATGTTTTCTTTAGATGAGGAACTATACTGTTGTGTGTTGTCAGCTGATTGTAGGGATGGCAAAATTTTTCGATTAATCGATATATCGGTTTTCCGATATATTGGGAGCAACATATCGATGTCTATGATATATCGACCACCAAAATATCGATATATCGGGTTAACGATGTATCGAAAATTTTACTTCGCTTTTTGACAAGAAAACTGCTTATTGTAAGTTCAAATGTGCAAACACAGGGAAAAGAAAAGAGTGTGACCATTTAAATTTAAAACAAAACCGCTTTAAAATTAGTGGATACTTAAAAAAACATTCAAAATGTTATATGGGTTTGCGATTAGAACTTGAATTTCCAAGATAATTACAAATAAAATGACAATTTTTGTCATTTTGTGAATCCGATATATCGGACCAAAAAAATATCGATGTCTCCGATACTATTGGGTTGAATTTGTCGATTGCGATACATCGATGTATCGGGCCCAGAATGTCGATGTATCAAAAATATCGATATATCGTTGCCATCCCTAGCTGATTGTGTGGATGACTGTGAATTTAACTGTGATGTTGTGGCGTCGGTTTCTAGAAAATGGCTACCTAGTTGGTTCTTACGATCACTCGGTTGTTTACTCATTTTGACGGGATAGCGTTTAGGATACCTTAAATTGTAGTTCATTTATTAATGGGATGGGGATAGGGTATTACGGGGGCTGTTTTGCTTGAATCTAACTTAGGTAGGTTGACAATCTTACAGTCTAGGCAAACTTTCAGGGCCCTGGGACCGTCTTAAAGGTACCCATGTCAGGGATTTTGAAGGAAGTTGAGTTAGATTTGTTTACTAACAAAACATATGAAAGTAAAATTTAAAACAGGTGATGTATTTCTTTCTGCTATTTAATTGTATTTGTTTACAAGAAGATTTGTTACTTGGTGCCATGTGGTTAATGAATTAGACTTTTGCATTTTTTCAAAGTGCAATACACTATATAAAATGTTGGTACGTAAGTATAACATAAAATAAATAACTGATCACTGAAGGACTTCAGTGATCACTGATCACTTATACTTGAAGGACTTCTTTTTTATGACAACTAACTGTTATTTAAAGAGGAAGAGTGTGCTACTGTAAAGAATCAGTTTTATCTACAGCACTTTAAAAAAATTGCCGGGACGGCTCATTCAATCTTTTTGTTCAATATAGAGTCAAAAAACGTGTCAGCCCTTTTTAATAATTGCTGGATCGGCATTGTAATTTTTGTTCAAGGTAGACCCTAAAACCTTAAGAAAATGATCTTTTACAGTGAATAAAATTTCAAGCCATGTTCTATGGTTCCTCTAACACGTGTATGCCTTCATGAAGGAAAGAAATAGTAGAATTCCTATATCTTTCCTTCAAGAAGGCATACACGTGAAGACATGCACATACGCAGGTCTGCTGCGACGGGGGTGCACAATAAAGTTCTAATTAAGGGTAACATATGCGAGCAGATTCAAAGTGCTGTCGAAAAAGCCAAGGGTGCCGTTTTGTATAGACAGGCACTTTATACAGGAGTAGAATACCCCATCGTAGCAGACCTGCTTACTAAGAGCGGATTTCTAAAAACTTTTTTTGCTTTATGGATGTACATTTGATATGTTCAAAGAGGTAGATTTTACAACAAGAAAAATAAATGGGAAAGCAAAACTATATAACTGATGGGTGATAATGTATGTTTAATTTTAATCGTGAGCGAAGCCACGGGTTCTTCTAGTATATATATATATATATATATATATATATATATATATATATATATATTTATATAGTTGGCACGGGTAAACTCAGACACCGCTGGACCGATGGCCACGAAACTTGGTACTCACATGTAGAATTTCATGGAGTAGGTTTATACACCATCAATTTCATGATAACTTTCAGGGCTTAGCCCTGGGACCGTCTTAAAGGTACCCATGTCAGGGTTTTTGAAAGAATTTGAGTTAGATTTGTTTACTAACAAAACATATAAAAGTAAAATTTCAAACAGGTGATGTAAATTAATGATATTTCTTTCTGCTATTTAACTGTATTTTTGTTAAAATGAAGATTTGTTACTTGGTGCCAGGTGGTCAATGAATTAGACTTTTGCATTTTTTCAAAGTGCAATACACTATATAAAATGCTGATAATATGTAGTATAACATAAAATAAATAACTGATTACTGAAGGACTCCAGTGATCACTGATCACTTATACTTGAAGGACTTTTTTTTATGACAACTAACTGCTAATTAAAGAGGAAGAGTGTCCTACTGTAAAGAATTAATTTTACCTACAACACTTTAAAAAAATTGCCGGGACGGCTCATTCAAACGTTTTGCTCAATATTGAGTCTAAAAACTTAAGACAGCACTTTTTAATAATTGCTGGAGTGGCATTGTAATTTTTTGTTCAAGGTAGACCCTAAAACCTTAAGAAAATGATCTTTTACAGTGAATAAAATTTCAAGCCATGTTCTATGGTTCCTCTAACATGTAAGCCTTCATGAAGGAAAGAAATAGGATTTCTAATACGCAGGTCTGCTGCGACGGGAGTGCATAATAAAGTTCTAATTAAGGGTAACTACGCTACATATGCGAGCAGATTCATAGTGTCGTAGAAAAAGCCAAGGGTGCCGTTTCTTATATCGTGCCCCATGATCATCATAAGGGCAAGCTCAGGTTAAGCAGAAACAACCATAAATGCTTCTCTTTCTCGGTTGAGCCAGTCTCTGTAAATTCGCTTCTTGGGTGTGTGAGCGTAATCTTCTTCACCTGATAGCAAGATCGACTGGACAGCCGATACAACCAAACAGCACTTGCAAGAGGAAGGACTGCCGATATTGGGCATGAGCCTACCTAGGGCAGCAACATCATTTGGGGCTTTGTCGGTGGGGCGCTGGATATGGTCAAGTTTTTTATATAAACATAGACAGGCACTTTATGCAGGAATAGAATACCCCCGTCATAGCAGACCTGCGTACTAAGAGCGAATTTCTAGAAAAATGTTTTTGTTTTATGGAGTACATTTGTTATGTTTAAAGAAGTAGATTTTACAACAAGAAAAATAAATGGTAAATCAAAACTATATAATTGATGGGTGATAGTGTATGTTTAATTTTTATCGTGAGCGAAGCCACGGGTTCTTCTAGTTCCATTTAAAACACATCGATACCAAAACATCGATGGTAGAAGAACATCGACTATCTAACATCGATGGTAAAAACATCGAACATCGACCGCCGAATATCGATGTTTTGTAAACATCGATGTTCGATGCCGAACACTACTACTAGATGGAAACTGCAATTAACTGAATTTGTCTATAGGCCACACGTTGGTTGCCCCAATTATAAAACACACACATTTGCTGCATACACAATATTGATGAATAAATAAATATTCTAAAACTATGTTGTCTTTCATGATTCTTAGTGATTTGACCAGGTATTTGACTTTAGGCCTATTCAGTAGTTTGATAATTTAGTTTACCAAAGGATACCATGTAGCGTTTGACACAGTAAGTACCGAATCTTATTATCTATGATTTTTAAGAAAACTATTTTACAATAAGAATAATGATTTATTCCAGAAATACAAGAGAATCTAATTGAAAAAGGGGACACATGGATAGTACAATAATGGGTCTTACAATTAGGCTGAAGGCTAGATCAAAATTGAAAAATGTCTCTGTAAATAACAATTTTTGTTCCAGGCTATACTCAGGATAAACATAGGCCTTTCTCAGGGGGAAGTATCATATGCCAGCTAGACAAATTCAGTTTTGAAATAAAGTTCATAAAACATAAATAAGTCCAAATATGGTAGTTAATTTTTGAAAATGTGTTCAACAATGCAAAGCCAATGGTCAGCTTCACAATAAGATGGCCGAATGGTAGAAGATCAATGTTCACTTCTCGAAGTAAATTAGGCTGAAATGTTATTAAAGTTCAAAATTTGTATTAAAATATTCTTCTTTAAATTTATATTTGATTAATTATTAAATAATTTAACCGTCTCTTCTTCTCTACACTTGCTAGTAGGAAATATAAGGATATGGTTGGATCTTACCAAGCTGCTACAACAATCTTCACCAAGTACCAAATATAATAATCTTGAGTGAGGAACAAAAGGGTTTGACTCGAAAAATGTACTTGGCAGAATTCCCTACTAATAATTTAGGTACTGGCCATGCAATTCCAGTCCTCTGACTTGGAATATTTTAAAATTAGGAACAATGTCCTAAGTTAATGACTCTACACATCCTCTTAAGTCTGGCTTCTGCTGCAAGAGTCTCTGGAAGGCTGGGGTAACTATTGTTGCACTAGGGATTCACAAAATACTCATCACTTATATTCTTGACACCAAAATCACTAGAATTTAGATTATTATGAAGCTGTAAATTTTGAATAAATTTATATTATTGTAGTTTCCATGTACATACTATATATATGATTATGACATTAACTTAGGAAATTAATTTACTCAGTAACTATTTATTTAACATGATTAAGGACAAGTTTAATAACAAGAATGAATTATTAAATTATTTATTTAATAAAATTAATTACTTATTATACTAGATGATTAATGATTTTCCGAGGGGTGATTACACATAAACATGTTAAGGGTGGTTACACATATTAATTATACAAGCAACATTAAATTATCAAGGAATATCATAAGTATCATGGGGTTCAAGGATAATTATTTATATTCAATCATGGTATTCGTTCACTTATTATTTATTCTTTACTGCATTACACCAATACATAAGACATTATATTAAAATAAATGGTTATTTACGATAAAAAATGTATGATGATGACATGAAACATTTCAATCAAGTAGATATTAGCTGTATGAAGCCCCATGCCAGTTCTTATCAGGGTATTTTGAGAAATGAGCAAACTACACAATTTATTTTTTTATTACCCATAAGGTTAACATGGAGAATGAGTATGCAGGTTTCCTGCCATGAAAATGTAAAAATAGGGCATTTTAGCCATAATCCAGTATATTTCAACTAGAAGAAGCCACATACAAAGTTTTATCAAGATACGTTAAGAAATAAGGAAGATATAGGATTTTTTTATTTCCCATAAGGATAACATGGGAAATGAGTATGCAGGTTTGCTGCCATAAAAATGGAAATATCGGGAATTTTAGACTAAAATGCATTAGATCTCATTTAAATGAAGCCACAACCCAAGTTTTATTAAGATATGTTGTGAAATAAGCGAGATATAGAATTTTCTTATTTCCTATAAGGTTAACATAGGGACAACGTACTGTGTTTACCACTTTCAATATCTCGGTAACCAATGGACATAGAGCAATGATTTAATATACTAAATTGTTTGTTTTTTCGAGCTGAATTCAATGGTGTGAAACAAAATTGGATTATTTTTATTTTTCTATGTGAAAAACCCAAAAAACCCATTTTAAGGGGGTTTACCCCCCTTTACCCCCCCCCTTCCAGTGGTCCGATTGGGCTAGTTTTCGAATTGATCCGAATAATTACTACTTTACACACCTGTGCCAAATTTCATTCCGATCGGACCATTTTTGCGAGCGCTATTGTGCTTACAGACACACACACACACACACACACACACACACACACACACACACACACACATATGTATATATATATATATATATATATATATATACCTAGAAATTTGAACGAATGGTGTTTTTTGCTTCTGGGGCCCCAAAACGAAAAGTTATCATGGTCTTGGGCTTAGGTCTTATCATGAGACCTACGGTAATAGCTTATTCCCTATAGAGGAAATTCGCTAAAAAGCTTCTTCCTAGATATGACAAGTGCCTAGATATTTGTGGGACCTATGTGGAAAAGTAGTTTAAGGTATGCTCTTTAAGATGTATATAGTAAAAATGTTGTAAATGCATTGGGAATTTTTTTACTCCCAAACTCCCAAACAGAACTTACTTTCCGAATGTACCTCGTAATTTTTATCTTAGTTCTAGTTTTTTACTTACATGTTTCCAAGTGAGGTTTTACTTCTATTTCTGATATTTTTGGTCAAGTAACTAAATATATTCATACAAAACTTTCTTCAACATATGTTTGAATACATATTTCTATTGTTCTTTTACACATTTTACGTTTATTTAGGGCCTATCTGATAACGTGTTCTGTTTACACTCTGATATCTATTCTATACTTATTTAATATGCTAGGGGTTTTTTGTGATCATTACTCCTCCTAAAGTTCTGGGCCGATTTTAATAATTTAGGTGTCATTGGTAAGAGCTTGGCGTGAAGTTTTGCAGGAAATAAAATTTAAAAAGATTTGACTAAAGGGAAGAGCCCTAGACGCCCTTAGAGTTTCATATTAGTCCATAACATTTAATATGGGAATATAAATTTTAAATAAAGCAGCTGATTGGAGCAAACAAAGTTTTTCAGCAAAGCCATATAGTGAGATAGGTTAGTATGAAAATATTAGGTTTCTGGCTACCAGTATGAAACTTTACATTATCAATGATCATGCATTTTTGAACTAAATTCAGCCCAGACCCCAAAAATTAGACATCTAATATTCAAAATGGCGGCTAAAAATTGTTGTAAGAGGACAAAATTTAACTATTTAGACCATGGGCCGCCAATATGAAACCCTCCCCCCCGTGGGAATTTTCGACACATGAATTTTTTTTGTTGCTACTGACATGTACTTTAAGATTTTGCTTGTTTGCAACGTTTAAATTACAGCATAACCCAGAAAAACAAAAAAATATCATTGATAAATCGTTGGAAAAAAATAACATGGGATCTTTCTGAAAAAAGTAACCTGACTGCATTTTTACATGCATTTTTTGAGGTATTGATTTGGGACCAACGCCTATCATTGTTGGGTGGCTAATCCTTTATTTTGACAGGATACAAATTTTCGGCCGCCATCTTGGATCCGCCATATTGGATATCAATTTTTTTTTTTATGTAAAGATGGTGTTGTCGCACATCATTATGAACTAGATTTTTACGCTGATTACAATGCTGAAATCCGTTTTTGAAAATATGCATTCGTTAAAAAGATATGCACTAATACATCTTATCCCTATACACATCTTATGGACATTACGTATTTTCAATATTTTTTTGGATTATTTTTCTTCTATTTCTCATTATAATAAAGATATGTAGTTCATTTTAGTCTTAAAATACTTAGTGAAATACTGGCTTTAATTTGTGATATTAATCATCAACATCGGTTAAGTGACAGATAAGCTATAAGGCTCAATTTAACTTAAAAATCAATTTTTCTGAAACTTTTTTTCATAAAGTATGTATATCTCTGGTTCTAAATATGGAATTTAGTTCATTTTGGTCTTAAAATAAGCAGTGATATGTCGGCTTTTATTAAAAATATTGATACGTAAAATCGGTTAAGCTGTAAACGAATTTTAAGGCACGTTACGATATACAGTTTAATTATTTTTAAATTTTACTCTGAATTTGGATTATAACTCACCCCAAACGTGTTTTAATTAAATTATCACAGTCTTAAACGAAAGCTGATATTTTATTGAGTCTTTTAAAAACATTCAGAACTCCAGACCTTTCCTGGAACTGCAGATATTTTAGTCTTTATATAAACGAAATTGTCTGAAAATTCTAATTTTATGTGGATTTTAGAAACACAACTCAGCTGAAACTCAAAATATAATAATAATTTATGCCTTAAATGATAGCCAATAATCTAATAAGTCAATTAAGACCTTTAAGATTTCTGAGCCTTCTTTGGAACTAGAGAAATCCTTCAAGAAATGTAAAATTATGCAAGTAAAACGAATTTATGTTGAGTGAAAGCTCAAAAGTTACATTAACTTCCCTCTGATCTTATTAAAAGTCAGCTTACATGAAAGCTGATGATTTACTGAGTAATTTAAGACCAAAATGAATTCAATACCTAATTTAGAACCGGAGATATTAATGCTTGACAAAAAATAATTTCTGAAACTAGTGATTTTTCAAAAAATCCTTTTAAAAATTATCATATATATACTTTTTTAGGTTCATTTAGTCTTAGAAAAAGGTTTATCACTGTTAAAGTAAAAAAAAAATTTTACATACTTTTTGAAATTTTTGAGTTTTTTCGGGGGAAAAATGGGTTTTTTAAATCTTTTATAACTTTTTATCTACTAAACCAATTTTATTATTAGAGATCTCATTTTAAAGAGCAAAAAAATACTAACTTTTTGTGCATACTCATGTTTTTTTCTCAATCAGTTTATGAGTTATGACTTCATAAATAACTTTTTTTTTAATTTCGATGTAATTAAATTTTAATTTTTTTTCATGTACTTGTATTCAACCTATTACAATATCCATGCACAAAAAGTTGCTTTATGGTATAAACAATGTGTGGGAAAAATTGCATTTATATAGCTTTATTAGTTAAAAAGTTATAAGAACTTGTTTGTAAAAAATAACAAAATTTTAATGTTGCGGAAAACAGCGGTTGAAGTTTATACTAGTGTACTTAGTAACTATAGATGATGCCCCGAAACCGGTGTGCACACTCCACTTCAAATATTTTTTTCACAGTGATAAAAATATATATTATACCATATGTTGTGTTCTTCTGAAACGTTATAAACCATAGAACAAGAAAAAAAATATAAAAAAATAGAATTTTTGTACAAAATTGGTCATTTTCAGTATCGACTCCCTTTAAATTGAGCCGTACAGCTCATCTGTCACTTAACCGATGTTGATGATTAATATCACAAATTAAAGCCGGTATTTCACCGAGTATTTTAAGACAAAAACGAACTACATATCTTTAATATAATGAGAGATAGAAGAAAAATAATCCAAAAAAATTGGAAATACATAACGTCCTTAAGATATGTATAGGGATAAGATGTATTAGTGCATATCTTTTTAACGAATGCATATTTTCAAAAACGGATTTCAGCATTGTAATCAGCGTAAAAATCGAGTTCATAATGAGGTGCCACAATACCATCTTTACACTTAAAAAAATAAATTGATATCCAATATGGCGGATCCAAGATGGCGGCCGAAAATTTGTATCCTGTCAAAATAAAGGATTAGCCACCCAACAATGATAGGTGTTGGTCCCGAGTCAATATCTCAAAAAATGCATGTAAAAATGCAGTCAGGTGACTTTTTTCAAAAAGATCCCATGTTACTTTTAAACGATTTATCAATGATATTTTTTGTTTTTCTGGGTTATGCTGTAATTTAAACGTCACAAACAAGCAAAACCTTAAAGTACATGTCAATAGCAACAAAAGAATACATGTGTCGAAAATTCCCACGGGGGGAGGGTTTCATATTGGCGGCCCATGGTCTAAATAGTTAAATTTTGTCCTCTTACAACAATTTTTAGCCACCATTTTGAAAATTAGATGTCTAATTTTTGGGGTCTGGGCTGAATTTAGTTCAAAAATGCATGATAATTGATTATTCAAAGTTTTATGGTGGTAGCCAGAAACCTAATATTCTACCCAAAAAAAATAGCTATCCTAAAAAAAATCACTGCAAAATCACTAAAACGGGCCTGCCACTATGGAAGTTCCTGTAGGGCACTCCTAGGGTTAATGATGTAAACATGTAAATAATATATTTTTAACAATTCTTTTTGTGTTTAGTGATGTTTCATAATAAAAAGAACCCAGTTTCCAGTCATTCCAGCACTCGCTATGACTAGGTAGGTGTAGCTCAGGGTCAGTCCATTGCCAAAGTTGGAATTTACCTTCCCGCCCCAGTACTTTCTCATAGACTACTGTGTATGTGGCGGCAGGTTAAGGCAACTGCTTTGAGGGGCTCATAATATTTGTAGAAAACACTAAAGAAACATGGACATCTCCTTAAAGATGATTGAGTATTCACAAGAAATTTAGTTAGAAAAAGCTTTTATAAAAATTTCAGTATAACAGGAAGTTCAACCATATAATTAATGAAATAGTTCTAGAATACTGTACCATGATTATTTTTATTTTGAAGTCAATACATAAACGAACGATTATTCGAGCAACGGGTTTACTAGTATTTATTGTTTCATGATAAAACTGACCCTGTCGATAATTTTCAAGAATGTCATGTACATGATTTTAAAGTAAGGTGTAAATCTGGAGACTATGCAGAGATTTCTCCAGAGTTCTCCAGGAGGTGTGTGATAAAGCAATACCCCAATTCTTATAGTAGCCTCTCCATACATTGTAATCTTTACAAGCATAGGCATCGCACTAGAGGAGCACGGGGGGGGGGGGGGCATGTGCTGCCCCCTCAAACATAAACAAGTTCATTTTTGAAGCTGCCGACCAACATCAAAGATCCAAATAAAAATTAATTTCTGTCATTTTCTAAAATCGTTCCTCCACTCGCAAGTCATTTAAACCAATTATTTTTAAGTAAGTTATTTATTTTTACTATATTATTTGTTAACATTCATTTTATTTTTATTTTTAATCATTATTAAATTAATTTGATATGAGATAAATCATTTGTCTAAACAAATAGGTTGGTCAAAGAGTTATACATTCGTTGAGTATGCGCCATCTTTTTATTCTTTGACTGGATTATGGTTGGTCACCCAGAGCGCTGTGTACTTGTCATTATGTCATCCACTCCCCTACACAACACTCCACTCGTCTTTTGTCTTTGTCTGGCCGGCTTCTGCAGTGAGCTCACGAGAGTAAGACTGAGATTTAATAATGATATTGTTGAGCGCGGTCGGGAGCATAGTTTTGGTCCCAGAAACATGAGCTCTCTAGAGTATAATACAAAAGTATTATACTCATCCCACTCGCTGTATTTTTCCTTGATGGCTGTAGATTCCAAACAGCTGTTATGATTACTTCTTTTGTTTACACTTTCCTTGTTTATTTCGTTAATATCATGGCAACTCATAAGGCCAATGCTAAAATTTTTCAACTCTAAAATTCGTTTTATTACGTTATTAGATTTTCTCTGGCCAAGTAATCTGCATAGAAAGAGATTACTTCTTTTGTTTACACTTTCCTTGTTTATTTCGTTAATATCATGGCAACTCAGTGGCGTATATAGAAATTATTTTCGGGGGGGGGCCAGGGCCGGATTTTGCCGCCCATGGGCCCAAAGCATATCGCCGCCCATGGGCCTAAAGCATTTCGCCGCCCATGGGCCCAAAGCATTTCGCCACCCATCCTCCCAAACGTGACAATTTGCCAGACCTAATCATAGGCGTAATTAGGGGGGAGGGAGGCACTTGCTCTGACCAATAATTTGGGATTATAGTTTATTAGCTAAACCTGATTTGTTTAAACATTACAAACGAAAATATTTATGTTTGTTTACATGTCTGCTGATGCAAGCTGGTGAAAGGACTAACAAAATAAAATTATACAAATAATGTGGTGTTTTTCAATGTTTAAATTTGATAACATCCAATATTAACCATTCGTTAATAAGAGTGATTGATTTATTTTTTTTAGCCAAAAAATCTCTTAGTCGCATTGTCGCGGTCTGATTGATCTTGATTGTTTTGTCGCGATCATCTCTTGGCCAGTTCGTGGCTACCAAAGCTTAATTATCGCCTTCTTTTTATCTCGGCCGTTTCGCAGTCAAGAGTCGGCCGCTTGTATCGTGGCCGTCAAATCTCTGTAAATCCTTTGCAGGGTGTCTACCAGTCGGCAATTCGAGAATACCCCTGTTGGAGTAGACCTGCATACTCAGTGAGTTTCATGAATAAAAAAATTACAGGCTATCAAAAACAAAAGAATAAATTTCACCACCGCTTCATAAATTTGAACGAGTGGTGTTCTCGGTGTCTGGGGTCCCATAACAAAGTTATGATGGTCCCGGGCTTAGATCATACAACGAGCCCTAAGGCAATAGCTTCTTTCCTATAGGAGAAATTCGCTAAAAGTTGAGGATAAATAATGAATCCGAACATTTGGTCGGCAATTATTGATGCTTGAGTTAAAACGAAACTGAATATAGCCGTTTTTATCGTTGGTATCGTCATCGCGGCCGGCAAATCTCTCACTCAAATCACAACAAACAAATTTTTCGGTAATATCGTGGCCGGAAATCTGTCATTTACATCGCGGCTAGAGAATATTTCGGCCATTTTGTGACAGGAAGATCGCTCGCTCGTTTTGCGACCAGCAAATCTATCGGAAGCATCGCAGCCGAAAAATCTCAGAAATCCCCGTCACATTATGACCATCAAGCATGTCTCCCCGTGGCCTTCAAATATCTCGTCGTATTTTGGCCAGAAAATCGCTCGTTCGTCCCACAGTCGAAAAATTACTTCCTCGTTTTGCGGCCGGTAAATTGCCTACTTGTGTCGCCGCCGGCAGATCTCGTGGTCGCATTGCGTCCGACAAGTCTCTCGCTCTTTTCGCGGCTGACGTATATAACAGCCATGTCATGGTCGAAAAATCGGTCGTTTTTACAGCGGATGGCACGCAAGTATCTCTTTCGTTTCGATGCCGACAAATACCTCGATTTTTGCAGCCGACAAATCTTGGTTGTTACAAAACAAAACAAATCTGTCGGATATGTAGCGATCGGCAAATTCCCACGGTCACTTCGTGGCAATAAAAACTAACGGTTATATCGTAGCCGGTAATCTCGGTTGTATCATAAAGAACGCACTCACTAAATCTCTTGGTGGTATCGCAGCCGCGTTAAACCCCTCGGCTGTAAAACTGTCGGTAAATCTGTCGGACATTTCGCGGCCGTAATTTCGCAAATATTGTTAACAAAACTCATAACGCCCTTTCCGCCTCCACCTTCTTATGATCCGATTCCACCATTACCCCGAATAAAGAACGACTCAGCGCCAGCGCCCAGGCCAAAAAATAAGCTTTTGCACCCCACTCGCCTTGAGTACATTGACTGCCGCCCTTCCGCGCAGTGACGCATTAGGCAAAATAATAGTGTAGTCTCATATAGCAAAACTATATCAAGTGGAAGATACAGGATAAGGTCATTGCAAATCCATATTGCTCTGTCTAAAATAATGAATCATCGATATTCTGCTTCTGCTCATAAGATCTTGCAAATAATTTATCTAACTAATTCACGCTACGGTATTTAATTCCCTAATTTTTTCTTTTACCCTTTTAATTTCTGGGGGGGCCCGGCCCCCTGGGCCCCCCCTTATTTACGCCACTGTGGCAACTCATAAGGCCAATGCTAAAATTTTACAACTCTAAAATTCGTTTTATTACGTTATTAGATTTTCTCTGGCCAAGTAATCTGCATAGAACACGTTTTTGAGTCATAAATTACTTATTTCCAGACTTTGAACGAAATCCTCGGAGCTGTTTATGAGATAATTGTGCAAACAAGCAAGCAACAAAGCAAGCATACAATACAACACTGCTCATATACGAGTATAGGATTAACAACAATCAGCTGTAAGAACGTCCAAGAATTAAGCATGTAAGAACGTTGCAAAAATCAGCTGATCGCTGGGGCATGCACGGTTGCGGCTACCCGGAAGCAGGCCCTATTAGCAGAACAAAACGAAATGGATATTTTTATTACATAATAAGTTAATAAAATAAAATTTTATGGTCAGGATATTTATTGTTGCAGGTGAGGAAAAATGTTGCAAGCTCGGGCGCCAACATTTTCACTCGTCAGACAATGTTGTATTTTACTCACTCAACACAAAATAACTGTTACTTACAGGAAGTCTTGGTGTGGAATATCAAAATCCTTGCGACTTCGATCTACAGCATATCGCCAGCCAACCTCTAACCCATCCAGCTGTTCGTAGAACAAATTCACCTGCAAAATTACTTCAATAAATAAGAAAAAATGAGTAGGTGTTAATGTTTTGTTTTAAAAGAACACATACAAAATGGAGTTTTAGTTATGTTATTGTTTTATTTTTAGTCACATCATTTATTAACATTTCAAACTCGTTGGATTGAATTTTAACACTAACCTTGAAGAGACCCACACTATATACCACTTTATTTGTTTCCCTAAATACCTTTGAGAAGTAAAATTATAACGTTCACCAATAATAGTTTAGTAAAGAGACCAAATAATATTTGGATTGTTACTATATTATGACTTTGTTTATCAGACCCAAACTGAAAAAAATAATCTTTGTTATTTATGTATGATTCAATGATTCTTGATAAATCAGCCATGTAAAAATTAATCCAAACAAAGTTTTATTTGTTTTACCAAAGATTACGTAAGTTGAGAACATTTTTAATTTCTTGTGCGTAGTGTAACACAACTGGCAATGACACTTGTTGACCCTCGTTGGTCCCGCCTTGTAGTTAATAAAGGGGTTCAACGATCTGAACAGAATTCTTCTGAACTCAAAATGAACTTATGAACTTAGAATCAAACTATATTTCTTACATGACAATTGTCTTTTATTTTGAAAAAATACACCCTTGATAATAATTTGATTTAATTTCCAATAGCCTATGATCATTTAAATTTGATTTGCAATGTTTAAAATATTACGTGATGAACCGAACATATATCATCAATTTAAGAGTTAAGTACAGACACTTGAGAAAAGTTTTCATAAATGTAAAAACATACCTGATGCCAAAAGGGATCAACGTGATCAAACATTTTTGCCTTTTCACGAATGTTGACGGTGTTCTGGTCTAGTATGATTCTTGCCTGTTCACAGAACTCTTCTCGGTTCTCACATGCTTTCTCGATTGTGTTTTTCCAGTGGTAGTAGATGAGTTGCCAGGAGAGGCTGCCCTCCAGTAGTCCTGCCGCATGGGCTTGGACACTGTCGGGGTACTGCTCCTGTGTCTCTACCTCCATGCTGGCCCATCTGTAACATCAACCACGTTTGTTACAGCAGTCTGTAAAGCTTGAGTTGCCAGGAGAGGAGGCCCTCCAGTAGTCCTGCCGCGTGGGCTTGGACACTGTTGAGGTACTGATCCTGTGTCTCCACCTCCATGCCGGCCCATCTGTAACATCAACCACGTTTGTTACGGCAGTCTGTACAGCTTTGAGTTGCCAGGAGAGGCTGCCCTCAAGTAGTCCTGCTGCGTGGGCTTGGACACTGTTGAGGTACTGCTCCTGTGTCTCTTCCACCGTTCAAAGTCCAATATCTTTATGGTCACTCACAATACACAATATTGTACAACAAACGTCAAGCCTTAATACTATTTGATAAACCTTTTGTTATTGTGAAAAACTAAACTATTATTTAAGAAAAATATTTTTTCAGTTATAATGATCAACACAAAAACAAAATAGTTACTTCAAAAAAAAAAGTAAAAAAGGTGAATTGAGGGAAAGACACTGAATTAAGTGAGGTTGCCACATTCATTTAAGTTTGGGCAGGGCGTCAGAATACCTCAGTTATTTATACTAGAATTAATACAGCTATAAAGCGCAAGAGGGAGGGAAATTTATGCACTTTTGCCAGTGATAGGGCAACCCTTCGAAGGCAGTCACATGAGGAATTCCGAAATAGCCAAAAATTCCAAAGTTTACGTCTCAATATCTAGCGGATGATCAATAAACTTTTAGGGCAAGATATAAACAACAACAAATCAAATGATTCAGCCATTGGTTTTCGTTTGTTTCCTGAATGACATCCCTGGCGCTGAGGAACGATAAGTGAAATTTCCCTCCTTCTCGCGGTTCATAGTTAGTTGTATTAATTCCACTATAAATCATAACTATTATATGTACACCTGTTAGTGAACTTGAAATTATTTTCATATTTATCTTAGAATATACGTAGGGTGAGTGCACCAGTGAATGACCGGTTAAGGACGATGTCTCGTGTTAATTTGTCATTACTCCCTTATTTCAAAGTCACAGTTATACATTATACTATAGAAAATTAATTTATTCTTTAAAGATTAAGCAATATTAGTTAAATACGTTACTTAACGAGAATACTGGTTGTAATATTAATTAAAATGCAACTATGTCAATGCTCCAATAAATGACCGGGACTGCACCAGTGAATGACCGATCCTGCACCAGTGAATGACCGGTCTCTTTTGGCTGAATAACTGTAAAAAAATTGAAAAATCTGCTGACAACAATGAATAACAATAATTCAGCTGAGAATATAGATCCTAGCTAATAAATGACCGATCTTGTTCCAGTAAATGACCGCTAAGTTCTTCCCCGGTCATTCACTGGTTTTTGCCCTAGTTACGTTCCAATTTATGACCGCCCTCAGTAATAATTAATTCTAACATGTAGAGAAATAAAATTTATTTTAAATTATAGGATAGCATGTTAAATATTATTTAACTGAAACACATTTTTGAAATAATAATCAAATACAGAATGAATGTAAATCCAGGCGGGTAAGCCTTACAGGGACAGTTACTATAGCAGGAAACATCAGAATCGAAGATAGTGGGACACTCAATATTAAATATATTTAAAAAGTATTTTCGACTCCACCAATTTTAACCAATGAAAGATTATTGTTCAATAATATTCCAAGGCTGGTTTTACGCTTGTTTTTAATTACCTAGCCCAAAGAATATGCTTAATACCGGGCTTTTTAAGCAAGACGGTCATTCACTGGTGCACCCACCCTAGTTAAAATATGCCCTCAGCGCATTTTAGATCCACATTCAATCTAGTCATGTGATTGCATAACACTTACCCATCTCTGCTCATGTCAGGACGATAGTAAGCACGAGCCACACCCTTCTTGATGCTTGAAGGTTCATTGTTCTGTCCCCAGAACTGGATGCGATATCCAGCAGTTCGAGACCAGAACACTGTGGCAGCGTAGTTACCATCATGTGATGGCCTGCACAAAGAAACGCACCTCTTATTATGATCAAAAAACCTTCCATTATGATCAATTGTAATCCAGCTACTTGGAGGTCACGAATTGTGGATAGTTACGAGCGATGGCTTGTGAACCCGATGTTCCCTAGTGGGGATTAAAGTCTGCAGTATTGAATACTACGTTCATAAGACCGTCCTCTTAACTAGACCAGTTCGTAAATTCTAAACCAGGGAAAATTGTGGTTCGGATCCCACGTTAAAATATAGGTCCCTTAGTTGCCATTGGCTGTGCCATTAATTAACAGTCCTGTCTAAGGAACATATGTCGGCCTTAGTCAGTAACAAGACTACAAGATCACGCCACAATCATCCTTCACTCGTCTTTTATTCATACTTGGCTTAAAATATCTACCTGGGTAGGTCGCCATTTCAAGTAATGTATCTAATGTATCTAATGACCCATTAAATATCTTGCTTTCAAAAAATAATTTATGATTATCTTTTGAACAATCTTTTAACAGAATACTTTAAACATTAAATATAAAAATAGAAGTAGTTTTCAACACTAATTTATTAACAAATAATTTAATTTCTGAAAATGCATCACACTTCCAAACTTCAGCACTTCATACTTTGTACTTTATACTTCTGCACACTCAGCAAATTTCAAATGCTGAAATAAATAATTTATTATACATAGCCTCACATCAAGCCAAAACAACGTATGTCCGTGAAAAAAGCATGCAAAATATTTTCCATGAGAACATAGGAAGTGAGTATGCAGGTTTGCTGCCACAGAAATTTGAAAATAAGGAATTTTAGACTATAATACAGTAGATCTCAACTAGATAAAATCATATATACCAAATCCGATCAAAAAATGATAAAAAAGTGAGCTATACAAATTTAATTATTTTTTATAAGTTTAACATTGGGGAGGTGAGTACGCAGGTTTAAGGGCCGGCCCTAGCAGTTGCGGGGCCCTGGGCCGATCTGAGTTGCGGGGCCTTTCCAAGCTGTTGTGTAGGCAAGTGCGTACGTTATACGCCTACAGCGTAAGCATTTACAAACATCAAATGGAGGCCGAAACCAGCTCTTTTCTGTCATAGGGTGGAAAATTTTCAGCCTAAGGCCAAAAGTAAGCTGATCATCTATGTGAATGAAACAACGATGTAAACATCACATAATTATATGGCATTCAAATGGTTACAACGACAGGTTAGTCTAGGTCGGTTAATCTAGTATGGTTACAACGACTAGGTTAAGTCTATGAGACCATGAGACCTACGGTAATAGCTTCTGCCCTAAAGGGAAAATTCACTAAAACTAAACAATTTATTTCTATCTTGTTGAAACTTACGGAGGCACTCCCCCATAGTAGTAGGTGATTATTCCGAACAGTGTTACTGCGGCAAGAGTGAAAAGCGTTACTCGGGTCTGGACCCATGACGCTCCCACCACCTTCAACATGGCTCTCTCTCACTGTAATTAAACAAACAATCAATATTTTAATCGTTATTACAGAACATTTATGTTTAAACTTAAGGAACTGTGTACTCTTATTTTTAAGGGCTGACTTCCCCAATATATAGACCAAGGCAAGGCCACTTGACCAGGGCAACCAAACCATAGCAAACCAGGGCAATGAAAAACATATGGTAAGATTTTGGTTTAAACTGGGTTGGAGACTAAGTTTAACTAAATTCAACGGTTCAAGACTATTTTGGGGCAAATTTTTATCATTACTTGAAAATTTCAATCCAAAAATTTCTTACCATGCTCATCCTGATGAAGTGAAGACAAGCCCAAAATTGCTTTGGAGGCAATATTATTAAGAATTTATATTTGTTCCACTATGATGCCTATTAATTTTCACTTTACTTAAATACTCTGAGATAACTTCTGTCCTTGCTGCAAATTTTTTTATAAAAATGCTTTGGATTGATTTGGAATAATGATTCAATTTTTGGACAAAAGTGTGGAATACTGTATCCAAAAATATAAATTGTTTTATTAAATTACTATTTGTCACATTATCAGCCACTTTTAGTAAATAAGACCAGCTAAATAATAAAGTGTGTTGTGGTTCTAGAGTAAACATTGATTAGAAGAGCGATTTAAACATATCAAGTTATTGGAAATGCCGATTTTTTTACATCTTTGGCATTGAACTTTTTTTACCTCTGCAAAAAATACAATGAATGAAGAGGTCTGAGATCTCTTGTCTATATCAAGGACTAATATTGACTCTCCTTGTCCACTTATATTTAATAAGTTATTTCCTCAAGTTTTGTAAGTTTTTTTTAAATATTCTCTGACGACTCTTAACGAAAGTAGTTTTAACGAATGCAAATTCAACATACGGTATTCATTTAATACTAGCTGATTAACCCAGTTTCACCTGTGGAAAAATAGAAAAAAACTTGGATTCATGATTTAACGTTTTATTTCATCTTTCATACTGTACTTCATTAGGTTGCCATGACAACTTCATAAGCTTTCCTATAGTTAAATATTGAACCTTTGAACTACCATGAAATTTGGAAAAACCCTTTCTTAGCAGATGCCTACACCCTAAGAGGTCCATGTAAAGTTTCAAGGTTCTAGCTCAAGTAGTTTGGGCTGTTCGATCATAAAATAGTGGTATTTGACAAAGATTGAGCCGTACATTCAATATATAAAATTTATGTTCAACAATGTTCTTTTGTATGAATGAACGAATGTGTGTATCAACAAAAACCATAAAGAGACATGATTTATCAGGGCCGGCTCTACCATATAGGCGAACTAGGCGACCGCCTAGGGCGCCAGGGCCTGAGGGGCGCCAAAGGGGGCGCTGAGCGGCCCCATTTTTCATAAAAGGAAGGTGTTTTACAAGAAATAAATAATAATCAAATAATAATAATAAAAATAAATAATACAAAATAACTAAAATACTCAGCCAGTGCTAGTGCTGTGTCCCGTTCATAAAGAGTTGTTAAATGTGTTAAAGGCGCAAATGAAACACTTTTGTTTTGGAAAGGAAAAATCATTAAAGTAGCCTAAACTTCAATTTATATTTACATTTGATTAAATTATAAGTTTATAATTTGGAAATAGCTCGCGGGAACATGCTCTGATTGTTATTTCTTTAACACTTTAAAACTATAAACTTATCTCCAATGGTGGAAAATCCTACCCTTCCAAACTTATGATTATATACCAATACTAAGCATGCGGCAGTTTCTGCTCTCTATGCGCCCTCGCCGTTATACAGTAGTTTAGGTTTCTTTTTATCTTGACAGCCAAATTTTAAGACCGGTTCACTGTTGTCTGCACCATTTACTCAATGCTGGCAAGTAATACGTTTTTGTTTTGTAAATTATAGTTCTTAATAACTAGCCTAAAAGCTTTTTAATTGTTTGAGTTGTATATTAATTATATTATTTTTATTTGAAAAAAACGGTCGAATCATATCTTATTTATATATCTAAGTATCTATACTCAGAAAAATATGATTTAATTTTTTCCCCTAAGAACCAACTCCATCTCAATTCCTTTAAGCATCATTTTATGAGCCCAAATTTTCAAATGGTATCGTGTCTATTGACACTCGATGTGCAGTCTCCAATTGAATGAAGTACAGTAAAAAAGTAGGAGCCGGAAATTGACAATTAGTTATAAGAGTACTTTTGACTTATTTTGTTAATAACATGGAAACTCATGAGGTCCAATGTTAAATATTCAATTTTTACTCTCAAATTCCATTCATTACCTACGCCATTAGGTTTTTTAGCGATGTGTCTTCCACAAATCACGTTTTTAGTCAGAAATAAGTTGAAGCATTGTCATAATTTTAAGGAAATATTTAAAGCAAGTTTTTCCTTAGATAATTGTACAATCAAGCATAAAAAGTCAAATATCACACATAAAGAGTATACACAAATGATGACACTGACAGTGTATGTAAAGTGTGATTTGTCTTCAAATTCACTGGTTTAAATATTGTTGCTGTTGGCTGCCAGGAATTTTTAATTAATGATGAAAAGCCCTGATGATGCCCCTGAATAAATAGGGGCGAATTTATTGTTCACATTTCAATAAATTAGATTGCTTAAGACGAGAGGTTTTTCACTGGTTTAGACCCTGAACAAAAATTTCCAGTTTCAAATGTTTCCTTGGGGATACCAAAATTACACAGATTCACTTTCCTTTCATTACAATAAATATTTACTTTTAAACAAGAAACTTCGAGAATAAAAAAAAATTACAAGTTTCAAAATGTACCTTGAAACTGTACTGAATTGTACCTTGAACTGCTTCACTACATAGTGAATCGATAACAGTCTGTTCTTGGCTGTTTAGTGCTTTATCTTTAAAGTAAGTAAAATTGATAGGAGGATATGGACTGATCAAACCCTCTGTCCAATGACCCCAAGCAACTCACACCCTTATTCTATCTGCTTGCCGTAGTAGTAGATACTTATCAAATCAAACAATTTTATTTCCCAAAAATTATGTAAAGTGATAAATAATTAAGTAAAAAAATTCATCTTAAAATATATTAAATAACAAGTCCTTCAAATCTCATAATAGGACAAATCGATTTATAACTTTATTTGAACTTAAAACAATTAGTAATATGCCAATATATCCTGAGAAACGTGACAAAGAATTAGGTGGAAAAAATTGTAATTCATCTACGATACTGCAAGTCTCTTCTTGTTTCGTTTGTACACAAGTATTAAACAAAAATGAACCACACAAGGGAGTGAAAATAATTGTTAAGTGATTATTAAAATTTAAATAAAAGCACTAACAACTTAAATGTTTCTGTAATTTAATTTTTTTCGTAGTATGTAAGTTTTTTTCTAGCCTTGATAGCAACGTACCCTTTTACTGAACTGTTAGAAAGTTGGGGGGGGGGGGGGGGGGGCGCCAAACAATACTTTCGCCTAGGGCGCCCTACTCTTGAGCCGGGCCCAAAACTCGTAATTTATGCATATGAATCCTGTATTGCGATTTTGTTGCATCACAATATTTAAGTGCTGAGAAAAAAGTTAACTGAATGAAAAATGAAGAAAGGGTAATTCTTTTAAACCAGAATGGAATTTAACTTTCCAGAATATAAGTGTATTTTATATTATTAAAAAGGAACTTTGCTTCGTATTAAGGTAAATGCTGTGGTTATTAACAAAAACTATAATTATTTGTAACTGAAATCTAAGGTATTTTACTATTTAAGTTCTGAAATCAAAAAACTAAAAACCAAAATTAACACTCCCCTTACTGTTTTGTTCTTATCATTACCAGCTACATAATGGTTACATTTTCACGTGGGTGTAGTTATTAAAGTAGTCTGCAAGGTTAAGGAGTTACATAACTGATTTCAAGGTTTTTTATGCAACATGTAAATATATAGAGCAAAAGGTCGATGTTGCAGTCTTTTTCTTGTCCTAAAAATGTTTTAATCAAATTATACGATTGATTCTTTTATTTTAGAATGGATTTTTTTAAATAGCCATTGACAGTCAATTTTTAGGATGAATTATTATTTCCATGAGTCAAACCAATTTTTAAAATGTATTAATGAAAGAATTGACAAGTGATGGATTCAAAGCTAATTTTAACTGTCATGGTTGCTGAGGTTTTTCATAAATCAACAATACAGCAAAATGGAGTAACATTACTTTAAAATAAATGTTATAATTGTTTTATGCACATCCAGTTTCATAGATAAATATTTAACCAGATTCACCCTGTGCAGCGCAAAGTGCCGCAGAGAAATTGTTAACTGTAATATTATTTTCCATTATATTATAGTCAGAGGCGTCGCACCAGGGGGGCACAGGGGGGCTTGTGCACCCCCAACATGAGGAAAAAGTTTATTTTTTTAACTGCCAACAAACAATAAAAATCCAAATAAAATTTATTTTCTACTATTTTCTAGATCGTTCCTCTACTCACAAGACAATTAAACCGATTGTTTTAAGTAAGATGTTTATTTTAACACATCAATTGTTACCATTCATTTTATTTTTATATTCAATCACTATTAAATTAATTTGATATGAGATAAATCATTTGGCCAAAACAAAGAGGTTGGACGATGTTTTATACATTTGTTGAATATGAGTATGAGCCGTCTTTTTTTTCTTTTGAGTGGGCGAAGGTCAATCACACCCTGTTCGCTGTGTATCTGTCATTCTGTCATCCACACTCCCCTACCACAACACTCCACCTGTCTTTGTCTAGCCAGCTTCTGCAATGAGCTCACTAGTGAGGGGCTGAGGTTTGAAGGCACTAGACAACAGCCAATGATATCGTTGCATGGGTGCGAGTTGCTTAGTTTTGGTCCCAGAAACATGAGCTCCCCAGAGCTTATTGCACTACCAGCCAGAGCCAGTAGCCAGAGCTTCTTCAACTACTAGAATAAAGCGTGAGAGGAAGAAAAATTTCACTTAATTACCTTTCGCCAGCAACAGGCATGTTCCTCACGTAAACAAACGAAAATCCACGAGCTCAATTCGTAAGATCCCGGTAAATATATCGGCTGGAGCATTTAATTTTTTTGTCCCATATAAAAATTTACTTAAAATTATAATGATTAATCAAAATAGATTTGCAATTATTAAATTTGGCTTGAAAAAATGAACGTGTCAGTATCTTGAATTATTGATCTATGCTAACTGGTTGAGAAGATAATTAACTGATATTTTCGTTTGGCGGTAATCGCTGTATGTTGTCTAATGTTATTCTTCAGGCAAATATTGAAAACCGATTTCTCCATTAAATTACTAACTGATTTTTATAAAATGTGGTATGTTTTGTGAAATTACCATAAATTTGTTTAATTTTATCAACCTTATCTTGCTAAATAGTTTTAAAGGAGAAAGAATGAGGCCAGGCTCGCTGTCATAAACTTCAAATGTCCTGCCCCATGTTGAATCTCCATGAGAAAAGTTTTATTTTTCATTTTTGACCCAGTTAACATAAACATTTTCAAAATACAAATAAAACCTGCACATATAGGGCCGATAATCTTCGTTTTGGTACAGCCCACATGTAAATCAGTCGAGTAGATCGGCCAGGGTCGCTATCATTAGTTTTACAAAAGTTTTTTTAATATATAAGATAACACTTTCACTACACGATTATAATTTATTCTAATTAAATGCCTATTTATAAGGACAAATAATTCATTGTAACAAACTCGTTATGTCGTTTGAGTAGATGAATAATGAATCAATGTAAAATAGATGATACTACACACAGGATATTTTCTTAGAGGATTTGGTTTCTTATTTTATTATTCTGAACTCTATATTAAAGGAAATTTCCTTTAAGTAATTAAAATATCGTTCACAAACGAAAGTTTCCGGAGCAGATAAAAGGAAAGGATCAACAGATAAAGCGGCTGGGAAAATGAGAAATGAAACATGTGGGAGCGACCGAGTGAGTGAGGTACTGTCAGCGTTTAAATGACCTTTACACGTGGAACAGAGAACAGCTGACTGGAGTCTGGGAGATAACAGTCAGCTGGAGAATTAAGCAGCTGATTCCCGATTGTCGTCTGCTGCTGGTGGCACGTTCAACGTTCAAAGTGATTTACTTTCAATCCGTACTGGGGACTGAACATAAAAACTAAATTTTGTATATCTTCAGTAGATTATTTGATATTATTTCGATATTTAAGTTTTAAAGAAAAAAATTTTAATTAACATACTGATCCCTCGGATCCCCGCAACCATTAAAAGTAATTTGATTTATCAGTACGAAAATTGGATTCGATGACCACGTGGAAGAACAGCCAGGAATCTTTACTGAATAGCCTAAGGATGCCGTATTTTTAGCACTTTTTATTGTAAATATGAAAAAGCCGAAGGCAAGAAAGAGTCCTGATGAAATTAGTCGGGATTTAGTACTAGCTGAAGAGGCTGAAATTTTAAACTGAGTAAATATATTTATATATATATATATATATATATATCAATTATTTCTAATATAGAATAGGATAAAAATACAAATGTACTTTTATCTATTTTTTTAGGGCAAAAATAAATCATCATCAATGTCTTTTACGAATTCCACTATTTTTAAAAACTGATATTCCACACAAAAACTTTTGTTCGGATTTTCTAACACCTAACAATATTTTAAGGGGATGGATGACCTAAACTTCTAGGAAGACTCATGCAATTACCTCTTATAGTTTTTTCTTTAGATTGAAATAAGTTTTCAAAATTATTTCTAATAAAACCACACAATTTTATTTTTTATTTTTTTAAATTGCTTTTACAGCTATAAAATATGAAGGTTAACACATATTAAATATAGTGTAACAGTCTGAATGATGTACCTTGATTGGTTACCTAGATATATCTATTTTTGTATTGAAAAACGTGTAAATATGAACTTTGGAAATCTTCGATTGAACGGGTCACGTGTACTGCAACCTAGAGTGATATAATTATTTCTTTTTCCCAAAATAATGCTGAAACATGTTTTTTGTTGTTTTTTCTTGTGCATTAGGACCTATAGAACAAAACAAGACCAAAAAACTTAATTCCAAAATTTAGCAATTTTTGCCCATTTTCAGAACCTAACACCCTTTAAACCTTCATTAATTAATTGTTGTCATAGTCCTCCTCAACAGACGAAAACGGTGCGTACATCTGATGATAGAGAGATGCCCAAAACATTGCTAAGCGCTTCATTAAGTGGCGTAACAAATGGGCCCGCAGGGCCCGCAATGCGGGGGGCCCGCATATGATCGGGAATTGGCAAGCGAGAACCGACGAGATGGCGGGAACAGACGAGTGAGAGACGAAAAATTTGAGGTCTTTCATATTGTATTTTATTAATCAATCAATAATTATATTTAATAATCAATATCATTAATAATACTTGTAATTTTGTAATGTTTCATTTTTGTAATGCCTAGTCAATAGTAACTAATTAAAAGTCACAAATTTAACTTGGGTGATTAATTATTATGGTGTCTTACACTGCATCTACTTATGACTAAATCCAAATAACAACCAAATAACTGGTTTTTTTTAAATATTGTCATGTTAGCCATCAACACTGTTGATAATTATTATGATAAGGCAATAAAATAATTAAAAACAGTGTGGTTTGATTAGGCGAAAAGAAAGTGATCAATAGGGCCATAAACTCCCCTTCCCGAAATAATACCAATACAAAAGATCTGTTGTTAGTAGAGAGACGATCACGGCAGCGATGCTACCTGATAGCTGATGTCCAGGGCCCCCAAGTCTAAAACACCGTGGACCCCCTGGGCTTCGGCCACAATACCGGGGGGCCTGGGGGGAGTTACCCCCCAGCGGAAACCAGGCCCAGTGGGCTCCACCGGAGATTTTAAAAATTAGGCCTGAACATGCGTTTTTATAGGCAGAGTTACCGTTGTCTAGAGGCATGAAAACATGAAAAGAAACTCCACAGATTCGTTTTATTTCAGAGGCGAATTTTCCTTATTTTTCAGATTCAAAAAATTTTTGACAACCCTTAATAGATGTTTTTCGAGTAGGTCTATCATTTTGAAACCAAAAGAAGTTGAATATTTATCTTTCATAAAACTACTTCCGCCATTTAATCGGTAAACTCGCAAGACTTTTCCACCCGCTATTCGTCTTAGGCCATTCCTGTCATTTACCCGCACTATTGATAAGAGTTTATTCTAATTTATAATTAAATTTTTATGTTTTCTAAAGAATATGATTGGAAGCAACCAATAAAAGTTGAATTCTGTCTTTGCTCACCTGTCTATTTGACGCGGGTAGTTCGCACCGGCAGATGCAGGCACGCGAGGATTGCAGATGAGCTCTCAACCCATCGAAATGGATCCTTCTGGGGGTCTACCCTGGGGTCCTTGCTCGCCCACCACCAGCACTCGCAGCTTCTTGTGTTCACTTGGATTTCACCTGCGGAACAACATCAGCACTCAGTAACTCTGTCACACTTGGGGTCCTTGCTCGCCCACCACCAGCACTCGCAGCTTCTTGTGTTCACTTGGATTTCACCTGCGGAACAACATCAGCACTCAGTAACTCTGTCACACTTGGGGTCCTTGCTCGCCCACCACCAGCACTCGCAGCTTCTTGTGTTCACTTGGATTTCACCTGCGGAACAACAACAACTTCTTTTATACTTGAGGGTCTGTTGGGACTTAGCGTAGTACAAGATCGACCCTCACTACAAGTTTTATGAAACTGCGATGTTTTGTGTACAGTACTGATGAATTTAAGCATGTATGTGACCTTTTAAAGACTGCATGCGAGAAACATATTTAGGAAGATATGGAAAATCCTAAATTGGACTACGTTTGCAAAATTGTCACTAGATAGATACTTCTATAACAAAATTGTAATTATTAGTGACGATTTAATATATATTCAATTCTACTAACACTATCAACAAAACAAAATGCTGCGATCTCTAACCGATAGATGATGATAAATTTGTAAAACTTTCTTTGTCTTCGATCAAATCGCAAGATGTGGAATTATTTTTATTTATATACATACAAATATTTAAATTACATTATCTCATAAAATAATCCAAACTCCCCAAGCTCCCAGAGTATCCTCGCCGGCGGCGGCGGCGGCGGCGAGCGCCCGAGCGGTAGCGGTAAGGCACGGCTCTAGAAGGATGCTGCACTACGCCCAGACACTAGAGTCATTGCCCCATTTGACCCCCGGAGGCGACGACCCTCCCAAGGTCCTTCCCCTCGACATTCCGAGTCTGGCATATCCGGCTCCGTCCCAGCCCCGCCGAGAAAAAAAATCAAAGCAGTTCGCACGCTTTGTTCAAGGACTAGTTTCTATCCTCGGCCGGATACTCATTGGTTCGTTGTGGTTTGTATGTTTTACTATTTCCCCTCATTATGTGCGAGTTAGTTACGATTTTGTGCATTCGTTATTTTATGGTGTAATAATTATGGTTGGTATTAAGGCCAACTGAACTAAGACAGGAGATCTGAGTTTATTGACTGAGTACATGGACTGAAGTCAAGGAATTTTATAAAAAAAGTGTGTTATAAAAAAGTAGATCGACCTAACAAATCCTGATGAAGTGGAAACTTCGCACAGATGCGATGTTAAGTTAAACCTACCTTATTAAATTGCAAAGTTCCCCGGAAATCCCTGCTATGCTTCAACCACCATCTTGAAAACCCATTTCTAGGCTTCATGTTTTTCTGTTCTACTTTTTTCAGTTGATAAAAATCCATAAGAGATTGAAAGAAGGTTTAAACGGTACCGCGGCGTTTTTGAAGAGGGCATCATTTTCAATAAAATAAGCATAGCATAAACAGGCGTGAGCCATTTTAGAACTAACTGCTAATAATATTATTCTACCTAAATGTAATTTTAATACCCCTTCTGCCATAAAGGAATACATGTAAAATTAATTGTAAAATAAATTTCTAATTGAGTCGGCCTTTTGATCCTAGAGGAAAATAAACCATTTTCATAACACACTTATATAGGCACAAATCCCCAAACGTCAAAATTGGTTCACATTGAGGGTGTGGGTGAGCTCACAAAAAAGTATTGCCTGAAGAATTAGTAAACATATTACCATGAGGAGTCATTTTGGTGATTTGCCCATGCCTTCATTGTCCGGTCTCGCCATCAATAAGTACTTACCCGTACCTTAGTGGAAAAGCCGAAAAGGACGGTAAATAATAGAGCAATCATTTAATTGAATTAAATTCATAATTACATTTAAAGATGCCACTTCATCGATTCCCTCACTTACTTTATGACTGTATAAATTAACTTTAGAGGCGTGGACACTTAACCACCCCCCCCCCCCCCCCCCCCCGATAATAGACACGTTTTATTAGCTTACAATAATTTTCTCCTTTCTACACGAGTACAGTTATTTGTGTATTCACTCTCGAAATGCACACAACATTTTCCTCTCTCTTGAAGTTATACAAATCTTGACCATAAACACCGAACATCACCGAAGGGATGTACAAAGTGGATATTTGTATTAACAAATATCCACTTTGTTTCGTTCCCCTATTAGCACCTATCCGGGTAGCTGCACCAGCGATCAGCTGATTGTTGCAATGCTCTTACATGCTTAATTCTTACAGATAGACGTTCTCACAGCTGATTGTTGTTAATGTTATTCTTATTTGATTATTACTGCCAAGGAGGTTATATTACTATACTGGAGGTAGCACTCCATAGTAAAACAGCGTGCCGGCTGTTTAGAACAAAATATCACAAAAATGGTACATCAGTTAGTACGAACCTTTGCAAAACACCTCAATTTCACCGACTTCCCAAAATGAACGAATCAATCGAGTGATTCAGTCGAGTCACGACTCAATTTTGAGCTTGGTTTATTCCGGAACCGGAAATCAATAATATTTTAAACAACGAATTAAACACTCATAATAAACTGCTAACGAGTACTTATTAGGTGATTTTTGTTTGAAAATAACTTCACCTAATTTATTTTTGGGTATATCTTTAATGGTAAAATAAAGTAAAAATAGCAAAACAGATACCTGGGCTAAAAGTAATTGATATAATCAGTCACTATGCAAATATGAGAATTATGGTAGAAACTTGGCAGGTAAGCAACATAAATAGTAGGACAATTTTCTTTTAGTGGTACAATATTGCTGAGCGACAGTAATGTTTGTATAATAACATGGCTGATGGCAAAATTGTACATAAGGAATGAAGTTGTCATTTACTGGCCGGATACTAACACTTATATATTGAACTTTAAATTAATTATTCTTTATTCATAGGTTTTAAAAAATAACATTTTCTATTCTATTATTTATATAATATCGTATGTGGCCTTACCTGTTCCAAGGCAAAGAAACCGTTCAATCATAATGAGAATCAGATCAACATGATTCAACTCTCCGAAATGATTACAACAGTTTTTTAATCAGTTGAATCGACTCAAAGAACGGTACATCAGTTAGTACCAACTGCGGCACGCTTTCCAATGCTGTTTGTGAAGGCAGTCCTACCTCCAGTATAAAAATATAATCTCCTTGATTACTGCCACTAAATCAGCTGTTAGCGCCTGCATTCGTTAAGCTGCAAATATTTTACTCATCCATTTCAAGGAGTAAAACGCGTCTAAACATAGCAGGTGGGGGAAAAGTTATTCTCCTGTTGCTCGAGACCTCAAATTGCGCTCTTCCCTTGAGTAGTTTGTAATAAACATACGTCTGGCTTATTATTATTCATTCATTCATTATTCATTCATTCATTCTTAATAAGTCAGGTACTCTAGGGAGAAGTACCGAGTGGACCAAAAAACCTTCCAGTTTTTATGTTGTTATTTCTCAGCTATTTCGTTGGTTAGAGAGACGATTTTTGCGGCGAACACTTCATTACTTGATGTTACCTTTTGAAAAATCGGTGGTTAAAACTACCCAGCCTTCCTGATGGAAACGACATATTCTAATTACATTATCGTGTGAATTCTACACCACGTTTGTTTAACACATTCGGTGATGTTCCTTGCGGCCTGCTCAGTCTCCGGACCTAAACAACAGTAGTTCCGATTTACTTTAGTTTGGTGGAGAGATTATTTGCTATGATCTAATTGGCTGGAAATGAATTGGAAGCCTATATCCCCATTTAAGGGGGGAGGGACATAAAGCCAAAAATTTGGGGCCTTGAGTCAAAATAGACAATTTAAGTCCTAAAATTGAAATTCCCTCCGTTTTGTCATCGTGCTGCGTGAGTACTCGTTTATACCTAATGGTCGAAATTCAACCAAGAAATATTTAGAATTTGTTTTCGCACCCACTGCTGTTAATAAAACATGTAAATTTAAACTCCTCGATGTTGATTTGTTTATATTTTTTGTTATTTCGTAACCAACGTGGCAAATCCTAAGGCCCATGTTACTTTTGTTTTAAATTCAAAAGCATTATATTGTGATGGGTTTGTGCACATCTACAGGAAAATACAGTTCTACCAGTGTGCTTAGATTTTTCATACGTCGCACACAGGCTGAGAAAAGGGGAACATAACAATCATGATTGTCTATAAATTATATAGATATCTTCTTTTGTAGATCATTTCACTGAAAAACGCATCGTCCCGAAATTTAAATATATTTTCAATGGAAACTAAAATGTATTGTATACAAATATACAGGTCAGTTCTCTACAATTAAATAGTTTTCTAAAAGAAGCTGCAATAAGTAGCAATTCGAAAATAATGCATGGTTCAACCTGTCCCCCTAGGAACCTCCTAGGATATATATATATATATCCTAGGAGATGCCACAACCTCCACTACATCACTATAAAATTGTATTTATTACTCAATATGGCTGTCATAATGAAAAGAAAGTACTGACAAGTAAAACGCTCATTTGCTTTGGGTCTTTATGGTGACTGAACCAAAAAATAAACAAATTAATTATATGTCCTAACAAATTTATTACTCTGTGTGCTCAAGGCGGAAGTGCGGCGCGTGTGACCTACATTCAAGGGCAAGTACACGTTTTGTGCTGAGAGAATCCGGGTCACCACTCCCGTTCTGCCATCACTTCTCTCATAAGACTACTTTAATTGTTTTGAATTTTCTTGGATAGCCTGTAATCCCCTATAACGTTATGAGTAACAATCGAGGAAGTGTTTCACGTTTTTTTCTTCAACAAATCTACCCTCTGAGAATTTCAATTTACACTTTACCTCACACAGGCATCGAAGTAAACTTTATAAAAAATTTAAGGTCTGAAAGATAAAAGTATTTGACTTATCAAATTATTAAACTTATCCAATTATGTATATCATTATTAAACCTAGCCATACAAAGATGTAAATAATTTAACAAATTTATAATGCCCACATCCAAATTTACAAAAGCCCTTTTATAATAATATTGTATGGAAACCTTTTTTATACAAAACTAGTGGCTTGTAGGGGCAAAAGCCCCTAAAAATAAAATACAAATGCTGGATATTTAATGTTTCCTTCACATTTAACTTGGTAACAGTTTGACGGAATAAAACGTTTAAAGTGTATTGCTAAAGACATTTTGACATTGGCTAGTACGAATCAGAAGTTTAAGAAAGGTGTTACATAACAGTAAAGGGCTGTTTTTTTTAACAGTAGCGCTATCCGTCGTTCTAAAAACACTCAGTTCACTTTACAATTAAACATATGATCATGGTTTGAAGAAATTCTTAAGGTTAACCACAGACTGCAGCACTTAATTTATTTCCAAAATAAAGTCGTGACATTTAACATAAAAAATGTAAACAAATGTCGTGTTTAGCATCCACCTGGTTCAAAAGAACATATTGGACAGTTAAAGGGTATACTTAAAATTGAAATCTCCGATCGAGGCTACATTTTACCCAAGCAAATAAATAAGGATGAAATCAGGAAATGGTCTCCCGTTGACGACCCCACGCTCCACGTTGGAGCCTCTGGCTCCACTTCATAAGGAAGTTAGGTTTCGAGACCACGAGCTAGGTAATTGAGGATTTTACCCTTCGTTCAATTTTTTTATGGTTATCCCTGAGTAAATACTGCTTTGTCTTGGTAGATTCAAGATTAAATATACTTTTGATTGGCCAAATTTAAAGGTGAACCTTTTTGGTAGGATCAAATTTAAAGCAGATGTTGCACTCAATAGCTGTTAGTGCAGCACACTCTGGTGTCCCTCGGTCAAAACTATGTCCATTTCCGACCGCACATAAAACTGGTAATGCTGGGCCTCAAAAATAATGAATGAAGTCTTCTGTGTACCTATACAAATTGCTTGGCTTTAAATCAGCATCGGCTACTACTACATGATATAATGTAAAAGTAACAGTCATATTTAATTCCTCTTGCTTTTTAAGGTTAAGGTCCCTTAATTACTATAAAAACGAAGAAAATTAACGTAAAAAACCATAATGTGTTATAATACGTTCAACCTGTTTTGCTGGATTTTAAATAAACAGTATATCACAATATAAGTTAGCAAGTGGTTTTAAATCAAGTATAACCAAAATTTTTTTTGAAGTAAACAAAGCAGACGTTTTTAGATTACAATGATTTTTAAATGGCAGATATTTAACGTTACATCTTATTTTCTGATAAACTTCAAGAAATTTCAGTATTTTTCCCGAGTCCCTGTCATCTAGACCTTCTATTTGAGCCCTCTCCCATTATCCTGTGACTTGCCAAACGCCCACAATTTCGGCGCAAAAATTTCGGTAACATATATATTTATATCGATCGTTTGGCATTAAATCGGCATCGTTATAACGTAAACGAAACAAAATACTCAAACCCGCAATTATAAAATCTGAAAATGTTAAAGTTAAAATATTTATTTGTTACTATACATTGAACATAGATAGTTGCCTTTTGAAAAAAAACCCATATGGCTTTGAATCAAGCATCAGCACCACATGTTTTAATGTAAACAAAGCAGACATTTTTAGACCCCAATGCTTTTTAAATGGCAGATATTTTACGTGATTTCTCGTTTATTTCTGGTGAATTTCAAGCAATTTCAGTATTTTTCCCGCCATCACGCAATAGAGACCTTTAGTTTGAGCCCCCTCCCATCTTTCTACGACTTGTCAGACGCCCACAATTTTGACGCAAAGAATCACCTTACGAAATTATATCTATGACTAGTTGCTGTACTCGTTCGTCGAATTAGATACTAACAACGATTGCCAAGGAAAGAAAATCAAAAATAAAAGTTCCTGTAAATTAAATTGTGATAGGGGCTTTAAAAGCCCACTAGGCATAGCACGGGTATTTTAAGCACGGGAATAAGCCTTATGCGTTACTCGAGGGTGTTACATATCTACAAACCAAATATCAGTTTAATCGGTTCACTAGTGTAAGCGTGACAAAGCCCCAAAAACAAACCTTCAGACTTATAAGTTGGATGACATGTGTTACTACAGTTTGTGACACATATTTTTGCTTGATTTGAACTTAAATCTATCTAATTAAATTTTGTATAGAGGTCTTTTGCTTTGAAACCATCTTGGTCATCATCAAGGCGGCTAATATTATATATCGAGGGAATTTTTCGGCAAAGGTTCTTGATATTCGATAACCTTTAATCCACTGTACTAGAATGATGTCACATGTGGATCATTATTTCACATCAGTTCTACGTTATCTGGCCAGATTTGGTTAACATAAATAGTCTCTTCACAACTAACTGATGAAGTAGGAAGTAATTAGTCGAGAGCTTCTAGATAATGTTGACTTGTATCGTTCAGATGATAAAAAGTCGGGGGGTTTACAAGGCTTGTAAATTAATGATAAAAACTTGCTTCCGTATATGTCTGTTTTAAGCGATGTGATGTGCCGTGCCGAATCAAATAGCAATAGGACTGCTATTTGCGACATCAACATTTGAGAACAGATAATATCAGAAAACAGCAAAGTAATTACAAAAACGCCAATTTTCCACATGCTTAAAAGCAATTGACATCACGTGACTGGAATTTATTTCTACAGTTTTTATAATAATCCAGCAAAAGCCGATTACTAGCCAATCCAATTACTGATTACGCTACTGCGAACACTAGTAATTGTTCACATAAAAATTAAAGAAAAACGCAAACATTTTAAATATATAAATTATATAAAAATGTTATTTTTATATTGTCCGTTTCTTGCCTTTCTTAACACTGCAGACACTCTTATGATAATAACATATTATGTAACAAACATTCAAAGGAGATAAATTATTCAACGATATCGTCCTAATTTGTCAAAGCTTTCTTTGATCAAACTTTAGGCTACAAAATATCTTTACATACGAAATTAAAATCATGATTTAATTTGGAGCTTAGTACATACATATCATGGTTGTTAAGTATACGAATAAGGAAACATAGATTATTTTACTAAGTGAAATGTTAATTGTTCAAAGACGAGTAAGCACAGATTAGCACGAGCGTGGCGTAAACCACAGCGACACCTCCCGCTGACGTCAGAGCTGCCATCAGGTGCTGTACGTAGGCCACATTTACTGCATCGACATGCGCCTTGTCTTACGTCTGTATCACGCTTGTGTAATCAACTCTCGTCTTGGTTGGACTGGAGTATTCCGGGATTCAATTCCGATGGTAAGAAACCTTTCGGTTTGACATATTTTTAACTAAACTCCAAATTCTGAAAGACGCACTTGGCAAACACATTCATCTTAACCATATTCGAACTCCATACACAGTGGAAATTTATATGTAGAGTAACTGATTATTTTTAAATATAACTTATTTTTTAATATTAGTACCTGGCGGACCGAGCCTTGCTCGGTGTTATTTCATGTTTACCAGTTCATCCAGTTACTATAAAATATTTCAATGTCATAAAATTGATAAATAGAAACCTTTTTTATTGCTCCATGGACTCTTCATCCCACTTGCTGTATTTTCCCTTAATGGCTGTAGATTCCAAACAGCTGTTATGATTACTTCATTTGTTTACACTTTCCTTGTTTATTTTCGTTGCTATCACGGCAACCCATAAGGCCAATGTTAAAATTTTACAACTTTAAAATTCGATTTATTACGATATTAGATTTTCTCTGGCCAAGTAATCTGCATAAAAGACGTTTTTGAGTCATAAATTACTTATTTCCAGACTTTGAAGAAAATCCTCGGAGCCGTTTTTGAGATCGTTGTGCAAGCAAGCAAGCAAGCATACATACATACAAGATAACACTGCTCGTATAAGAGTATAGGATATAACTTACAAAGCACAGACAGATTTTTAAAATATGACTTATTTCCCGAAAAGCCACTTCAACTGAACTGACTTTTTGAAAAGACTTTTTCAAAAAGTCAGTGACTTTTTTTGAAAAGTGAAGCCACTTCAACTGAAGGAGGAATTTTACTAACTCAATTAACCCTGATTACGTTACTGTGATCTTCCATGGCAATTCTAGCACTTGCACAATGATCTCATATTAATTAATGAAACTTCAGTCATTATCTAATTTCTTTCATCTCGAGAACTAACGGAACTGAAGTGTCCAACCATCTGGTGCGTGACGGTCGAAGCTCAAGGACTTCTGTCAAGTGAATTTTTCTAAAATGTTCTTGCAATTTAAAATTATGAACATAAGTGGATAAATTACAGCTGTAACTTTCTGCTTGATAATGTGAAATAATGTATAAAACCTTCAAAAATTTGAATTAGAATAGGAAAAATATCGTACTTATATTGTTATGCTGTATGGTTCCACATTTTTTTTTACTCTTATATGAGCAATGTTATATCTTGCATGCGTGTTTGCTTGCACAATTATCTCAAAACGGCTCCGAGGATTTCCTTAAAAGTCTGGAAGTAGTTTATGACTCAAAAACGTGTTCTATGCAGATTAATTGGCCCGAGAAAATCTAATAATAGAATGAATTTTAAAACTTGTGAAATTTTAACATTGGCCTCATGAGTTGCAACTATAGCAACGACACAAACATGGAAAGTGAAAAGAAATAAAGCAGTCAGGCAGTCATAACCATGGTGTAAGTCATAACAGCTGTTTGCAAACCACAGCATCTAGAAAAAAAATACAGCCGTGTGAGAATCGTTGCATGAAATCGTTTTATAGTTATTGGATATTGGATAAACTGGTAAAAATAAAAAATAAATACCGAGCAAGGCTCGGTCTACCAGGTACTATATTTTGTATGAAAATAATTCATAGACAGCAATTGATGAGGGTTCAGGGTTAAGATGGCTCGAGGTTAAGATTGGTGCACTAAGGAGACAATGAGAGAGGCAAGAGAACACATCACTTGTGCTTTACTTGTTCATCGCACAATGAAATAGGTTTCGATCGTGGTTTGTTGTTAATAAATTGATAACACATTCAAACTGATACATTTCAAACGAACTAGTTTACTGGCGCAGCTTCGCTTGCAATACCGTTCGTAACGCCAGCCATATAACACGTGCTGGCCAGTTGACAGCCCTTCTTTGCTCTCAAACTGGGTGATTTGCTATTCTTCTGCTACATCTTATGGACAAACACGAAACTTTAGGGGTGTTTAGGGCTCTTTCGTTTAATCTAACTAACCTTCATAATTCCATTCACTACAAAACTTAGCCCTTTCTATAAAAACCGATTCAGAGCTGTGGGAGGAGTCTTAAACCCCATTCGTATAAGTATAATATATTAAACGTTTTATATCGGGGAAGTAATAGACTTATCATCAAAGAACCCTCTGACCCGGCGACAAGTTCATTGTCAGTCGGATGCGGGTACCCGACCCGGGCCCAGGGACGCCCAGTCGAAGTCTGCGCAGGACCGCTCCGACAACTCGAAAATTTTTGAAGAAAAATGTCTACCTCAACACTACTAGTTTCAATATTAAATGACTTTTTAGGTGTTTAAAGCTTTTTCACACAGATTGAGTTATGTATTATAATAGGCTAGTTCCCAAACCTTAAGAGATATATTTAATAATTTTAGACATTTTTTTAAATTTTTATGAAAAATAGAGGATTAAAATACAGCAGCTATCAAACCGTAGTAAATATTGAAAAACTGATTTACACGTAAATAGATTGATTCCGGTGCACGGGGCATGAGATATAAAAACTAATAATTTACTTAAGTTATCAGTGTTGAAACCTGATACATAATCTTATAATGTTGGTCCTATTACACAATGTTAGATATTACAGTGTTATAATTAATTGTACTCAACAACTTAGCTATTATCTTCCGTTTCATAACAGTTCATTTATCATTCCATTTGAGTCGAGTATTAAATACGCATAATGTGCAACAGTTATGTCTCTATCGAAAACTGCAAAAATTACTCTTGCCAGTTTGAGAAAAGCCCTCCGTTTCATGTTTATATTCTTTATCCCAGAACTAAATATGCACACGGAAAAACAGGTTTGTTATTATACTACAGGGTTTTCCGCTCGCTCATTTTTCCTGGCCGTTGCACTGATGAATATGTGGGATATATTGTCAAGTAATGAGCTCTTACACCCTTGGCCCATTGTTACTCACTGATGACGTCAAGGAAGAACAATTCTTGGTAAAGGTTTTATAAGTGGCACAGGGTACTTTCAAATTTAATCAAGTAATTATGAAAGCTAAATAATCTGAAATCTCTCAATTTCCATGAACATTTGTGATTCATAATGATTTAAATGTGGTACTGTCGTGAGTGGTTTGCATCAATGTAAAAGATTAAACAATCTCAAGTGTAAAGATTGTTATATCTTTCATAATTTCAAAATTTAAATTAAATATTACTTAAACAGGCTACACTGTTGCAGCTTCGCTTGCAGACACATATGTAGTTTTTTAAAAAGTGCTGCGATACGTGCTTTTAGGACTGATTTTAAAATTGTTTCAAAATATGTTGGACAAGTCCATGTACATGTACAGTTGTGAATAAAATAAATTGATTTTGGTCTGATCCAATGTCGACAGACAGCACAATTTTTACGTTACAAGCTTCAGTAGGACAACATTTATAGAATAAAATGATTCACTTGTCTCCTATAACAAAAATGTGTTCTCTTATAACTTTTCTCCAATAAAATTATTCCTATAGCAAGATTTATCTCGTACAAATGCTGGCTAATGCTCAAACAACAAACCCTTGGCGGCGGATCAGAGGATTTTTTCGCCTGGCTGAATTTTCCATTGGGGATTTGAAAACCTTTAAATTACTAATTCGACCTTGGCTCGACCCTCTGGCGGGGGAGGGGGTGTATCGTCAGGTAGGGCTGGCGACTACTGAGGTGTTGTGTCAAAAAAAACCACCTCCATGTTCCGGTCGAAGCCAGAGCTGAAGTATAAACAGGTAAACAGGAGGACTAAGCGTTAAAACAGCTAAAGAATGTTCAACACAGCGATAATTAGGATCAACGGAAAATATTACTGGATTGCGATTTCAAGGATAAACAAACGGAGGTCTGGCCTTGATATAGTCTCAACACGGCGTTTACGTAGTAAAGATGGAAAATGTCGACCAACTGATATGCCATAGATCGCAGGTAAAGAAGTAGAGACGTGAGTCGTGAAACACATAAAAGATTATTGCGTCATAAATGGTTCCGAGAAACACGTTGCAAACAAAGATTGCGACAACAAAATGTAGGTATTACTGTAAAATCAGCGTTTGACTTACAAAAATTAAATCAACTTATACATTACTAGTAGTTGCCCGTGGCTTTGCTCACGATAACAAATATAACTCCCACTGCCTAAATGAAGATAGTGCCACATTCTGAGTTTATGATTAAGCAGATAAGGTACAAAGTGATAATGTAGATAATGAAGATAAGCAGATAATGTACCACATCATTTTGTAGCAAATTTAATAAGCTTTATTATGTACATTTTAAGTTCTCACCTCCGACCAACGGTTCTCGAGATTTTTACGAAAAACAAAAAAGTACCCTGTTTCTATCAATTGCCACCAGAGCTCGCCACATATTTTCCAGGACTTTTGGTATTTTCATCCTTAGATACTTCTAAATAAGTGTGCAAAGTTTCAAAATTAACGGAATTTTTTCCAGGTTGGGCCATTTTTTCAAGTTTTTTGACTGGACTATTGTCCTATTTTATGCCCAAAGAATGAGTGTACAAAATTTCAGCTTTCTGAGATGTATGGGTAGTAGGAGAATTAGTGATGAGTGAGAGAGTAGGACTTTGCCTTTTCTATAAGTATAAAAGAGGATGTTGGTATATATATATATATATATATATATATATATATATATATATATATATATAGCATTGATAAACTCAGACACCGCTGGACCGATGGCCACGAAACTTGGTAGATACATGTAGAATTTCATGGAATAGGTTTATACACCTTCAATTTCGTGATAACTTTCAGGGCTTAGCCCTGGGACCGTCTTAAAGGTACCCATGTCAGGGATTTTGAAAGAATTTCAGTTAGATTTGTTTACTAACAAAACATGTGAAAGTAAAATTTAAAACAGGTGATGTAAATTAATGGTATTTCTTTCTGCTATTTAACTGTATTTGTTTACATGAAGATTTATTACTTGGTGCCAGATGGTTAATGAATTAAGACTTTTTAATATATTTTAAGTGCAATACACTATATAAAATGCTGGTATGTAGTATAAAATAAAATAAATAATTGATATTACTGAAGGACTTCTGTGATCACTGATCACTTATACTTGAAGGACTTCTTTTTTATGACAACAACTGCTGTTTAAAGAGGAAGAGTGTGCTACTGTAAAGTATTAATTTTGTCTACAGTACTTTAAAAAAATTGCCGGGACGGCTCATTCAATCTTTTTGTTCAATATAGAGTCTAAAAACGTAAGAGAGCACTTTTTAATAATTGCTGGAGTGGAATTGTAATTTTTTGTTCAAGGTAGACCCCAAAACCTTAAGAAAATGATCTTTTACAGTGAATGAAATTTCAAGTCATGTTCTATGGTTCCTCTAACACGTATGCCTTCATGAAGGAAAGAAATAGGATTTCTAATACGCACAAAGGTCTGCTGCGACGGGGGTGCAATAAATTTCAAATTAAGCGTAACTATGCTCAAGGCCCCACAGTGTGGCCTTGCTATGCTACATATGCGAGCAGATTCAAAGCCGTCGAAAAAGCAAAGGGAGCCATTCCTTATATCGTGCCCCATGATCATCATCAGGGCAAGCTCAGATACCGTGCGTTAAGCAGAAACGACCATAAATTCTTCTCGGCGTTTGTCTTGGGCGTTTGTCTCTGTAAATTCGCTTCTTGCGTGTGTGAGCGCAATCCTCTTCACCTGATAGCAAGATCGACTGGACAGCCGATACAAGCAAGCAGCACTTGCAAGAGGAAGGACCGCTGATATTGGGCATGAGCCTACCCAGGGCAGCAACACCATTTGGGGCTTTGTCGGTGGGGCACTGGATATGGTCACATTTTTATGTATAGACAGGCACTTTAGGCAGGAATAGAACACCCCCGTCATAGCATATGCGTACTAAGAGCAAATTTATAAAACCTTTTTGTTTTATGGAAGTACATTTGATATAAAGAAGTAGATTTTACAACAAGAAACATAAATGGGAAAGCAAAACGATATAATTGATGGGTGATAGATCTAGAGTATGTTTAATTTTTATCGTGAGCGAAGCCACGGGATCTTCTAGTATATGTATAAATTATTGAATTATTGAATTATTATGTTTATTTATTGATGTTTGTCGCTAGAGAAATTTACAGAAGGACTGGTACCACTTTAAATAAAAGAGACCTATGGGAGATTTTCATGTTTTACGTTCCCTATGCAATCATCAAACGAAAAGCTAGGTAAACGTGAAGATAATCACATTTTAAAAATATTGTACTTCATAGCAAAATCACAACCGGATAGCACTGAAAATTAAAATTTCACTTCACACTCGTCACTAAACTTACGTGTTATATTTTGTAGGATTGAGTCTCTGAGCTATTGGCGTAAAAGGTATAGTAAACTTTTGTTTGAGCATATTTTTTCGTTAAATACCTTGTAATTATACGAAAACCTATATTAACGACATTTTATTAAAATGCTGCTTTTTAAATCTATTAGGGCTATTTATTTAATAAGCTAAGTTTAGTGTAATCCTTCAGTAATGACCATCCTTCAGTTCTTGAACCAAATTTAATCATTTATTGTTATTTTTTTTAATTATTTTGCAAGATAAAAAACTTATGACTTAAACGTCCTTAAAGATCAATATTATTCCGTAAGATTCTACATTGCAATATGAATTCCAAGTAAATATATACGCTGAATGGGGTAAATACAGTTTAAGCAAGGATACTTTTATTCGTGTTCAAAAATCAGAAAGCCCTATAGTAGTTTTCATTACTAGGAGCGAAAGTGGCTCTTTTTGGTACGAGATCGTAATCTACAGGCGAGGCGCAGCCGAGCTTGGAAATGCGATCGAGTACCAAGGAGACACTTTTGCTCCGTGTGATGAACAACTATTTTCATCATTATGTATAAATAGCCGTTTAATCGTTAAAAAATTAGACTATATAATTTTGAGGTTATCCAAAATAGTCATCGTCATTTACACATCTGTTAGTTGTTTACAAACACAAGTTAAGAAATCGTTCAACCTTTCAAACGTAACATAAACAAATTTTGACATTAGAGTACGTCAAAATTTACCATATGTTTTTCCAGTACTCCTATTCGAAGTGATCCAAAAACGATCATTTTGCGTACGATTTAGAGAACTAAAATCGGCTGTTTTCGGGACAGTATGATGAAAAATATTTTAAATATTTTGGTAAAAAGTATTTAAATATATTTAAATATTTAAATACTTTTTAAATATTTTAATGTTCATCATCATCCGTATCATTGTTTAGACTTTACACCCTTCTTCCGATATTCTCAGGCACGATAGTAGGCTAACAATTATTGGTGTATTGCAAATACATTGGTATGAAGCCGTGCAGCAACAACCTACAGAATAACCATGTAAAATGTCGACTGTAACTGATTCAAGTCCTGGAGAGATAATGAATATCAACACTTAGTCATATCGCGCTCACACCGCTACGGCTACGAGTTAGGTAAGCATGTCGAGGGCAGACTGCAGACAATTATTACTTTTAATAATGGTTTTCATTTATACTGACGTAAACACTTTTTACACTCAGCCAATAATTATTGTGAAGTCAGTGGATATCATATCAACAGTTTTAACTAAATCAAATTAACACTTATGTGACAACCAAAAATATATACTAAACTTTAGGCATAGACATAAAGTCACACATATTTTCCGACAACAACATATTTAATCATATTCAACATATTCAAACATATTTTTCATATGTGCAATGCCTCTAATTAATTGTGTATGTTGTCAGAGGTTGTCAACGGAGAGGCTACTAAAAATTTAAGTTTATAAAAATATTTCTGTTCATAAAATTACTTCTCGTAAGCTGTGATAGCAGTACCCGCGGCTTCGCTCACTGAAAGAATAGCCAGTTTTTACATTATGGAATGTTCAATATTTTCAAACTAACAAATGGACTGATTTATTCCTATAACACATCATAATCTGTATAACTGGCGCCAATATTTGGGGCCCACGCCGTCCATAAGACTAATGTTAATTTTAGCATTGGGCTCATGGACGGCGTGGGCCCCAAGAATTGGCGCCAGGTATACCACAGTTGAAGGACTATAGTTCTTCATCTGTGTTTGTACTCTAATTTTTTATTGTCCGATTGAAATAGTGATTCCTAAATTAGAGGGCGTAATGTTTCCTATTTATATTTTTCTATTTCTCACGAGATGGGTAAATAGTATGAATTGGTTACCATTTACAAATTCACTCTTAATTTTAAATTTAAACTTGCAGAAATTTCCTTGTTAAAAACTTTTAAATCGGGTAATAGTGTCTGAATGGAAAAACATATCGTTACCATTTCAGGGGGATGAACTGCTGAGTTTGCTTTCAACACACCAAGCAAACTCAGCCAATTCAGGATCCATATTAATATGAGGCATAATCCAAATATAAAACTGATATCGACGACAAAAAACGCTAAAGGCGGATTCTCGACTCAAAACATTAATCAATCCAAGGGCGGAAATGAATTGTAGAATAAGTCTATTTGTTGGTGATTCCCCTCACCCACTCAAACCCTCCTAAAACGTTTAATTTTGAAAACCTCGTTTCTACTGGATAAGACGATAAGTGAGAAACCGAAGTGGTACTTGACGAACTAGATGGCCGTAAGGGATTCGTACATCTAATTCTTTTAGTAAATTGGATTTTATATTTTTTGATCCTTGAAATTATTCTACAGGCCTTCCATCCATGGTTTTAAAATTTGAAAATGACCACCATTTTGAATTTTACATTATACCATATGTTTAGTCTTTTGAAGAAAATATTTAAAAATATTTTCTTAAATCGCCTATAACCAACAAAAATACTTTATACAAAGAATTTTTGTACCAAGTTTCATGTTAAAAAGTTAAGGTTCATAAACTTAACCGAACCGAGGTTTATGGACCAAAGTCTTCATAAGCTTTTAATCCTGAATAATGGTCGCCGTTTTGAATTTTATAACGTACCATATTTTAGTCTTTTGAGAGAAATTATTGTAAAACAATCAACTGATCGATGAATTAACGCTTACTTTTATGTACGAATATAAATAATTTATAGAACAAGTTTCCCGTAAGAATAACAGTGTGCTATACTTCAATAGTCAGACACCCTTAAAAGTCAATTATTACTGTCAGAACCTCGAAAATAATTTTTCCTTTGGAATATCAAATCAATAATCCAAGTTAAGGTTAACATGGCAGACATCCGTGAATTACAACGAGGTGGGATTTACCGGTCAAGGAAAACACAATGACTTCTTATAAAGAGCCTCTTCTGAAAGTTCCAAGCGACCTTGATAGCACCTCAAGGCCTGCCGAGGTTGAAAGTATTGTCGGGTACTTGTTGGTTTAATGTCGCATGAATTACGATCGTTTACGAACATTCGTTTAAAAATACCCACTTTATGTCAGAAATATCACGGTGAGCTTTTTTTTAGCGGCGAGCAAAGAATTATTGCTTGTGAATAGTAGGGTTTGTTTGCGAAAAGTATGGTTTGTTAAAATCGAATTTATAAGGATCAAAGAATAATTTTACAACCATTATCTCAAACATGCTTTCAGGAAGGGAAAGTAAATTCAGAAGAGAAAGTAAGTGAATGATTAACTTTCATTCACAGTGCCTGATGAAAGCAGATTAGTTTACGGCAAACACTGCACACATGGAAGTTGCAAAGCCCAGATTGTAAACTTGTGTTAATAAAGCAAATCGAAGTTGTTTAAGTGCCACTGAGCCCATTGCAAATTTAAAACACGAACTCGAGGCCACTTTAAAATAATAAAATAAAAGAAGTGTAGTGAGGTCTTGTTGAACTCCCAATTTTAAGTTTTATTTTATCAGTTTTATTTCCAAAGCATGAACAGTTTATGTTCTGTATTTTTAAAATTCATAATAGCGAAGGATTTGTAATTATTATTTAATTTGTTGGACTTTTCCTATCGCTTCTAGTGTTTAAACTACACTACGTTTCGAGAGGTATTGAAACTCCTCTCGTTTTCAAGTGACCCTACTTAAAGTTACATTAACCTACTTATGTTTATTCAACCTCCTTTTTTTGGTTTTTTTTTTGTTTTTTGACATACAATTTACATTCATCCAACATTCAACAGAAAACTCACTCACACAAAATTTCATACACATTAAAGATACTTAATACAGAAAGAAAATTAAAACTAAACATATATTCGAGTTGCGTATGTGAGTGTGGGTGGACGTGTGTGCGTGTCGTGCCACTGCCAGCGTATATGTTTTTGTTTTAATTTTCTATCTGTGTTCTGTATCATGTTTAATATGTTTTAGTTTTAATTTTCTTTCTGTATTAAGTATGTTTAATGTGTTTTGTATGAAATTTTGTGCGAGTGAGATTTCTGTTGAATGTTGGATGAATGTAAATTGTATGTCAAAAAAACAAAAAAACCCAAAAAGTAGGTTAAATAAACATAAGTAGGTTAATGCAACTTTGAGTAGGGTCACTTGAAAACGAGAGGAGTTTCAATACCTCTCGAAACGTAGTGTAGTTTAAACACTAGAAGCGATAGGAAAAGTCCAACAAATTAAATAATAAGTATATGTTCAAACAATTTAACACATAACTGAATTAAAATTAATGAATCGGTATATATATAGGCAAACTTAAAAAATACCATGTTGAAGGAGAACAGCAAATGAAGTTTGAATGACTACGTCCAAGCATTTGACGAGAAGCCTTCCACTGCCCTCTCACATCCGCGATACATTCGCTAAAAGATTTATTAGCCCAGTCCAAATAGACTAGTCCAACAAAAAAATGGCAGATGGCTATTATCTTCGGTTATTTATGGATTTTTTTTGTAATGAACCTAACAAAACTATACATTTTGAAATGCATCTTTTAGCGACTTTTCCCCAATACGAAAGAAGCTGTTACCATAGGCGGCGTGAGACTAGGCCCGGAACAATGTAATTTTTTAGATGGTTGAGGTCCCTAGACTAAAATTCCATTAGTTATTTCATACTCCGTAGGTGCGATAACTTTTGTGAAAAGCGACATTCATGACTTGGAGTTCGGAAGCCAGCAAGAATCTTCTTGGTCTTTCTAAGAAGATTTTCTGACAAAATAATATTTATTTTCAAAATTTGACATATTTTTTGTCAAGCTTAATGATTGGAATTCAGTTCAGCTTAAAAACAGCATTTTTAATTATTACTCTACATCAAGCGGCTATTGAGACAACGTATGTGTTAAATGCAATTCCTTGTCTTTAAGGACAAGGAGTAGAATTCCCCAAGAGAGTAGAATCAGCCAAATTTTGGGATGAATCCCCGAATTTTCTATTAAATTTCCCAAAAAATGGGATTTTAAACTATAAAATTTTTAAATATATTTTGTTCGTGTGATTATTTTATTCGTTTTATTTTGATAGAATTGAGGTAATTGATTGTGTGTTTGCTAAAATATACAGAGTGTCTTATATAAAACAGTCTTATACAGGGCGTTTTTTAACGCAACCCATTGTTAAGATTGAATAATCTACTATATATTTGTCAAATACCACTCACCCATCATCGCACAGCCTACTTGACCTAGAACCTTGAAACTTTGCATGAATGTTGTTCCTCTCAGGGCATAGGAATTCACTAAGAACGGATTTTTAAAAATTCCCTCAGGGCTACGCTCTATTTCACATCAAAGTTTCAATGATAAAGTATAAGGAAGCTCATGTTGTTGTCATGGCAACCTTAACATTATTAAATAATGAATCCAGGGATGTTTTCATGTTTTTCCACGGGTAAAACCGTGTTGATCAGCTAGTACGTACATAAATATGTAATGAGTATTGTTTTATTGATCTTTACATTTTATACAACTTGTTATTTAAGTTTGATCACATTTAGTTTTACATTATGTGCTCAAACAGTCCGTCATTGGTATTTGTATAAAGTTATGCTCTCTCCATCAAATTCCCGAACATGTTTTGCAAGGTACCTCTTTGAATATCTTGCATTAAATTTGTTATGTTTGTTTTGAGGTGCTGAATATCTTGTGAATTGTTTTCGTAGAATAATACTACTTTACATGTCTGTGGCAAATTTCATTCAGATCGGACCACTTTTACGCGAGTGACTCACACATTAAAAAAGCAACCCAAAACTTTATTTTTCGGTGAAGGATTATTTCCTCCAAGCTCCCCGGATTTGACCCCACTATATTATTTTATTTGGGGATACATACAAAATAAAGGCCTACGAAAACAATTTACAGGATATTCAACACCTCAAAACAAACAACAAATTAAATGCAAGAAATTCAAAGAGGTACCTTGCAACACGTGTTTGGGAATTTGATGGAAAGAGCATAACTTTGTACAAATGCCAATGGCGGACTGCTTGAGCATGTAATGTAAACTAAATGTGATCAAACTTAAACAATAAGGTTGTATAAAACGTAAGGATCAATCAAAATAACTCATTTCAAATAATACTCATTTCATATTTATATGTGCATTATTCAATCTTAAAAATGGGTTGCGTTTTTAAGACACCCTGTCATATATATAACAGTCAAAACTAAGGTGTCTCAAACGCATTGCGGACAAACTATTAGTCCCACATAGATTTAACAAAATCATTCCTCACTAAATCGACCCCAAGGAACAAAGTAAAAATATTTTTAAGCCTTTTTAAATACAGGATGTTCCATAAACCGGGGGTCATGGGTTCGAATCTCAACAATTTTAAACGTAAACATATGTCATATAATGCATAATTTCAAAGCTATAAGTATACAGGACGAACAATTTAGTGAAAACAGAATTCAATTATCTTTATTCATTTCAAAATGGTGGCAATTTTCGTGAAAATTGTTGTTAGGCCTATTTACGGAAAACCCCGTATCTCGAGAACCATAAAACATATTTTCGTTCTGTTTGAAAATTATTAATCCTCGTAAACGTAGCTTTAATTTGGGATACGGCATGCCAACATTAAAAAAAATAAAAGTTTTTGGCAGAAAATGTTATTTTGTTTTAGTGTTGGTAGCCCTGAAAATCAAAAAACGTAAATGGCAGTATATGTAAAACAGCACATCATTTTACAGGTCTTGCAAAGACCAACAACTTTTCAACTTAAACCTACCTCCTATCTTTAGTGGTTTTGTAGTTATAGGCCCTAAGCAAAAAACTCTTTTTTTACCATTCATTAATCCAGGCAACGAATGCTCAAAAAAGGTATGGAGGAATTGCATGAGACACAATTTTTGACTTTGCAGCTTTGTTTGGACTAGTTAGGAGGTGAACATATCAAAAGTCCCCGTCCGTAGCCCTTGAGCAGCAAATGAACAGCAAATGAGGGTGGGAGGAGGGCCTGAAGGTACAATTTTTTGGTTTTTCCTAAATATCTTGAAGCTTTTAGTTTTGCCTATTAAATTTCCTGTAAGAAAAATACATGATATGTCTACTTTGGTCCAACCATTTACAAGGTAAGCAATAATTGTATTAATATTCAAACAAATATCCCTTCCATAAGAAATACGTGTAAATTTGTGAGTAACATACGTGCCCCATGGGGCAACGCCTTTTTCGCCTAAAGGAAAATGAACAGCATTTAGGAAATATTGATAAAATTTTCAGTAATTTTACACCTTAATCATAAAAAGTGGTCCAAAATAAAGGTGTTGGCGAGCTCACAAAAAACGTTATTTTTCAAGGAAATTCTACAAATATTTAATGATTTCTTAAATATTAAATATTACAAAGGGAGGGGGCAGGGGGCAGACTGGCTCGGGCCACCACAATTTGTGCTGGGTATATTTTTTCTGGTAACTAAATAATACGAGGTGGGCCATAAAACACAATATCTCGGCTGTTATGTGCAGGGAATTTTGTTTTGCGGCAAATGTTCGTTTATTAAATGCCATTCAGAGATTAATGTAAATTTTCAATGGTTTGGTCATCTTCGAACTTTTTTACGGACATTTCAATAACACTATGACGTAAAACACCTAGATCGCAAGAGATTGCGATATTGTGAAAAAGAAACAGAATAACAAATTGCTATCTTTTTACTTTTTACCCCCGAGAAGGCCTACACGCTTGTTAAGAGTTCATACATTGTTAAAGTCTACTGCTGTTAATCTTGTTCACTTGTCCTATTAAAAAGGATTGTAATTTGACTTTGTATGTAAGTTCAGAATCAGAATTTTCGAAATTTATAATCGAAAGTTGACCATATGTCTGCAATGTCATCGTTTAGTTTTAAACAAATTAAGACTTTCAACATTTTTTAACTCATATCATAGGCGTACTTTAATCAGCAGGTTCTCCAATTTTAGCTACTTATGAGACAAATTTATCAGTGAATTCCCTTATAAAGGGAAAATGACCGTAGATATCATGGTAAGACCAAAGCCTGAGATAACTTTTCGTTTCGGGGCCTTTAGAAGCAAAAGTAACAAAAAAACACCATAAACTAAAGGTCCAATCTTAATAGAATTTGTTACAAACAAGTTAAGTGGGTAGTCACTCGGATGAGTTCGACAATCAGCTCGGTAGGACCACCGGAAGGGGTTTAAGAAAAATAATCCACCAAAAAGAGTGTTTAAGTTTTTACGTAGAAGAATAAAAATAGCCAAATTTTATTGTGCACTAATAAAGTCAGCTAAAAACAAATTAGTATTTTGAATCATTCTCCTGTGTCCATCATCGGTTTCCGGGGTATTGAAAGCGGTAAACAAGAACATTTTCCCTACAATATCCTTATGTGAAATAAGAACAAATTCTATATCACGCTTAGTTTCAAACTCATCTTAATTAATCTTGATTAGTGGCTTCATCTATTTGAGATGTATTGTAACATACCTTGATACAACTTCGTATATGGCTTCTTGTAGCTCATATCTACTGTATATGAATTAAAACTACCTATTTTTACATACGGTACCTGTTGTTGCAGACCTTCATACTCATTCCCCATATGTCATTCTTATGGAAATAAATAAAAACATGTTATCTCGTTATTATGTTGCTTAGAGACATATTTCGATGCACTTGAAATTCGCTGAGGGTGCAGGTCTGCTGCAAAGGGGGTATTTTTATTAATATTTGATTGAGGGACTTCACTCCAAAACCCTGCTCCGGGCCTTAAAACAGTTTATCGACGGTGCTGTTAACGAGTTGGTGCCCCCAAAGGCAGTTGTTACACATTAAGTCACTTGATTAAACTCAAAGGGCCTTCAAGCCTTAATTCTACCATGAGAAATAATTGCAGATTATTAAGTAAGTTAATATGTACCAGGGTTACAACACAAAAGAGGTTCTGGGTTTCAAAGGCAACCAAGAAGGTTATATCAATTTTTCTATGGTTATATGAAGGCAACCATCTGTTAAAATAGGCAATCAGCTGTTCCCATTGCCGCCTGCAGCTGTTTCAAAACGTTAATCAGCTGTTGCACTCCAGGATGCAGTGATGTAACGAAATGTGTGCCAAGTTCTAGCATCGAGGCCAGTGGGTCATACTTTCACTCTCTCCGACCACTAAAAGGTCTAGGGCCGCGAGTTAATCAAAACTGTTATTAATGTTATTTCCTTTTTTATTATTTAAAGATAAGGTTTTTATTGCACAACTCTTGACTTAGACCACTTAATAATTTAAAAAAGACGAGAATAATTATATTTCTTATAAATTTAAATTCAGATATCCATCTAATAATCTAATGAGGGTGGGTGGCTTGTACCGTGAGGACTTCAAAAATGTGTCAAAACTTAAAAATGAATTTTATTTTGTTAAAAATCCTCCTTAGAGTCAACCAACCCTTGCTGATTTTCGAACTCGAAGTTAGAAATGTCAATTTACACGTACGTGCCAAATTTCATCTCGAATCGCGATTGGACCTCTTTTGCGAAAGTTATCCCGCTTACGGACAGGTATATATATATATATATATATATATATATATATATATATATATATATATATATATATATATATGTATTATATAGGCTATATATAGCATATATGAATATGAACGAACGGTGTTTTTGAGGTCTAGTCATGAAATTAAAAAAATGAAAAATGGGTCTATAGTCACTTAAAATGAAAAGTTACGGTAGTCCCGCGCTTAAGTCTTGCCATGCCGCCTAAGGTAATAGCTTTCCTTTAGAGGGAAACTCGCTAGCAAAAAGAGTCTTCCGTCTAGAGCATTTTTGGCATAGACGTATGTCGTTTAGATGAAAATAGCATTCATTTAAGACACCGCCACGGACGTTTGAGGCTTCACACGGCGCCGGCGCCGGCGCGGGGCCTCGCCAGTGCAGAGCTATCTATCCACTTGGCGAGTGACGTAGCCTATTTCTTGGAACTCTCACGCTTAGTCACTCATTTCCAATCCTTAAACTCTTTAAATCTTACTAGAGGCTTGATTATGCTTAGGGGCTAATAGCCCCTAAGCATAATCCTTCTTTACTATAGTACAAAATACCTTTTTAGAAAATAGGCTTTTGGACCCACAAAATTATGATTATTTCAAGCATTTGGTTTTAATTAAACAAAGCAGACCTTTTCATATAGTAATGGTTTTTAAATGACAGCTATTTTACGTTATTTCTCATTTTATAGTAAGCTTAAAGTAATTTCAGTATTTTCCCCCGAGTCCCTGAGATGGAGACCTTCAGTTTCAGCCCCCCCCCCCCATCATCCTCCAAACGCCCACAATTTCTTCGCAAAAATTTCGTTTACGTAATTATATATTTATATATGTATCGATCATTTGGTATTAAATCTGCATCGTTGTAACATAAACTAAACAAACGTAATTAACTTTTTATAATTTTAAATTATGGAAAACTCAAACCCTTAATTATTAAAATCAGAAAATCTTAAATTTAAAATATTTTTTATTGTAGTGCATTGAACGTGCATAGTTAGCTGCATTTTGAAACAAATCCCACATGTCAACATCTATTATATGGCTTTGAATCAAGCATTAGCACCACATGTTTAATGTAAACAAAGCAGACGTTTTTCAATCTTTTCAATCCCGATGCATTTTAAATGGAAGGTATTTTTTGTTAATTCTCATTTTTCGGTATATTTGGACATAATCTGCTATTTTTCCCGACCCCCTGGGGCCGAGACCTTTCATTTGAGCCATCTCCTGTAATCCTGCGAGCTGGCAAACTCTCACAATTTTGATTTAAAAAATTCGCTTACAGATGTAATGATATAGATTCGCAAGTAAGGTTCTTGTAGAGTGGTTCGAATGATTATCTATGAATTTTGCAATAATTTAACAACACGTTGCACGTTACATCGTTTTGATCACCAGTGGTGCTGTTTGCCAAGTTCGTCGTTATTTTGGGTTCATGGCAACCCTTAAGGCCCAATGTTATTTTTGTTCTACTTTAATAAAATTAGTTTTATTACGTTGATATATTTTTTCTGATCGTTTCCGAGATAATTGTGCAATCTAGCGTGAGATTGTATCAATCACGCTAAGATGCGTGTTATAGTGGGATAGGGTATCTAATAATAGTTGTAGCAAATTTTAAAGATTCCACATGTTGACGGTATTCTATCTTATACAAATTCGATAGCAAAACTCCGGGCTATAAATTAGGAATCAAATTAATAAAAAAAAATGTAATTCAAGACTGAGATAAATACAAAACGAGGCACTCTGAGAAGTTAGGGAAACCTAATTAAAGATATAAACAATCGTGTTATGTGAAGATCGATATAAGTCGTTATGGGTAGATTAATTCTGAAGAGCTGATTGTATCCTGAGCTGAAAGTAACGAAACAACTCGTTTGATATGGTGGTAAACATGTTTTCTTTGAAGCGAACCTCACAAAAGCTATCCAGGCTAATTTGATAGTTGAAATTTGTATTATTTTTTAATTGATAAATGGAACAAACAACTTTGTAAGTACATTCTGGATGATTGTGATGAAAAAGTCACGAGTTTCTCATCAACTTTGGGACCTCTTTATATAAGCAAATCCTCAACTATTCTGGCCGTTATACAGTACTTACCGCAGGACTTCTTTTGACAATCAAAAACTAACCCCACTATAATGTTATCCAGTTTTTTTTAACGCAACCCATTTTTAAGATCGAATAATGCACATATAAATATGAAATATAAGTAATTCCTGAACACTTGACTTGTTACAAGGTACATTTGATTTCCCTGCATTGAATTTGTTGTTTTGAGGTGCTGAATATCCTGTGAACTGTTTTTGTAGGCCTTACTTTTTATGTATCCCTAAAGAAAATTATATTGTGGGGTCAAATACGGGGATCTTAGGGAGGAATAATCCTTCACGGATAAAATAAAATATTGTCTGCGTAAAAAAAACCCTGTATAGTTGGTTTAGTGACCGCATTGTGAATTTCTCAAATGTTTTTGGTACCGATAATTCTTTGGCTGAACTCATGAGTTTAATTTTTAAAGTCAAAAACTGCGACATTAAATCAAATATCAAAACAAAATTAGTTTCCTAAGCTTATTTAAAAACTATAATATAAATCACTGATTAATAAAAGTCAAAAGGAAAATGATGTTAACGCAAACAAATTGGAAACAGCTTACATCTCTATATAAAAAAATTAATCTTAATTAATTTATGTACCAAATTTTGCACAGTTTCATTACCAAAGCCAAATAGGTACTTAAACATTATTCAGTTTTACCTTTCATATATTCCACTATGATACATGAAGATAGGTATAGTATAAAAGTACAATATTTTATACTGTTTGGATGGAAATTTCGAGGGAAATTTAAGATAGTTTGTAGACAATAGCGATTGAGGCTTTTGAATTCACGCCAATACGAAAAAAATGCAATTCATTACTCAAGATTATTATTGCAGCATTTTTGCTTAGTTCGGATAATTAATTTAATAAATGTTTTCAGTAGGGAAGAGTATTTCATTTTTTCCAAATTTAAGATAAATTAGTTGAATTAAATGCCATAATATTAAATACCCCCGTTGCAGCAGACCTGCATACTCAGCGAATTTCAAATGCAAAACAACATAAATCAATCAAACATAGCAAGATTTGACATGTTTTGGTAAGCTCCATAAGAATAACATGGGGAATGAGTATGCAGGTTTGCTGCTACAGGTATATTAAAACTGGGTGGTTTTAATTCAATATTTAGTAGATCTGAACTAGAAGAAGCTATTTACCAAGTTTTAACAAGATATGTTGAGAAATAACCGAGATATAGAATTTTACTTATTTCCCATAAGGTTAACATTGGGACAACGTACTGTGTTTACCACTTTCAATATCTCGGTAACCAATGGACATAGAGCAGTGATTCAATATACTAAATTGTTTGTTTTTTTGAGCTGAATTCAATGACAAACATTCGATAAATTTTATTTTTCTATGTAAAAAACTAAAAAAACCCATTTTTGGGGGGGTTTATCCCCCTTTACCTCCCCTTCCGGTGGTCCGATCGGGCTGGTTCACGAACTCGTCCAATTGATTACCACTTTACATGTCCGTACCAAATTTCATAAAGATCAGACCATTTTTGCGGCCGCTATCGTGCTAACAGACACATATATATATATATATATTTATATATATATATAAATTCAAACGAATAGTGTTTTTTGCTTCTGGGGGCCCCAAAACGAAAAGTTATAGTGGTCCCGAGCTTAGGTCTTACCATGAGACCTACGGTAATAGCTTCTTCCCTATAGGGGAAATTCGCTAAAAACTAGGAATTGTTGTTTTAAGGCAATATTATTAACAATTATTAACAGTATTAACAATCCAATTTTACACAGTATAAATGTACGTTTACAAAAACTTAAAACGTAAAGAATGAAGATAGCATTACTTACCAAACCTCTTGTCCTGAACGAGAGCGGTTTTTACCATTACAGAACGAAAATGCTTTGCAGAAACGAGTTCGGGAGAACTCAAAGCTTCAAGTCCGAAAATTCTGAAAAACAGACGTTTTTTCACAATGAAAAACTTGCAGCTCAGTGTGAAGATTGCGCGCACTTTGTAAAATAAATATTAGAGATCACACAAATTGGATTCACGGAACGTTCCTAAATTCATTTGTCACACGTAAGCACAAGATGTAAATATGGACTAGACTCGAAGAGGTCTAGCGAGGTGCGAGCGGCGTGTGCAGTGGGGACCGTCGACGGCTGCGGCGCGACTAGAAGTGAACGAGTCGACTCGTAGTGAAGTGCGAAGATGTAATACCAGACAGCTCTGAACGGAAGCGGCCACTGCCTCGAACTGGCGATGGCGCGCGGAAACAGCTGCCTTCTATATATCACCTCTAGTGGCGCCTATCGTCGATTGACCCGGCTGATCATTACTATATGTTCGGCTGATAACGTCCCATGGGCAGTCCAGTCAGTTCAGCGTGATGGGGTTTTCGTGACAATATCGTGCTCTGTGTTGATATCTGTGACGCCATAAGACACAACAGTCTGTGTCATCTTTATCACGATTCAGTATCACATTTATGGGGTGAAAATCGTGTATTGGCAACGACAATTACAGTCTTTGCACGACAACCTCTTGGCAACGAGAACTTAAAAATAAACAAAGGCCTAACTGAACCAAAGAAACACACAGTGAATTTGGTTGCCTTCTCGCACGACAGTAGGATAACGGAAGTTTGTCTAGGGGGCCCTTATGCAAATTACGCATTTGAAAATTTTTTCTGATTTTTAATTAGACTTTGTATTTCAGCAGCTCTCTGTTCTTAACGAAGGTTACACATCTTTCCCTTATCTCGTCGACTCGTTTTTCTCCAAGCCTTCTTCTTCTTTCTGTTTCAGGGTTCAATTTACTTTATATTTATAATTTACCAGCTTCAATTTGGTTACAATTACCAATAGAAAAAGCCCAAATTAATTTCCATCGGATCTTGTATACAGTTGCAGACAATCTATCTTTGTTTACAATGTGACTAGTTAAAAATTATTCGTCTCAAGGTATACTGCTGTTTAATAAAATCACGCAAGTTGGTCAGCACTGGAGCGTTGAAAGAGCCCTCTAGAAATAAATCAAAGGGGATCAAAGCTGTAAAAGAAATTCTCATTTTAATTATCAGTCGCCGGTGTGCTACATTATAAGCTTTAAAATTATACCTCAATTGTAAATATCGGTTAAGTTCCATATGGAAAACTTTTCTGGCCCAGTACTGGGCCAGTACCGGCCATTACTAGGCCAGAAACGGCCTTTACTGGGCCATAACTGGCCGGTGCTTTGAAATATCCTCTGGTCCAGATAAAAATAAAAACACTTATTGTTACAATTGAATTTATTATATTAGCAAATTTGGTGTCACTTTGATGGTCAAACAGAGTAAGTAGCACCCACTCCAAGAATGTGATTTTGACCAAATTTTAATGAAAGGTTCAAATAAAAATAACAATAAAATGATTTTTAAATATTTATAAAATTAAAATTAAAAAATGAATAAAAAACGTATACACTTTACTTAATTTAGTTGATGGATAAATTTTAACTTGATCTTTTAAAATAGGTATTGGAAATGATAAGATAAAAATTTAGATAATAGAGAGCCACTGATGGTACTATTACTCATCCGGCTAATGCAGTAAGACTATAGCGTTAGTGAATGCATTAATGCTTGTAAACATATGTACAGGTATCAAGAAAATTATTAAAGTAGTACTGGGCCAGAACATTTTTTTCATATTAATGCTGCTATTCTCTAAAAAAAACAATATAACACCATAATCGGCAGGACATCAGTAACTAGCATAATTTATTTGTTGTAAGTGGGAATAACATTCCAGTTGACCTGAGCTCGTGAAAATACAAATACAGTAATACAATACTCCAGTTTTCACAGATCCATATTATAAAATTGCAAGATAAACTAATAAACAATTGATATAATCGAAAGCTCTATGGCACCATGATAGCGTAGATTTATGCAGTAAGATTAGTGTGGAAATAACTATTTGGAATATTAAAAGTTTTTTTTCATTACGTTATTGCGACAATCAAAACTAAAAAATCAAACTATCACGTTTAAGAAATTGGAGAAGCAAATTACATAATGAATTAAGTTATTTGCATATTTTATTACTATATAAAAAATACACATATAATATGTATGACACATCATGATTTTATCACACAATTGAATTTTTAGCTACCAAGCAGAGGCCAAATTCCTTACATTACCACCAATCATTAATTAACAGAATTGCTGAGTGGTCTAAGGCGCTTGGACATAGTCCATGAGGTTCAGAGATCAAATCCCATGTCAGGTAAGATATTTTTCTCTTGACATTTTTTTCAAAAAACATTTATCTCAATTAATTAAGTCAGTATTTATTTGGGGTTTTATTAAAAAAGCTTTTAGCGAATTTCCCCTAGAGGGAAGTAGCTATTACCGTAGGCGGCACGGTGAGACTTAAGCCCGGGACCATGTTATTTTTTCATTTTGAGGTCCCTAGACCCCAAAAACACCGTTCGTTCATTTTCATATATATGTATATATATATATATACCTGTCCGTAGGCGCGATAACTTTTGTAAAAAAGGTCCGATCTTGATGAAATTCGGATCAAACGTGTAAAGCGTCATTCATGACTTCGAGTTCGAAAACCAGCAAGATTGATTTACTCTAAGAAGGTTTTTTTCACAAAATAAAATTTATTTTCAAGATTTAACACCTTTTTACTAATTATTTTTAAACTTAATTGTCAAAATTGAATTCAGCTTAAAAAAAAACAAACAATTTAGCATTTTGAATTATCATTCTACGTCAATCCGTTGCTTAGATATTGGATAATATTGGATCTGCTAAAGTTAGTACGTTGTCCAATATTAATTTTTAAATAATTTTTCCCTCCTAAAAGTATAGTCACCCTGATTTGAGATGTTTTTTAAAAATACAATTCTGAACATATGATTAAATTTGCAGGTGTTGAATATTTTATTTGTGTTTATTTTGAATAGTTAGAGTTTATTGATCAAGATTTTGCAGAAAATATATATTATATCAAAAAATACAAATTATTTTTAAATTTAATAAAGAAAGTAAGAGCATTTGGAGGTGGGGGATGTCTTGGTTTAAACTGCCTGAAAATGTAGCATAATATATTATATGTTTACAATTATGAGGATTGATAATATGTTTTATTGAAATTGGCTGGAGATGTAGGTCTGTTGCAACAGGGATGTTTTAATTACTATAAAACTGACCATATGATTGAATTTTATTTTTTCATGAGATTAAATTATTTGTTTGTTTTGAGTGTTTTGAGTTCATTGGTTATATGTTTGTTGACATTTATATTCTATAACAAGATTACAGTTATTAAAAATTAAGAGACTAAGAATTATATAAAATACAAAAGTGTATGTATTACTAATGAAAACCAATATGGTCTCTTTGTTAATTTTCCTCATGTTTAAAGCTCATGAATGATTAAATATGCGTTTTTAGTATATTATTTACTTAACATATTCAAATGTTACTTTCCTTCAAACAAGTTGAATGCTTACATATACAAAAAAAATCCTATGGAAATTCGCTGAGTACGCAGGTCTGCTGCGACGGGGGTATTTTTACATATTTTAGCGGCATTTTCTGAGTGGTACTGGCCAGTACCTGCCAATTTTGGAAGAATCGCAGTACTGGCCAGTACTGGTTCAGTACTGGAATTTTTTCACATGGGGTAGGACGGCTGAAAAAGGGATATAACAGAGAAGACCCTTATTGTATTAAGTATATATATATATATATATATATATATATATATATACATTCGAAAGAATTGTATTTTTTTCTGGGGGTCCCAGAACGAAAAGTTATCATGATCTTGGGCTTAGGTCTGACATTGAGTACTACGGTAACGTCTTCCCTATAGGGGAAATCGTTAAAAAACACGAGTCTACAGAAACCTAGAGTCTGGAGACATGTGGTTAAATGGTTAAATATGTTTGTATTGACACAAGGAACAAATATAGAAAATGTTTAAACCATTTGGTAGTTTATATCTAAAAAAATATACACCTAAGGAAATTTAAAGTGAATTTAAAAATATTCCTCTAGATCCATAATCTACAGTAATATTATAAAAAATACTCAGCTAGTTTTTTCATTGTTTGGCTGATGATTAACGACCTTTTTATTTGCATGTGAAGATACTTATGGAATCGGTGAAGTTAAATATGATTTATTTCTGATTAATTTATTTATTCATTCTTATTTCTGAACTACATTATTTGTTGATTTCACAATATGATTTCAATATCAGATTATGTTTTGATTATATAAAAAGGTTAATTACCTTATATCCGTCGTGTGATCCTATTATTAGTAGCAATAGCTACCACTTTTGAAACAAAACCCGCCAAAAAATCACAAAAACGACAGCAAGGATTTAACAGGGGTTTACAAAATTAAATGCAGTGACTGCCCGAAATTTTACATAGGTCAGACGACAAGATCCTTTGAAAAACGTTTTAAGGAACACATCCCATCAAGGGCCTCAAATTTAAAATCTTCGTTTGCCTCACATCTTGTTGATAATAATCATAGTTATGCCAGTTTGAATGAAAATTTGGAAGTATTGCACCGTTACAATAGAAAAGTTCGTTATTTAGACTGCTTAGAAGAATATGAAATTTACAAGGCAACAAAAACAGAGTGTCACAATGTGCTAAATGAACAAAAATCATTCAAATCCAATATTATGTACGAATCAGCAATATAATTATCTAAAGAAAAGGAGCGAAGAGGAAACAATAGGCATGGCAGTGATAACGGATAGGGCCAAGGCCACCAGGACCTCAGTCTAGACTCTCGCCCGTGCCGGTCTGTTGTCAAATAGTGATTTGGCCAAATCTTTTTAAATGTTTTTAATGTTCGTTATAAATGTTTAAGTGTCAGTGTTTAGTGTTTTTGAACTCATGACGACCTCAAATTGAGGGCAACGTCCTATTATTGCTACTAATAATAGGATCACACGACGGATATAAGGTAATTTAACCTTTTTATATAATTGAAATCTGTGACTCGGAGCCTACACAACAACTAAATTATGTTTTGAACTACACTCACCATGATAACCAACACTTCTCGAATGTCCTGTCATCAGACAATAAAATTAATTGAAGGTGAAGTGTTTTAGGTTAGCTCCTATCAACTGATTCTTTCAATAAACTCCTAGTTGAATCACTTGATCATATTGTATTATTTCTTCCGCCATCCGAACAAATCTGCTTTTGCTTGTAAACACCCAAGCTTTACTTAGGGTATACTCATTTGCATAAATACTGCTGTCCCTGACTTCAATACGGTATCCCTTTTGATTTAGATGGGTATTAATCCTGGGAAATAAAAAAGGAGAGCCTGATTGGTATTACTAGACCATAGAGTTGGGTTGCCTTTGGTTGACTAATGTCATTCTAACAACACTCACAAGTTGAGAATGTTAGCAATGTTAGATCTGGTGGTGTTAGCCTTGCTCGGTGTTATTTCATATTTACCAGTTCATCCAATTACTATAAAATATTTCAATGACATATTGATAAATAGAGTGAACTCTTCATCCCACTCACTGTATTTTTCCTTGATGGCTGTAGATCCCAAACAGCTGTTATGATTACTTCTTTTGTTTACACTTTCCTTGTTTATTTTGTTAATATCATGGCAACTCATAAGGCCAATGTTAAAATTTTACAACTCTAAAATGTGTTTTATTACGTTATTAGATTTTCTCTGGCAAAGTAATCTGCATAAAACACGTCTTTGAGTGATTAATTACTTATTTCCAGACTTTGAAGGAAATCCTCAGAGCCGTTTTTGAGATAACTGTGCAAATAAAAAACCAACCAAGCACACACGCACTTACGCAAGATAACATTTTGCTCATATAAGAGTATAGGATAAATATTGTAAAAATTTTACCTTGCTTGATAATATTGGAAAAAATTGTTTTAATATTGTAACTTGTTTAATTCTAGAGGACACAATTAGCGCAGTATCTTAAAGTTATTTTTTGATCAGATGGTGTGATGATCAAAGCGCATGTTTATCATAATCATTTGTTCGACCCTTGCATTTCTATTCTCATATGAAATCTTATGAACGAATACAAAACTGTATGGACGTCTATAGCTTCCTCATAAGTCTAAAGGCCTATTGGGCTGCTTGTTAGCGCTTGATCGGCTGTTTAACAGCAGTGAGTGAAAATCTTTTATCGTGCCTTTTTAGGAAAAACATTTGCGAAAATTTTTTTTCTTTTTTTTCAAAACGTTTTTGATTTTTTTATCGATTGACAATTGAAGATTCATAGATTAGCCAAGGTAACGCAAAATCTTGTGTGTATATTCAATGATACAGCATCTTTCATGAAAGATCACGAATTGTTGTCACTGACCGTAACCAACATAAAAATAAAGGTTAAAATTATTTAATGTGGTTTGATAAATATGATTTGCTGTAAATAGATTTATTTTTAGGGCAATATTGCAATAAACAGCTCATTAAGCCTTTAGTAAATTTGGTATTTCAAAAAAAAATTCGAAAAACTAAAAAAAATCGAGAAAAAGCAAAAAATCTCTTAACGTTTGTCTAGCTCCAAGCAATCGTTTCTGTTATATGAAAAACCTTTATGTCCTTATAGGGGCGTCTGTTTTGTGTGTGATTATAGATTTACATGATGATATATATTTTTGTACTTTTATAACCCAAATCATGATAGATACGGTCAGGGACAAGGGGTACGGTCTGGGACAAACGAGAATCGCCGGTCGATTTACTCAATTTATTTAATGCCTTTGTTTTAAATTATCATTTTAAATTATCCTTGGCACTTTAATGGGCCAATGCCCTGGTTATTTGGGAGTTGACTGTACTCTATTCCACAAAAATTTATAATAAAATATAAGCATTATCTTCAATATTTACAAATTTCAAAAACTACAATTTTACTTTTTCATAAATCCTTCAATTGTATTGTTATAAGATAAAATTGTCTTTCACTTCAACTGAATAGTGCAATTTACAACGAAATTTATAATGATTGTCACGACCGTACCCCCGTACAATCGATATGGTCGTGACAAAACTGGTTTCGGTCGTGACAAATACGGTCAGTGACTTTACAATTATTCGTCCCTATTCTGGTGGTAGCCCTGCACCTCGTGTTTGAGAAGACAACGTGGACTTCTAGGTTTCCGAAGCAATTAAAATATCATATCAACAAAAATTAACACCATGTCCTCTGTAACAAACGACTAGTACGGTCTTGGACACATCAAAATTACCAAAAACACAAAATTACCTTTATCAACCTTGATAAGTTTAAAAACAACGAAAAATCTATGGAGCAACGTAAAACACTCCCGTTCACCTCTGTCTCTTCAAACCAACTGACTCTATCGCCACCAGGCTCGCCACTGTCGTGTTCCAAAGTTCCAAATTTTGCCGTTACGGTCGGGACTTAAAATCGAGGGACAGACTTATTTTGTCGTAATACTCAGTTTGCAATAAATAAACAATTATTAAATACTCTTTTTTTGTAAGTTTAATAATTAGTGTTGATATAAAAAAATAGCAATATTTATTTAAGCACGCATAATTGTTCTAAAAATAGCACGATATTTTAAGAATGGACCCTAGGGACAAGTTACGGTCGTGACATTCGTGACTTTGAAAATAAGGAAAAAATACCTAGAACCCATTAACAACCAAATAAATATTTGCAAAATGTTGCCCCCGTCCCAAAAAATATTAAAATACATAATATGATACTAAAAAAACAGTATCTACGAAATAAGAGGCCAGGGACATTAAAGGGCACGATAAAAAATTTTCACTCCAGTGGCTGGGAGTAGTGCCGGCCGAATCACCATATATCAGCATTTATGTTATTGGCGAATTTTGTGTTAATACAAAGCTCGTCAGTTCCGGCTTCCTCACAACAGCCTAACCATCAGGGCTAGTAACCAGCCTAGTGTAAACAGGCCTTCACCAATTAATAAATTTTGTTTCCTGAAAACCTCACACTGAGCTCTTTTTAATGACACCTTATTATAATCAATCCAGAATTGTAGGAGTAGTCTTGGAAAAAGAAAACATAGCGCATTAAATAACAATAGAATAGATTTTTTCCAAGTTTGAATACCATTGCTTCAATATTGTCTTGCTTTGCTACTTGGGTAAGAGAAATGAAATAAAAAATAATGAGTTTTCACGAATCATGTGAAAGGTGTTTGTCCATTTAAATATAAAATCATAGAGTATACAGTATACAAGTGTATAGTGTATAGCAGGACTTATTTCGAATATTTTGTTTGTTTACAAAATTTATTCCACATTTAACATGAGTGCATTGTTGTGTCAGAATTTCTACCAATCTCTCGTTGTGACGTTAGTCCAATTGTGCCCATTATCGTAGTATCCCTATTGGTTGTTTACACAATCTACTTTGACTCTTCTTCTAGAAAGTATGACGAACAAATTGTTGTTGACCTAAGATTCTTCTACGTTGACTTCAATCATGGATGAAATAACCTTTGAGAAGGTTTTTTTTTTTACTTTATAAATTAAAATGAATAGTGCCAGTGTTTTTATGATCCCACTTAATAGAGATGAGTACTCCGTAGGATCTATTTAGTAGGGTGTTGAAATTTGAACATAAAAATTTATTCTTTCTTCACATATTCTTTACCACAGCGCTAGGTTAACATTATATTTGTCAAACAAAGGCAATCCAACTCTATGATCTAATAATACAGGCTCTACTTTCAAAATTTAAGGTCCCAGGGATTACAAAGCTATAATCTGTTTTAGAAAATATTGTTTTGTTCTCGAGATATACTCAAATATAAATTCTTCCCAGTACATTCCTCATGGTAGTTTCCGAATTAAACAATTTATTAGTTTTGTTTTTCTTATATTTCCGGATCTTATAACAGTATGACGTTCATTTTTGTCTAAAAAGATTCAGTGATTTAATGGCTTTAATTCGAACTATTGATCATCTAAATATGGGGTGGCCAGCTGCCTGACCTTGACCAGCTGGGGTGGCGAGCTCTTCCAAATATTAGCCATTTATTCGCAGTCCAAGCTCTAATCTTTCTCATTTTATCACTGCACTGCAAACTCATTAATCATCATCAAACTACCGAAATATTCCAGTGGGTGATATTAATTTCAGCATACTAAATATTTTACTTAATTCAGAACAAGAATGTTAAATCGACATATTGTATGATTAGTTGCATAAATCACAGATAAAGAATCTGTGCATAAATGAAATTATCCAACCATCTCGTAAACATACTTTGATAATTTTTTTAAATAATTGAATGATTATACAGTAAAATCAGCTCTTCAGACAACTTGTATAATAGATCATTTTATAACTGGAACATCAATTTATAAATCTTCAAATAAAGTCAAAATAGATACTCAAAGTAAATACACTGACCTGATTGGCGAAAAGCTAAAGGAAAATTATCTGTAACGACTTGGCAAGAGGTTTTCAGTGCTACCAATGTATAAAAGGCTGCTGGTAATTTTTTTAACCCTTTGATGGTCAGAGGACTCATCATTGGGATACGACTATCGACCTTATGGCGGGCCAAGAGCCAGTGCCGCATCCACCGATTCCCTTGCGGTCGTCGGAAGAGGCGACTGGCTTTTGGTGATTTTCGCCGACCGGTGGATTTCAACAGTATGTTGGCGGCGCCGTTACGGTCCCCGTTCGCTCCGCTGCGACACACCGGGCAGTGTACGTAACGGTGCGGCGAAGGGCCGATCTTGACGATGGAACCGCCGAAACACCTGTAGCAACGTTTCGTGGTCCACGACTCGTCTACCAGCGCCACGGTTCAGCCGCTCATCTTCAACTCGCGCAATAGCGAGACGTGCGAAAACTTGCGGTGCCTCCTGAACGAGACGCGGTTCATGAACTTGCAGCCGGCGCCGTACAGGGCAGACTTCCGCGCGTCCGGGAAGTATTCTCTGACGATTTTCGACATGAACTTTTGCCGACGGGAGTATTTCTCGAAACGTAGCCGCGCCAGTTTACGGTTCACGTACGCCCTTTGAAGCTCGTCAAAATACGCGAGGCGGAACCGCGTAGGCGGACGGGTCGTCGGCGTGTTTGGAGCTGCAATCCTCTGTCTTCACGCTCCTCTCGTGCTCCCGCACCCTCTCGTCCACGCCCCCGTCATTTTTTTACGTCTCCCCTCGCGCCACAGCTCGCCCGTCTCGTAGTACAACCGACCGGCGGTCTGTCTGGCGAATACCAACTCGCCCCGCCCGTTCTCGGAGCACGTGACCACCGGTTCGCGGGCGCCGGGATCGACGGCCACGCAGTCGTGCGGATGATAACTCGCGGTTGGAACTGGGTCGTGGATCATTTTAGCGATGTTCATTGCCATTTTAACTCTTTTTTTCTTTTTCATCTCCACAGTCTCGGCGTCTCCTTTCTGTTTTCTCATCAGGAAAATCGATATCGCCACGCCGTCCGTCCGCATGCTGTAGCCGAAGTTAGCGGGACAGTCGAAATACCGCCGCCGGTAACGGCGCGAACCGGCCTCTCCGTCCGTCGTCGCGTTGAACTCCTTCCAGGTGGACGGCGCCGCGTCCCTATCCTCCCTGCGTAGCAATCCCATCAAGGCGGAACCGTCGTAGAGCAGGTGTTTCAAACCGTGGCGGCACTGCGGGAACAGTCTGAACCCACGACCTCCGCGCGAGTCGGACTTGGCGGTCGCGGCGGCCCACGCGCTCGCCTGCATCCGCCGGAACATCGGCACGAACCTCCAGAAGTCCTTTTTCAACGCGTCCGCCGTCGGCGATCCAGTTACGCGGGAGTCGAACCAATCGTCCAACGGGCCGAGGCCGGATCGCGCAGCCGACGTGTAGAAACGCGCGTAACAAGTGTCGTGGATCTCCTTCTTGCCGGCCCCCGTCTCCGCGGCGTTAGCGCGTTTTATCCTGGCGAACGCGTGCGTGTTGACGTTGGTCTCCAGCGCGGTCGCGTACCCGTTGACGACGTGATTGATTAGGAACGAGCGGTGTTTCGTGCCGTAACGCCTCGGACTCAACGACGACCAGGTTTCCAACAGACCGTCCGGGTCGTTCAGCTTGGCCAACCCCTGGATTTATTTGGGCCTTCTTCAGAGAACACGGCCGCTAGCGCGCGTCCGTCGAACCGCGGGTGGAGGCGTAGGAATTCCGCGTCGTCGTCCAAACGTACCATGAGCGCGGTGTAAAAGTAATGGACCAGGATGGAAAAGTCGACGGAAAACGACGATAAGTCCTTCACGTCACGACAGATCTCCGACAGTAGTCTCTCTCTTCTCTGCGACTCCAACAGGGGGCACACGAATTCGCGTAGGCCGCGTTTCACAGAATACGTGTCATAAGATCCGTCGTCGACGGATTCTCTCGCCCTCTTTTTGCGTAACGGACATCTCGAGCTACTGGACCTCTGATGCAGGGCCGCCGACAGACTTTAGGAGGCCCGGGGCACATAGACGGATTTCTGGGGGTGCCAAGGGGGGCCCGGCACCCCCGGATTTTTTGTGGCTTTTTGGCAGGGAAGTAGGGGGAAAGTTATTGTTAACATATTGAACAAAGCATTACATAAATTACAAAAGGGTTGCTGTTAAATAAAATAAATAAATATTTAAAAAATATTATTTTTATAGGAGTTTTAAGTTTTTGAATTGAGCATACGATACTGCAAACTTCATTAGGTGAGCTGGTACCCCCAAAGATTATGACCTAAATCCGCCCATGCCGGGGCAAAGTTTGGGCGTGAGGCCCCTCAATAGATAAAAATCGTAGACAAAAAACTGTTGTCTCTTGAGTAGCTAAAATCGTAGATCCTGCTGACTAACAAAGTTTTCTTCTTTTGTTCTAAAAATGTTGAATATTATCTTCATTTATTCAAAACTAAACAATTTCATCGTAGGCCTGTAGTAAACATTTGATTTGTTAATTTATTTAAATTTAGAACACAAACTGTAAAATTAGGTAAATTTATTTTTAATATGCCTAATGAATCTTTTGGTTAGAAACACCAGACTAAACAATGTTTGTAAGAAGCCTGTACTTGGGGTTAAAAAGAAATAAAGAAACAGTTCTAAGTTATTGAGGACTACCTAATTAAACCCCTTTATTGGTGTTTCTTTTATTAATTAACTCCTATATTTCTATAAGACCTGTTTGATGTCATCAGAACACAATTTATCCGGTTGTATTTCAAGATCTGAAGAGAAGAAGAGAAGAGAATAATAATAATAGTACATATAGGTTACCTCAGTCAAAAATGTAAACAAATCCTAACGTCTTCTGTAGACCGGAAACCTAATAATCTCCAGCTGGAAAAAAGTGATTACTCTTGACCAATCAGAGGAAGCATATTACTATTACCTCATTTGAGGCTATATTTTACCCTTATATTGCTAATAGAGCTGTCTAGATCCAGGGACGTACCCAGGGGGGGGGATATCGGGATACATCCCCCCCGAAACTTTTGCGGATTTTGGGAAATTTTTGGGAAGATTAATTCGCGTTCATAATAAATGTGGTGGTATCACTAAACTTGCCGTAAAACAGAGAACACTATACATAAATTACTCATTATAATGTTTTCAAATAGTTAAATTCTACTACTTTAAAGATGATTCGGGGATTATATTATACTGGTTTAAGGTATTTTTACCTATTGTGGTTATCGTGAGTTGTTGTTAGCGGGAGTCGGCCTATATAAGAACATCTGGCAAACAAAAACTCCTGATAAACAACAGTGGCCATGAATGGTGTCCACGATATTGCCGCCATCGCCATCGTCGTCAGTTCTGGCAGAAGACTCGTCATATATTACGTGAAATAATCATGGTAAAAAATCACGATGTTAAAATGTGGCGTACGAATATTGACGTCTTCTCGCGACCGTGTACTTCACACTGTTCGTCTGTCGACGATCTCGTAGCTGCATCGCGGCAGACGAATCCCGTCTGCCTACGTTGCGTGAAAACCAAGCCTCGTCGTTAAATCAAGGCAAAGTTGTGATTAGTCTGTCAAATTTCAAAGATAGAACTGTCAGATTTCGGAGATCGAACTTTTCCGGTCGTTTCCGCTTTTCGACGTTCGATGTACCACTGTCATGTGATTATTATTAGCCTACGATGCTTGTGTGTACATTATAGCTTTGTGATTGCGCTCTGGGATTTGAGAAACACTACACAAGTGAGAAAACCTGAATTTTCTAATTCTAGTCATCAACCTCTTTCGAATAATCTAGGATCCCGATACTTCAGGTCCGGGAGGTCCGAGGCGTGTAATAAATGAGAATGTGAGATATAGTTTTACTTTGAAATTCAATAGAAAAAAAATCTTTTTACCAAGGTTAAAAACGTGCGATTCTTTATTACTTTCTCATCTATCCTTTAGTGTTATTAGGCTTGCTATATAAATATTCGATTTCTTTTATTTTGTAAAAACATTTTGCCAAAATTCCAATGTGATCGAAAATTTTCAGAATCTAATCTGTGAGCAGCCTCAAATTAGATAAAATTTTGGGAGTTATTCTGTTTGTTGTTATACCTCTAGATTGCCTAAAAACGCGAATATACAGTTGAAATTTATGAAAATTTCCCGGGGGAGGGCCCCCGGACCCCCCTTCCGCTGGGGGTATTCCATACCCCCCCGACCCCCCGGTGTGTCCACCCCCGAAAATAAGTCCTGCGTACGCCACTGTCTAGATCCGGATATGAGTCTATCATTGACGTCACAGGCTTGGGTCCACAGGTCATATAGGAGATAGAATAAGACAACCTGACAGTAAATATCAGACTGTGGATTCTCTTCTAATCTACAGACCTTGGTGTTGTATCCTAGCTATAGCATGTTTACTGGATGAAAGTAAAGCCTAAATCAGAGGTGCCAGTAATAAGAACTTTCTGATTAGCCAAGATATTTTATCGTACCAGCTGGAGGCTTCATAGTCCAGTCATTTTAGAAGAAAAACCCCGGTTTTTTAAAAAATCGGGTAACCAAGTGGGACTTTATACCATATGTTCCTTGATACCCCATACCCCACCACTTACCTTTGAAACCCCATCACTTTTTTGAAAATAAAACTTGTGCTCAAGCCGCCATCTTGGAAAATGGCTTGCAGAGATTAATGTAAGTCAAGAATTGAGCGATATATAGAATTCTACTTATTCCCATAAGGGTAACATAGGCACAACGCACTTTGTTGACTATTTTCAATATCTTGGTAACCAGTGGACATAAATCAGTGATTCGAAAAACTAAATTGTTTGTTTTTTCAAGCTGAATCCAATGATGCCAACTAAAACTTGGTTATTTTAAATTTTCAAGGTGAAAGTTCCAAGAAAAACATATTTGGCCACCACTTTCTAAGATGGCAGCTTTATTAACTGTTGCATAACAATATGTTAAATACAAAAGATATAGATTTTTCAAATCATACAACTTTTGTATTTAGTTACCTAATGTAAATTCAATAATAAAAAAGTCCCAGTCAAAAAACTAATATTCGCGACCATTTTTCCAAGATGGCGCCTATATTTGTGAGTTTACAATAAAAAAGTAAACATAAAAGTGGTAGATTATCAAAATCTCTGCAACTTCTCTTCAGGAACCTTTTTAGTAAGATTAATAATTAAGCTGCACCAGCCAAAAAATACTTTTTGGCAGCCATTTTCCAATATGGCGGCTTTATCAATTGTTGTACAACAATACGTTAAATATGAAAATTATAGGCCTTTTCAAACCAAGCAACTTTTGTATAAGAAGTTGTTTTCTAAACTTAATAGTTATCATGATATATCTCAAAAACTATATTTTGGCCGCCATTTTCCAAGATGGCGGCTTGAGCACAAGTTTTATTTTCAAAAAAGTGATGGGGTTTCAAAGGTAACACTTGGTTACACGTTTTTTTGAAAAATATTTAAAATGACTGGTCTATCAGTCAAGCTGCATTATTATAGTAGCTGATGACGTGATGACGTCACGATTTACTTAAATTTTTGAATGAGGAAAACTGCATTTCATTGGATCATGGTTCGTACGTAGCTAAACTGAAACTAAGAGGAGAAACGAAGATGAAGAAGTTACTCCTTTCTTAAAAAAAGTCATGTCACGTAAATGTTGTAGCTACTATTCTTTGTAAAATACAGTATACTCCGTTTAGTTGTAGCTAGAAATCCTTTTCCTTGGTCCATCGTAGGCCTGTTGGGGACAGCTAATTGGACCAGGGACAGGGGCCTAGTTTATTACGGATTTAGTTATGTGTGGTCTGGCGCAGGCCTAACCCGTGCCTAACCTCGGGGGCCCCTAACGAGACGTCAGAGAACCAAATGAAACTGTATCAAAATACCCCCGTTGCAGCAGACCTGCATACTCAGCGAATTTCAAATGCAAAACAATATATTATAATCTAACATAGCGAGATTTGACATGTTTTTGTAAGCTCCATAAGATTAACATGGGGAATGAGTATGCAGGTTTGCTGCTACAGGTATGTTTAAACTTGTTGGTTTTGATTCAATATTTAGTAGATCTGAACTAGAAGGAGCCATTTACCAAGTTTTGTCAAGATATGTCAAGAAATAAACGAGATATAGAATTTTACTTATTTCCCATAAGGTTAACATTGGGACAACGTACTGTGTTTACCACTTTCAATATCTCGGTAACCAATGGACATAGAGCAGTGATTGAAAGTACTAAATTGTTTGTTTTTTTGAGCAGAATTCAATGGTGCCAACAAAAATTTGATAAATTTTATTTTTCTATGTAAAAAGATCAAAAAACCCATTTTTGGGGGGGTTTATCCCCTTTTACCCCCCCTTCCGGTGGTCCGATCGGGCTGGTTCACGAACTCGTCCAATCGATTACTACTTTACATGTCTGTACCAAATTTCATCAAGATCGGACCATTTTTACGGCCGCTATCGTGCTAACAGACACATATATATATAGATATATAGATATATATATATATACCCCCGTTGCAGCAGACCTGCATACTCAGCGAATTTCAAATGCAAAAGAATATATTTTAATCTAACATAGCGAGATTTGACATGTTTTTGTAAGCTCCATAAGATTAACATGGGGAATGAGTATGCAGGTTTGCTGCTACAGGTATGATTAAACTGGTTGGTTTTAATTCAATATTTAGTAGATCTGAACTAGAAGAAGCCATTTACCAAGTTTTGTCAAGATATGTTGAGAAATAAGTGAGACATAGAATTTTACTTATTTCCCATAAGGTTAACATTGGGACAACGTACTGTGTTTACCACTTTCAATATCTCAGTAACGAATGGACATAGAGCAGTGATTCAAAATACTAAATTATTTGTTTTTTTGAGCTGAATTCAATGGTGCCCACAAAAATTGGATAAATTTTATTTTTCTATGTAAAAAACTCAAAAAACCATTTTTGGGGGGGTTTATCCCCCTTTACCCCCCCCTCCGGAGGTCCGATCGGGCTGGTTCACGAACTCGTCCAATCGATTACCACTTTACATGTCTGTACCAAATTTCATCAAGAACGGACCATTTTTACGGCCGCTATCGTGCTAACAGACACATATATATATATATAGATATATATATATATATCTAAAAATTCGAACAAATGGTGTTTTTTGCTTCTGGGGGTTGCAAAACGAAAAGTTATCATGGTCTGGGGCTTAGGTCTTACCATGAGACCTACGGTAATAGCTTCTTCCCTATAAGGGAAATTCGCTAATAAGACAAATACAGGGCATTTTAGTTAGTTAATACAGATTTTAAGACTATAATTTTTATGTATTTTCTAATATTTCATTTCATATTGGTCTTCTTCATTTAGATATCCTAATTTTTAATAATCCACAAAAAATATACTCTGCTCAAAATGTGGCCCCCTTCCTTTTGTGGCCCGAGGCAATCTGCCCCCTTTGCCCCCCCCTCTCGGCGGCCCTGCTCTGATGATCTGCGCCTCCACAAGTGGGGCAGGAGTTCATTCTTCCTCAAAAGGGCTCGATATGTACTATATTTACCATAAGGTCGAGAATTGATCGTGTACCATGACCGATTCGACGACGTCTGGGACGTAACTGAGCTACCGGACCCCATCTAAGGCTATTTATTGGGAACCATGGAACAGTTTCCAAACCAATTAGAAACCAGTAATCTGATCATGACGCCTTAATCTCCTCACTCAGAATTTGTTCACCTCTTGAGACCGTAGTGCAGTACGTGTGGCAAGAGTTCATGCTTTTCAAAAGCTATATACTATATGTACTATAAGGTCGAGAATCGATTGTGCGGCATGACTGATATATCGGACCTCGGCCGTAAAAGGTTAACTACTATGCAGAATTCCCAATTCAAAAATATTCTAATGAGAAATACACTCAAATTAAACCTTGGATCAATAACGCCTTGGTCAAATTAATTCATAACAGGGATAGATTGTGGGAGAAACTTTTAAGACAACCGTTCATTACAAATTTACACAAGCAGTATATAGCTATTCAAAATAAAATTCACACACAAATTCGGAGAGCCAAACTTGACTTTTACAAAAAAAAGATCAATGAAGCTCCTGGCAATATTAAAAAATTTTGGTCTATGAAGTTGCGGACTGACCCAGCTGTAAGGCCAAAATTCCTTTTGAAAGATTTACCTCTGAACCACCCCTGAAAAAGTGAAGCAGGTTGCCAACTCTTTCAATTACTACATCTCATTTAGCTATCAACCTTGCAGCAATCCAACCTTGAGCAATCAACTCCACCGGTTCTATCGAGGTGGACGACGCTGCAAGTTTTCTACTTCCTCTGGTCACCTGCAAGCAGCTCCTCTCGGTCTTAGGCAGCCTTCGGGGTGGCTCGGCTTCTGAAATTGATGGTGGTAGTTTCAAGTTTGTTAAAGACAACATAATTATTCTCTGTGATCCTATTTTTTATGTGATCAACCAAAGCATCCAGTCTGGTCGATTCCCAAATGCTTTTAAAGTCGTAAGAGTCATTCCAATCTGGCACTAAGTCATCGATACAAAATTTCAGACAAATATCTTGCAAAGCACATTCTCTAAAATTATCGAAAAGTGTGTAAAAATTTAGTTGCAAAATTAGTTAGAACAAACCAATATTTGAACCAACATTTACACGGTCTCCCAACCAATACAGTTTTAGAGGTCTTAAAAATACTAATGATGCACTCTTTGATATATTCAAAATTTTTAATGACAGACTAAATGTAGGAGACAAAGTCATAATTACATTTTTAGATTTAGCAAAAGCTTTTGATACAGTGGACAGAGTCAAACACCTAAAAAAGTAAAAATACTTAAGAATAAAAGGAAACTCAGTTCATTGGTTTGAGAGTCATTTTTCTACTAGAACTCAAATAGTCTCCATTCATAATACCAATGGTGACATTGGAAGTATAGAACATGTTGTAATTTAGGGAAGTACAATTGGGCCGTTATTTTTTTAGTGAACATTAATAACATCACCGGGGTGCAGATTGAGGAGAGCTTGTTCCTCTTTGCTGATGACACAGCTCTGGTAATTTAGGGAAGTACAACTGGGCCGTTATTTTTTTAGTGAACATTAATAACATCACCGGGGTGCAGATTGAGGAGAGCTTGTTCCTCTTTGCTGATGACACAGCTCTGGTAATTTAGGGAAGTACAATTGGGCCGTTATTTTTTTAGTGAACATTAATAACATCACCGGGGTGCAGATTGAGGAGAGCTTGTTCCTCTTTGCTGATGACACAGCTCTGGTAATTTAGGGAAGTACAATTGGGCCGTTATTTTTTTAGTGAACATTAATAACATCACCGGGGTGCAGATTGAGGAGACCTTGTTCCTCTTTGCGGATGACACAGCTCTGGTTTCCTGTGGATGCACATGGGACGAGATCTATGCCTGGGCGTCGCTGTACCTCATGAAATTAAATCGGTCGTTTGATCAAAATACTTTGACTGTTAACATCTCCAAAACTAATTGCCTGCCACTTTATTTCAGGGGGGACAGTAGCCCAAGCAAAGGTGTCCTAAAATGCTCCCCTGCAAGGGTCGAGGTCTGGCTGGGTGCAGTTGCAGGGAGAATGCACATGTGGACCAGCACAAATATTTAGGTGTCATAATTGACCATAAGCTGAGCTGGTCTCCACACATGCAATACATTAAATAAAAACTCCTCAGGATAACTTTTGCTTTCTCGCAGCGGGGCAGTGTGCTGAACCTGGAACACTGCAGGATGGCATACTTCGCTTACGTCCAATCTGTTCTATAGTATGGCGTTCTGGCCATGGGCAGATTTAGGTCACAATTTTTAGGGGTGCCTACTCACCTAAAGTTTGAAGTATTGTATGCTCAAATTCAAATGTTCAACATCAATGGTCCATTTTAAGTTCTATTCCAAGTAGGTACTTATGTTATTTAACAACAAATATTTGTAATTATCCAAATATCTCAATCAAAGTCATGTTGAAACGTTTTCCCCTTTACTGCCAACAAATCCACCAAATATGGTATTTTTAAGGCACGCCCTGGCACCCCCAGAAATCCGTCTATGGATCTCGCATGGGGTGAGACTAGTTCTAAAATTCTTGAACCATTGGGGATTTACAAAACCTTCTATAATCAAAGTTGCATTGAAAAAACCTGTTCAATGTCCAACCCTTGACTTATTCAATGAATTTAAAGTACTAAGCATGTGACAAATATTTTTGAAGTCACCTTTAGTTTTTATTAAAAATAATAGAAATAACATTTTTCCCTCAGGATATCATTAATATTCAACTAGAATAGGTCAAATTTTGGTTTCTATTTTCCTTTATTACATCAAGCTATTGGCATAAACCTTTTTTATCTCGCTCATATAGTTTATCGCAACATTCCAGTCAGAGATGAGTTATAAGCCGCATTCAAAAGAAAATGTTTTTCATTCAAAATTAGTTTTTACTTAAATATTTATATTTCAGGTTCTAATTAGTCTCCATTTTTGTTCTGGTCTAAAAAATATGTAGGTGTCATAACAACTAACAGAGTCAAACACCTAAAAAAGTTAAAATACTTACTTAGGAATAAAAGGAAACTCAGTTCATTGGTTTGAGAGTTATTTTTCTACTAGAACTCAAATAGTCTCATTTCGTAATACCAATGGTAACATTGAAAGTATCTAAGGAAGTACAAAATTGGGCCATTACTTTTTAATTGAACGTTAATAACATCACCAAGGTGCAGATTGAGAAGAGCTAACACCTCAAAAAGTTAAAATCCTTAGGAATAAAAGGAAACTCAGTTCATTGGTTTGACAAACATAAAACTTTAAGCCGTATAGGCCCTTCCCTTTGGTCTAATATTCATAAGTTTTATTTCCTGCAAAACTACATACCAAGCACTTTTCGACACCTAAGTAATTAAAATCGGCCCAGTAGCTTAGGAGGAGTAATGATCTCAAAAAATCCCTAGCGTATTAAATAAGTTTAGATTTTTTTATTTTTATTTTCCATAAACAATATTTCATGTTATTCTCTAAGTTATTTTCAATGCTCATGTTTTTTTACTGGGTTACAACCTTCAAGAGTTTTTGTGCTAAGTTGATTTGCTACAATTTTACTTCTGTCTGATGTTTTAAAACCACGTAAAGGGAAGGTGAGTGGAGACTTTTCAGCTTTATTGCTTCTCACTGGTCCTGGTGTGCTTTCATTAATAATATCCACACTAATGTCACTGTTGGTTTTGATCTCCATATGGTTTTCATCGTCCTAAGTCTCTTTAACAACGGATGGTGACTTGGATATTCGTTGGTTAGTGTTGTCTATCTTCCACTCACGTAAGCCTTCAGGATTAAATTCATGGACACTATAATCATACAATATCTAGGTCTTCAAAAGTACTGGAGATCATTTCTTTTACGATTCTCCACCTGAATCCATCAAGACCACATCCAATCCTTGGAATAGCCAGCTTGGTAACTTTAAGTTCACTGCATTTAGCTTTAAGACAATTTAATGAACTTAATCGTGTTCCATAAGTAGTTACAGACCTTTGTAACTATATGAAATATGTTTCTACTACCATCAACATTCAAAAAGGCACAGCTACCGACCTTTACATTTTGTGACCTAAGCACAGTGACTCGATCAAATTTACTTTTAAATTTTGCAGCGATTCCTTTACCCATCTTGAAGTCCTTGGCAACACAGTGAGCCAAAGCATGATCCTCAGTGGCTGCAAATAAATCATTTGTAATTTCTCGATCTTCATGAGGGAAGATTGTGTTTCTTCAGAATGATTGTTAGACCCACTGAATTTCTTCATTAGTTTTTCATGGTTCATTTTAATACGTCTGCTGATATGTTTTCCCCCTCAACATTCAGATGGGCACCATCCTTAAAGTAATCATTTAGAGAAAAAGAAGTTCCATTGATGAAGTAAACATTTTTACTCAAGCGTGCCAGATCATTGAGTAACACCTCAATAGATCCTTAAACAACTTGGACATAAGTTTAGGTGTCATAACACCTAACTAACAGAGTCAAACACCTAAAAACGTTAAAATATTACTTAGGAATATAAGAAACTCAGTTACTTTACCACTCACTTTATTGTTTTATTTTAAGCAATTTATTTGTAAGGATTAAGAATTTTCAAACAGAACGAAAAAACTTTAGTAGTTCTCAAGATACAGGGTATTCCGTAAATACCAATATTTTTCACAAAAACGGCCGCCATTTTGAAAATAATAAATATAATTGAGTTCTGTTTTCACCAAATTGTTTGTCTTGCTTAGAGCTTTAAAATCATGTATAATATGATATATGTTTACAGTTAAAAATTCCGAGGTTTTAACCCATGACCCCCGGTTTTTGGAACACCCTGTATTTTAAAAAGGTTTAAAATATTTTTACGTTGTTCCTGGGGTATGATTTAGTGTGGAAATGTTTTGTTTCATCTTTGAATGTTAAGCCGTTCATCTAGAAGACTCACCCTGTATATTATAAGACTCACCCTCCACCCTCTGTGTATAATATAGCTCCTGCAAATAACACAGTTAAATCATTATTATTCCAAATGTGGTTGGTTGTTAGCAGTTGATAATTTTTGCATTAGGACATGTAAACCCATGCACTTTATATTTGTGTGAGAATGATTCACTGACTGACTCAGCAATGCCCCTAGCATGATTATTGTCTATTATTTGGATTTTTTTCACACCATTTATTTCACCACCCCCATTGTTCACTAATGTTTCCAACTGTTTATTTCTAATATATCGCCTACCAATCCTATTAGAAGACACTGTAAGAGTAGTTTTTGTCAACTTATTCATGTGATTGGTCACTTTAGTAGACTTTGTTGTATCACTATAACTCAAACTCAAACTCAAACATTTTATTCGTCACAATTAGAGTTACAAATTGAGCATAGCTCATTTAACAGGTGACAAGTCATTGTATAATTTACTAAAATACTTTTACAACTATTTACATAAATCTTATGCATTAAAATTCCCAATTATACAAAGCAAAAATAGATATGCTAACCATACATTGTTATTGATTATTTATTCATCAAAATAAAATCATTAACTGAATAAGGAGCTGTTTGGACAAGATAATTTTTGAGATCCCTCAAAAATAAGCCTTTTTTGGCCTCCCTTCTTAATTTCACAGGACATTTGTTGAATAGTTTTATAGCCATGTAATACGGCCCTTTTTCAAATGATGTTAATCTGTGTTTTGGGTATTACAAGGTATCTATATTCCTTGTTCCCTGCATGCCCAGATTGCTACCAACAAAATATTTGGGGTATTTTTTAAAGAAATTTAATATTTCATAAATATATAAAGCTGGGACGGTTAAAAGATTGTGAGTTTTGAAAATTGGTTTGCAAGATGCTCTGTATTTCAATTTGAAGATTGCACGAATGGCTTGTTTTTGTAATTTAAAGACTTTATCAATCTCAGATGTTGCTCCCCAAAGAATTATACTGTACCTAACTATTGATAGAAAATAACCATGATAAACCTGAAGACCTGTATTTATATCTGTAATATTTGCTATTGTTCTTAGGGCAAAAAGAGATTTACTAAGTTTACATTGCATCATTGAGATTTGTTCCTGCCATTTTAAATTGTCTTGTAGGGTAAAACCCAAAAAATTTACACTATGAGAGCTGAAACAAATTTCATTATCTGGCATAAGAAATTCTTCAGATGGTTCTGTCCTGTTTTTAGTGGCAAATGATAATATTTTAGTCTTGGAGCAATTTAGACTAAGACCATTTTGAGTAAGCCAATCAGAAATTTCACGGAGAATATTTATAACCTGAATTTTAGCTATACTTTTGGTATCATCCTTAATTAACGCTGTTGTGTCATCTGCAAATTGATAAAGAGGTGTGTTTATATTAATGGGTAAATCATTAATGTAGAGTAAAAATAAAATCGGCCCCAAAATAGAACCCTGCGGCACTCCACAGATAACCTCCTTCCATTCCGAATAAGTTGTACCATTTTCACTAACTAATTTGGTTCGTTGAAATCTTTTGGACAAGTAAGAATTTAATAGAGAAAGTGATTTGCCTTTAAAGCCATAATAATGCAACTTAGCTATCAGCAGTTCGTGGTTAACACAATCAAAAGCCTTGGACAGGTCACAGAAAATTCCAAGAACTGACTGAGACCCGTCCAAGGCTTCCAAAAGGTCGCTTACCAATTCAAACACTGCCATCTGAGTGGATCTGCCCTGTCGAAATCCAAACTGCTTCTCATTAAGAAGGTTGTTGTCTTCCAAATACTTGACTATTTGGATACACATAATTTTTTCCATAATTTTAGAAAAGGACGGAAGTAATGCCACTGGTCAGTAATTGTCTAAAAGTGTTGAATCTCCTTTTTTCAACACTGGGGAAATATTTGAAAATTTCATTTTTTCTGGAAAAACTCCAGCACATAAAATGGTATTTGCAATGTGTGTTATGGGATATAAAATATGATTTACGGATTCTCTAATTATTGAAAATGGAATTTCATCCCACCCAGCTGAATGCTTGGTTGGGAAGCCAGTTATTACATTAAAAACATCTATATAGGTTACAGCTTGAAATCTAAACTGTACATCTTCCAATTCATAACATTTCACATTGTTTATTGCACCTTGCATTATACATTTGGAAGATGCATTCTGTCCGATCCTGCTGAAGTGATCATTAAAAGTTTTCGCTATTGTTTTTTTATCTCTAATAGTGACATTATTGTTTGTTATCAGTTCATTACAGTGACAATGGTCTGATACAAATCCAACTTCTTTTTTCACCACTTGCCAAGAGGTTTTGGCGATGTTTTTTTTATTTTTTTATTTTTGAAGAGACCTCAAGTTTTTTAGCTGCAATAACCACTTTTTTGTAAATAGCTTTGTACTTTTTAAAATAAGAATGGAAATTTGGATCTGAAGTTAGTTTTGATTTTTTGTAAAGTTCTCTTTTGTTTCTGCATGATACTCTCAGTCCAGTTGTCATCTAGTGGTTTTTAACTTTATTTTTCGAAGTAAATGTTTTAATAGGAAAACATTCTGAAAACAGGCAATGAAAGACTGAGAGAAAACTATTATAAGCCACATTACTATCATTACTAGATAAACATAAAGACCAGTCCTCCCTGCTTAGCAAATCCAAGAATCGATCAATTCTACCTTTTGAATTAATTAGCCTAGTTGATATGATTGTCTTTTTTGTATTTGCATTATTACTAATATACAGTAATTGAACTGTATGATCAGATAAGCCTAACTCTAACACATCTCCTCTTAAACAGTTAGTTCCAACGTTTGTTATAATATTATCGATACATGTCTTGGATCGTTTTGTAACTCTTGTTGGTTTTTTTATTATTACTTCAAAGTTAAAAGACTTAAGGACAGCATTTGATTTGATAATATAACTGAGGTTGGGCACTCATCATTATTGGAGAGGTCCAATGGTCACGTTCGTTTGTCAGCATTGACAATGACTCGAATCGGTTTTTAGTTGTTACTGGGGGTAAGCAGGGCTACTGTTTGAGATTGGTCCTATTCAGTTTACTAGATTTATTTGTAACCTTAAGAAAGTTTTCATCGACTGTTTCATTTTTTGTTTGATTACCAGACTCCTGAACCAGATCTGTGATCACTATCCTCGCATCACTAGATAAGTCATTAGTTACAGGAGGTTCATAATCAGTAGCTCTTGTAAAAGTTACTTACTTAATTACTTAATACTTTTAATAATAAAACTTACTTACTTACTTCTTACTTAATTATAGTGGTTGGCAAGTAGTGGATTTTGGATTCGAGTCGAGTCGAGTCAACTACTCGAGTATGGAGTTGAGTCAACTACTCGAGTATCGAGTCGAGTCAACTACTCGAGTATCGAGTCGAGTCGAGTCGAGTAGATGTTTGTGAAAGTAATGAAATGTTAACCCCTTATCCGCGACGCGCGAGATATCTCGAGGAACATCTAAGTGCCCTCCGCACAACGCCCGAGTTTACTCAGATTTGACGTTCTCAGCTGATTTATTTCGTTATTTTGTTGGTACAACTGTTCTGCTTGGTTTTTTCTTTCTACGACTGTGCAATTGACCTTGATGAGTTGCAGACCGTTTGGTGCTGCACTCTAGTGGATTTTTCTGGAACTACATCCACACCACGAGTTCTGCGGTATCGGGTTCGTCGCGTAGAGACGAAAACCTCGCGTGTTGGTGTTGATCGTGTAATTAAACTACGTGCTACTGATCACGCGGGGAGCAAATTACTCCGCGCTTAAGGGGTTACTTTTTTAAAGTAATTAGGTTGTTGAATTACAATTAATTAAAACCTTTAATCAATTTTACTTATCAAATTGGTCTACTTTATTTAGGCTAATCTTTTTTGTATTTATTTGAAAAAAATCTGATATTCCAATACTCCTAATTGCATAGACCCTATTTTTAAATAAACAACTATACTAAATCGCTTAAAACAAATCTGTTATTGGGCACATTCAGCCGCAGTCACCGGTGACTAACCGGTTACCGTAGTCCTTATAATAGGCAAATCCACCGCATCTTGACTGTCAACAATGTCCGGTTACTTACTGATTCCACCGTAAACACATCGGTGGATGCACAACAATGATGGGTAGGTGGTAAATCCACCACTACCGTTCACTTATTACAGGTTTGTAGATCACCCACCAGTGACTGCGGCTGCACCCAATGTAACAAGATCAAAAAATAAATGTATGTACGTAGAATATGCATAGTTGTAAAATTTAAACAATTATAAGACTTAAAGTTCCGGCCAAATCATTAGGCGGGTGGCGAAAAATGGAAACTCCAGCTGTATAAATGACTTGATGTTAAAGACACCTCCGCTCCTCTACAAAGTTAAGTAGTTGAACGTATCTCCAACAGATAGAAGCACATTTACTTGGCTTTGTTTGGAGAACTTACTCAGCTGATTTTGATAACATAAACAAAGAGCATAACTGTTTATAACTTCAGATGGGTAAATGATTGGCCAAAAACATATTTTGAACGCCAACAGCTCACCCGCCTAATGATTTGGCCGGAATTCTAGCCTATTATTTTAACTATCAAGAACAGGTTTATTTTGTTTCCTAAACATAATTGTAATTAAAACCTTATTCAAGAAATTGAGAAAGAAAGAATTAAAAACTTGATCAGGGAGGATAGCTATGCCCAGTTATTTGTTTACTTCTTAACCCAACCCCCACCCCATTGCCTGACTGCTGATCTATTATTGATTTTTGACATCCAATCTCCAGTCACTCAAGCACTGAGTGACACAGCTGCGACCAGATAAGAAAAAGATATCCCCCCAATACAAAAATTACAAAACCTAAACTAATTGTTAGATAAAAACCAATTAAGTTCACAATTTTCTTCTCATTTTTACAAATCAAATTAGACAGAAATGAAGGCTGTGTATCATTCAAAAGATAAACTATTAATACAAATTTGAAGTTGTAAAGTGCATGGTGAGAGCTAAATTATAGCTGTAAGTTTTCAATTTCCGAATCACGAGATATGGTATTTCTAGATAACTGTCAAAATCCATTCTTGTATGAGTTAATGAAATTTGTTGAGGTTATTGTGATGAAAAACTTGTGGACGGCTGCAAAAAACAATATAGCATGTAGGGTGAGTGCACTAGTGAATAACCACCGGTTTGCAGAAAAATTCATAATTAAAGTTTCAGTTGAGTTAAAATGCTGGAAAGATCTGTAAAAGGTAGTTGTTATTCATTATTATTATTATTTTTTAATATATAGATTTGAACAATATCTTAGAATGATTTGTTATTTTTTATTAACCTTTAGGTGTTTTTACCTTTTACCTACTGTTTTGAATATGGCCATCAGAACCTCGATCACTATAGTGTGAGACAATTTCCATGCAAGACAATTTTTATTAATATATTTCAGAATACTTCTTATAGTGTTAGTTTTATAGTGGTTATAACTGTATATGAGTAGTTTGTATTGTGTTTGAATCGTCTGCTCATGATCTTCTAATAACGTAGATAAACTGTCAAAATCCATTCTTCTATGAGTTGAAATTTGATGAGGTTATTGTTATGAAAAACTCGTAGACGGCTGCAAAAAAGGTCGCAGATAAACGACAGATGTAGCTTTTCGAAACTCACGATCTGCCGCAAAATACGATCGCGCGTATTTGCCGATCGCTGATAATCGCCAAAAGTAGCCTTGCCAAAGTCATGGTCGGCCGCGAAAATCGATCGCATGCATTTGCCGATCGTTAATAAACGAAATGCAACTTTTGCGAAACAGCGATCGGCTTTAAAATACACCCATTGCAGCAGACCTGCATACTCAGCGAATTTCAAATGCAAAACAACATATTTTAATCCAACATAGCGAGATTTGACATGTTTTTGTAAGCTCCATAAGAATAACATGGGGAATGAGTATGCAGGTTTGCTGCTACAGGATGTTTAAACTGGTTGGTTTTAATTCAATATTTAGTAGATCTGAACTAGAAGAAGCCATTTACCAATTTTTATCAAGATATGTTGAGAAATAAGCGAATTATAGAATTTGACTTATTTCCCATAAGGTTAACATTGAGACAACGTACTGTGATTACCACTTTCAATATCTCGGTAACCAATGGACATAGAGCAGTGATTCAAAATACTGAATTGTTTTTTTTTGAGCTGAATTCAATGGTGCCAACAAAAATTTTATAAATTTTATTTTTCTATGTGGAAAACTCAAAAAACCCATTTTTGGGGGGGTTTATCCCCCTTTACCCCCCCCTTCCGGTGGTCCGATTGGGCTGGTTCACGAACTCGTCCGAGTGATTACCACTTTACACGTCTGTACCAAATTTCATCAAGATCGGACCATATTAACAGCCGCTATCATGTTAACAGACATATATATAGATATATAAATTCGAAGGAATGGTGTTTTTTGCTCCTTGGGACCCCAAAATGAAAAGTTAACATGGTCTTGGACTTAGGTCTTACCATGAGTACTACCGTAATAGCTTATTCCTTTAAGGAAATTCGCTAAAACGGTCGAGCGTATTTGCCGGCCACAAATGAACAGAAAATTCTGCTTATGCAGATGTAGCTTGCCAAGCACAATAACTCGCTTAAAAATGGTCCAATCTGAATCAAATTTGGCCCAGACATGTAAAGTAGTAATTATTTGGACGAGTTTGAAAACCAGCCTGATTGGACCATAGGAAGGGGGTAAGGTGGGGTAAACTCCACCAAAAACGGGGTTTTCAGATGTTTTACATAGAAAAATTAAAATAATGTAATTTTGATTTATACCATTGTATTCAGCTAAAAAACAAATAATTTTTTATTTTGAATTGTTGCTCTGTGTCCATTGGTTACCGAGATATCACTAGTGGTAAACACAGTACGTTGTCCCTATGTTAACCTTATATGAAATAAATAAAATTCTAAAGGGCCACGTCACATTATTGGTCGAGTTACAATAGGATCAGCTGATTTCTATAGTTTAGAATGGTCAACTTGACTGGCCCAATTGAAAAAGGTTGGTTTACATTGGTCGAGTTGTCGGTCGAGTCTAACTCGCCCTCCTACTCGACTAATGTGACGTAGCCCAAATCTCGCTGATTTCTCAACATATCTTAATGAAACTTGGTATACATCTAGTTGATATCTACTGAATTATTGCAAAAAATATCTAAATGTCACACTTCCAGGGCAGCATTCCTGCATACTCAATTCCCATTATTATTCTTATGGAGAAAATTGTTGTATGCTCATTTCAGGATTTAAGTTGATTTTACTTGATTTGAGGCTCCGGCTAAATGATTTATTTATGCATTTGAAATTCGCTGAGTATGCAGGTATGCTGAAATGGGGGTATTTTTAATTTACTTTTAACATCATATATTTAATTTTGTTAGATGATTCTTTGCGTCAAAATTGTGGGCGTCTGGCAAGTCATAGAAAGATGGGAGAGGGCTCAAATTAAAGGTCTCTACTCCGTGATGGCGGGAAAAATAATGAATTGCTTGAAATTCACCACAAAATGAGAAATAACGTGGAATATCTATCATTTAAATAGCAATGTGATCTAAAAACATCTGCTTTTTTTACATATAAAACATGTGATGCTGATAATTGATTGAAAACCATTTGATAGGCTAGAAATCAATATAAGGTAGATTCAGTTTGCTATGAAGGTATTTTGTACTAACTATAATGAATAAGGATTGTTTGAATTTCCCCTCATTAGTGGCTTTTAGCCCCTTCAAACCACTAGCTATTAATAATTATTTCTTAAGCAACTGTTGCAGCTTTGTGTACAATCAACAGCTGTGAGTAAAAAAAAATTCATAAGATTTGTATTGACTCAACCTTTGAAGGCTGTAGGACGCAGCCCTAAGAACAAATGTAATTTTTAAGGAAATCCGTGAAATCTCTACACATTATCTTCTTTAATCTGACACATAAATTTTGAAGATTGGTTTATTAGTCACTGAGAACTCAGACTTTCATTTGCTTATTGATATATAGGATAAAAAAACAGTATTTTATTATGAAATGGTCAATATTCAAGTATTGCTGAGATCATTACTACCAATCCACAACATGACAACGAGATTTAAGTGCTTTACTGTCTACTAATCGGCTGTGATTTTCTCAAGGTCAAATTTGGTAATGAACTGGACAGCAGATCAAAGCTACCGTGGTGTAAGGTGGCATTGTGTTGTGTTGTGCCTTGTGTTGTGTGTTGCTGTGACTCTGTTGGGTAAAACACACAAGCAAACAAGCATATTTCATGTTGCTATTTTTTATTTTAATTATAAGTCTATAATCACATGAAAATGGTATACAGATGTGAGGTGAGTCATTGATGGTTTTTCCAAACTGCAAGTAATTACACTGTATCAAGCACCATATAACACAGTTCAATTAATATTTTATCATATTACACCGTCACACCAATAAGACGAATGAAATTAATATTCAAAGTTTTTAGGCCCCCTAGACTTTGAACGATCATTCCCATCAACTCTTATCTCTTATATTAAGTTTACTTCCTCTTATCTCTGAGGGGACAAAAGGGCAAGTGTATTTTCTTCTGGTCACTATATTGGAAATCTCATCCCTCCCTCCTTCATCACAACCAACATGATACTAAGAAGTGTAATTATTTTAACAGTTTTTGTCCTAAAATTTGACTGTTTGAATTTGAATGGCAAGAATTACATAATAAGCCATGCTACTGTGAATAATGGAGTGTCAACAAGAATGGTTTATCATAAAGAGGTCCATCCAAAACCTTGGGTTGCAAGAAGTGTTTACAATAGAACATATTTTAAAACTGGGTGAGTACAAATTTTTGTTGAAGTTCTTGGGTTTCATAAATTAAGATAAGGAACATTATACAATAACACAAGTTTGTATTTTTGATGCTCTATAAATGATCTACTAGAATTACATTTATTTCTTCTTTATTCTGTTTTAAATACAGTAAATAGTAAATACACAATTTATGTTAGTGAATCAAGTTTAATGTAGTGAGAGGTTGTCAAAAACACTAAAATTTGAATATTCAATCAACTAACTTTTTAAAAAACAACTATTTAAATGTTCAAAAATTTAAAAAATCATGAATGTTGAGATTTTATTTTATGGGCACTTCCTTCATGGGAGCTTTCCCCAACTACTGTTCAACTTAAACTTAAGTTTTAACTCAAAGTTAATCAAAATTATCGCTTCAATATCATGTTTGAATGGTTTGAAAATGGTGTCAGTTAAATATAAGAGTATTGTGCTGATTATATTTTGTTTGTAGATCCAAGTGTCTTATGAATGAACTTCATATCCGTCGATAGATGTGGTTGATTCCATGCGTCGTGTATAAACTCATCACCACTCATGGATTCCGTCGAACGCACTGTGCTTTTTATTGCAGGACCATGGTTTCGGCGCTTCGCCATCTTCAGCTACTAATGAATGTAACGAGTTTTGTTCCTTATACATATATAAAATGGGGGGGTTCTAGTGTTTTCTAGGCTTAGCATGGGTTTGACGGACTCTATGAGTGGTGATGATAAATTTTATATTATGTAGGTATGTGCTCTTGGGCTCTGAGTTCATACAGTCTGAATTAACAGCTTGTTAGTATTACTAACAAGTGAGGATGACTCTATAACATGCAATAAGGTGCATAATCCAGATGTTCATATTATAATTTAAATTTAATAACCTTGAGTTCTAGTCTTGAATCCCAGAAGTGGTTTAAATATATTTCTTAGAAGAACACTGATCCCCTTGAAGGGAGGGTCCCAAATAGTTCAGTACTATCTGACAGTTATCTGATTTTAGTTTAAGGTATCGTAAATTCTTTTTCAAACCCTAATCCAAGAATTTGAACATTTTTTTATTTTTATAAAGTCACACAATAAGCTAAACCTTTATTGTTAGCTCTAATCCAATGTCCAAGATTTCTACTTTGTCCTTATAGTTGTTATTTTTGTTTTTATGTATATTTTAAATGTATAATATAGTGCCAAATAAATTGATAAAAAACCTGAGTGCCCTCCTCTATATATATGAGGTGGAAAGCAAAAAAGGACCTCTTGTTGGCGAAGAAAAATTTTCAGTACAGCTGATATAACCGATTAGGGTAAAAAATATTCAAATTCGGGTCTTTATCGATTGTTATACCTCATTTATCGTAGAACAGACCTGTATCGGTTGAAATATCGAATTGAAGTTATAAAAGGTCAAAATAAGTCATTTTGTTAGCTTCTGCTTGGCTTGAGAAAAGGGATCTCAAGCTCAATGTTATTTCGCCATAACGACAAGAGGTTCCATTTCCAACATGTACTTCGTAAGCAGACTTTGGTCCAAAAAATGAACTCTTCTGAATTCTAGCAGAATTTTAGAGAGCTACAATGAAGTATGGTGTAAAGAGAACAAAATTTCTCACCAATTTAATACGGTCCCGTCAAGAGGTCCCTTTTTATAAACGATATTTTGGCTACTAAACTTTGTCTTTTCAAGAGACTATTTATATGAAGGGTAATAATAGTTATTGTTATTGTAATAAATGAGCAATTAATTATATATTATTGCTCCTTGAATGCTTCAATGATGAGCAAAATTAAATGTAAACAGGGTAATTTGATTACAAAAGATAGTGTTGGGAATTTTTGTTTTTGTGGCTGCAGCATTGATAGCGAAGCAGCCTGTCAGGTGAACCAGTGTTATCGCGGTAGGTGATGTCTTATTAGTGCAAGTTCTAGGTTGTTTTGCCAATTGTTTATTATACGACTTTATTGTTGTTTTGGCGGTTGTCTATTAGTCTCGAAATAACGATAAAATTAAAATAAAATTGATATAATTAATAACTGATTTAATGAAATTTAATAATTGATTTATTAAAATTGATAAAATTAATAAAATTGATGATAACAAACATTATAAATTAATGAGATAACAGTAAAATATTCAGTTTTAAAAAGGGACCTCTTGTCGTTATGGAGAATAACATAGGACCGACAAGAGGTCCCTTTTCTGGAATATGACTTTTTACGACATGCTTCGATAAAAATATTATTTTCCTGAAAACTACTGTGAGTTAAGACAAAAATTGGTATTCCCTTGAAAGAAAACATTATAAGCTTTATTTTATTCCCAAAGTTATTTCTTAAAAACAAAAAATATAGGTTTTGTGCTTATTTGAAATTTTCAAATAGATTTTTCTCAAAATGACCCGTTTCCCTCCTGAAATTTCAAAGTCCTATAACTTTAACAAAAAAAATCGTAGACTCATGGGACTTGTGCCAAACTGTTAGGAATTAAATGCGGAATTCAAAAATAATAATAACTCAATATCGAAAATTCCCGACAAGAGGTCCCTTTTTGTTTCCACCTCACATATACAGGGTTCAGCAAAATTCTGGAATACATTTAATAACTTTTATATATATTATTTTGCAGAAAGTAATGGAACTTTACAGTTGTGTATCCATTACAAATAGAAATATTTTGGCATATGTGCTTAGTTTTTCGCACGATGAGGGGACAGCCTACACTGGAAGTCTTCAAATTCTTAAATGAAGGCATTCCTCGAGTTATACCTCATTTTAAAGGTCTTAATTCGTATATAATAACAGCGCAAACCGCACCTCAAAAGGTTGATCAAATCAGGAGTTACAGCTCCCCAAAGATTTTAATGTTGGCCATTAAACTCGAAGCTAAAATTAAGAAAAAAAGTCTAATTAATAATCAAGCATTCAAAACAATGTAGTTGAGTTTTTTATACATGCATTTCTCATTAATATGGATAGTTTGACATATTAAAAATCTACAATTAAATTACATTGTTTCGAGTGGTTTATTAGCAATTAGACTGTTCTTCTTACTTTTAGCTTAGAGTTTAATTGTCAATATTAAAATCTTTGAGGAGCTTTAATTTCTGAATGGATTGACTTTTTGAGACAGGGTTTGCGCTGTTATGATCCTGCTTATTAATACCTTTAAAATGAGGTATACCTCGAGGTATGTTTACATTTAAGAATTTCAAGACTTCCAGTGTGGGACGTCCCTCGATCATGCGAAAAAGTATAAAACCCGTAATAATATTTCTATTTATGACAGATACACAACTGCAAAGTTTCATTAGATTGAGCAAAATAATATAGAAGTTATTTCATATATTCCAGACTTTGGCCGAACTCAGTATAAGTATAAAATTAGCAAAACAGGCATCTGTGTAGTGCCTGTGAAACGTATATATGCCGTCAACTTCCACCCAAGCCGTACACCACCTTGTTTAAGTGGGCCCTCCCACCAAATGATCCACACATTTACAAGCCTGATAGGGACGGCATATACCGGGAATCAAACCCGTTCATCTTCTGAAAGGCTTTACTCTCATCAGTGTAGCACCTTAGACCACATGGCTACGTTGCCACTGTTCAAGAGTCAGACCATTTCTCATGTATGGCCTTCACGTATTGACCTTAGATGAGTTAGATGGAATTCAGTGATCTACTAGGTCAAGCCTTTATTGCACACAATACCTGAAGATTATAGAAAGCCCACTATTATTGTGAATTACCACATGCGTCAAACCTTAAGGGTTAATCATAGTTGCAGCCGGTCACCTCTAGCTAGCTAGCCTTCAATATTCAAATTATCCTATGGTGCAGACAGGTTATTTTCAGCCAAAACTTGGTACAGGCTAGTAGTTTTGTCATAAAGGCCAACAAAGAACCCAAGATGCAGTGACAGTTATCTTGAGAGATCAGCCATTTTATGATGGACATAATAGTATTTGTCATAAAAAAATTGGAAAGTGGTATTTTGCTTACTTGAGATGTTTGTTTAGGTAGGAGATTTCTTAAGCACTTCATGTGGTCCACAACATGCAAAGACCACTTATGTTTTGAACGATATTTTTCACTACATAACATTAAAATCAGTTGTATTAGTTGACTTGTTTGTATCAGAAAAAAAATAGTAAACATTGTTTTTCCTTAGTGTAGAGAGCACGAAATACGGCGGGCGGCAAAAACTGTAAACTCATAATAAACATTTCTGCTAAACCTCAGCTGAAGTGACTGAATGAATGTTTTTGTTGAACTGTCAAAGCTTTGTTTACGTTTCTCAGGGTCTTTTACGGGTTTTGTGTTTACTATACCATATGATGATGTATTTGATTAACTACCCAAACAAATAATAAACAATAATTTCGCTACTAGCGCACTCACTCACCCGCCGTATTTTCTGCTCGCAATTGTAGTGAACATTTTTTTCTGTAGTAGACAATGTAATGATGAATTTTTGCAGGTGATAAACCCTTAATGGAAACCGGTGATATCATAGTAGGATAGTGAAAAACGATCTTATGTAACACGAAGGTGGTACATACAGAAATTATTATTATGACCCAGAAATCATTTTTTAATTTATAAAAATATTTTTTGGTTAGGGTATAACCATGGCAGAATCTAGCCATGGAACCATAGCCTTCGAACTAGCAAGACCACTTTTCATGGGTTTTCCGCATGGTAAAACCCATATAGAGCCAGCTGATTGCAAGTTACTGACAGATAACTATTGCCATAAGAGAGTATGGATTAACAAATCAGCTGAAACCTTAGGTGCAACATTGCCATTTTTTAGCGCTGCAACCTTGTTACTAGAAATGGCTTCGGTGTAAAATACATTTTTTCAGCTGGGACACCTTCGACATTGAAACCAATCCTGAAATTGAGGATGCAGAGCAAGCCTTTCTAGCAGGGTACTTGGAGGGTGTGGAAACTCAGGCTGCTATATTCGACCACTACTTCAACACTATACCATCAAAATGCAATGACACAAAAACCTGTGAGAAGATCCAACACTATCTGGACACCAACACTCAGTGGGTCAAAGAGATGATCAAACAACACGCTGCCTCAGACAGTTACTGGAAACAGGTAAGTAAATAGATAAAATATTCTTAATTTACTTGAGGAAAAAACTTAGAAAGTGATTGGTAACCGAACTTCGGAGATTTTTTAATGGGATTTTTTAATCGTGCTGGCCGACGACTACATGCATTTTTAGTGATAGTGTCCACATGTACATAGCGAGTGTGGTGTTCAGGATTTGTGTCAATATAGAATTCAATTAAAGTATAAATTTATACTTTGCTTTCTTAATAAATTATATAAAAAACATAAGTTTTGAAATAGGTATTGTTTGAGATGGGTTGGAATATTTTTATTTATCGATAATAAATAATAATAAAACATAATTTTGTAAAATTTTGTATATTGCATTGGTGCTGGAAAAGTTCCAGAAAATGTAACAGTTTTTAATGAACCAAAGATGTATTGATTCATTTCTGGAAAATTTCAAATGGTTAAAACATCGACAGCATCTCATTTTCAAAGTTCTTCAGTGTTTTATAGACTTTTAAAAATGGTTATGACTTAAATATATTGTCATTCTTTTTACTGACAATGAAATAAAATAAAAAATAGTTTTGCTTTTATTCTTAAAAGATGCTTATTGACTAAATAATGCATGGTTACTGGTTGGGGCAGACCCAAGACAGAAAGTGTAAAAAACTTATTAAAGGTTTTTATTTTTTGTTTTGGATTTGGAATGACTTGATGTTTGTGACTAATGCAATATTTAGAAGGACTGCTTAGGACTTACTTCTCATTTCAATAATAAAGAGAACTACATGTCATAGGCCCTTGCTCTTGGTATCAAATTAAAGCTTGGAATCTCATGATCAGGGCTGGCCCCAGGCAGAGATGGGCGGGGCAGCTGCTCAGGGCTCTGCGCTTTTGGGGGCCCCACACTTTCGAGAATCCTGCACAAAAAATCTTCATGATTAAATTAAAATTATGGATGGTATTTCACCATATTAAATAAAATAATGTTCATTTCAATCAATCAACTAAAATTCTTTATTTACAATTTAAAAAAAGAAATGCAATGACATTAGAATACAAAATACCCCCGTCACATCTGGCCTGCATTCTAACCAGAGCATATGCAATAACCAAGGAAGACGATGTAACCGATACGTTTCAGGGAAACGACAAACAGCTGACAATACCATCTGTTCAAACAGAGGTAGCTTTGGTTTAGTTAATTCTGATTTTGAAAATCAGGGCTCTGCATACAATTTGAAATTTCAAGATTACAGATCCAGGTCTGACACAAATTTTTATATATTTTCAGCTAATACCCAGTCATTAAACGATAAGCTAAATGAGGTAGAGCTGTTACTGAAACAAAATAACTTAGCACTAGTATTTAGGTGAGACTAAAAACCTGGCTGTCATTGATGGATATGGCTGTGCTGCTATGATCTGCAGAACCAGCATGACTAAGGGAGGAGTTGCAATTTTTACTAAAATTGGACTAAAATATAACGTAGTTGACATTGAAAAGTTTTGCATTGAAAAGGACTTTGAATGTGTATGTTTACAAGTAAGCCCTAGTAAGATAGCAGTCGATGTGATTATTGTTTCAATATATAGAGTACCTAAGGGTAATCAACTTACATTTTTTGAGAAGGTGGAACGACTTATCATCAAGTTGTCCCATTATGGCCTTCCGTTAATTGTATGTGGCGATTTAAAAGTTGATTTCTTGGATTTACTCCGGTCTCTAAATTGTCACTGCCTGAATTGGAAACCAACCAGAGGGAAGGCCTGTTTAGATAATGTCTTTACTGACATATCAAAGGGTGATATAAACACTGATGTCCTCTCTCCACCATTGTACGACCACAATGCCCTGTTGACATCACCATGTCTATCTAATTACAAACATAGCAATATTAGGGTGTCTAGTTCTGAACAAAATAAGTCTAAGCTTATCAGGAACTTTAGTGGACCAAACATTGACAGCTTTATAAGAACACTTGGTAACATAAATTTGGGCCATGAATTTGACGGCAATTATAAAGACTTCTACAAGTTTTTCTCCATTTTCCTAAATGCAATGGAAGTTTGCTTTCCCTTTAAGAAGATTACATTCAAGGCTGCAGAGTCTGGGAATAGTCCGAAGATAAAGTGGTATACAAGTGAGTTAGCCAATATGCGTAAAGAAGTCGAGAAGTTTTATGACTTTTGGCAGTGGGCTAGGAGGTAAAATACTCTTGTGGAAGAAACTAAAAATAGATACTTGTAAGCTAAAGCAACTTATAAGAAAGCTCTTGTGCAGGCCAAACTGAAAGCTAATGCAGACTTGATAGCTTCTGCTCCAAATCAGTGCAAAAGGGCATGGGAGCTCATCAACAAGTCAAAGAGCTGTGTAAATTCCCCAGTGGTCGACACGTTATCACCGCAGACCTTCAGTGACTTTTTCATCACCGCTGTAGATGACATCTGTAGCCAGGTTCCATCTTCAGTTGCAGAAGCTTCACAGCTGGTCGAGAATCACCCAGTCAATATGCCTGTGTTTGCTATGAGGTCTGATTCTTGTGAGGAGGTGTCAAAAATAGTGATAAATATGAAAAGCAGTAAGTGTCGAGATGTCTATGATATCAGTAGTGATGTAGTGAAGATTGTGCTTCCAGTAATTTTGTGCTCCCTTACCTTTTGTCTTAATTTGTGCCTAACCAGTGGAAATTTTCCTGAGTGCCTCAAGCTGTCAAAAGTTGTTCCTATATTTAAGAAGGGTGATTATCAGTGTCCAGAGAGCTATCGTCTTATCTCCATCATACCAATCTCCTCCAAAATTTTCAAAAAAGCTATGATACACCAGGTAATTTTTTTTTTTTAATCAGTTTGTTTTCTAAATTCCAATTTGGCTTCAGAGGAGGCTTGTCAACTGTGGATGCAGTTGGAAGCCTTGTCGCTGCAGCTTTAAATGGGTTTGAAAAGCATGCAATCACACTTGCCACCATGTGTGATCTTTCCAAGGCATTTGATTGCATCCCACATGACATTCTCCTCTCTAAATTAGAATATTATGGTATAAAAGGTGTGGAGCTAAGTATTTTTCGACAGTACTTGACCAACCGTACACAGAGAGTCTGTTACAACAATAGTCTCTCTAAGTAGCAGTTATGAGAAGTGGAGTACCCCAGGGATCGGTCCTTGGCCCATTACTTTTCCTAGTTTTAATTAATGACTTACCCTCTTATATTCCTAAATCATGTCAATCTTTAATTTTTGCCAATGACTCAACTTTTTTCTGTAGCGATGTCAGTTCTGATAATATTAAAGTTCATATCGAAAACTGTATCTCACAATGTAACATTTGGTTACAAAGCAATGTTTTATTATTAAATAACAACTAAACTCAGTCCATCCTGTTTAGCTTGAACCATAAAAATGAGAGCTTGGTACATCTAAATGAAGGCGTAAAATTATTGGGAATATCCTTGGATGCTAAGTTGACTTGGAGTGAACATATTAATAACGTATGCATTAGGGTTTCAAGAGTAATTTACTTACTTCGTAAACTTAAAAATTACATTCCAAAATCTTATTTGAGAATAGCTTATTTTGCTTTTTTCAATAGCATCATAAGGTATGGTATATTACTTTGGGATTGTGGCCATGATATGAAAAGAGTACTGTTATTGCAAAAAAATGCAATTACATACTCCAGCTACACGGCACATTGCAAACCTCTCTTCAAGAGTGAAAAAATTCTTACTGTGTATAATCTATTTATTTTTAAATGTTTGTTAAATGTTAAACTTAATTTAGGATCTTTAGCTTTAAGGAGTGATACCCATGCACATTTGACAAGGGGTAGGAATAAACTAGACCTACCACAAGTTAGGCCCGTGAAAACTCAGGAATCCTACTCTTATGTTAGTATCAAAATGTTTAACAGGCTGCCCTCAGAATCTCATAATGTCAGTATGAAATCATTTAAATCTTGTTTGCTGGAGTGGTTATACCGGGTGTTCAAAAAGTCCCGGATCGGCTTGTTAATTTTTTTATTATTAAATATTGACCTACGAAACTTAGAACATGTCTCTTCGACACAAAATACAATTTTAGCAAGTATTCAATGACCCCATACCTCCTCAGGGGAACGGCCCACGAGGAGTCAGAAGAAAATCTTAAATATAAGCATAGGATGATATGTACATCAAATTAAAGCTCTTTTTTAGTAGAATATAATGCCGCAAATCCGATCTCAATCGGATCACCGAATCCAGAATGGCGGCAGTTTAAAATTTTCGAAACTGCAATTTTTAAGATACTTAAAAAATTCGATTTCAGACTTTCTAAGCGTCCTTTCTTGACGCGGTTTGCGGCATTTTGTTGAGAATTGCATGCCCTTTAAAATTATGTACAGCACCACCTATGCCGGTCATCATCCATGCAAGACATCCTTTAAGGCACCGTCCCTCATGGAAGTGGTTTATGCCATAGGCTGTGCATAGGTCGATATGTATATCATTTTAAAGGGGTAATAAAGCAAAATTTAATGCCGCAAACCGCATCGCGAACGGACTCTTAGAACGTCTGAAATCGAATATTTAAGGAGGTTAAAAATTGCAGTTTAGAAAAGTTTAATCTGCCGCCATTTTGGATTCGGTGATCCGATTGAGATCGGATTCACGGCATTGTTTTCTACTCAAAAAGCGCTTTAATTTGATGTACATATCAACATATGCTTATATTAAAGATTTTCTTCTGACTCCTCGTGGGCCGTTCCCCTGAGGAGGTTACTGAATACTTGCTAAAATAGTGTTTTGTGTCCAAGAGACATGTTCTAAGTTTCGTAGGTCAATATTTAATAATAAATAATTAACAAGCCGATCCGGGACTTTTTGAACACCCGGTATGAAAATCCTTTTTACAGTATAAATGAATACTTCAGCTGTACAAAAATTGATCTAAGCTTTCAATAATTGGGCTAAGCACCGTTGTAATTAATGCCATAGATATATTTAATTGTTAACTTTTTAATTTTTATTCAGTTGCTCACTGTTCACTGTGTTAATATTTTATATTGTTATATGAATATTTTATTATTGTTAACATTTATATTTTATCTTGTTGATTTTAGCGAATTTCCCCCTATGGAGAAGTAGCTATTACCGTAGGCAGCATGGTAAGACTTAAGCACGGGACCACCGTAACTTTTCATTTTGGTGCCCCCAGACCCCAAAAACACCGTTTGTTCATTTTCATATATATATATATATATATATAAGGATTTATATATATATTATATATATAAAAGGATTTATATATATATATATATATATATATATACATACCGGTCCGTAGGCGCGATAACTTTTGTAAAAACGTTCTGATCTCGATGACATTTGGTACATACGTCTAGAGTGACATTTATTACTTCGAGTTCGAAAACCAGCGCGATAAGTTAACTCTAAAGAGGGTTTTTTGACAAAATAAAATTTATTTTTAGGACTTAATATCTTCATATTAATTTTTTATAAATTTAACCCTTCCCGGGCTTTTGACGGATATATCCGTCAATTTCCATTTACGTTGTGGGCGTTTAGACGGACATATCCGTCAAATAAAATGATTTTTATGGGATAAAGGCAGATATATCCGTCTCTAAAGCAAATTGATATACATTGTTTATAATACAAAAATAAACATTACTAGGCATTATAATAAAGTTAACTCGTTTCTGCAGTTGGCAATAATGATTGCCGCACCTGTTTCAGCTGTTTTTTTGCGTCATATTGTGCTTGGATACTGGAAATAGTGCCGAACTGTCAGAGTGCACGTGCTCGTCTTCTCGAGTGTTTGTTAACAGAGTTGATATGTGGTTTTTAGCGAATTTCCCCTATAGGGAAGAAGCTATTACCGTAGGTCTCATGGTAAGACCTAAGCCCGAGACCATGATAACTTTTCGTTTTGGGGCCCCCAGAAGCAAAAAACACCATTCGTTCAAATTTCTAGATATGTATATGTATATGTATAGAACTATTTCAAAATTCATTATTCTTATCGTTTGATATAAGTAGTATGTATACAAACATTCCTACAACAGAAACTATAAATATTCTTCGCTCTAACTTGATTAAACATAAAACAATGAAGAAAAATGAAATCGAAGAAATAATTAAATTAACTAAAATGGCACTTAACCAAAATTATTTCACATTTGATTCATCATTCTATTTACAAAAAGATGGGTTACCTATGGGTTCGCCCCTTTCAGGGTTAATGGCAGACATTTATATAAACAACCTAGAAGTAAATCAAATCATAAGCAATCAAAATCCTATGAAAGACAAAATAAAATATTGGTTTAGATATGTTGACGATATAATTTGCCTTTTTGAGGGTAACGAAGAAGAAGCTCAAGAACTCAATTTATATATCAACTCTTTATCAAGAACAATTCAGTTTACATCAGAAATACAACAAAATGAAATAAACTTCCTAGACATAACTATTTTTAAAGACAAAAACAAACATGCTTTTAAAATTTTTAGAAAAGCAACAACAACAGAAGTAATTATTCCGGCAGACTCCAACCACCCGTGGTCTCATAAATTAACAACATTCCATTCTTTAATACACCGTTTGTTAACAGTCCCCATGAAAAAAGAAGATTTTAAAAGAGAAAAAGACACAATATTATACCTAGCAATAAAGAATGGATATAAACCATCAATGATAGGGAATATGATAAAAAAGAAAACAAAAAAAAACTGGAAAAAGAAAGAAATAATGCCAATGACAATGAAAAGAAGAAATATGAATACATATGCCTACCTCATAACACCACACTTAATAAAGCATTCCGTAAGACTTTCAAAAATACCGAAGTAAAAATTGCCTATAAAAATAAAAATAATTCTTTTAAAATGATTAATAAAAGATTACAACCAAAAACAGAAAATAAAAAAGATGAATATACAAAAGCTTGAATTTATCAACTTAAATGTGGTAATTGTGATAATATCTATATTGGACAAACAAGAAGAAATTTTAAAATAAGGTACAAAGAACACTTGCAAGCTTACAAGTCAAAAATTTAACAACAATGAAATCAAACTATGCGGAACACCTTATCAAAGAAAAACACAATTTTAATAAAATAGACGAAACCCTAGAAGTACTAACCTACGAATATGACAAAGAAAAATTAAATGTCAAAGAAGATTTATGGATATTTCTAAAGAAAAAAGAACATCCTAACAAACTTTTAAATTCAACTCACCTTTCACAAGGAAATATAATTATTGAAAAGATTTACCAATTAAGAAGTAAAAATTTCAAATAATTTATATATAATTCAAAAATTTTATTGTAAACTGTCTGTTAATTTAATATATGTTAACTTATTTGTTTATTTATATTATTTTGAAATAGGTTATCTATACATGACTTGAAAATGACCTAATGTGTCGAAACTAGTCGTCGAAATAAAAAATGTTTCAAAAAAGGGTACTTTGTTTCTTAACTTAATAATGTTAACTAAAATAATATATATATATATGTGTGTGTGTGTGTGTGTGTGTGTGTGTGTGTGTGTGTGTGTGTGTGTGTGTGTGTGTGTGTGTGTGTGTCTGTAAGCACGATAGCGCTCGCAAAAATGGTCCGATCAGAATGAAATTTGGCACAGGCGTGTAAAGTAGCAATTATTTGGACGCGTTCGTGAACCAGCCCGATCGGACCATTGGAAGGGGGGGTAGAGGGGGTTAAACCCCCTAAAAAATCAGTTTTTTGAGTTTTTTTACATAGATAAATAAAATTTATCGAATTTTTGTTGGCACCATTGAATTCAGCTAAAAAAAAAACAAACAATTTGGTATCTTGAATCACTGCTCTATGTCCATTGGTTACCGAGATATTGAAAGTGGTAAACACAGTACGTTGTCCCAATGTTAACCTTATGGGAAATAAGTAAAATTGTATATTTCGGTTATTTCTCAACATATCTTGATAAAACTTGGTGAATAGCTTCTTTTAGTTCAGATCTACTAAATATTGAATTAAAACCATCCAGTTTTAATATACCTGTAGCAGCAGACCTGCATACTCATTCCCCATGTTATTCTTATGGAGCTTACCAAAACATTTCAAATCTCGCTATGTTGGATTGAAATATGTTGTTTTGCATTTGAAATTTGCTGAGTATGCAGATCTGTTGCAACGGGGGAATTTGTTATTTAGATAAAATGACGAATCCAAATGATGCGAAATTTGAAGTGGACTTTTTTTAAATGAATATTTTATGTAGTAGGCCTAAATTTTGTAAACTTTTTTATAAATGTCCAACTAAATGAACTTAATTTTCGAATATTTCTTGTAAAATTTGGCTACAGTAAAAAAAACGTTCGTTCATGGAAATTTTGTAATTCTTTTCCTTTTGTATTTTAGTGCAGTTTTTTGGACAAAATAACCTATATTTTGATAGATAGTAAATAAAACAAGGGACAAACTAAGGCCGATGGAAATATCCGTCTGTCACCCACAAAAGTACTCAAGATTATCGGCAGTTTTCATATTTCGTGATTTTCGTAACGGGCGGCGGTCGGATATATCCGTTTACCTTATGTTTTTAGCGGGCTAAAGACGGATATATCCGTCAAATCAAATTTTATTTACTTTAAAGCTTGTTTAAACAAATTATTTCATCGGTAAGGTAATTTTTTTCATGATCTATGAATTATTTCAAACAAATAAAGTACAAAAAATAGCAACTTTAGTTTTTGAATTTTGGCTTAAAATATTTCTGGCCATGAGCACAATTCAACACCGCCTGGGAAGGGTTCAATGAAAATATAATCCTTCTTGAGTGTCAAAATTGAATTCAGCTTAAAAAAATAAACAATATAGCATTTTGAATGATTACTCTACATCAATCGGTTACTGAGATATTGGATCTGCTAAATACAGTACATTGTCCCCTGAAGGGACATGAAATATCCAAATTCTGGTATAAATACCTAAATTTCTTATTGAATTCCCCAAAAATGGGATTTAAAAAAATTATATTGCAAACCATATGATTGAATTTAATTTGTTCATATGATGATTGATTTGTTTTTATTCCTTGGATCTGAGTAGATTGATAACATGTTTGCTGTCTTTTATCAATGTATACAGATCCCTTTAAGTAGGGACATCCAATGTTAATTTATTTAGTTCCGCCGCCGAAAAGCAGAGCAGAAATTAGCACTGATGCATGGAATAGTTCAAGCTGGCCCCGTATAGTCAGCGCTTCTATTCACTATCCAAAATGTCAAAATGAGAATGTTTGTAAACGAAAACAGGTAAACATTATGGTTAAAGACACAACAATACAAGCAATAACATACAACTGTCAAAATATTACAACCAGCTGCTTGACTTTGGAAAGTCAGCTTGATCCGTAAACTCCTTCAACAATTCCAATCGGACTAAGATGCGCCATCTTTTTTCCGGCGGCGGTAACTACATTTTTCCATAAGGTATCCCTACTTAGAGGGTTCTGTATACATTGCTTTTATGTACTAAGACAAGTATTCATTTATTAAAAATTATTAGAATATGAATAATTATTGAGAAATAAGAATGTGAATGAAAAAATTTACTTTATTTAAATAAATATTTAAACAAAATTAAATATTCAAAACAACAACTTCCCAAACTAATGTAGAATATGCCCACATATAAAAAATAATTCCTTTAGAAATTAACTGAGTATGCAAGTTTGCTGCAACAAGCATTTTTAAATTTTAAGATGAATCATATGTTTGGATTTAATTTGTTTACATGATTATTTTATTTGTTTTGATTTTGACTGATTTTAGATCATTGGTTGTATGTTTGCTTACATTTTTATACTATAACAAGAATACACTTACAAACAAATATTAGACTAATAATTATAAGAATAACAAAAAGCGTATTGCTGGAGTGGATACCAAAGTGATTCCCATGATCATTTCCTTTAAATCGTAAGCTCTTCAATTATTATTTAATATACTTTTTGCAATAATTACATAAGGTTTGCAAAATTTTCTCTTACATAAATTAAATGAGCTCCCATATAAAAAATTATTCTTTAGAAATTCGCTGAGTACGCAGGTTTGCTGCGATGGGGGTATTTATTAATTTTATAGGATTCTAACTCAACCCACATAGTTTTTAACCTAAGTCATTATTTATCAATTAGGCTATTTATCATTTAATTAATTGTCACCTATGTTTATGATGAAAACTGTACAAGCCTTCTGTCTTGTTTTGTTTAATAAAGTCTTGCATCTTTAATCTTGAATCTTGCATACCCAAAGAATTTCAAATAAGCCTAATGGTGAAATAGGTAATTTAGATGAGTAAATCAACATACATCTGCAAAGAAGCATGCATAAATATTCTCCATAATAATAACAAGGGACACTATTACAATGCAAACTAGTTAATACCAATCAATAAAAATATTTATGTGTACAGCCTTACTTCAGTTTTCATACCGCAAGGTCCGCTAGCAAAGCTGTAGCCAAGAAACTTTTTTTTGGGGGGGGGGGTTTGGGCTCCGCGGTTACAGGAAATTAATAAAATAACTTTCTAACCTTTCATTTAAACGCAATTTCAACATTTCCGGGGGGGGGGGGCTGACCCCCTGACCCCCTCATTGGCTACGGCCTTGTATGCTAGTTGCATGAGCACAACTACGTCATATCAGCTGACTATACACACACACCTTTCTTTTCTCTTTACACCATGGTGTTAGTCCAGTCACCAAATAAGAAATTAGGCATGAACCTTGAAGTAGGGTCCGACTGAAATTTTATGACTGATTCTAGTACTGTTTGATGTACTGAACAAGAATATGGTGGATACCAGACTGGCATCCTTGGGCAATTTCGAATGTTGAAAGTAACAGTTTAAAGGGGCAAAAATTAAGGGCCAGATATTGAAAAAAATGTATTTATGGTATCCAAGCAAATATTCCCCAAGGTGTTTATTTTAAACCACTGCCGATAGTTGCTGGGTGGTAAATACTTCATTTTGATGGGGTATTAATTTCCAGCCCCCATCTAGGATCCGCCATATTGGATACAAGGTAATTTTTTTAAATATGAATGTGGTGTTGTAACACATCATTACAGACTAGATTTTAACGCTGATTATAATGCTGCAATCCGTTTTTGAAAATATTGTTTTGTTCTTGAGATATACTCAAATAAAAATTCTTCCCTATACATTTCTTATGGGCGTTTCCAAATTAAACTATTTTTTTGTTTTGTTTTTCTTATATCTCCGGTTCTAATAGCATTATTAAGTTATTTTGGTCTTGAAATATGAGGTACGTTCGGAAAGTAAGTTCCGTTTGGAAGTAAAAAAGTTCTCAGTGCATTTACAACATTATTATTATACACATCTTAAAGAGTGTACCTTAAACTACTTTTCTACATAGTTCCCAAAAAATTTAGGTACTTGTCTTATCTAGAGAGAAGCTTTTCAATTTGTGCAGAAAAGAGTTCTGCCGCCTGTGCACGCAACCACCCGCTGACGCCATATGTAAGTTCATCGTCATTCACAACCCAACAAAGGTTACAATGGTGTACAGAAGAGTTCGTTAAATTTGTGGGAAACACTCAGAGAGATCAGTAATTTTGAATTTCCTATTTTCCCGAACTGTAAAGATGGTCGCACTAATGTCCACGATGAAGAGAGGAGTGGCCAATCATCTGTCGTTACTGACAATCTCATTGCCAAAATCAATGATACAATTCGGGAAAAAAGGAAATTCAAAATTACTGATATCTCTGAGTGTTTCCCACAAATTTCACGATCTCTTCTGTACACAATTGTAATCTTTGTCGGTTTGTGAATGACTATGAACTTAAAGAGGACGTCAGCGGGTAGCTGCGTGCACAGGCGGCAGAATTCTTTTCAGTACAAATTGAAAAGCTTCTCCCTAGATATGACAAGAGCCTAAATATTTTGGGAACTATGTGAAAAAGTATTTTAAGGTGCGCTCTTTAAGATGTACATAATAAAAATGTCGTAAATGCATTGAGAATTTTTTGATTCCCAAACGGAACTTACTTTCCGAACGTACCTCGTATTCAGGGGTTTAATAGCTTTGATTTGAAATTAATAATCATTTAAATACGACCAGTCAGAGATAAGTTACAAAGAAACATTGATCATAAAATGTTGATTTTTCTAAATTTATTTTTACTTAAAGTTTCATATCTCAGGTTCTAAACAAGTCTAAATATTAAGTTTGGTCTTAAAACACTCATCTGATCTTTGGCTTTAATTTGAGCCATTTTGAAATTAAATACGACTGTGTAAAAAGAGTTATGAATGTTCAAAGATCATACAATCTTCCAAATTTAACTATTTTTGTTTTGTTTTTCTTACATCTCTGGTTCTAATAACATTATTAGGTTCATTTTTGTCTTAACAAATTCAGTTGTTTAGAGGCTTTAATTTGAAATATTAATCATTTAAATATGACGAGTCATAGTTGAATTACAAAGCAACTCATAATACAAGAAAACGATCCCATATTATTTAGAAAAGTACCATGAATCAAAATTTGAAGTGTATGGAATCCTCATTGGCTCAAGAGGGACTTGGAAAAACTTTAATTTGGAAAATCATATACTATATGTGTTATCCCTGACAGCCATAAAATTTTCAATTAGCATCATAAGAAACCATCTTTACAGTAACCATCTAAATTAGTCAAAATTGTATTGTTTAAGTATTCCTTGTTTCTCAGCAAGCTACAATGTTTAGTAAGATGTTAATTTATAAAAATAAATTATCTATATACTTATTTAATACGCTAAGGGATTTTTTGTGATCATTACTCCACCTAAACTACTGGGCCAATTTTATTAATTTAGGTGCCATTGGAAAGTGCTTGGCATGTAGTTTTGCAGGAAATAAAATTTATGAAGATTAGACTAAAGGGAACGGCCCTATACACCCTTAAAATGTTGTATTTGTACAGAAAAATATTTGCTATATAAAGTAAGGTCAAATTCACAATTTCAAAATATAATTTACATCTTCATTTTCAGTTTAAAAGCAACCCATTTAAAAACGTGTGTGGTATAAACAAATTTGTGGTCAATTTTAAAATAAGTGTTTGTATTCTTATATTATGTCGCCCGTATTATTATTAAGGCTAATAATTTAAGTATGACGAATGCGCCTTGGTGAACTGACTGAGTATACAATTTTCTAGGTGATTATGGTGATAGTTAATGTGAAGTTTGTTTGTGTAATGATCTAAAAATGAAAATGTAGCAGCTGTATTAAGGCTCTTGATCAAGTTAATCAAATATAACAAACAATTGTAAGGTTTTCATCAAACTATTTAAATTTTGTTCAACTGTGATGTGTTACTATAATTATAAGAACTTTGGTAAATAATCTCAGTATAACTGGAAGTGACTTTGAAGTTTAACCATATAATTTAAAAACATATTTCTAGAACACTGTACCTTTATTATTTTTATCTAGCAGTCAATAGACATTACAATTGCTCTATTACGAGCAATGGGTTTACTAGTTATAAATATCAGCAGTAATTTTCAAATTTCTTACACGTTACGTATAAGAACGTAACAAATCAAATTAACACAAGTAAGTTTTTTAATTTGTAGCTGCACGTTAGTTCTTACATTCTACGTTCTTACGTTTACATTTACGTTTTTTTGAGAATGTTTGTACTCATTCTATTAGAAATTTAGTTCCCTATAAAATCACCATTTACTTATTTTGTGCTTTTTGCATTGATTGAAAATAGAGAGAAACATGGTCCGGAAATGTTTTTTTTAGATGGTGGCTGAAGCACCGCGGGGATTTCTGGGGTCTTTTGAAATTTTAATTAAGGAGGTTTAATTTCAAACCTCCTTGAAAAAGGATTTCAGCTTGATCAGGACTTGTTAGGTCGATTCACTTTTTTATGCATGCGATTCTTAGACTGTGTATTTAAGAAGTCCTCATATGACTCCCCACTTGGGAGGATTTTAGCAGTCAAGTATGGTTTTTTCTCACCTTTGTCTCTCACCTAAGTTTATCTAAACTAATTACCCAAATCTAAAATTAAAAATACTAAATCCCGCATCAAAATCTAAATTACAAATTATTAAAACTAACTTCCATGAGTTAGTAATAAGCAAGAAAAGAAAAAGAAGTCTTCAATGTAAAGTAAGTTTTATAATGTAAGTTCTGATTGAAAATAATGATCAACTTTTAGGTAAATCTGTTCTACCAACAAATTGCGGGACTAACGCTGGGTTACAATAGTGTTGCTGCTAAAGACAAGAAACTCGACTTCAATGACTTTATGTGAGTTTATTCAACATTTTTCTCATAAAAACATACAGTTCTATTTTAAATGGTTTGAAAAACAAATTTTTGTACATGTATTCAAGAATGATACTAACATTTGGATATATGGTATTATCTTTATACTATATATAAAGGAGAAGCTGTTTTCTATTGGACAGCGAAACTCCAAAACCACAAGACAGCTGAGAGCTGAGATTTGGCATAAGTGTTCTCCTTGGGTTCTATATGCAAACTAAGAAACGATTTTACAAAACTCCCTTAGGGTTACGCCCTATGGGACTTCAAAGTCTCCATGCTAAATTGTAGGGAAGCTCATGTAGCACAATTATAGCAACATAAACACAAAAGGCTCTTTGTTTTCCTATTTTTTCGTAGAAAATATGTAGTTGATTTTGGGGTCCTATGGCTGCAATAAAAACTTTTTTCCTCAGCAGTTTTCAGTGTTTGTTAATGATGCAGGGCCTGGCAGGGCTCTGTCCTTCAGCTTTTTCTGTCCCCAGGCTGTGCTGTCCCTGATGGAAACATGTCTACTTTTGTGTGTATGTAACATGCAAAAGTAAGATACTGTATTTGTTCACAGTTCACAGTTACTTGCTAGAACCACATCTGGTTGAACTCTGTCCTCTCTGAATGTAGGACCCCTTAAGCAAGTCAAATCCCGCACTTACCACCACTTACACAAAAAAGCTGAGACACTGTACCTATTCATTGTTGATAGCATAACTACTTTCAAGAATAACTATAAGAAAATCATTACTCTTTTAGCTATTGAGATCAGAGCCATATTAAAAATGTTTGTATGTTATTTAGGTGGATAAATTTCAATTGGGATTTTGGTGATTTAATTTCTGCCCTAAAAAGTGAAATAAATAAAGCCCTCAAAGGTAAAGGTCACTGCTCAGCTCTGATCAAACTCCTACCTGCACAATCGGATATATTTGTGGCTCATAATACTTGGACTGGGTAAGAAATAGTGATTTAATTAAACTATGGTTTATTACGAGGTACAGTCAAAAAGTTCCCGGAATGAATTTTTGTAGACATATAGCGCGATTGCCAGCAGTAAATTTGTCTTGCAGTAGTTGGTACGACTCCTTGGGAGAGCATATCGGTAGTGGTGGTAAAGCTGACTTGCCGTAGTGCAGCATTGGAAAGCGCTTTTCGTGTACCTGCAAGCCTACGTTGTCGGATTTTTGAAAAATGGCATTTCATGAACAGCACACAAACATTGTTCTTATTTTACTTTAAAAGTCACCCATTGAGACTCTTGAGTTGTTAATTCAAGCTTATGGAGAAGAGGCGATGAAGAAATCCCCCAATATTTTCTTTATCAGCATCACCCAGTGTGCTGTTCATGAAATGTCATTATTTAAAAATCCGACAACGTCGACTTGCAGGTACACGAAAAGCGCTTTCCAATGCTGCACTACGGCAAATGCCCTCCCAAGGAGTCGTACCAACTACTGCAAGACAAATTTACCGCTGGCGATCGCGCTATATGTCTACAAAAATTCATTCCGGGAATTTTTTAACTGTACCTCGTATAATATACATATAGAAAACAGCAGAGTATTTAATATTAACTATCTTACTGTGTCCAACTTCTCTGGAAAAAAGTAATTAGAAATAAATGAAACAGCTCTTCAGTCCTTTTCTTTAAATTTGTATCCTTAGGAAAATTGTAAAAAAGTAATAGTTTTTTTGGGATTTTCTCCCCGTCAACTCTCTTTTAAGTATGGGTTGATGGGTGTCGGACTTATGGTTTTCGCAAAAGTTACAGGTTGTTTGGACTTTATACGTAGAATATATTATAGTAAATCTTCTCTGCTGATACTCCTTATTATATTTCCTCAATGGTATATTTTATCCTAATTTCTTTGTGAGGGACATGAAGAAGCTTTGGTGCTAACAAACAAAACGAGATGATTTTGGATCATTTTTGGATCTGCTCCCAAAATTAGATTTTGGGGGGGGGGGGGGGTAGCCCCAAAATTTTAAATGTAAACCCCCATCGAGCGACTGCTTATTTTAAAGGGTTTGTTAAAAGAAACACAATGCCGCAAACCGGAGGTCGATATCATGCTCCAGTCCAAAATGGCAGCCATTCAAAAATTAAAAATACTGTCCGTCAATTAAAATTGAGTATTTTCTGTGTTCGGTAATTCACATTTAAATCGAATAAGAACCACCAGAACACATATTAACTACTTAAAAGATACAAAAATAATAATTTTTTGTTGTCATCATCAAGGCACAACCCTCAAAAATTGTTTTTGGGGGGTGGGGGTTTATCCAACCAATTCCAATATCAGCTCACATCATATGACCACTCGTTTTAATATGCTGAATGAGTAAAAAAATGAAGCCAAGGCTTGTTTTAATGAAATTTTTTTTTTAATTGTTATTTTTGTGGCAAATATTTGGTATTTTATATATGGGGGTTTTTCTAAAAGGTAACGCATAGACGACCCTCCGCAGGTACAGACCTTTGCCGCTGAGCCAAAGGTATATCTAAGGCGGATATATATTAGTATGTTAGTTAAATAATTTTGTAACTAACAAAATTCATTTATTTATTACAAGTAAGGTACCTTTTTTAAAATTTAGTTAAAACAAGCTTTGGCTTATTTTTTTACTCAGCAAATTAAAATGGGTGGTCATACGATGTGAGTTGATAGTGGAATTGGTTGGACAAACCCCCACACCCCAAAACCATTTTGGAGGGTTGGGCCTTAATGATGACAACAAGAAATTATTATTTTTGTATCTTTTAAGTAGTTAAAATGTGTTCTGGTGGTTCTTATTCGATTTAAATGTGAATTGCCGAACACAGAAAATACTCAATTTTAATTGACGGACAGCATTTTTTAATTTTTGAATGGCTGCCATTTTGGACTGGAGCATGATATCGACCTCCGGTTTGCGGCATAGTGTTTCTTTTAACAATCCCTTTAAAATAAGCGGTCGCACGATGGGGGTTTACATTTAAAATTTTGGGGCTACCCCCCCCAAAATCCAATTTTGAGGGCAGGGGCAGAAATGACACATACATCAAAAAGTAGTTTTTTTTTAGTACTAAAAGGTATGCAAAATATTGTTTTGATATCTGGTTTACTTTAAAAGATATTAAACCGTTCCGGGACTTTTGGGACACACAGTATATCTTTGAAAACAAAAAACCGTCGCTATTTTAAAATGGTTCGAAGTAGAAATTTGATACTTCTGAAAAAAATATTTCTTAGCGGTCATTTATGTACCAAGTTCGAGATTTATATGTTAAGAGTTTTGTGAGATACACAGAGGGACCTCTATAAACTGCCACCCTGGGACCAAGAGTGTGACAGATAAGAGAATGGTTAGACAACAGTAATTTCATTATAAACCTGTACAGTAAGTGTAGATTTAGAAAAGTTTTGGAAGAAATTATACCCTACACAGCGTGTAGAAAAAATTCCGCCCCCCTTTAATTTTTTTGTTTGTTAAGACAAACAATTAACCTTTGGGAAATGATACTAACTTAACCAAAATTATTTTTTGACATTTTGATTAGGATTTTTGTGGACATTTTTTATATTTAATCAAAATATAAAATCACCATCACCAACAATGAATTTCAAACAAAGAATATTTTTTGACGTTACCAAAAATTTTGAGTGTCCCACAAAAAGAGGGGAATTTGGGGGCAACTAAAAATTTTCAAATGCAAACCCCTGTTGAGTGACCCCTCATTTTAAAGAGATTTAAAATACAGTACACCTCGGATTATCCGGACTCCACATTATCTGGATCCCAGATTATCCGGACCGGGCTATCCGAGAAATTGAAAAATTAAAATCACGGCAAAACCACAATTTTAGCGAGTTTACGGGTGAAAAGTGCCTTCCAAAAGTAAAATGCAAATGTAATGCATTACTGTACTTTACGCATCTGGAATCACAATAATTGAAAGAATCGCATTGCCTAAAAAGTATATTACAGCATTTTCGTGAATATAGTTTCCTGGATTACAACTTGGGGCGCTAGAAGTAATCAAAAAAGGCATAGTCTATGGCAATTTCGCTAGTTCGTTTATTGCTGTCATTTGATGTGTTACATTATTTCTTAAGAAGAGTTACTGTAATAAATTTTGAGTTACTTTCAGTTTTGTCATGATTATTTTAAGTTTCAGTTATTTTGAGTTATGATTATTTAATCTTAATAAATTAAATATTTTAATCCGGTGTTTTATTCCAAACCGTAAGTACGGTAAAGTTATTCGTATGATTAATAATGAAGTTTGGTTCTTAAATTTGTTTCAAAATTAAACCCCCTTGAAATCTGAAAGACCAACATGTTGTACAGTCTTGATATGCCGTTTGCAGCATCAGTTTAGTAGGGGTTAAAGTACGCGATTGCTATTTAGGTGATATTGTAATGACCTTGGATTATCCAGATTTTTTGTTACCAGGATCAGTGTTCCGCCATATTAATCCGGATAATCCGAGGTGTACTGTCATAGGCGGCCGAAGGGGGGGCTTGGGGGGGCTAAGCCCCCCCAGATCCTCTGAAAATTAAACTAATTTTTGGGGAAATTTTAATTTTCATATTAAACAATGTTGTAACCATCATTAACCGTTTCTAAAGTGTAGTTTGACAGAGAGGCCTAGTCAAGTAAAATTAGCAGGCTTCCTGGGAATTCCAGAGGAGAAGAGACTAAGTTATCTTATAGGTATTTGTTTCCAGTGGCGTAACCAGGGGGTGGGTTTAGGGGTTTGAAACCCCCCATTGACGCTAAAAAATGAAATAAGATGGAAAATCAGGTTTTTGAGTGGACACAATTGTGACAAAATTAGTGATGCCGACTAAAAAGCGGCACGAGCACACGACACGTTTAGCGCGTATTGCACTCAGGGAATGGCGGGCGGACGTACTTCAGTCCAAGCCCGCTAGATCCAAATTTCATAGCAGCCAAAGCTCCTGTATCGTCTATTTTATCTCGGCCGTTTCGTAGCCGAGAGTCCCTTGGTTGTATCGTGGCTATCAATCCCCTGTAAGCCTAAATCCATTCGGGAAAGTAAATTAATTTAAACCTTTGGTCAGGAAAGTCGAGCAAAACGAAATAACCGCTTCATCGTTATTCCGTTGTTATCGTTGTCACGACCGGCGACCGACAAATCTCTCGATTGAGTCGCAACAAACTAATATTTTGGTGATATCACGGCCGGAAAATCTCTTCGTCCCTTTGCGTTCAGAAAATCTCTCGCTCGTGTCGTGGCCGGCAAATCTCACACACTTTTTGAGATCGTCATCTCTATTGCGACCAGAAAATCTGTCGTTTTTCGTTTATACAGACAGTGCATGGCTGGTTAATCCCTCAGTCGCATTGTGTGTGTCTGGAAAACCGCTTGTAATTCTCGTGGCAATTACATCTTTTGGTCGTATTGCGTCTTTCAAATCGCGGTCGTTTATAACGCGGCTGTCAAATTTCTTAGTCATATTGTGATCGAAAAATCGCTCAGTGTTTCCGCGGCTGTTAAAAATCTCGGTCACATTGAGGCTGTAAAATAATATTGCATTTTATAAAGTTTGTGTTCAATTATATTCGTTTTAGGAGGCAACATGGGAAAGTATTTAACTTTTTCGGAATCTTTTTAGTCAGGAAACAATAGAAAAAAGTTTGAAATTCAATAGGTGACATCTGGAAGACCCCTGGGTCCCTACTTCGGTTTTTACAGCGGATAGCAAATTTCTCGGTCGTATTGTGGCCATAAGAGCTCTTGGTTGTGCTGTATCGTGGCCTGCGAACATCAGTTGTATTAAGGCAAAGTTCATGGTCGCACAGTGGCCGTGTCGGTTCTGAAACGGCCGTCTGTCGGTTGCATTGTAGTATTGCATATGGAAAATTTCTATAATATATTGATTTGAGGCAAATACCTCGATGGATTATTTGCAACCGAAACATTTTGGTTGTATTTAAAAACAAAAAAAATCTTTAAGATTTTCAGCGATCGGCAAATTACTTGTGGTACCGGTAATAAAATTTCACGGTTGTTCTCGAGGCTGATAATTTCGGTTGTATCAAGGCGGATCTGTTGTTTGTTTAATCTCTCAGCTGTATTGCTGTCGGTAAATCTGTCAGCCATTTCGCAGCCATCATTTTCCAAAGATTTTCGATGAAAACTCAGATTCTCGTACATATTTTTAAGGAGTGGGGGCGGTTCAAATTATTGAGCTATAGAGGTCTGAAAATCTTGCTCCCCAATAAAAATTCTGAAATTACACCTTACACCCATTTGTATAATCATTACAAATATACTAAAAATGTATTGAATCATGACATTTTCAGGAATTTAGTACTAGTGTATTTATTAAATCCGGCAATCAAAACACCCACAACCATAACACCATCCTAAACTCCTTTGCCTCTAGACTACCTAAAATGCGAGTTGATGGTTCTTATTTTCCAAATGTTTCCGAGACCCAGACCTCCCCAGTGTAAGGCCCTTGGGTCATCCTGGTTACGCCTATATTTGTTTCAACCTTATAATGCGCTAGCCTCCCCAGAAAATCCAGTCTGGAGCCGCCTATGTATACTGTACAGGCGAATGGTGGAGGTTGGAGGTCTCTAACATGTTCCTATCGAAATAGGCAGCTTGTCAAAATTTTCAATACAACTCCTTGAAACCTGGCGTCCAAGAGTTTTGGAGTTTTAATTTCACCTTTGGTGACTTAAAACTGAAATGACCCTTGGGAAAATCTTATTAAATGAAAAAGTAGTCTCTTTTGAAAAATATTTAAAACTTTCAATGTTCTGCAAAAATTTGGGATTTTTGGGGCTATTTAATCTTCACTAATGTAAACCCCCCCCCCCCCGTCCGTCCTGCCCCGCCTCACCCGGCAGGTAGATGACTCATGCACTGGGGCCTCTAGTACTTAGTGGTAACTTTTTTTTACTACAGTTTTGACCATCTATGATATTATATCTGGAATCTCTGTGCAATTACGAGAAAAATTATACCAAATACGTGCTATGAGGGTGATATATTAAGGCAGTACGCCCAAAAAGCTGGTTGGTTTGGAAAATAGTAATAATTATTATAATTAAAACTATTACTATCATTATTATTTATCATTAATACAATTTTTAACTTAAACAATAATATAATTCGAGAAAGCGTGAAAAACTGAAAAAATAATGTTTGTTTTGACAGAATCGAGAATATTAACAAACAAACATCTGATCAGCTGTGCGGGATTCTGCACTGTTTTATAGTAATTACTAGAGGACCCACGCTGCTCCGCAGCAGTAAATTTTGGTACTAAGACACAAAATCAACTCAAATACAATAATTCTTCATTCAAAAAATCAATGTTACATGCAATGCAGCTTCACAACTTCAATGTGACTTGACAACTTCAATGGGAATTTCAGTAAACCAATTATACCACGATTTATTACCAAAATGGTAATAATTTGTTCCAAGAAGGAAAAAGCAGGAATTTAATGAGATATTCTGTAATTAAGTTTTCGGGACAGCAGCATGTCAGCCCAGCACAAACGACTTTTCAAACTAACTACCATACCATACTAAAATACCCCCATTGCAGACCTGCATACTGAGCGAATTTCATACGCAAAAGAACATAGTTCAAGCCAACATAGCGAGGCTTTACGTGTTTTTGTAAGTTCCTTAGAGTAACATGAGGAATGAGTATGGAAGTTTGCTGCCACAAAATGGAAATATTTTCAATTATATTTCGTGGGCATCACTCACCTAATTGGTTGAGGAGTACACGGCCAGGTCTTGTCTAAAGTTCAAAACACGAACACAAAAACACACACACAAATCGACCCGTTCTATGTAGTCTTTTAAACCGACATTTCGCCGCACCTAGGTGTTAACGTGCGGCGTTATCAAGGTTTTCCCTTAGTAACCGTAAGCGGTCCGATCTTCTAACCACGACTGACTCTGGCGGCGGCGGCGGCGGTGGCGGAGGGGGAGGGGGCAGCGCATTATCAGGACCATCTGATGACAGGATTTTGTTTTTCTTACCCTTCTCTATTAGTCCTTGTATCTCCTTTTCCACCGTCATGCTATAAATATTATTAATTTCTAATGATTTATTTTATTTATTTTTATTTATTTATTTATACAATTTACAATGCTTTAGTACAGCAATCGCCAGTTACACTATAGCGTTAAAATAGTTTTACAAAACACCAGAAAACATGCAAACATTCAAAATAAGTTGACAACAGTGTTGGTTTAAAGTCTGCTTCTTGCTTTAAATATTTTAAATTACAATAAATATTCCGCTTACAACAATTCATTACGAACGAGAAAAAATTAATAAATATTAACAATTTACAACAAAAATAGTTTTCGTTAATAAATTAACTTCATACATCAATAAATAAGACGAGCATTAACATTAACATAAATAAATACAATCAAAAAATAAATATCAAGTTTAAAGGTGAATTTAATTTGGAATTAACATACAAAGCCGAGTTTTATATTTTGAAAACGAGTCATTAAACACATCCAAATCAGAGTGTTTTGAGTTGTAAAGCCTCATCATGAAGTTTAATGGAGAGTGATATCCAAGATTTGTCCTTGAGAAACGAGGCAAAAACAATTGCAAGGTACGGGAGCCGCGGCGAGGGGGAGCAAAGTCCAACTGCGATAACAGAGCGCCGTCGTCCAGCGCCCCACTCACCAGTTTATGGAGATACAACAAGCTGGTGATTTGGCGTCTTTTGGAAAGACTCTGTATATTAAAAATATTCAAAAGGTCAGAATAATGAGCATCATTTGGATAAAACCCAAACGTTTTTAAGTGCAAAAAGCGAACAAATTTATTCTGAATATTTTCGATCATTTCAGTTAAATAAATTACATGAGGACTCCAAACAATCGATCCATATTCTAACTTTGATCTAACTAGGGAAAAATATAATAGTTTCAATGAATTCGTGCTTTGTAAAAAAGAACTGGACCGTTTTTTTAATGAATCCGAGGACAGAGTAAGCAGACTTACAGACAGACATTATATGATCACCAAATGTAAATTTTGAATCAAACAAAATTCCTAAATCCTTAAAATTTAAATTTCTTGCCAATACCGTTCTACCCATTTTATAGTCAAATTTGATTATTCCTTCAGGTTTTTTCCTTGAATATGACATTACAGCACATTTATTTACATTAAATTTTAAATTGTCATGGCTCCAGACAACCAAGGCATCTAAGTCACGTTGCAAGTTTTCACAATCACTTTGTGTTTCTATTTTACTAAATATTTTCAGGTCATCAGCATATAAAAGTATTTTACTGTTTTTAATGCAAGTTGTGATGTCGTTAATGAAGATAATAAATAATAACGGCCCTAAATTCGATCCTTGAGGGACCCCAGATTCAGCAACAAACTCTTTAGAAGAAAACCCCTCATAACAAACAAACTGTTTCCTTTTATTCAAATAAGAAGCGAAAAATTTCAAAGCACTGTTTGTTAGACCAAAATAATGTAACTTAGATAACAACTTTAGATGCGAGACCCTATCAAATGCTTTTTCAAAGTCAAAGGCAAATGATGGTCTAGACAAAGGCTGATTTTCAGCTGCAATAAAAAGAGCTTCAATTATATTCCTTTTACGCCAGTCAGCCTCCCTATATAACACACAACTTTCCTCCCACTTAACATTATGCCCCGTGTTCTGCACATGTTCGGATATTTTTGAGCCATAAACCAGTTTGGGACAAACTTGTTGTCAATTTGTCGAGCAGGTCACTGGTTGATAAGAAAAAACAGGTTCTGGGCAAAGGTCTGAACTTCTGTGTAGCCCCGGGTCACGTGTCCAATGTTGACATTGTTGCTTCCATTGAGCCGGCTATCTCATTGTTGCCCCCGGAAGTGAAAGATTTGCACAGGTGTAATATTGTAAACACACTGAAACACCCAACTGTCTTAAAATCTAACATTAATGTAGAGGAGAAAAAATGTTTATCTAATTTAAGAGATGACGATTCTATTGTTATTGTACCATCTGACTAGGGTGGGGCTGTTGTCGTGCTTGACAAAGTTGACTATAGTAATAAAATAAATGAATTGATAGCTAATGGAAAATATAAACAGCTCAACCGTAATCCGACAAACATAGTTCAAAATAAGATTAAGGTAGCCCTAAGAAATAATAAACAGTTTATAGCAGATAATACTTTCTTTCGCCTAAGCCCACAGTACTGTAAACCTCCTCATTTATATGGACTGCCTAAGTTACATAAAGATGGGATTCCCCTCAGGCCAATCGTTAGTGCTATTGATGCGCCTACCTATGAATTATCACGATTCATTTTACCGATAATCTCTCCATTGGTTGGCAATTCGCCATCACATTTAAGAAACACAGACGATTTTATTTATAAACTTAAAGTATGTCCACCGAATGACAAAACAATCATGGTCAGCTTTGACGTCTGTAACTTGTTCCCGAATGTCCCGATAGCCCCTTGTTTAAATATTGTTAAGGAAAAATTGATTAACGACACATCATTGACTGAGAGGACTAAATTACCCGTGCCATCCATTATGGAACTACTAACAGTTTGTGTAAACAACAATTATTTTCAGTTTGAAGAACACTTCTATGCTCAAACTGCAGGGATGGCTATGGGTGGGGTATTAAGTCCGGTTTTAAGCAATATTTTTATGGAGGCATTTGAACAGGAAGCCATAGAAAAAGCTAAAATAAAACCTAAACTATGGCTCCGCTATGTCGATGACGTATTTTGCTTATGGGAGGATGACGTCAATGGGCTTACTGAATTCAAAGATCACCTCAACAAACAATATGATACCATCTCATTTACAATAGAGTTTGAAAATAACAATAAACTTCCATTCCTAGATGTATTAGTTGATAAATCCACTGGTTCGTGGCATACTAGCATGTACATTAAACCGACTGCCACTGGTCAATATTTGCGTTACGATTCATACCATCCTGAACATGTGAAAATAGGCTTGATAATTGGGCTCATTAAGAAAGCAAAAATAATATGCAGTGACCAAGAAACATTTGATAAGGAGGTTGTTAATATTAAAGAGCGACTTCAAAATAGTGGATACCCTGACAGGCTCATAAACAAAGCAGTAAAAAGGGTGGGTATTTAGAACTCCCGAATATCGGATGAGCTGATAAAACCTGTAGCCACTGTTTGCATTCCCTATGTAAGGCACTTGTCAGAGAAAATCAGACGGTTGAATGCAAAACACAACATTAGAACTGTGTTTAAATCAAAGAATACGATTCAGAGTCAAATCTCTAAAGTTAGACCGTCTGTTTGTGGCCATAAGAATAAGAATGTTATTTATAAAGTTCCCTGTTCTTGTGACCGTAATTATATCGGACAAACATCTAGACCGGCTCTCACCCGTGTGCTTGAACACAAGAAAAAGGTAGAAAATAAGGAGGTTTATGGCTCAAAAATATCCGAACATGTGCAGAACACGGGGCATAATGTTAAGTGGGAGGAAAGTTGTGTGTTATATAGGGAGGCTGACTGGCGTAAAAGGAATATAATTGAAGCTCTTTTTATTGCAGCTGAAAATCAGCCTTTGTCTAGACCATCATTAGAAATTAATAATATTTATAGCATGACGGTGGAAAAGGAGATACAAGGGCTAATAGAGAAGGGTAAGAAAAACAAAATCCTGTTATCAGATGGTCCTGATAATGCGCTGCCCCCTCCCCCTCCGCCACCGCCGCCGCCGCCGCCAGAGTCAGTCGTGGTTAGAAGATCGGACCGCTTACGGTTACTAAGGGAAAACCTTGATAACGCCGCACGTTAACACCTAGGTGCGGCAAAACGTCGGTTTAAAACACTACATAGAACGGGTCGATTTGTGTGTGTGTTTTTGTGTTCGTGTTTTGAACTTTAGACAAGACCTGGCCGTGTACTTTCACTTTATCACTTTATCACTTTATTAAGACAGGTACCTCATGGAGGACGTTACCCTGAATATGAGTGAAGGATGAGTGTGACCTCAACCAATTAGATGAGTGATGCCCACGAAATATAATTGAAAATATTAGAGATACCTCACCAAAAAACAAACCATGTCATTCAGAAATAGAAAATGGAAATATCGGGGATTTTAGACTATTGTACATTAGATCTTATCTAAATGAAGCCACAAACCAAGTTGTATCGAGATATGTTGAGAAATAAGCAAGATATAGAATTTTACTTATTTCCCATTAGGTTAACATTGGGGCAACGTACTGTGTTTACCACTTTCAATATCTCGGTAACCAATGGACATAGACCAGTGATTCAAAATCCTAAATTCTATTTCTAAATGACATTGTATTTTTTGGCAAGGTATTATTTAATTTCTGGCTTTTTTTTTGTAAAAAGAGCAAAAAAGATCTGTAGCGATGATGCACTTTTTGACAAAGAACTTCTTTATTTGAGATCATGTTTAAAAAACAGCGGTTATCCCGAGAGTGTTATTAACAGAGCTGTAATTAAAGCCTCTCAGGTACGAGAAGAACCTACAACCACTCCTGATAAGCCAAAACCAGTCACTACTATTTGTATTCCCTATACAGTAGACGCCTTCTAGTTCGGCCACCTCGGGACCGGAACACCGGCCGGACTACAAAATGGCCGGACCATCCGGATGAACTATCAAAACGTAAAACAACCCTATTAAATTCATTACATATGCTTAAAAATCAACAAAACACGTTATTTAAATATGTTTAGTTACAGTGTTTGATTGCCAAAGAAAATATTTTGACGTCTCTGTGTTGAATTGTCATATTGCGTCACTTGTAGATAGATACGTTTTTTACCGATACCGAACTGACGATATAAAGTGAACAGAAAAACTCATTACCTACTGTAAAACATATTAGAAAATTATTTGATCAAATTAATTTACACGTATTACTTGAATCATAACCCATAAAAATTAAAAGATATGTTATATTCTTTTGTTATGCAAAAAAATTGTTTACTATGTTTTTGTTCCAATATCACCAACGTGTGTTTACGTTTTTCACCCATTTTAGAAAACATGTTTCTCAAAGTAAATTTGTACACGTACAACTTACAATCACTCGCAACGTTCACTCCCGAAAACAATCCTACTGCTAAACAGCAAAAAAACGCACACACGAAATCCCAGATGAAATCTTACTGTACAGTCCTTGATTTTAATGATAACAACAACCACACGTTTGTTAGTTGAGGCACAGATGAAGAACTATACAGATTAGCAACCCAATGCACTTTTGCGTGCCCGTTATTTCGCGCGGCGTCAAGTTTGATAGGTCGTTTTGCCGCACATATTGCATTGGTATCAAGTATAATTTCGTCAATATTAAATCTTCAGGTCCCAAAGAACAAAGCCATTAATAACGTTGATACCAATGCAATATGTACGGCAAACGACCTATCAAACTTGACGCCGCGCGAAAAAACGGGCACGCAAAAGTGCATTAGGTTGCCAATCTGTATAGTTCTTCATCTGTGGTTGAGGTCAAGAGTGTCCATCAATTAAGCTACAAGCTTCCCCGTTAGCTAAACTGACATAAATAGTTTACTTCTACGGCCGGAAACTAAACATTCAGGATAAATCCTGTCAAAGATCATTCCCCACGGTGCGGCTTAGCGATATGACGGATATGAGTCACCCTCCCAGGACTGGCCGGACCATCCGGCGGCCGGTCCAACCGAAGCCGAACTAGAGGGCGTCTACTGTATTAAGAATTTTTCAGAGAAAATCAGACGCATAAATCACAAACACAACATAAGAACAGTTTTTAAATCCAGTGTAACTATAAGAAACAAAGTTGTGAAAGTTAAACCTGAAAACAAAGAACAAAAACAAAAAAATGTAGTATATAAAGCTCCTTGTTCTTGTGATCGAAATTATATTGGACAGACATCTAGGCCCGTAGGAAAAAGGTTAGATGAGCATAAAAGAAAGGTTAAGAACAAAGAACATTACGGATCGAGATTATGTGAGCATGTGTTGGAAACAGGGCATAACATTAGGTGGGATAAATCATGCATTCTTTATAAAGAGCCAAACTGGAAAAAGAGAAATTTAACCGTGTCCCTTTTTATGGCGGTAGAATCAGCACCCTTGTCTAGACCTTCCATAGAAATAAATCCGGCCTATTTAAAATTAGTCGAGTCTGAAATAAAAGAAGCAACCAATAGGAGTCGAGCTGTGACGTTATCAGTGGAGGGAAATGATAACAATGTACCCCCGCCCCCTTCCCCTACAGCAAGGTCAACACCACCTGCAGTCCGAGTTAGACGTTCGAGCCGGATCCGTGACCGACCATCTCGTCGCGGTAAATAATAAAAAACTTGATAACGCGAGACGTTTTTTCGTTGTCTCGCGAAACGTCGTTTTAATAGCTTGTGGAGTTCGCCATTTGTGTGTTTGTGTTATGTGTAAAAAACTTGTGTGAATGTAGTGTGAAAAAACAAGATTGACAAGAACTTCAAGCTGAACAAAAAATGGTGAGTGCTGCCCAATAAATAAACAAAAAAAAGCCAGAAAAAAACCCTAAATTGTTTGTTTTTTTAGCTGAATTCAATGGTGCCAACAAAAATTGGATAAATTTGGTTTTTTCTTTGTAAAAAATTAAAAAAACCCACTTTTGGAGGGTTTACCCCCCTTTACCACCCCTTCCGGTGGTCCGATCCGGCTGTTCACGAATTCATCGGATTGATTACCACTTTTCACGTCTGTACTAAATTTCATTATGATCAGACCATAGATGGACTCGGAAAAGAAACCTAATTTATATATATATATATATAAGATTTGTGTTGTTCGGAACTCAGCAGAGAGCTTAAGGTACGTCCGATCATAATAATCAATAGCTCAAATGAAAGCTGGTATTTCACCAAAGGTTCTTAGACTAAAACATATAGAATTCCGTAATTAGAACTGGGGAAATATATCTTCAATTTAGTTCAAAATTCGGGAAATAATCAAATTTATGTTTTTTTGGTCGAGTAATACAGTAGATTAATGAATGCCGATGCTTGATGGCAAATCTGTGCGTGCATACCTTTAATTTAAGACCTCAGTTATGAAGATCGGTCGAGTGTAAGAGCCAAACGAACTCGGAAAAGGAAAACCATATTTAACTCCCATAAGAAATGTACAGAGAGGAAGTTGCTTTTGTGCATAATTCGAATGATATGGCAGATAAATGAAAGCAGATGCTTGATGGAAAATCTGCACGTGCATACCTTTAATTTAAGACCTCATTTGTGAAAATTGGTCGAGTAAAAGAGCCGAACAGACTCGGAAAAGAAAAACAAAATTTTTGTTGTTATTCGGAATTCAGCAGCGTGCTTCAGGTACGTCCGATCTTAATAATTAATGGCTCAAATGAAAGTTGGTATTTCACTGAAGGTTCTTAGACCAAAACATTTAGAATTACTTCATTAGAACTGGGGAAATATATCTTTAATTGAATTAAAAATTCGGGAAATAATAAAATTTATGTTTTTTGGTTGAGTAATACAGTAGATAAACGAATGCCGATGCTTGATGGCAAATCTGTGCGTGCATACCTTTAATTTAAGACCTCAGTTATGAAGATCGGTCGAGTGTAAGAGCCAAACGAACTCGGAAAAGGAAAACTATATTTAACTCCCATAAGAAATGTACAGGGAGTAAGTTGCTTTTGTGCATAACTCAAGTAATACGGAAGATGAATGAATGTGGATGCTTGATGGCAAATCTGTGTGTGCATACCTTTAATTTAAGACCTCAATTATGAAAATCGGTTGAGTAGAAGAGCCGAACGGACTCGGAAAAGAAATACCAAATTTTTTTGAATATATAGATTATATTAGTAAGCCTACAGGAAAAACAATACAAAAATTACTGTACACGTTTTACTAAAGCTCTCCCTGGATTTCTTTTTAATTATGAATAAATTTGGCGCCTTATAAACGTTTATGTCCTCTTTGTAATGTTTATGCCGTGTTTACTTTCACACTAGCTAGGTCTTACCCTGCCGCGGCAAGAGTGTACTAATGTCATAGTAATTGTAAAGGTTGTGGTCTCCAGCGCTACATGTATTAGTGCCACTTACGACCCATGGTGGGAATTAATTTACTATCACCGAACAAGGGCGCATCTGACTTGTCAAAACATTTGACGAACTATTGCCGCACGAGGCCTTATAAGAAAGGCGTAGAAACGAGTAATGCGGAACGCACCCAGTAGACGCTCGTATTGGCCAGGATTGGATGTGTCCTTGATCGATGATAGTAAACTTCCACCATCACTCACTAAAGCCGAATTCAAGTTTATTAGGTGATCAAGATTGAGAATAGAGGTTAAAAAAGCTACAGCTATTACTGTGCATGAAACTACGTAAAGGAAAATAGAGTTGTAAAGTTGATTAAGGTAATTCCTAAATTGGAAAGAATTGTACACTTTTATAAAAATAGTTTTCTAAACAGTATCAATAAATTACATGGCCAGAAAAATTGTCCGGAGCTACACCTGTGAATTAAGAAATTCCGGAGCACGTGCACCGCTCCGGTGTGCTCCGATATCCTAAAAAGTACCGGAGCCGTGCTCCGGCTGAAATTAACCCCTGGGTTAAGTTAGTAAAAATTCCCAATGGTGAATTGTTTGTTGAAAAAATTAAAGAGGGGGATGGACTTCTTTTACACACTGTATAGGTGGATAATACATATTTGTTATTAAATTACATATAAACAAGAATAATACAGAACTGCTGTAATACAAGTTTTACTTGTTCAATGTTTTTACAGTGTCTATTACGACACATTAAATGTACAGCAGCAGTGACGGATAACAGATAGTGATGGTTAAAAGAGTGACAGTTGATCAAGGTTCTACTTTAGTTAAATATGTAAAAAACACAAACAGACGGAAAATGATGCAGTTTATAACCTAAGTTCATGTAAACATTTTTTTCTTATTTTCATCTCTCCAATCACATTCCAAAATATTTCACTATAATTTTTGGATACCCAGTATAACCTCTTGGTAATATTCTTTAATGTTCTTATGGTTACAAATATTGGATTTTATTTTAAATCTCTAGGTTTCCATCACTCATTAACCAATTGTTAACAAAAGAAGGTAATTGTTTCACTATAAAACATTAAGAATCCTAAGGCATTGAGCATTCCTTCTTTCTGTTAATTACTTTAATGTACAATTTTTTATACAATAGTTTTTAAAAAGTAAGGTCATTAAGTAGTAATTTTTGAATTTCTCTTGAACAAATACTTATCTATACTACTGTCTTACCCTGCAAACACTACTGGAGTAATAAGTTTTACAAATAATTATAAATCATAAAACTTTCATTTTATTTTTGCTACTAACTTTTTTTGTTCTTAAGCTATGAGACGATGAAGCGTATGATCAAAAGGTACACACTGCGATACAAGCAAGTAGCTACTACTTCTATTAGTTTCTCCAGTTATCCTGGAGCATTGATATCGGGTGATGATTTCTACATTCTAAACTCTGGCCTCGTGGTTCAGGAAACAACCAATGACAATAACAATGCTTCACTGTGGTCTCTTCTAAAACCAATTGGACAGGTGGGTTCAGTCAGAGCTAATTTGATTTGTTGGGACAAATTTTTGTTTATTTCCTGATTACGGATTTTTTTGCCCTAGGCAATAACTCAGTATTATTTGACAAGGAAGAAAGGTTTAAATTCCGAGCCAAAATTTCCTGATTTTTCTACTGAAGATACAAAAATATCTTGTTCTAAAGACAAGGACCTGGTTTAAAATAGAGCAGTACTTATGAAAGTAGCTTAATGATATTTAGTGTATTTCGCTTCTCGTCCCGAAAGTGACTTATTTCAGGGCAAAATAGTGTTTTACTTTCAAGGATTAAGCTGAAATGGGACTCTCGTGACGAATTCTAATCAATAATTTTCATTATGATGCAAATAATTAGATAAACCTATAGAAAAAACTATCAGACATTTCATAGAGTAAACCTTTTTTTAAATAAACATTTTTAGCGAATTTCCCCTATAGGGAAGAATTAGCAAATTTCCCCTGTAGGGAAGAAGCTATTACCGTAGGTCTCATGGTAAGACCTAAGCCCGAGACCATGATAACTTTTCTTTTTGGGGCCTCCAGAAGCAAAAAACACTATTCGTTCAAATTTGTATATATATATATATATATATCTATATATATATATATGTGTGTGTGTGTGTGTCTGTAAGCACGATAGCGCTCGCAAATATGGTCCGATCGGAATGAAATTTGGCACAGGGGTGTAAAGTAGTAATTATTCGGATGAGTTCGAAAACCAGCCCGATCGGACCACGGGAAGGGGGGTTAAAGAGGGATAAACCCCCACAAAAATGGGCTTTTTGGGGTTTTCACATAGAAAAATAAAAATAATCCAATTTTGGTTAGCACCATAGAATTCGGCTAAAAAAAAACAAACAATTTGATATTTTCAACCATTGCTCTATGCCCATTGGTTACCGAGATACTGAAAGTGGTAAACACAGTACGTTGTCCCAATGTTAACCTTATGGAGAATAAGTAAAATTCTATATCTCGCTTATTTCTCAACATATCTTAATAAAACTTGGTTTATGGCTTCATCTAGATGAGATTTAATGTATTTTAGTCTAAAATCACCGCAATTTCCATTTTTGTGGCGGCAAACCTGCATACTCAATCCCCATGTTATCCTTATGGGCAATAAAAAAAACCATACCTTCATTATTTTTGAACATATCTTGATAAAAATTGGTATATGGCTTCTTCTAGATAAGATCTAATAAATATTGAAATTAAACTATCTATCAAGCCTGTAGCAGCAAACCTGCATACTCATTCCCCATGTTATTCTTATAGAGATTATGAAAACATGTCATTATCTCACTACATTGGATGGAAGTATTTTTTTTTGACATTTGAAATTCGCTGAGTATGCAGGTCTGCTGCAACGGGGGTATTGTTTTTTTAATAAATGTTCTGCATTTTCTTTATTTGATATGTAATGAAAATATATAAATGAAATTTCATATTAGTAAACCATTGAATTTTTGCCACTGGTTTATTCTGTTTTAAAGTATATTTATCATTATTGGTATCTAATTTTATTTCTCAAAGCTTTTATTCTCTCAGGTTCTAGAGGTGGTGCGTGTTACCATTGCCAACAGACTTGCAGATGATGGTCAGAGTTGGACCAAGATATTCTCCCAATATAACAGTGGAACTTACAACAACCAGTGGATGATTGTTGATATGAAAAAGTTTTCCCCTGGGTAAGTAACTTTAAATTCCTGCACTTTTTAACCCATTTTCCCTTCATGATAAAAATGCTTGTTACAAATGCAATTAATCATCAAAATCCATTGCAATTAATTCCATTTGTATTCATCCATTTTTAAGAACCACCATCTATTCTACATTATTAATTCTGTAGGCGATTTTTTTAAATCAAAATTGTGAGAGTTTGACAGCTCGCAGGATGATGGGAGATGGCTCAAATGAAAGGTCTCGGCTCCAGGGGTTCGGGAAAAATATCAGATTATGTCCAAATATACCAGAAAATGAGAAATAACGAAAAATATCTCCCATTTAAAATGCATTGGGATTGAAAAACGTCTGCTTTGTTTACATTAAACATGTGGTGCTAATGCTTGATTCAAAGCCATATCGTAGATGTTGTCATGTGGGATTTTTTCAAAATGCAGCTAACTATGCACGTTCAATTTACTATAACAAAAAATATTTTAAATTTAAGATTTTCTGATTTTATAATAATTAAGGGTTTGATTTTTTCATAACTTAAAATTATAAAAAGTTAAGTACGTTTGTTTAGTTTATGTTATAACAATGCAGATTTAATACCAAATGATATATATATAATTACGTAAGGGAAATTTTTACGCCGAAATTGTGGGCATTTGGAAGGTTGCAGGATGATGGGAGGGGGCTAAAATTGAAGGTCTCCCATCCCAGGGACTCGGGGAAAATACTGATATTGCTTTAAGCTTACTATAAAATGAGAAATAACGTAAATAACTGTCATTTAAAAACCATTGGGATGTAAAAAGGTCTGCTTTGTTTACTTAAAACCAAATGCTAGATATAGGCCCTAATCATAATTTTGTGGATCCAAAAGTCTATTTTCTAAGAAGGTATTTTGTACTATAGCAGTGGCGGCTCGTGAGTTTATGTACTGGGGGTTCAGAGCTAATAACATATACATGATACCAATATATTATATTAGAGTTATTGTCTTAAGCCAATCAGTATTTAAAAACGTTAAATGCTTACAAGATCGTAGTTTTCTGCAAATTCTTGACATACCTGCTTTTATACACGAGTGTAATGCTTATAGTCTATAGGATTAAGGCACTATACCTTTGATGATAAATTGTATTATGCTACTATGTACATTAAAATGTTAAATCCAAAATTAATTAAATCAATAGCGTTATTACCGTTGCTCAATAGCTTAATTACTGTTCTTACAGAAAGCTATGGTGCAGCCGCTACGCCGATTGTTTTCTTTCAATAATCAGAGCTAAAAATAAAACGCATAATCGCATAATTGAATTAAACGTATTTATAACTAAAAACAACATAGAAATCACACAATTTTTAAATAAATAAACTTAAACATCGCCCGAACCATTAAAACAACATTATCAAGCTTTACAGCGCGCGTTCCGTAGGGTGCTGCTGAAACAGAAGTGGTTAGGAAAGAAACTACTCTTTCGGAAGAGGTCGGCCTATTTCGTCAGCGCTCGGCTCGCCGCTAGCATAGAGCATTAGCGGTCGGTCCATTGCTTTCAAGCAAGCCCCCCTCCGCTCCCCCCACACCCCTCGCCCAGCAGCTGGGTTCATTCGGCGAACTGAACCTCGTTCTGCCGGCGTTGCGTGAGAGCTTCGCCTGGAAGCAAAAATAGTTTTTTTTTGCCATGTTGTTGATAAAAGTATGTTTAACAATGGGTTTTTCTGCTATTTACTTAGAAAATGTATTGTTTTAGATTATTTTAGGGGGTTCACTGAACCATTGAACCTACATACGAGCCGCCACTGTACTATAGTAAAGAAGGACTTTGCTTAGGGGCTATTAGCCCCTTCAAGCCTCTAGTTTTTATTAATTCCATTGTAATTTAATCTATGCAATTAATTGTATTCAATTAAAATTCTGGAAAGCCATATTGGAGTGTGGCTATAAGTGGAAGCTCTACAAATCTTCTGCTAAAACTCATGACTGTGTTAAATTGTCAAAGCACTGTTTGTGTTTTTGCGAATTTCCCTGAAGAAGCTGTTACTGTAGTACTCATGGTAAGACCTAAGCCCGAAACCATAATAACTTTTCATTATGGGGCCCCCAGAAGCAAAAAAACACCATTTGTTCATTTTCAAAAATATATATATGAATCACATTTTATATATTATTATTATTATTATTATTATTATTATTATTATTATTATTATTATTATTATTGCTGTCCAGTCAGTCTTGCTGTACGGGCGGAGGTATGGGCTCACACACTCGAGAAGCGAGTCTACCGAGACCGGCTTGCCCGAGTCCAGCGCCGAGGAGCTCTGCGGGTCGCTTCGGCCTACCGCACAGTCTCCGAGCCTGCTGTGATGGTGATCGCCGGAGTCATTCCCGTCCTCTTCCTCGCGAGGGAGAGGCAGGCGATTTACCGGAGGAGGCCTGAAGTGGGCCGGGAAACAGCTGCCAGGGAAGAGCGCGATCGCAGCTTCGACTCTTGGCAGCGCGACTGGGAAGCCGAGCTGAGGGGACGTTGGACCTTCCAGCTCATACCTTCCGTCCGACCATGGGTGGAACGGCGAGGTCGATTACTACGTGACCCAGTTTCTTTCTGGGCACGGGTACTTCCGAGCCTATCTGCACCGGATGGGCAAAGTCGCCAGCCCGGACTGTCTGTATTGCCCCGGCATCCCAGACACGTCCGAGCACACTTTCTTTCAGTGCGACCGTTGGCACGTCCGCCGAGCCTCGCTTTCATCTGAGATCGGCGTGGTCGTCAGCCCAAACAACATCGTCGGAGCTATGCTCCAGGGAGAGGGCAACTGGAACTGTGTCCAGCACTACGTCCAGGCCATTCTTCGGGCGAAAAAGGTCGACCTCGATCGGCCTTAATCCTCAGCTTTTCCCCAAGGAGGTTGCCCTAGTGGCGTAATATCAAAGGCCTAGCCCGAAGTAATGTGTGAAACAGTTCCAGGCTAGTGTCCTCGGTGCCAAGGGAGGTGGTTTAGTCGGTAGTTCACGAGACATCGAGCTCGTGGGAGTCCTACACTACTGAGGGGACAACGAGCCCCTCAGTGTGCGTAAACGCATTCTACCTCCTACCCAAAAAAAAAAAAAAAAAAAAATTATTATTATTATCTTGTGTAGGGCCGGGACAGAATGTCCAACAGTATCCCCTACTTGTCGTAAGAGCCGACTAAAGGGGGAGGGGGGCGCACTGGTCCTTTTTTGCGTCTCCCTTTCATAACTCCATTCTCCGGTTCATTTCAATAGCCCGGTTGTTTTTTTTTTCTAAATCATTCCGGCCTATTTGCCGGGGTGACTCTGTGTTCTTCAGCCTCCATTGCGCTGGAGGTCTAGGACGAGCAGAGGGTACAGCTTAAAAACTGGGTTCTGCACCTCCCAGGCTGCCGGATAGTACAGGGGCCCGGGTCAGCCCAGCCAGCTGACCTGGCTGCCCTATCAGCCGGCGAAAATCCCTTTGGCCGTGGCGGTGCCGGTTGGCGACCGGATAGGGCCCTGCTGCGGTCACAGGGGGGCTCTGCCGAGGCCACTGCTTGTCTGGGACGGCCGGTGTTTTGGAGGCGGTCGAACACGGATATAGTCTCTCTGGTGATGGGTCGGTCTGACTTTCTCATTTGGGTACGTTTGGGGGGTCAATGCCCAGTCTTGGGGGCCAATCCAGACAACATGGCAAGTGCAGACAAAAAAATGATTCAAAAGGTGCACGAATCAAAACGGGGTACCCTAACCCCAAAAAACACCCAGCAGCATTCTCCTCTGAGTGGGCTCGACGGGGTGGCAAGCCCCTTCGAAAGAATGTCTCGACTCACAAGATCGCCACCAGTCCGGGTCGCGACATCTGCCTCATCGGTGGCCAGAACATCCGCGGCCATTGAGAGGGCACCCACTGAGGAAAACCAGCCGATGAATGCCGACTCGTCTCCCTTTGACGCGATCATCGCGCTAGCCAGGCAGCAGGAGGAGGAGCACCTTAAAAAGTGCTTCGACACTCTGGCTGTAATGAAGGCCAGAAGAACATTAGCAAGGACGTGCAGGATGGCATTGTCCAATTGGAGGCCAGTCTGCAGCACATTGTCCAGCTGAGGAGGTCGTGGCAGTCTTGTGAGACGGTGGCCGCGTCGACCCAGACGACTCCATCGCTGCGGGTCAAGGCTCAGCCGGCCGGTGGAAAGCGAGCCGCTTCTAGCCCCGCCCGACCAGAGGCAGAGAAGAAGCCGAGGGGAGACGGTCCAGCGGAGAAGTCGGACTCCGAAATATGGACCGAGGTCGTTAAGAGGAAGGGTAAAAAGAAAGACCCTCTTCCAAATCCTAGAAGCCAGCTTGGCACCCAGGACAAGAAAAAGGCGCCGAGGAAGAAGTCCCGCAAGCAGCGGCCGGACGCTCTTCTCATCAAGCCGTCGGAGGGTAAATCCTACGCCGACGTGCTGGGCGAGATTCGCAGCAAAGCGAAGCCCGATGAGAAGGGCGCCGTCATCAAGGGCATGAGGAAGACCCGAGCCGGCGATCTTTTGGTCGAGCTCGGTGATGCCTCCAAAAGTAAAGCCGCCTTCAGCGAGGACTTGCAGACCATCTTGGGGGCGAACGCGACCGTCCGCGTTCTCGAGCCCAAGTCGACGCTGGAGGTGAGGGACCTTGACGAGCTCACGACCGAGGCGGAGGTGACCGCTGCCGTCAAATCCGCCATCGGCGACAACGTCGAGGTGAAAACCTTCCTCTCAAAGGCGAACGCTCGGGGTCAGAAGGTGGCGATCCTCACGCTGGGAGCCAGAGCAGCTGAGAAGCTCCAGGGGAGAAGGGCCACCTCAAAGTCTGGTATGTGAGCTGTCGGGTGCGCGAGAAACTCGTGGCCTCCAGATGTTTTAAATGTCTGGGGTTCGGTCACGTAGCTAATCGCTGTCCTGGACCCGATAAAGTAAGCTCTGCTTCAAGAGCGGCAGCCAGGACCACAAGGCCAGCGCATGCAACGCAGCGTTGTCCTGTATCCTGTGTACAGAAGCCGGCTTGAAGGGCGACCAGGTCAAGCACTCCGCTGGGTCTGGTCGTTGCGGGCAGTACAGGCGGGCCACCCAGGAGCTTCGCCAAACACAAAAGAAATGATTAGTGTTCTGCAACTTAATATGCAGAGGAGCAAGACAGCAAATGATTTGCTGTTCCAATTCGCCACGGAGCAAGGTGCTGACATACTACTTCTCAGTGAGCAGTACCAGAACCGACGCTCCTCGCAGTGGTTCTCGGATCCCTCCGGCACTGCGGCGATTTGGATCTTGGAACTCGGGAAGGTGCCTGTTCTCGATTCCGGATCGGGCAACGGCTTGTTTGGGTGAGGAGCAGGGGTTTCACCTTCTTCTCTTGTTACCTCACGCCAAACCAACCGATCGGAGACTACCGCCACATGGTCGATTCCATTGAGGATGGGATCATGAACACCTCTGGCGGGGTCATAGTCGGTGGCGATTTTAACGCCAAAGCCGTGGAATGGGGTTCCCCGCGGACCGACACTCGAGGTCGTTACGTCCTCGAGTCGGCTGCCAGGTCGGGCCTCTGTATCCTCAACACGGGCGGCATTTCCACCTTTCGCCGTCCGGGGTGCAAAGAGACGATCCCTGACATATCCCTTGCCTCTGAAGGGATTGCCCAGCGGATCTCCGACTGGCGCGTCTGCGAGGACTACTTCTCCAGTGACCACCAGGCGATCCTTTTCAAGGTCCTTCCCGAGGGCGCGCGCTTGCGCGCTGAACCTGCTCCTCTGGCTCGACGCTGGAACACCAGTCGTCACCAGAGCAAAGACACATTTAAAGAAGTAATTAAAGACCAGAGCATTGAGAATTTCACAAGCGCCGAAGATCTGGCCGCATCGACGAAATGAAATGAAATGAAATGAAATACTTTATTCGTCACAAAAAGTTTACAACTTTGTGATTTTTCACATATAAACATGTGACACGTCCACTTTGGAACTTAACCTAACATGTTACATATGGATCTTACATATCTATACACATTGTTATCTACATACACATGATCGCAATTGAACTCCACTAAAGAGCAAATCTGCAAGAGAGAGAAAAAAAGAATCTGTTTAATGTGAAAAATACTCTTCAAGTGAGTATGGGCATTGTGAAATCAAAAATTCTTTTAACTTTGTTTGAAATTTAGAAACTGTTTGCTCAGATTTGATATGGGTGGGGAGATGATTAAAAATTTTCCTACCCATGTACAGTGGAGATTTTTCATACAAAGCAGTTCTGTGGATTGGAAACTGAAGAGTATCTCTATGGCGAGTATTGTAGGGGTGTTCAGGTTAGCAAGAAGAAAGTTTTCAAAATTTCTCCTAACGAAAGTACAAACCTGAAATATGTAGACAGCATGGATGGTCATCAATTTCATTTGGATAAACAGGGGGCGACAGGATACGCGAGGTCCAACATCAGCCAAAATCCTTACAGCTTTTTTTTGCAAAAGAAAACAATGATTTACTATTGATGAATGACTTCCCCAAGTTATGATACCATAGCATGCCCTGGACATGAAATAAGAGTGATAAACCATGAGAGCTGCTTTAAGACCTGTTGTTCTGAATACTACTCTCAGGGCAAATAAGGATTTGGCTAAGGAGGAGGATAGATGATTTTGGTGTTCCATCCATTTCAGGTGTTCGTTTATATGAAGGCCAAGGAATTTAGTGCTCTCTGATGATACAATTCTTTCTCCTGAGTCCAAATCAAGGACTACCTTATCTGAATTAAGCTGTGGGTTGTGAAAATGAAGTAAATGGGTTTTGGAGCAGTTAAGGTGGAGTCCATTTTGTTTAAACCAATTTTCCATGGAAGAAATCTCTTTAGATGCTATTTCAGAAGCTAGTGAGGTGGAAGGTGCTTTCACCAACATTGTGGTGTCATCAGCAAACTGAATAATCTTTGAAGAAACCGAGAAAGCAAGATCATTTACATAAAGAATAAAGAGAAGAGGACCAACTTTTGACCCCTGAGGTACACCATGTATCACAGGACACCAGGAAGAAAGATGCTTTACATTAGACCTGTCTCTTAAGACAACTTGTTGATATCTATTGGAAAGATAACCTGCAAACCAGGAAATGGTAGAATCAGCCATCCCGTAAAATTTAAGTTTCTCAAGAAGAATACTATGCTTTACACAGTCGAGGGCCTTCGACAGATCACAGAAAACACCAATTGTCTTCTGAGATCTGTCCAAGGCCTCCACCGCATCAGAAAAAAGATCAACAATGGCATCTGATGTACTCTTCCCCTTTCTAAAGCCAAACTGACCTCCACTCAACAAACCGTTTGTTTCAAGAAAGGGTACTAACTGCAAAAGTGCGACCTCCTCGAAGACCTTAGATAAAACAGGTAAGAGAGCAATGGGCCGATAATTTGATATTTCTTGAGAGTCTCCTTTTTTGAAAATGGGTATAATTTGGGCATATTTAAGTTTATCAGGAAATGATCCCGTTGCAAAAGACATATTTATGCAGTGAGTTAAGGGTTTTATGATGCGTAATGCCAGGGATTTTATGAGACTTGTGGGAATTTCATCCCATCCTGAATAATCTTCATTTTTCAGCTTCCTGATACAAGATAAAACAAAAGATTCAGAAACAGGCTGAAATTTGAATAAATTAGGAGTGCATATAGAAGCTTTGACCATATTTCCAATAGATTCTGAAGCAGAAACATCAGTGTGAAAACTATTTGCTATACTAGAAAAAAAATATTCATAGAATTGGCAACAGCTACAGGATGTGTCACTACCTCCCCATCAACTTTGACCTCAGGACAAATTTGCTCTTTATGACCTGAACCTAATTCATTTTTTACAATATTCCAGGAAGTTTTAGTTACATTATCACTGTTTTTAATCAAACTTAAATTATATAATCTTTTTGCTGCCAAAATTACCTTTCTAAAAATCTTTTTATAATTTTTAAAATATTCCAAAAAAACAGGATCAGAATTTTCTCTAGAAATATTATACAGTTCCCTCTTTTTTTTACTTGACACCTGAATCCCTTTAGTTACCCAAGGATGGTTTCTTTCTCTTTTTGTTACAACCTTTGTTTTTACTGGGCAATTACTTAGAAATGAACTGTAAAATATTTTGAAAAACTCATTAAAGCTCTCATTACAAGAAGACTGTGATAAACAAGCTTCCCAGTCCTCTTCAGCCAGACAATTAAACATAAGATTAATGGATTTCTGATTTATTGTGCGTTTAGATATTACAATTTTACCCTCATTTTTCTTACATTGATTTTTTATAGAAACTACTTGACCCAGATGATCAGAAATTCCAAAATCAATTACCTTACAATCGGTCTCATTGACACCTACATTGGAGATGACGTTATCTATACAGGTGGCTGTTGTAGGGGTAATTCGAGTTGGTTCATTGAATAGCGCATTGTGCCCAAATGACACTAGTAAAGCCCTAAATCTACAACTTTTCTCACTATCAATTAACAGATCGATATTGAAGTCACCACTAATGAAGATAGATTTTTTTTGCTTATCAGATTCAAGATGATTCAATAATTTTTCAAAACATGAGAAGAAGTTATTCAAATTTTTATCGTCAGGTATTCTATAAATTACAATGAATATGGACATCCTGGATTCATCAATAGCTCTACTCTCAATGGCAGTACACTCAAAAATATTTTCCACAGAAAATGAACTAATGTCTGATCTCTCCTTAAAGATAACATCGTTTTTTACAAAGATACATACACCACCTCTGTTTTTTATATTTCTATGATAGATTGTGGCTAATTTATAGGAACTAAAGCAATTTGTCAAGAGATTATCGTTTACATTAATCCAGTGCTCAGATAAACAAACAATTTTTGGCGCCAATTTCAAAAAATCTGTAATAACTTTAACAACTACAAACTTACTCAAACTTGAACCCTGAATATTTAAATGGAGTAACAGACATGATAATAAATTTTCTGACAACTTTTCATTGTTGTTCTTTTTTACCCTCTGTGAATCCCTATGACACTGGACCTCTAATAATGGATTTATATCTAAGTTACACTCAGAAATCTCTGTGGAACAAAGTTTTTTTGATGCCTTGCCGAAACTTGAGTATTTAGATGACGACTACTAGAAGTGGGTGTTTCGAAGTGCATGCGCCCGCCAACATCATAGGCACCAGGATGTAGATGCCAAGCCAAGTTGTTTACTTGCGGTTGAACCATAACCGGAGGATGAAGAGGATGAGAGAACGATTGAAAAGATGGCCAAAGCTTCAACATGTTATGGTATCCTGGAGGTTGGAGCATGCTATGTGTGTCTGAGGTGGTTAGTTGTCTTGCCATCCTTTCATGATTTTTCTTCAGTGCCTCACTGTAGAGCAGCTGACCCGGTGTCACCCTTGCATGTATATCTGATACTAGGCCTCTTCTATGGATGATGGTAGAGGGTTGATGATGCATTGACTGGGTTTGAGACACATTTACTCTTGAGTATGGTCTGTATCTGTGCTGTATATTAGACTTTGATGAGCCAATGTGATTTTTATTTATTGAAGAATTGCCAGGATTTGATTTCTTTTCATTTCCACTTGAAGAAACAATACATTTTATGAGTTGTGCAACCACTAATTTCCCAGATCTGTTAATGTGTAACCCATGGGGCGTGTGGTGTTGGCGTCCAAGGAAAAGATGTAGGTCCAGTAGTAGTAGGTGAGGAATTTTATTGATCAACCCCCTAAGAGAATGGTTGATGTCATCAATGATGTTGTTTTCTTCTGAGTGTTTACCCAAATCATACCTCTGAGGAATGGTCGCAATTATTAGATTTGTGTTTTTGTAGTTGTTAATTTCCTTCTCCAGGTCTGATATTATACTACTTGGGCAAGTCTTTGGTGTTATATTGTTTGTACCACAGATCCAGATTATGAAATCCTTTTTTGTGTACGATTTGTAGTCAGGATTTATAGCGGTTGCTTTTGTTACAGCCTCTAAAGGTGCCCCATTTTGTATATGACTGTAAAGGTAGAAAGAAGTGCCCACCTCCCTTGCTAAATAGAAAACAAGCTCTTTTCCCTGACTATCGGCTTCAATTGATATTTTTGGACAAGGTCCGGCATTGTCTTTACAAGCAGCAGTCATAGTCATAGATGAGGGCTCTTTTTTGGGCTTCTCTTTTTTGTGGTTGACTCTCTCTCTTTCTTCCTGATGACTGGCTGAGATATTTTGTGTGTCCTCCAAGCATTCTAGTGCGCTAAAAGAGTTTTTGGTTTCTATGGGTATTTGTGATGCTCTGTTTGATATTGCTCCTGGTTCATAAAAACTATAAAGTTTGTTCAGGGCCATTTCTTGCGAATTATTTAGCATTTTAAGATTTTCAATTTCTTGTTTATCACACTTCCAACCGCTCTCCATCACTTGCAGGGACGTATTCAACTCATTTATACTAGCGTTTTTGAGCTCAATTTCCTTTTCTTTTTCAGTTAAGCATTCTTGGTAGAACTGAATAAGGTCTTCAAGGTGATTGATTTTTTCATGAGATAATATATCCTCTTCCAAGGAGACATTTGAATTGACAAGCAGCGCTAGAGTTCGGTTTTCTTCATGTGTTTCTGAACTTCTCTTGACGGTTTTGAGTATTTCATTTCCTGCTATCAATTCATTTGCTTTCTTTATTGAGTTTTCCCCTTCTTTTTGTAAGTTTTTTACATCTAAGATCAACTCGGCTACTTTTTTTTCTGAAGTCTGTAAGTCTTTTTTTAGTGAATCATTTTCTGAAATTAGACCGACTATTCTGTTTTCTAAATTTTCCAAGTCCGACGATGCGACTCATCGCGACCGCGTGTGAGCAGTCGATGCCCGGAGTTTCCCGCCGCCACAGGAAGAAGCCGGTTTACTAGTGGACGCCTGAAATCGCGGAACTCCGGAGGAGATGCCTTGGTCTCCGACGAGCTGCGCAGCGAGCCAGGAATTGCCCTGATGCAAATGCCAGATCGGCTGAGCACAGAGCGGCCCGCCGAGAGCTCCACGGTGCCATCAACCGGAGTAAAGTCAGGTGCTGGAAGCAGCTGTGTCAGGATATCGACAACGACCCCTGGGGCTACAAACTTGTAACCCAGAAGCTAGGGGCTCGCTCACCACCTGCGGTCATGGAACCACAAGCCATGGCCGCCGTCGTCGATACACTGTTTCCCAGCCACCCAGTTCGGCCAGTCAGGGAATTCGGAGAGGTAGGCGCCTTCCCAGCTTTCCGGGAAGAGGAACTCACCGCCGCCGTCCGATTCCTACGACCCAGAAGAGCGCCCGGTCCCGATGGCATTCCGGCGGAGGTGCTCAAGCTCGCTGCGGAGGTGAATCCAAGGCTTCTGCTCGACATGTTTAACGCGTGTCTGGCGGAAGGCGTTTTCTTTTCTTCGTGGAAGGTAGCCCGCCTTGTTCTTATCCCTAAGGCGAAGAGCACACCGGGGACCCCTTCTTCTTTCCGACCCCTGTGTATGCTCGACACGGCCGGGAAAGTGCTTGAGAAGCTCCTGCGTGTCAGGCTGACCGAGGCCATCGTCTCAGCGGGGGACTTGTCCCCGCAGCAGTACGGCTTCAGATCCGGTCGCTCTACCATCGACGCTATTCAGGAGGTAGTTGAGGCAGTGCGGAGGGCGGAGGACCACAACCATTGGTCGCGCCGCGTGGTCCTTCTCGTCACGCTCGACGTGAAGAACGCTTTTAACTCCGCCAGGTGGAGCGATATGCTGTGGGCGCTTGAGCATACGTTCCAAGTTCCCTCCTACCTCCTGCGTATGATAGAAGCGTATTTGTCAGACCGCGTTCTGTTGTACGACACGACCGAAGGTCAGCGGCGCATTCCCATCACTTCCGGGGCTGCGCAGGGGTCCATTCTCGGACCAGATCTCTGGAACGTGTCCTACGACAGCTTGCTGAGGCTAGACATGCCCGATGAGACCCGCCTCGTTGGCTATGCTGACGACGTCACTGCCTTGATCGCTGCGAGGAACGTCGAGCAGACAAAACAAAGCTCAGCGTAGTAATGGCCAAGGTCAACGGGTGGATGCGAGATCACGGCTTGTCCCTGGCTATCAGTAAGACAGAGATCGTCGTCCTCACCAAAAAGAGGATTAACACCGTGTTCCCGGTGCAGGTAGGTGACGTCACACTCGAGACTAAGCCTGCTGCAAAGTACCTGGGAGTCATGGTTGACAGCAGACTGTCTTTCGGCGAGCAGATCCGGCGCGCCGCCGACAAAGCCGCTAAGGGTGTCGCTGCCCTTGGTAGGCTTATGCCCAATGTCGGCGGTCCTCGCTCCTGCAAGCGCCGCCTGCTCATGACTGCCGTCCAGTCAGTCTTGCTGTACGGGGCGGAGGTATGGGCTCACGCACTCGAGAAGCGAGTCTTCCGAGACCGGCTTGCCCGAGTCCAGCGCCGAGGAGCTCTGCGGGTCGCTTCAGCCTACCGCACAGTCTCCGAGCCTGCTGTGATGGTGATTGCCGGAGTCATTCCCGTCCTCTTCCTCGCGAGGGAGAGGCAGGCGATTTACCGGAGGAGGCCTGAGGTGGGCCGGGAAACAGCTGCCAGGGAAGAGCGCGATCGCAGCTTCGACTCCTGGCAGCGCGACTGGGAAGCCGAGCCGAGGGGACGTTGGACCTTCAAGCTCATACCTTCCGTCCGACCATGGGTGGAACGGCAGCACGGCAAGGTCGATTACTACGTGACCCAGTTTCTTTCTGGGCACGGGTACTTCCGAGCCTATCTGCACCGGATGGGCAAAGTCGCCAGCCCGGACTGTCTGTATTGCCCCGGCATCCCAGACACGTCCGAGCACACCTTCTTTCAGTGCGACCGTTGGCACGTCCGCCGAGCCATTAGTCACGTCAACTACCACGTCGACCTCGATCGGCCTTAATCCTCAGCTTTTCCCCAAGGAGGTTGCCCTAGTGGCGTAATATCAAAGGCCTAGCCCGAAGTAATGTGTGAAACAGTTCCAGGCTAGTGTCCTCGGTGCCAAGGGAGGTAGTTTAGTCGGTAGTTCATGGGACATCGAGCTCATGGGAGTCCGACACTACTGAGGGGACAACGAGCCCCTCAGTGTGCGTAAATGCATTCCACCTCCTACCAAAAAAAAAAAAAAAATAATAATAATAATAATTATTATTATTATTATTATTATTATTATTATTATTATTATTTTGTCTCGACACCTAACAAGGGTACTTGCTTTATTCCACCGGCCAAAGGCAAGATGGAGCACTTATAATGATATATTCATAAAAGTTCTAACTATTGATGTTGTGTTCAACACAACTGCCTTTTGCATCAAATTCCTCTCATATTCACTAATTTCTAACCGCTGGAGGTTTTTAACCACCTTTTTGAGGAACAACCCTGTTGACGATATTAAAATTGGCAAAATAACAACAGAGTCTTGCCTCCATAACTCTTTAATCTCCGCAGCCAACGGTATGTATTTATTGACTTTTTCATTGTAATAGCGCTCGGCATTATGGCTGTTGGGTATGCCTATATCAATGACAAGTGTTGTTTTTGCCAGCTTGTCCATTACAATGATATCACAGACCTGAGTCTGTTATGCTCAATGGGCCTATCAGTAATAACTGACCTGTCCCAGTACACTTTATATTATCATTTTCCAGGACCGGATTTGGCTGGTATTCATAATAGGGCACGGTGTTTTCCCTAAGGCCGTATTTTAAAGCGAGGGCTTGATGTAAAATGCCTGCCACTTGGTTATGGCGCTTCAGGTAGTCGGAAGCAGCTAGGAGTTGACAAGCTCCTGTGACATGCTGAATTGTTTCAGAAGCTTGCCCACATCTCCTACACCTGTCATCTGGCACATCCGCTTTGACAACATATTTTAAGTAATTCTTAGTTGCCACAACCTGGTCCTGGATTGCCATCATAAACTCTTCGGTTTCCGCAAATATCCCGCCAAAACTGAGCCAGGCATTCGAAGCTGATTCGTCAATCTCTGGCTTGCTAAGCTCATTGGCATGACGCCCATGAAGCTCCTTAGCAGCCCACTCCTGCTTAAGATTGGTGAGCCATGCGCTATCCGGCTCCAAATCTTGAATACAAGCCTGCGATAAGTTCAAAGGAGTGTACTTGACACTCCTATTATTATTAAATTAGGCTAAAACCCATTTTCAGACCTAGGCTTAAACCCGCACAACATCATTGTTGCTTTGCAAACCTCAGTATCAATGTAAAAATAGGTTAGTACACAAAAATACCTGCCAATGTATTAAATGAATCCTGGTTAGGCTTACAGTACCCATTGTTAGTTATTAGCATTAGGCCATTAGGCCTAAATAAAAGTTAGATTTACACAAAAGCACAAATACCAATCACCACACCAATCAAAGATTCACAAGAAAGGGATATTCATTTGAACAACTCATTTATTGCAAAAAGTTAAGTATTCTCATAGAAATGTAATTGTGACATTGCATGAGTTTTTCTTGATCAAACAAAGCTGATTAGTTTTCTTCAAGGTTAGTTTGTTATGCATGTCTGTAGCTGTCGAGACATAGAGAATGAAACAAAAATAGAAGTTAGGGTAGTATATAAGGAAAGTTGTGGTTTGTCTGAATATTGTTATATTTATGGAGCTCTAATTTAATTTATACATGTTATATTGATTTGTTGTTATTTTTTTTGCTGAGTTGTTAAAAATAGTTTATAAAATCGTTATTAATTAATATATTTATTGCATGTTAAATTTATAAAATATCTGTTTATTGGCTGGAAAATAAATTCCCATTGTGATTCATGGTACATTGTTAGTACATAATCGTTTGAATGTTTTAAAAAATGTAAAATGTAAGAAATATAATATAATTCCTCTCAAATAGCTATAATAGCTAGAGAGGGAAAAAAAGCACTGCAATGTAAACAAAACTGCGCATGCGAGAAAATAAACGAATTGAATTGAATTGAATTATTATTATTATTATTATTATTATTATTATTATTATTATTATTATTATTATTATTATTATTATTATTATTATTATTACTACATATCCCGTGTTGGGCCGGGACAGAATGTCCAACAGTATCCCCTGCTTGTCGTAAGAGCCGACTAAAAGGGGAGGGGGGCGCACTGGTCCTTTTTCGCGTCTCCTCTTCACAAGTCCATTCTCCGTTTCATTTCAATAGCCCGGTTGTTTTTCTAAATCATTCCGGCCTACTCGCCGGGGTGACTCTGTGTTCTTCAGCCTCCATTGCGCTGGAGGTCTAGGACGAGCAGAGGGTACAGCTTAAAAACTGGGTTCTGAACCTCCCAGGCTGCCGGATAGTACAGGGGCCGGGGTCAGCTCAGCCAACTGACCTGGCTGCCCTATCAGCCGGCGAAAATTCCCTTGGCCGTGGTCGTGCCGGTTGGCGACCGGATAGGGCCCTGCTGCGGTCACGGGGGGGCTCTGCCGAGGCCACTGCTCGTCTGGGGCCGCCGGTGTTTTGGAGGCAGTCGAACATGGATATAGTCTCTCTGGTGATGGGTCGGTTTGACAATCACATTGGGGCACTGTTTTGGGGGGTCAAAAATGCCCAGTCTTGGGGGCCAATCCAGACATCATGGCTTCAAACATTAAAAATAAAATTCAAAAGGTGCCAGAATCTGATCGGGGAACCCTAACCCCAAACATAACAAATCAAAGAGAAGAGACTCCTCAACTCTCCTCTCTAAGCGGGAACGTCGATGGGGTTGAAAGCCCCTTCGATCGGAGACCCAGGACCCCGAGATCGCCCCGAGATCGCCTACTCGGAACAACACCCCCGAGGCGGCGACCACGGGTAATTCCTCAACTGTGGTGACCGGAACAACACCGGTCATAGATAAACTGACTGAGGGGGTTACTCCAACGCAGTCGCCCTACCAAGCTGTTGTAGCCTTGGCTAGGCAGGAGGAGGAGGATCTCTTCAAAGCATGTCTCGACACCCTCAAAGTCATGAAGGCGGTGACAGGTCGTCAGAGAAACATGAGTGCGGACGTTAAGACTGGAATTCAAACTCTTGAGTCATATCTTCACCGTATTATCCACCTGAGGAGATCGTGGCAATCCTGCGAGGTCGTTTCGTGTACAACGCAGACGACTCCCTCTCTGCACAAGCAGCCTCAGTCCTGCGGCCCCAAAGGTACTGTTACTAGCCCTGCGGAGCCGGAGGCTGAGAAATCTCAGAAGTTCGACGGGGCAAAGGAGGCGCCTGACTCCGGTTCATGGACAGAGGTCCTCGGGAGAAGGGCCAGGAAGAGGGATCCGCCCAAGCAGGTTGCGACTCAGGCCAGTAGCCAGGGCCAGAAGAAGCCGCCGAAGAAGAAGCCTCTGAAGAAGCGCCTGGACGCCCTTCTAATCAGGCCGTCGGAGGGGAAGACCTATTCCAACGTGCTGGGTGAGATCCGCCGAAAGGCAAAGCCAGAGGAAAAGGGGGCCGTCATCAAGGGCCTGCGTAAAACCCGTGCCGGCGACCTTTTGGTCGAGCTCGGCGAGTCCACGGGTAGCAAAAGTCCGCCTTCGGTGACGACCTTCAAAATATTTTGGGCGCGAATGCGACGGTGCGAGTTCTGGAGCCTAAGTCCACCCTGGAAGTCAGGGACATCGATGAGGTCACAACCGAGAACGACGTGATTGCTGTCGTCAAATCTGCCCTCGGTGGGAACCCTGAAGTCAAGGTCTTCTTGACAAAGGCGAACTCACGGGGGCAGAGGATGGCGATCCTAATACTGGGCGCAAGAGACGCGGCAAAACTGCTCGCTGAGGGTCACTTGAAGATAGGCTGGATGAGCTGTCGGGTACGCGAGAAGCTCGTGGTTCCCAGATGCTTTAAATGTCTGGGGTGTGGCCACGTAGCCAATCACTGCGATGGCCCCGACCGAAGCAAGCTCTGCTTCAAGTGCGGTGGCCAGGACCATAAGGCCAGTGCATGCACCGCTGCACTGTCCTGCATCCTGTGCACTGAAGCCGGCTTGAAGAACGGTCGGGTCAGGCATGCTGCCGGGTCGAGTCGATGTGGGGCGCACAAGCAAGCTCTTCAGAAGCTGCTTTCCACAAAGAAAAAATTACCCAAGTTCTACAACTAAACATGCAGAGGAGCAGGACAGCAGACGATCTGCTGTACCGATATGCCACAGAGCAATGTTCCGATATCCTGATTCTTACTGAGCAATACCGGAATCGAAGCTCTCCGCAGTGGTATTCCGACCCTTCTGGCACTGCTGCCATTTGGATCTTGGACCTTGGGAAGGTGCCCGTTCTTGCTACTGGTTCGGGCAACGGTTTCGTTTGGGTGAGGAGCAGGAATGTCACATTTTTCTCCTGCTACCTTACACCGAACCAGCCCATCGCTGACTACCGCCACATGGTTGACTCCATTGAGGACGAGGCCATGAACATCCCTGGCGGTGTCATCATTTGCGGCGATTTCAACGCCAGAGCGGTGGAATGGGGCATGCCCGAGACCAACACTCGAGGCCGGTACGTCCTGGAGATGATCGCTAGGTTGGGTCTCCATATCCATAACACGGGCGGCGTTTCTACCTTCCATCGTCCAGGGTATGGAGAGACGATTCCCGACATTTCCCTCGCCTCTGAGGGGGTTGCATCGCATCTTTGACTGGCGAGTCTCCGAGGATTATTCTGCTAGCGATCACCAGGGTATCCTTTTCAAGGTCCTTCCAGAGCGTGCGCACATTCGTGCTAATCCTGCTCCTCTCTCTCGACGCTGGAACACCAGTCGTCTGAATAAAAGAATATTTGAAAAAATCGTCCGGGACAAGAGTATCCCAAACAACACAAGCGCCGAACATCTGGCCACATCGACGATGAGCCTCATCACCACCGCGTGTGAGCAGTCGATGCCCGGAGTTTCTCGCTGTCACGGGAAGAAACCAGTCTATTGGTGGACGCCCAAAATCGCGGAACTCCGGAGGAGATGCCTTGGTCTCCGACGAGCAGCGCAGCGAGCCAGGAATCGCCCTAATGTCAGATCGGCAGAGCACAGGGCTCTTCGGCGTGAGCTCCGGGGTGCCATCAACCGGAGCAAGGTCAGGTGCTGGAGACAACTGTGTCAGGATATTGACAACGACCCCTGGGGGACGGGCTACAAACTTGTAACCCAGAAGCTAGGGGCTCTCTCACCACCTGCGGTCATGGAACCACAAGCCATGGCCGCCGTCGTCGACACATTGTTCCCCAGTCATCCTGTGAGGCCTGTTAGGGACTTTGGAGAGGTAGGCGCCTTCCCGGCCTTTCGGGAAGAGGAACTTATCGCTGCCACCCGATCCCTGAGAACCAGAAGAGCACCCGGTCCCGATGGTATCCCGGCGGAGGTGATCAAGCTCATCGTGGAGGTCAACCCAAGGCTTCTCTTAGACATGTACAACGCATGTCTGGCTAAGGGCGTGTTCTTCTCGGCTTGGAAAGCAGCTCGTCTCGTCCTGATCCCTAAGGCGAAGACCACGCAAGGGTCTCCCCCATCTTTTCGTCCCCTTTGCATGCTCGACACGGCCGGCAAAGTGATGGAAAAACTCCTGCGCGCTAGATTGACCGAAGCAATCGTTTCTTCGGATGATCTGTCTCCACAGCAGCATGGTTTCAGAACCGGCCATTCCACCATTGACGCCATCCAGGAGGTAGTTGAGGCAGTGCGGAGGGCGGAGGACCACAACCACTGGTCGTGCCGCGTGGTTCTCCTCGTCACACTTGACGTAAGAAACGCTTTCAACTCCGCCAGGTGGAGCGATATGCTGTGGGCGCTTGAGCATACGTTTCACGTCCCCCTCTACCTCCTGCGCATGATCGAGGCGTATCCTTCGGATAGGGTACTGCTTTACGACACTACTGAAGGTCAGAAGCACATACCCATCACTTCTGGGGCTGTGCAGGGGTCTATTCTTGGACCCGATCTTTGGAACGTGTCCTATAACAGCTTGCTGACGCTAGACATGCCCGATGAGACCCAGCTCCTTGGCTACGCCGATGACGTTGCTGCTCTGGTTGCAGCGAGAATCGTCGAGTTGGCGAAGCTCAAACTCAGAACAGTAATGGACCGAGTCAGCGAGTGGATGCGAGTCCACGGCTTGTCTTTAGCTATTGAGAAAACCGAAATCGTGGTCCTCACTAAGAAGAGGATTCCCATAGTTATTCCTGTGCAAATAGGCGACGTCCTTCTTGAGACCAAGCCTGCTGCCAAATACCTTGGTGTTATGGTCGATAGCAAACTGTCTTTCGGCGAGCAGATATGGCGCACCGCCGACAAAGCCGCCAAGGGTGTCGCTGCCCTTAGTAGGCTTATGCCTAACGTAGGTGGCCCTCGTTCTTGCAAGCGCCGTCTGCTTATGTCTGCCGTTCAATCAGTTTTGCTTTACGGTGCGGAGGTATGGGGCCCACGCACGCGAGTTAGGTGTCTACCGAGACCGGCTTACTCGAGTTCAGCGTCGAGCTGCCTTACGGGTCGCATCTGCCTACCGCACGGTTTCCAAGCCAGCTGTGATGGTGATCGCAGGAGTTATTCCCGTCTACTTCCTAGCGAGGGAGAGACAGGCGATTTACCGCAGGAGGCCTGAGGTGGGCAGGGAAACAGCCGCAACTGAAGAGCGCGACCGCAGCTTCGACTGCTGGCAGCGCAACTGGGAAGCTGAGTCGAGAGGACGTTGGACCTTTAGGCTCATTCCCACCAACCGACCATGGGTGGAACGGCAGCACGGCGAGGTCGACTATTTCGTGACCCAGTTCCTTTCGGGTCATGGATACTTCCGAGCTTTGCACAGGATGGGGAAAGTCGCCAGCTCGGACTGCCTGTATTGCCCTGACATTCAAGACACGGCCGAGCATACATTTTTTGACTGCGACCAATGGCACGCTCATTGAGCTTCGCTCATTGATGAGATCGGCGTCGTCGCAACTCCACAGAACATCGTTGGAGCAATGCTCCAGGGAGAGGGCAACTGGAACTGCGTTAGGCATTTTGTCCAGGCCATTCTTCGGGCGAAAAAGGTCGATCTTGACCGGCCTTGATCCTTATCCATCCCCACAGAGGAAAGCCCTAGTGGCATAAGCACAAGGCCTAGCCCGAAGTAATGTGTGAAACAGTTCCAGGCTAGTGTCCTCGGTGCCGACGGGGGTGGTTTAGTCGGTAGTTCACGGGACATCAAGCTCGTGGGAGTCCGACACTACTGAGGGGACAATGAGCCCCTCAGTGTGCGTAAATGCATTCCACCTCCCACCCAAAAAAAAATTATTATTACATATTTTGATATAATATAATATACATATACAAATAAAATATTTTTAATTTTATTTCATACAATGTAGTATTTTATATTTTTGAGTCTGATGAAGATGTAAATCGAAATATATAACTCATTTCATGTAAGTTGGTATCTTCATCTATCTATCTATCTAGATATATATATATATAAGCCAAAACCCATTGACTGACTGATCACAGTTTCTCAAAAACTATAAGGCTTAGAGCAATGAAACTTGGCACAAATATTCTTTACAGGCTCTAGATGCGCATTAAGAAAGGATTTTGCAATATTTTCTCTCAAAAGGCTTGAATATGGTATATCAAGAAATTCTAAATGGCGGCCATTTTTAGCTTTCATAGCTTTTTTTCTTGTAAACTACAAGACTTTGGCCATGAAACTTGACACAAATGTTCTTTATAGGCACTACATGCGAATAAAGAAAGGTTTTAAAATATTCTCTCTCAGATGGCTAGAGTTTATTATAAAATTCAAAATGACGGCTATTTCAGTTTTTAAAACTATGGATGGAAGGCCTATACAGTATTTTCAGGGGATAGAAAAGGTACAATATCCAATCTACTAAGAGAATCAAATTTACAAATTTATTTCAATTACCTACTATATTTTTGTCAAATGCCACTTAAGCTACTTGCGTTGTACGAACCGCCCGAAGTACAATATTGTATTCTCTTAAAATGGTTTATCCGTCTAATAAATAAATAAATAAATCAGACCTTTCTCAAACTAATATCTTAAAACTTATAATGGACATTTCATTTCAAGTACATGTATATCTAATAGGAACGGAGTTTCAAAATTAAAATTAATTAGGTGACGAAGATTTCAGTTACAAAAATATACCATTACAACAATAATTTTGCCTTATCGATAGGTTAGAGAAAGACCTATCTTCAATGTGATTGAGAAAGATTTGGGAAATATGTTTTTGGACAAGGCACTTAGGCCTACAGTCTACTTTTTCTTACGCTTTTCGGTCTATTTTCAAAAACGTACTAAATTCATATTGATGTTGAGTCAAAAAGCCGCCCTTAGCGTCTTTTTTTGTTTTATATCCTGGGTTATATCTCATTCTCTGTATTGGCAAATGGGAGAAAACTAATTCATACTATTTGCTAATCATGAGGGAAAATCTTTAGAGGAAACGTTAGACCTTGTCACTTCAATCTAGGGTGGAATTTACTAGCTGCACCTTAAGGTTGTAATTGTACGCCAATAGCCCATAGCCCAAATCAGTCCATTTGATAACTATTCCTAGTAATTGCAAATGGCATAATATGAATTAATTAAAATTAGTAATTTTTTTTCAGCGGGCGAAGCTGCGGGTAAATCTGCTAGTTAATAGGATGTCCCATAAGTAAAGAGCCAAACTTCGGGAATAGGTTATATGGGTCAAAATAAAGATAAAATGTGGAATAAAATGTTTTCCAAAAACGCTTTGTTTACCAGATATCCACCATTTTGAATTTTTAACAAAATATTTTTTATCTCCCAATTTTTTGAATTGATTTTTTTGAAACACGGTATGCACCTGTATCTAGTCAAGGTTAGTTTATGAAAAAATAATCAGCATGATGGAATGGTAAATTTCAAAACGGCGCCCGTATAAAATCTTTAAATTGAAACACCAAAAAATGGTACATTTTACAAAAAAATTTAAAGAACAATAATATTTAGAAAATTGTATTTCCATTCTAACGATACCAAAATTATGAAAATCTGTTGACAAACAACTGAGTTATGGTCGAATTAGCGCATGGCTCAGCGCAACAATGGACTATTTTGCTTAAAAAAATGCTGCCTCGCTACCTAAATACGATCATAACTCAGTTGTTCATTAACCGATTTTCATAAATTTGGTGTCATTAGATGGGAAATAAAATTGACTAAAAATTGTTATTCTTTATATTTTTTGTAAAACGTACCGTTTTTCGGTATTTCAATTTAAAGATTTTAAACGGCCGCCATTTTGAAATTTATAATTTGATCATGCTTATTATTTTTTCTTAAACTAACCTTGACTAGATACAGGTGCATACTGAGTTTCAAAAAGTCTATTAAAAAACTGGGGAGATAAAAAATATTTTGATAAAAATACAAAATGGCGGATATCTGGTAAACAAAGCAATTTTGGAAAAAGTTTTATTCAACATTTTATCTTTATTTTGACCCATATAACCTATTCCCGAAGTTTGGCACTTTACTTATGGGACACCCTGTATACTAGAGATAGCCAGTGGTCAAATACCCCCGTTGCAGCAGTTCTGCATACTCAGCGAATTTCAAGTGCATGAATAAATAATTTAAATGAAGTCTCGAATCAAGTAAAATCAATATACATTCAAAAGAAAGCGTGCAAAAATACTCTCCCAGTGGATTTTAGGAGCAAAAGGCTATAAAAAATAATAGCCTATACTTGGCAAGAAAATGCAATGTTCAAAACTTCAAAACAGCTGGCTTTTCCAATTTAATCATATGGGGAAATGACCAGCTGTTTAAGTTTGAGTAAAAGATTTCATAAACATCATCAATAAAAATCCGTATTCGCTATAGTACATTTATTTGACATATTTAGTTATCTGGCCTTTAAATAAGCCATATGTCTGTATCCACCATATGGCTTTGAATCAAACATCAGCTCACATGTTTTAATGTAAAAAAAGCAGACGTTTTAGATCCCAATGTTACTTAAATGGCAGTATCTATCTATCTATATTATTAAGAGAATTTCTAGGATTTTGTACAGAGCAAATCGACCCCTAGAAATTAATTTTTCTACACATATTTGGTATCAAATTAAAGCTATTACTCTTTAGATGTTCTTTTTGCGGGTTTGAAAAATACACCATGAAAGGCCTTCAGACAGGAGGCTTTTGAAATTCCAGCGAAACTGCTACTATCTGTTGTAAAACCTGTGAACTTTTTCTGATTAACGAAACAGATGGTTAAGATTTGAAATAGTTAAATAATTAAACTCCAGAATGCAGTTCTGGCCAAAGTCTGTTAATATTCATCCACATTATGATTTTGAGTTCTTAAATTACAGACTTTTTATAAGACTACGGAAAATAATGTATCCTCACCAGAAGGAAGAGCATCCACCCTTTTGAATCCAAGACCAACAGTCTGTAATCATGTTAATTTCCGGTTTTTTTAACTTAAAAAGGTACATATGCAACTTAGGAGGTGCTCTCGAGGTGGAACCTTCTAACAAAATATTGATTCATATTTTAACGTTGAGAATTTCAAAATATAAATATTAGTTGAAGATTTTAGAGATTTATCTAATAAAAGATTCAAAGTTAAAAACGTATTATATGTAGAACTTGGATTTTGTTCTTGGAATGAGAAGGATATTAAAGTGTTTCCGGTTAACCTGCATATTTTTGCTAAATTTCTAAATGCATCAATAACAATGCATCTTTTTAACGCAGGTATTACGCACAAAGTTATGGTATTTGCTTAGGTATTAATCCGCCAAACATGTACTTTACACGTTGCCTGACACGAAACTAAAAACCAGGTAAGTTTCAAAATGTGATTTCTCGGCCGTTTAGGTATGTGTGCTGAATAATTTTGTTTTTAATTGAGAATGACCATTTCATCAATGTTATTATTTAGAGAATATTCATGTCGATCAGAGGTTTGTGCATCTTCTTACAGTTTGTTGTTAAGATCTAATATGATGAATGCAAGAGACTGATGCGTCGATGCGTAATTCTTTTTAATCCATTACTTAAAAAAACTAAAAAATAGTGGTATGGAGATGCGCTAGGCTATGACAATCCATGTAAACTAACCCCCCAGATTACGGAAAATAAAAATGGATGTACTATCAAAGCTGCAAATTGTATACCGTATATACATTTATTCTTTTAAAGTAGGTGAATTTAATTTATTCTCCATGTTGAAGTTACAAAGTATGAAGCAATAAATAAGTTAATTTTAAAAGTTTGTCTGATAGGCAGTTGGCCTGATAGGCCTCTGGACATTTTATTCCAGTATCACATTGTGTCAAAAAAATTTAAAAAAATACCCCCGTTGCAGCAGACCTGCATACTCAGCGAATTTCAAATGCAAAACAACGTATTTCAATCCAACATAGGGAGATTTGAAATGTTTTGGTAAGCTCCATAAGAATAACATGGGGAATGAGTATGCAAGTCTGCTGCTACAGGTATATTAAAACTGGATGGTTTTAATTCAATATTTAGTAGGTCTGAACTAAAAGAAGCTATTCACCACGTTTTATCAAGCTATGTTGAGAAATAACCGAGATATACAATTTTACTTATTTCCCATAAGGTTAACATTGGGCATAACCATCTCTAGTACAAGGCCGCGGCGCTAGTAAATGGCAACATCGCGCCTAAGGGTTCAGCTGATTTGGTTATCCATACTCTCTAATGGCACTATTTTTGTTTACTTGAAACCAGCTGGCTCTGTAAGGGAAAGTCAATGGTTTTACTATGCAAAAAACCCTTGAGAAGCGACGTTGCCAGGTCGAAAGCCGCGGCCTTATTACTAGAGATGGCTATGCATTGGGACAACGTACTGTGTTTACCACTTTCAATATCTCGGTAACCAATGGACATAGAGCAGTGATTCAAGTTACCAAATCGTTTGTTTTTTTGAGCTGAATTCAATGGTGCCAACAAAAATTCGATAAATTTTATTTTTCTATGTAAAAAACTCAAAAAGCCCATTTTTGGGGGGGTTTAACCCCCTTTACCCCCCCTTCCGGTGGTCCGATCGGGCTGGTTCACGAACTCGACCGAATAATTACTACTTTACACGCCTGTGCCAAATTTCATTCCGATCGGACCATTTTTGCGAGCGCTATCGTGCTTACAGACACACACATATATATATATATATATATATATATATATATATCTAGAAATTTGAACGAGTGGTGTTTTTTGCTTCTGGGGGCCCCAAAACGAAAAGTTATCATGGCCTCGGGCTTAGGTCTTACTATGAGACCTACGGTAATAGCTTCTTCCCTATAGGGGAAATTCGCTAATATAATAATACACTCATTTTCTTATTGAAAGGCGTTTTACCTTACTAATATAGGGTTTTCTGCAAAATCCCATAATTAACATGAAAATAAAGCCTATTTCAATATGTTGGTTTTTAAGTCACGAAGTGACGCGGGCTGCTAGTTTTATGTTATTTTTTCTTTTCTAGCAAACTTTAAGAAATTACAGTACTTTTCCTGAGTCCCTGAAATTAAAACATTTAATTTGAGCCCTTTTCCCTCATCCCGTGACTTGCCAAATGCCCACAATTGCTATTGCTATTCAAAAATAAAATTATTCTCCTTACTTTAGTATGGAAAAATGCAGGTTTGCTGCCACAGAAATTTGAAAATGATGTATCATAGGCTAAAATCCAATATATCTAAACTATACCTATGTAGCCACACAACGTTTTATCAGGATATGTTGAGGAATAAGAAAGCTATCCAATTTTATTTACCTCTCACAAGGTTAACATTGGGAAAGAGAGTACACAGGTTTGCTGCCTCAGGAATTTTATGATTTGGGTATTTTAAGCCATAATCAAGTAGATATTAACTGTATGAAGCCCCATACAAATGCTTTCCAGTTCTTGTCAGGATATGTTGAGAAATGAGCAAACTACACAACTTTTTTCATTACTGTACCCATAAGGTTAACATGGAGAATGAGTATGCAGGTTTGTTGCCATGAAAATGTAAAAATAGGGTATTTTAGGCCATATTTCAACTATATGAAGCCACAAACAAAGTTTAATCAAGATACGTTAAGAAATAAGGAAGATACAGAATTTTTTTATTTCCCATAAGGATAACATGGGAAATGAGTATGCAGGTTTTCTGCCATAAAAATGGAAATATCGGGGATTTTAGACCAATATACATTAGATCTCATCAAGATGAAGCCACAAACCAAGTTTTGTGAAGATCTGTTGAGAAATAAGCGAGATATAGAATTTTACTTATTTCCCATAAGGTTAATGTACCGGGACAACGTACTGTGTTTACCTTTTTCAATATCTTGGTAATCAATAGACATAGAGAAATGATACAAAATACTAAATTGTTTGTTTTTTTGAGCTTAATTTAATGGTGCTTACCAAAATTTGATTTTTTAAATTTTTCTATATAAAAAACCCAAAAACCCATCTTTGGGGGGGTTTATCCCCCTTTACCCCCCCTTCCAGTGGTCCGATCAGACTGGTTTTCAAACTCATCCGAATAATTACTACTTTACACATCTATGCCGAATTTCATTCCGATCGGATAATTTTTGCGAGCGCTATTATCAAAGCCGTAGGCAGGAAATTTTTTCGGGGGGGGCTAGGTCAGGTCCGGCAGTGAATTCCGCCTCGGCAAAAGTGATGACTTTTTTTTTTACTCACGCGTGTGGTTTCCTTTATCGTCATTTTAGAGCCTTTTTATCTGTTTTCGGGCTCCTATGCATTTACCCGCGGCCTTTGGAGGGGGGGTTTTGCCTATTTCGGGGGGGGGGGGGGGTTTCACCCCCATTTCCTGCATTTTCAATGCTATTTCTACAATTTCGGGGGGGGGGTTCTGACCCCCTAACCCCCCCCATTGGCTACGACCTTGGCTATCATGCTTACAGACACACACATCTAGAAATTTGAACGAATGTTGTTTTTTGCTTCTGGGGGCCCCAAAGTGAAAAGTTATCATGGTCTTGGGCTTAAATCTTACCATGAGACCTACGGTAATAGCTTCTTCCCTATAGGGGAAATTCGCTAAAATTGAACCAATTTTCAAATTGAGAAATAGGGATAGCTAATTTTGAAAACGATCTTTGCATACACCAATGCATGTCTAAATACATTCCATATAGGAGACATTTTCCATATAAACACATAATATAACTAAATGTGAACCAAAAGCAAAAGAGAAAGATTGAATCTTTGACTATTTATTTTACCTCACCTCTGGCGCATATTTATGGCATGGTTTAGTAAATTATCTTATTAAGATTCCATATTTATTTTTTAAGACTGAGCTGATTATTGACTCAGAGAACAGTAAAAATTCAGTCATAAAATAAGTTTATCCCATACACCCCTTAACATATTTCCCTCCCTACCTCAATTCATCCCTTCCCTCACTCTCTACTTCCCTTCCTTCCGACCTTCTTTCTACTCTACTCTTCCCTCCTTTTCTCTTTCATTTTCTTCTAACCCCCCTCCCGTCTTTCCTACCATTTAGAACTTTTTCCTTTCTTCCCAACCTTCAGACCTTTTCCCTCCCTCCATCTTTTCCTATCATTATCGGGAATATCTCTGCCATTGGTTGTTGGGCTATTAATTAACAATCCTGTCTAAAGAACATTCCAACCTTATTCAGTAACAAGGCTACAAGATTGCGCCACTATCATCACGATCATCACACTCATCCTTCACTCATATTCAGGGTAACGTCCTCCATGAGGTACCTGTCTTATTAAAGTGATTAAGTGATTATCATTAAAATATTATATATATTTAACCCATTCTCCACTAATGAAAAACACAATTTGAATGTAATGTCCATTTGTACTCCAATTGCACATCAGTTTGTACACTATGGATGGTAGAGACTCAACTTCATGTACTTGTTCTTCCCTTTATATCAGCAAATTTTTATCTCTTAATCTTATTTAAGTGACCAAACTTGATTTTCTTTCTAAATCCCAAATGAAATACATTTGAATATTATGTTATCTTCAATCTTCTCTAAATAGTCCTGATTTCATCGAATACTACATTTTCACCCCATGCCCCAATAAAACATGTGGGTTGAAATTGTTTGAAGATAATAATTTGTTCTTAACTCTGGTAGATTTTTTACTGGACGAATACTAACTCCTGTCATTGATGAATTCCTTACATTAGTTTTTTCCTTGACAAAAATTTGTTATTGTTTTGATTTTATATATATCTAATGACGAAAAAAACAGCATACACTTTTGCCCAATTTTCGCTCTCACATAATTTTTTTACATCTAATCTTCTCCCAACAAAAAACAGCACGTGTTAACACTGTAGGGGTGTGCGAGTAGTGATTTTTGAATTACTAGAAGCCTCTGGATCGTTAAACAACATTATTTAATATTTCATCTTACCTTACGATCCAATATTTGTATAAAAGGGGAACCTAGGTTTCAGCACCGCAATGCCATTTATAACATGTTATAAATGTTCAAGTGAAGAATTATATTTTAATAAAAATGACGAAATCTCACACCGAGAAGATGAAAAGTTGTAGCTTGCCAACAAATATATAACAAATGGGACTGATGATGGCATTGCGGTGCTGAAACCTAGGTTTCCCTTTTATACAAATATTGGATCGTAAGGTAAGATTAAATAATGATTTTTGAAGTCGAGTCGAGTCTAGTTTTAAAAAATACTCGCGAGTTTTGAGTTTTTTTCAAGTTGAGTATTTTGAATAGTAGAAGTTAATATTTATCATACTTATTATTGAACACATACTACGTAATATTTTTTAGTTATTAAACTGGGAAGTGTTCCTATGAGTTAAAACTAAACCTGTTTTCAAATGAAATGAAACGACAATTAAGGTCACTCTTAACATAATTTTATATTAATTATTATTCAATATTTCATTAAACTTTCAGCTCGAGGAGGTAAAAACTAAGCAACATCTGCACCTGTTTGCTTTAAAAAAGATTAGGCCTATTTGAAACATGTTTTTGCAGGTTTAAAAATTAAAGTTAAATCTGTTTCATTGAACAGAAAAGATCTGAAAAGATCGGGCAAGAAAATATCTCAAATTGTAGAAAGGAAAACGATACTAAACTAAATTTATTGATATCAATAACTCAAAAACCACTTCAATTTCAAGTACAATAAAATAACAAAATTTTTATGGTGGCTGTTCATGACTGTGTGAAAAAGGCCGTAAAATTTGCACACGTGTAACTACTCAAATGCGCGGCGGGAGTAACTACTCAACTCGAACTTCCGAGTATTTTTTAAAACTTCGAGTCGAGTCGAGTAGTCTAAACTCGGCTCGGAAAAAGCTCGATAATCGAGTACTCGCACACCCCTATAATAGCTAACATATATTATGACAAATGTACAGTTCTGTTTTGTTATTCTATCTCCTCCATGGCAACTCATAAGGCCATGGAATATTTTTGTTATGTTATGTTAATATTTTTGAAATTTAGAATTAAATTTTCTGCCTATCTAAAAGACTGTTTTAAATTTTAATGGGATTGTGCACATCCACAGAAAAATACAATTTTATCGGTGTTCTTAGATTTTTGCTAAGATTAAATAATTTTTTACCATGTTTTGTCGTCTATAATTTTTATTTTTAATCTTGTACATATAAAAATAACTGTAGACCTATTTTATTTTAAAAGACAATTCAAAGTAAACATATAAAAGGCTCAGTTTAAGTTGATTTTACTCAATTTGAGGCTCCGTCTAAATTATTTATTTAAGCATTTGAAATTCGCTGAGTATACAGGTCTGCTGCAACAGGGCATTATGTTATGAGCTCAACACCAATAACATATTTTCCGACTTATTTACTGGATTATTGACTCAATATTTGATTTAATTTTGAACCTTCGTGTCTTTTTAGAATTACTCAACCAGCTAAGAGGAAAGACTCAAAGATCAATTATTGCATTGCTGAGGATGATTATACTTCCTATTTTGGTCATTGTTAGCGGACAAGATTAAAAGAATAATAAATCTCTAACTGTTTGTACCTCCTCAGATCAGTAAAACCTGGTCTGCTGTGGATTGCTGAGCAAATGCCTGGCTACATCAGAAGGGAAGACAAGACAGATGTGTTGACCTCGCAAGGCTACTGGGCTAGCTACAATATTCCTTATTATCCTGACATATTTCAGCTGATGGGCAACGAAGAGTTAGTGAAGCAATTTGGAGACTAGTAAGTAGCGGATCTTCTTATTTTTATCTCTACAATTGTGGACTTGAGGGAAAACTGGTGTTGACATGGTATTGCAAGGGTTGGTAGAATCCAGTAATGTTTATACTTTGGATGCCAGATTGCTTCCTCTCAGTTTTCTCAGGTTTGATCTTTATTTGACATTCGTTAGTCCATTAGAGCAGTGGTTCCCAACCTTTTTGTACTCACGTACCACCTAACACTTTTAAAATATTTTGGCGTACCATCGCAGGAAACCCCCCCCCCCCCCTATATCTACTAAGGGATCCTGCCCTGCTATGCTTATAGTAGGATTATTAATACTACATTATTAATGTAGAAACATGACTAGGTGCATGATGACAAATTGCCTTTGTAATGTCCAAACTCCATATAATTAATATTTTACATTAAAAACATAAGTAGATAAGTAATACCAATATAAGTAATAAATTTTAAAGCCCTGCTTATACAAGCAAGGTGTACAAGGTTTGTTAGCATTTCCTCAATTTCCTTTTATTGTGGTGATTCTAAGTAAAATTATTCTGTTTCTACCATTCTAATTTAATTTAGGTCTGCTATGAAAATTTATGAATAAAATATAATTATGTTTATAGGTCTCCGGTCCAAACTATCATTGATTCTCACGTTTTCAATAAAATAAAATTACTATGCCAAAATGTTCACTTGAAAATGTCAATTCAAAACACTTTATGAAAGATTTGTTACTCTTAAAAGTTGCTCCTAATATTGTTATATTAGGTCTAATTGAAATGAGTAACTGCTCTCAGTTGCCATGAAAATTGCACTGAAATGCCAACAAACTAATATTTGTTAAGAAAATATATGAACAAACCTATACATGCCTAGCAATCACCTTTAAAAGTATATATTTTTTAGCATAGTTTACAAGAGGAAATGACTTAATTCTCCATTTAAAATGCCAAATAAATAGTCCTGCATTCCCCACTTTTACACAGTCGTGACGTATCTCATGGGCCTGTAACTTCTGCTTCTGCTGTATCACGTTCATTATAAAATTAAGTAAAATTCTGACAAATCTTGCGATTGGGAATAATTATATCAGTCACACTGGCCAGAAAACGGATTTTATAATGAATTATTTCGTTCTAAAAGCTGGTATGAAATTGGCTTTCAGAAACTGACAAAGTTATTGCTAACCTATTAAACAACTATCAATATTACGTGTGACTGTGCAGTCAACAGAACAGCTGTCGCTCAGATACTTAGTATTGAAAATTTTTAATACTTCTTAATGTTTCGCGAACCACCTAAAATTACTTTGCGTAACACTGAGAAACACTGCATTAGACGACTGCATAAGAACGGTCTAACAAGGACTCTGAGAGGTTGATGTATCGATGGTCTCCATCAAGGGTGTGTGCAAGTGCGTGGGTGTTAGAGGTGTCATATTTAATTACACCTAAGACTCTCTTGGTACAGGACACCTTGGATTATCCTCACTTCAGTGTGACAATTATAATTTTACACCCACCCATTTTGAAACTTAAATGTGATGTGGAAAGTGAAAAGGGATCTCAAGTCAAAATTTTCCAGTTTTAGTTATTAACATCCTGAAATTAACCATTAAATTGTGAGCAATTTGACACACAATTTATCATGCTATGATTTTTTTGTCTTTGAGTTATTGGCATTTGAAGTTTAACTAATCAACGGTTATTTTAGGAAATCAAAGCGCAATATTTTAAACGTTCACAGGATATTTATTAATAAGATTGAAGAAATGAATCAGGTATCAAAATAAAGTTGATAAACTAGATCTTTCTGAACTAAAAAAAGTGATACACTTACAATTTCATTGTTAAAATTAATGAGAAATTGAGTAGTTGGAAAAGGGATCTCAAGTCGGGAGGAAGAATACTGAGGAATGAGGGAGAAATGAGACGGTGGTTTTTGGACTTGGACGATACTCTTCTACAATGATCAATTTAAGTAGTTCACTCATGCGCCGATAGATGTCTAGACGAGACCGATAGACTAGATTTGTGACGCCCCTGGTCAGTTTGGGCCTGTGCATAGGGAAAAGGGAGCTAAAGTCGCCATCCATGTTATTTTCTATTTAAGCGACTTGAGGTCCCTCTTGTATGCATGACAGACTTCTAAATCAACAATTTTTTGTATTTCTCGGATTCTTATCACTAAAATAACCGAATGAATCTGTACAGGAAAGATTACCTAAAAATTGATATTTTAGACCGGATTTGATTAAAATGCTCGTACTGTAAAATTTACTCCAGCGACTTGTGGTCCCTTTTCACTTTCCATATCAAAAATTGCAACAACTGAACTGGAACAGCTGATGCTTTGGAACAGTTAAAGTTTGTGCGAAGTTATGTCAATCAATGCAATGCAATCAGCTTGTGTTTGCTGTATAATCATGTTTTTCATATTAAGACAGTAGCGTGAGTGCACCAGAGAATGATCACCCTCAAGTAAATGTCTGTTTTTCCCATAAAAATACTATAATAAGAATTTTATTTTGGCTATCAATTCATAAATAGGCTTAAATGCAGTATATGAATTTTGCCGAACGTTTCTCTGCAATTAGAACAGATTTCCGATACCAAAAATATGTTTTTTAACATATTTTTTAACAAATGAGCTTTGTAAAGTGTAAATAAAAAATAAGGGAGTAATGTTAAATTAACATGACACTACATCCTTAACTGGTGCATTCACCCTAGAACCTCGACAGTCCTTTTAACAGTCATTGCTACTGTACTTTTAATGTACAGGATTGATGCCGTGCAAACATCAAACAAATACATCATACAGTATAGCAGTTCTGTATAACTGTTGTAGTTTGTAATTAATATATAAGGACAATAGCCTGGTTTATGTGACGAACAGAACAGTTAACAGAAACACCTTAAAACAAAAGAGTTTTTTTCTATCGTCCTACTGTATGGTCGTTGTGTAAACCAGGCTTAGAGCGTTTAGTTTGTTCCATAATTTTTTAATCTACTTACTGTACGAATTAAAAATAAAATTTTTGCCATCTATTCACTTAATCATAATCACTTAGTCATAATCCATGTTCCGAGGATTGACTGGATAGCCGAGTGGATAAAGCGCTCACCTCATAACCTGAGGGTCGCCGGTTCGATTCCTGACAGGATCGAAACTGGGTCCAGTTGCCATTTGTCATTGGGCTATGAATTAATGACGCTATCTAACAAAAAGGTCGCTGTTAGATAGTAACAAGACCCGGGTTTGGACCGTTCCCGATCAAAACGTTAAAAAATGCCACTGGCGTAGAAAGCACAAAATACAAAAAAAAAATACAAAATACACTGTACAATAAATATTGTTCAATTTTTCACTGCACCTGCAATATTTATCTAGATATTATATATTTATTTCTTACAAGAAAGGGAAAAATATTACGTGTATCACAAGATTAAAGTAAAATTTCTCCCTCAGGAGAATTTTCCCTCGGGTGACAATCCTGCACTTTACTCCCAAAAAACATAAATGAGTTTTATTTATCAAACAGAGAACACCAATCTGAAAAAATGGGTGACAAAGGAATCCATGAGCAGAAGAAATCATAGCACTCATACTGTCATGCGGTTCACAATAGTAAGATTGATGGTACCATAATCATAAAATGTTTTTCTTTCAACAGTTTCACTCATGACAAAACCCCTCGTGCACTGATATTTAAGAGAGACCAGAAGAAGGTGGTTGACCTTCATTCCATGATGTTGTTGATGAGATCCAACGATTTTCAACACGATCCGCTATCGCGCTGCAACTGTACACCTCCCTATAGTTCCGAAAATACTATCGCATCGAGGTCAGTAGATTTATTATTGTTTTTATTATTATAATTAACAATAAACAATTGTTAATATCTGCTTTAAGCAGCTTTGACTGACTATGTCACTGGTACAACCTACTAACCACGTACTAATATTTTAAGTTCTCAATTGTGCGACACTGAGAATACCTTAAACTTGCACAAGGAGCTTACTATTTACAGCTTCGCTTGCAATGACATTTGTAATTCCAGTAAAATCACATTACTTTGATGGTAGGCTGTGTTTACTCCAATCAGTTCTTTTACTCTTAATTTTACTTACTTAGGTTGGCAATTTCCAACCGCTAAAATGAGTTAATTTTTTTAAACAGCTGTAGTCCAGGCAGCAAAAAGGTATAGCAGGAAATTTTTGGAACACAATTTTTGACTTTGTAGCTTTGTTTGGACTAGTTAGGGGGTGAATATATCAAAAGTCCCCGTCCGTAGCCCTTAAGAAGGGGGGTCTGAAGATACCACTTTTTTTGGGTTTTCCTTAATTTCTTGAAAACAATCAACTTTTAGTATTCCCTATCAATTTGGAAAATGAAAGAAAATTAAATTTCCCGTAAGAAAAGTATATAATATGTTTATTTTGGACCAACCATTTACAAGGTAAGCACTAATTTTATTGATATTCAAATGAACATCCCTTCCATAAGAAATACATGAAGGTGAGATAGGTGAGGCTCTAAAACTGCAAAGTTTACATACTCCCTAGATACATTCATGACAATGTTGTCGTTGTCTAAACAAGCTTCACCCTTTTGTCGCTTCCTTATTTAGGCAGTAAAGATCATACAATCTTGAACATTTAAAAGAGAAACAGTCTCATGTGGTTTTTGCAATGTTTACATTAAAATCTGCTGATAAAACAATGTTAGATTTTCTGAAATTTTTAGTAAAAAAAGATAGATGATGTAAGTCCAAGGAATTAAGAAAAATATCTATATTTGAATATGGTGGTCTGTATACTGAAACTATTACAAGGTTTTCCTTAGGCAGAACCACTGCTGTTGCTTCAAAGAAAATGCTCAATACTGAAATCTTCCACATTAATACTCTTAAAATCAAGACCATTTTTGATAAAATATCACACAACCACCTCTTTGCGACATTTTCCTACAGTTAATATTCTCTACACTAAACCCATATGGAACATACAGAGAGGAAAATAAATTCCAGTTTTCAAAATTTAATATGCTAGAAAAAAATAGTTATCAAGTTTATGATTGCTCTCTGATCACCATATTATCAAAATAACTCTTCCTGATAGCATAATTAATAGTTGAAGGCAGTATAGTCTATTGATAAATATTGTAACTAAGTCCTCTTTTAAATCCCGGCTGACACAAAAGTTAATACACTTTTTAAACTGGCAATTGAAAGTCTCCTTCTGTACTTAAAGCCAATCATATTATACAAAATAGAAGTGCATTAATATTGTTTTGGATGGATGTTCAACCTTTCTCCAGGAACGATTTAAATCCAATCAACGGATCATACCCATTCCCGGCCCTGAGTCACCGTTCACACGGAGCCACTGATGCCAAGGTGACGAGCTACCAGCTGTCCAAGTCACTGAGCTTGCTGGCTGTCTGTGGTCCGACCACGGGGGCTCATCTCCCTCCCTTCCAGTGGAGCAAGAGTGACTTCAACCAGCAAGTTCCCCACCGCGGACATCCGGATATCTTCCGCTTCCAACCCATCTTGATCTCTTGGCCCGAACAAGACAAGCTCTCCAAAAAGTAACATATTTTGTAATTTAACTATTTTGAAAATATACTTTTAAATAATTGATCCTGGTACTGTATCAATTAACTTTTATTGTAGAGTTTTTTATTTGAACTACTCCTTTTCTCCTCCTTTATCTCTTGGCCTGAACAAGACAAGCTCTCCCATAAGTAATATACCTAGTAACTCACCTATTTTGAAGTGGTTCTTTTAAATAACTGATCCTGATACCATATTAATAAACTTTGATTGTAGAGTTGATTTTCTTACCCTTCTATTGCATTGACTAAAGAACTCAAAAGTTACATTGGCATATTCATGTGTAATAACATAGCATTGCTACTAGAACTGGTGACCTTGTCGAGAGCAGGAGCATTTCAGCTTTATTCTGTACCAAGACTACAAGATCGCAACACAATCATCCGCCACTAGTCTATAATTCATACTTGGTTTAAAATACCTAACAGGGTAGGTTGCCTTTCAAGAAAAAATTAAAGTTGAGGTTATATCTAATAAATAATCACACTGTAAAATTTTGTTGTAACAAAAAAGTTAGTACCGTAAGTTGTTTTTATAAGATTTGGTATTTATTCAATATCAACTGATAACCTCGGCTTTTCCCAGGAGATTTCCTTCTCATTGGTTTGGGAAGTGCTGCATGCTGTTGGTAATCATTGGAACTATTTTAAACTATATACATATTGATATAAAAAATCTCATCTATAGCATTTCCTAAAACTGTGACATGGGCCCTTGAAAATGCTCCTGCAACAAAAATAAATACAACAGACCTGCATACTAAGTGAATTTCAAATGCAATAGAACATCTTTCAATCTAACATAGCGATATGAAATTTTTTTTGTTAGATCCATAAGAATAACATGGGGTTTACTACAACAGGTATGATAAAATTGGGTGGTTTTAATTCAATATTTAGTAGATCTGAACCAGAAGAAGCCATTTGCCAAGTTTTATCAAAATATGTTAAGAAATGAGGAAGACATAGGATTTTTCTATATCCCATAAGGATCACATGGGGAACGAATATGCAGGATTGCTGCAAACAAATTGAAATATTGTGGATTTTAGACTGTTATACATCAGATCTCATCTAGATGAAGCCACAAATCAAGTTTTATTCAGTTATGTTGAGAAAAAAGCGAGATATAGAATTTGACTTATTTCCCATAAGGTTAACACTGGGATAATGTACTATGTTTACCACTGTCAATATCATGGTAACCGATGGAGCAATGATTCAAAATACTAAATTATTAATTTTTTTAAGCTAAATACAATAGTGTAAACCAAAATTTGATTATTTTAATTTTTATACTTTACACGTCTGATCCAAATTTTGTCGAGATCGTACCACTTTTGTGAGTGCTATCGTGCTCAGACAGACAGACAAATATAGAGATATATCTATCAATTTTAAAGAATGGTATTTTGGCTCCTGGGGGCCCCAAAAATCAGTTATCCTGGTCTCGGTCTTAGGTCTTACATAAGACCTATGGTAGTAGCTTCTTCCCTACAGGCGAAATTCACTAAAAAAGGTCACCAGTTTTCCTGCGGCAGGGCCCGCACCATCTCATGAGCCTAGGGGCCCGCAAGTCCTAAACCCGGGCCTGCTTGCTGTAATTAGTGCTTTTACACCATGATGTTGGGCACTTATTGTAAAAACACAAAACTGTGGTTTTGCGATGTTGGTGGTATCCGATGTAATATTTCATATTTCATATTTCTAATTGTACAAAGAAGAACACTTTAAAAAATATTACAGTAGACTCCCTCTTATCCGGACACATCAACCGAGACATGTCCGGATAATGGCTTTTCTGGTTAAACTGGTGTCCCTGAATATTCATTACATCATTGCGTCTAGATATTGTAGAAGCCAATGATACGAGAAATTATTAAGGAGGAAGTAGAAACGTATATAAAAACTATTTGGGCGGTAATTTCTGTGAATACAAAACACCAGAAAATATGTTAGGCTTTCTGTATCTTTAACAAACAAACAATTATTACGATTTCTGACAGGTGCAAGATACTATTCTCAAATCTTTCCGGACCATGAGAATCGCCGACACAACACTGTCTATTTCAAGCTGATCAAGTCCGATTTAACCGATGTGTTGATAAAAATCGTCCGGTTAAAAGGATATTATTTGCACAGAGTACAATCTGGTTGTACCAATGTCCGGTAAAAGAGGTCCAAATAAGAGGGAGTCTTCTGTATAAAACATAGGCAGTAAAATTGTAAACAACTAAGCCAGACAGTTATGTCAATGTAAATTTTACATTTTATGCTTAAATAACATTAAAAAACATGAAATGTTTTACCTAACACGTTTAGTATAACATAATACATCAACATTAACATAAACCATTTAAACTTTTTCAAAAAGAAGAATAAAATGATAAAATATAACACTTTTAACACCTTAAACACTTTAAGAAGGCATCCTGCAAATTAGTTTGCTGCTGTTTATCTATTGTAGGATAAAAGTTTATCTATTATGAAGAGAGAGCAAAATTTGTGTAATTGAGATATTACGCCAGTAGCCGAGATAATTACGCGTTATTTGCCGGTTGGGAGCTCAAATAATACGCACGTGGTTACAAAAATCTAACTTTATTAAAACAATTCAACGGTTCAACTTCAAACTAACATGTGAGCATTAATAATTTATAATTTTAAATACAAACTTCAAATCACTAATTAAAGGCCTAATTTTGGGGGATAGAGAACGCGAACCGCGGCATGGGCCGACCGACGCGGCGGCGCGGCGCGCCGTGGACAACGCACACACACTCGAGTCAACTCTCTGACTGACTGAGTACAGGCTCAGCGGCAACGACCCGCTGATGCAGCTTGACCCATGTGAACTGTGCTGACCGTCAGCATCAGCATTCCCACATGAGTGCCTTACTGCGTTCTTGATTTTATTTTAATAACTTTATGTACAATTATCCAAGAGACCCAATGTCAGTCTCTGGGCTCACTATTAATAAACTAGGGCTGGCAATCATTTAATGCATGAAGGATTATTACCTTCAACAAACCATTAATCATAATATGTGGTGTCCTAATTTAAGGAGCTGTCCACAAAATACAGTTTTTGGGGTGGGTCGTCAAACTCCCCCCACCTTTAGTCCATGCTGTCCTCAGCATGAGGGGCCATCACACTCGGTGATGCCGCAAAAGACTCCTTCTTTTGTCAGAGGGTCCCAATCGCCAACGCCAACCTAGTCTCCAGACATCCTTACTTCCTTAGTAACAATGCCACAGAAAACCCGACATCAAGTCCCGAGAACAACCGTACAGACTGTAAGACAAATGAAACCTACCTATAAAACTTTTTTTTAGCACTTCGGTGCCATCCAAATAATGATAACATTTTTCTAATAACGGCAGTGTTCTCTCTCCCCTCTGCTTTCAAAGTAAAGAATTTACAGTCTAACGATTTAATTACATCCAACAAAAGCAAATTACAACACTATTCTTCATAAAAAAAAATCTTCTCAAATAACGATCCAAATTAGTACATTATAATTTAAACAAGTAAAAATGCAACGAAATCCGCCTTAGTTTCTAAACATTACACACATTGCTCCCTAAAGAAAATTAAAGGAAGAGCCATAGCTACGAGACCCACACGGTCAAGCTAAAAGACCCCATTAAGTTCAATTAAAACATTATTGAACTATGAACAAATATAAAAACAACACCTTCAATAATCAGTTATTAAACTAATTAAAACATAAATTATCAAGATAATTTCCGAATATTAAACTCAAAATATCAAGTCATATATTTCCAGAAATAAAAAAAGTTAAAAATTTTACAATTAAAGAAAACAAATCAATCTAATATATTAATCCATAACTTTTTCATGGATATCCTTTCAAGCATCTAGAATTAATTTCCTCAGATAATTTTGACTTTATATAAAGTGGAAACAAATTACTATTCCATAGCTAAATTCCTCAAAACAAATCATTCTTTATCTAAACAATTTCAACTTTGATAATTGATTACTACTTTACAAACAACCCAAGACCACATAAAAAACATTAAAATAAACAAAAAAAATCACAAAATCTAACAAAACAGTCACAAAGTGCATTACCACAACCCCTCAAAATTCTCAATCCCTACTTATGTTTCCTATTAATTTACTGGCTTTGCACAAAAGTAAAGTCCCAGCGTCAAACACAATCATGTACACTGCAAATGAGTCCAGTCACCAGCAACAGCATATTATCCCTTGCTTATCGACAAAATTTTAAAAACAAGAAAAAAACACAGACAACCATCAAACTAAACTATTCCAACTCATAGATCGCTCAGTAGTGGCGCTGTTTTGCTGTTGGGTCCGGAAAATCCACCAGCAAGGCCTTTTCATGCGACTCAAAATAAATAAACAAAATAATTAAGTCAACTTTGGGCTAGCTTCCTGAGTATTTACAGTCCAGTACAGGGAGTTGAAAGGAGGGGGGAGTTTAGGGTGTGGGGAGTGCGCGCTTACCTTTCTGTAAATACTGGTCAACAGCCACTATAATTTCATACTCCAATCTTTTTTTAAGGATTTTAAAAATAAATAAGCCACCACTGGCCATCAAAACTTACTACTGAGTATCTTTAACACGTGGTACCACTTTTTGATATGTAAACCTACCCTGAAATTCTTACGAAAACATTCTACAATATTCTACTTGATATAAGAAAAAAAAACATTCCACTTGAAGAATGTCCACGTCGATAATCACTATCATTCTCACAAAAGAATGTCTGTTTGTTCCCATGATATAAAAAAAATTAATTTCAAGTTTCCTTTGCAGATGTAACAGTCTTTGCAGCACGGCGCTGTACACATTGATGCAATCTATAATTCACTAGTGTACTTTGCCTATCGCCAGTTTATTCATCACAGTGTGGGTCCAAAATAATTGAATATAGGCTACCTTCCGTTGGTTAAAATACCGCAAATTTTTCCACACTGTAGTCTCTGGGGCTGCAGTCCCCTCGTTCATGGTGTCTAGTTCAAGTCTCGGGTAGGCTGCTTCCACCCCAATGTTAGTCTCAGGATCCCTCGGTCAGCGAACGTCTGTGGCGCTCTGGTCAGAGCCATGGCTCTCCGCTCTCATCCGCACAGAGCTCTGCAACCAGGCTGCCAGCACGTTCCAGGATCTATGACAAATGCATGGCAGTATCAGTTCTAACACCACATCCTATGTCATTACAACTGCTATCACACCCTTTCTCCATCGATCCTATCCCTAAAATCATCGTGGAGCAGTATATCGAGAGTTCCCTTTTCAGAGGGTATTCTCTCTTGCCAGTGGCCAATCTCATTATCAAGTTCTCCTCAAATATTGACAATTTGACCCTAATTACATTTTACAACATTTTAACTAGGTATTGATACATCACGTACCAAGCTAGTCATTAATACCTCAAGGACGTCCTTTACAACAACATCAGTCGACTAATAAAACTCTCATTATGGCCATAACAGGGGAGGCACACACTTAAATCTCCACTCTCCCTTACCAACTCCAGTGCGTCTGGTAGCTGCCGACAGAGATAAGGCCGGGCAGGCATACGCAGGCACGAGCGACAGAACACACATCTCTCATCACCATATCGAGGGAGGCTCACTTTCCCCTCCACTCCCTCAACCGGCTCAAGTGCATTTGGTAGCTGCCAACGGGCAGGGCCTGGCAGGCCAACGCAAGCACGAGCGATGAAAACACAAATCTCTCAACACCACAACTAGGGAGGCTCACTTTCCTCTCCACTCCCTAAACCAGCTCAAGTGAATCTGGTAGCTGCCGAAGGGTAAGCTTGGCAGGCGAACGCAGGCATGAGCGAAACAAGACATTTATCATCGGTGGGACCACACGCAAAATCTCTTTAATCCTCTGCCGGGTGCCTATCTCATGAGTCCTTCAGGAGCTCAAGAGTGGTAACAAATCACAATACAGCACAACAGGCAGGCACAATGAAACCCCGAATCTGATTGACGCTTAGTGCATGTTGAGTCCTTACAGGAGCTCTAGCATGGCATGTTACTCCAATAAATAACAACATGGTCCACCACCGGAAATCCACATCACAACTAGGACTCAGTCCGTCCGACGGAGATATATATATATGAACACATGGGCAGGCATGGCAATCTCAACCATAGCGACTCAAAGGGGCCCCAAAAATCACTCACCTCAACTCACATCATTATCATCATCATCTCAACTCATAAAACATTTAAGGAAAGCCCATATCCCAATGGGGCATACCGTAAAAATAAGTTAAGTACTCTTCAGGCCCAAAGCCAATTTGCTACTCCTCTGTCAAATAAAAACATCCTAAATAAACGCTTGTTTTCAAGACCATTTTGTTTCATAATGCTGCTATTTGAAATTTCTTTTCATTTTACTCTTAAAGAGTCTAAATCTTTTTCACAATCACAACCCAGCTAAAGAAAGGATAGTTCTCAAACAATCTTAACTAAAATACTTATTCAAAACCCTTAAATCCATCCATCATCCATCCCCCAGTGTTGGTCTGCTACTCGAACAGCAGGTCCGCAGCATACGGATCCCATTCCCATGTTGTGTCCCAATCAACAGAGACAGCAAAAAGCGTTGCTTACAAATAAAAACTCTCCTGTAACAAACAGAAATTCAGAAATATTTATTCCATATTTTACATTTGTTCATTACAAGTGTCACTATTACTAATACAAAATATACTTAATACTAATACAAAGAAGAACACTTTTGTTATTATGACTCAAAACATTAAGTAAAATATGGCTAGGTGCCTCTGTAGCTATAGGCTGTGTGCCACCTGCACAAACTTAAAAATATATAAAACTTTGCATCGTTGCAGCAAACAGATCTAAAATATACATATATTGACAAACAGAAAAATAATTAAATTAGGTTGAGTTAAATTCATTAGACTACTAATGTGCTTCAAACAATAAAAAATACCTTTTAACAATGTCCTAATTTTTTAAAAAAGAAAAAAGCTTTTATAATCATAGTACAACTAAGGATGATTGAAGTATAAGGGGTAGTTAAGAGATTGAAATTTCCATAAAAAGAGAGAAGGAACTAACTTAAAACACAGTATACTAAGAAAACAAATTTTCAGCTTCATCAAAACTAAATGTAAATAACCATATTTTTAATTCTCTCAAAAATCGATGTAAACTTTTTATGTTGGTAATCACTTGAGGGAGTTTATTGCAAAATTTTAAAGAGGTAAATTAATATAATCTTTTGAAAGCTTCATTTGACGGTTTTAAAAGTGGTACCCAATTTAAACTATTTAGCCTAGAAGAATGTACTGATAAATTAGAAATTCTTTGACCCCCCCCCCCCTATTATAAAACACACGAAGGACCCTGAAAACATATAAGTGTCTAATGGGAAGAATTCTTAGTACTTTAAAAAAAGGGAACGGATGCTCATCCCTTCTTATATGATTTATTTGCCTTATAATACTTTTCTGAGATACTAGAAGTGAATTAATTACTGTTTTATATGCTCCTCCCCAACAGACTAAACCATACTCCAATTTACCATTAACCAATGCAAAATATACCAATCTTAATATATCTACTGAACATACAAATTTTAACATATAAAATTTCCTTAGTGTCATATACATATATTTCCTTAACATCAGTACATGTTCTTTCCAATTGCAGTTTTCATCTAATATTAATCCTAAATATTTGATTTTGGATACTTGCTCAATAAACACACATTTCTCACAAGACATATCGAAATCATCATACAAACAGCTAATACATTTAAAATATAATTTTTTGGGCTGAACGTCTATAGTATTTTTTAGTGAAAATTTGACTAATTTGGTTTTTGAACTCAAAGCTAATTTATTTATAGTGAACCACATTTTTAGCCTATCCAAGTCACTCTGAATATTATTATTTAATGAGGAAGTATCCTTTGCTGAATAACATAAGGCAGTATCATCGGCAAAACAAGTAATGGATCCATTAAATTTACCTAGACATAGTGTAGTAATGAATACAATAAACAAAATTGGACCCAGCACGGAGTCTTGTGGCACTCCACATGTAATTGGCAAAAAATCACTGACACTATTTTCAATTTTAACACATTGAAGCCTCCCACTTAAGTAGCTCTGGAACCAGCTGTAGGAAAGGGTTATTCAATAATCAGAAACAATAAGGCTATCATAAATTACTAGAAATTTGTTTAACACTCACATTAAAATTATTTTTAAGGAAAGTATTTTTTTTTAGTTCAATTACTATCACCAGCATTGACCTTGGGAAGATTTTATCTTTAAAACTTTACAGCCTGCCTCACAAAAAAAACCAACTCTTTATCAAGAAGGTGGTCCCAACTTAAATTTGTAATCTATTGGGTAATATGTTTGACTGTGATGCTGAACCCATACCGAACAAACATATTATAAGAAAAAGAACTGTCACAAGCCTCATTAGTCATAAAAAATTCCTGACAGGGAAATTAAACCATAATTAATTTCATGAATACTGTATACTGTGTATTAACATGGTTCTACCATTTCAGTCCGCCATACGCAGGGTCCAGGCCATCTTGATCCCGAGGGATAAGGGCGCTAAGAAGGCACACTCAACCTCCCCCCAAACATACTTTCAAAACACCATTTATGACTTACTATCCTGAACCATATCATACATTCAGGCATAAAACCAATATATTAAAAAAATGAGGATTCAAAATAATTATTTTTTGGATAATTTTTTTATTTGAAACTTGAAAGCAGTAGACCTAATTTATTATAACTCGAATTAAAACAACTCATATTTTACAGGAGAGGCCCGATCAAATTACAGAATAGTACTGCTGATGATAGTAACCACTGAGCAACCATTTTCTTTTATTTGTGAATAATCAAAATGATATATAGTTACTTCCAAAGTAAGCAAGCGTGTATCAAAACTCATTTTTAATTCAATATACAAGAGGATAGGCAACTAAAAGCACAAAAATCTAAATCTCCAATTATACTGGCTTTAATAAAAAATATTTAATCATTTATCCTAAAAAACCTCTTTTTACGCCCAGGGGAACAAACAAAATTCACCCCCATACATAGTTGCCTTAAAAAAACTCTTACTTGATTCCAATAAAATTGTTTAGATAATTTTTCTCCCAAACAAATGTCTCTATAGTCCCCCAACTTCAATTAAATTTCATATAATTCAAAACCACCAATTTTCACTACTAATAAAACCTCAGCAACTGTCATTAGGCTCTAATTAGTTTTTCCTTAAAACTAGGGGTGTGCGAGTACTCGAAAATCGAGCTTTTTTCGAGCCGAGTACACACTACTCGACTCGACTCGACTTATTGCAAAATACTCGAAAGTTCGAGTCGAGTAGTTACTCCCACCGTTTACCCAAAATCGGTACGAATATAACTGAAACCTCGTTTGTTACTTGATGTAAAAAGTTCTTTTTAGTTATTAAAGACACATACATTTTTATATCATTCTCTCTTTTCTCTAGTTTGAGGTTATTTATTATTACATCTCTTAAATCTTTTTTGTTGACAGTTACATGAATAAAAATGCACCATTGTGAATAACTTTAAAGGAAATATTTTAATCATGTATTGAGTCAGGTAATTGGTCATGGCTTATAGTCGGTGCTTTCATTTCATTTCAAAGCCCAGGTAAGCCTTAAACACAAGTTAGGCTTGAAAAATGTATCAAATCAAGAATTATTGTGAGTTTAAGTAAAAGGTTTTCTTTCTTTTTTTGGTAATTATTTATTTGCATATCTGCTCTTAGTTCAGTAACTCTATTAAGTTTATTTACCTCAAAATTGTAATTTGTATTTGAGTAATGATGATAATTTTTTACCATCATGTAGAAACACAATGACTATTACATTATAAACTTAAAAAAAACTCGACTCGAAAAAAGCTCGAAACTCGCGGGTATTTTTCAAAACTCGACTCGACTTCAAAAATCACTACTCGCACACCCCTACTTAAAACCAAGTAACTTCCATTTCATCCTACTAAAATCTCCACTTAAAAGAATACCGGCCATAAAAATTATTTAATTTAATTAAAATAATAAAAAAAGGAAAATAAATGCGCTGGTATCCCTTGACCTGACATTGTAAATTTGGCCTTAACTGTGTGTGACACTGTTAATCTTCAGTGTATCACATTCATTCCACAAATAATTAAACCATTAAAAATATTTATATCAATGAATAAATCGCCCATTTACAATGATGCTGGGACATATTCCAACGCATTTTAATTCTCCACTTAAAAATATAACACATGCAATTTACACCAAGTTTAAATCAATTTACCCCCAAGCAATTTAGATTATGTTGGTAGACAACATCATCGAATAAATAGATAATACAATTTATCTCCAACTAAATTTTTCATCTCAATTAATTGTCTATCTGCTCTTTTTAAAAACAGTTAAACTGGTCTCATATTCATTTTTACGTTTCTAAACATAAAAGCCCTACATTGTGTGAAAATCCCGTTTTCCTACTAGAAATCCCGTTTTCCCTCTAAAAGACAGAAATACCCATTCGCCGGGTAAAAATCCCTCAAATGGCAACACTGTTATAAATCTGAAATATTCCAAGTTTCACTCTGTTGTTAAAATTACGTTACTTCCATTATTGTAAAAATACAAATAAATGTATAACTTAAATTTGCAGTCAATTATTTCTCTAAAAAAACCATTCAACATACTTTTACTCGTTACTAGGTATAATAAATAAGTTTACAGAAACTCAAGAAATAAGACCGCCATCTTGATTATTTCAATGCTCCACGTCTCTATGTTGATAGACAAGGAGGCATTGTTGATTGTGGAGGGGAAACCGACGCTACGACGCCAAATAATCTGCAACGTGATTAATGGCGGATTTAATTCATCGCCGAAAATATTTCAGTTACAGTACTTTAAAATTCTCTAATAAATCCAAATACCCTCGTTGCAGCAGACCTGCATACTCAGCGAATTTCAAACGCAAAGCAACATATTTTAATCCAACATAGCGAGATTTGACATGTTTTTTGTAAGCTCCATAAGAATAACATGGGGAATGAGTATGCAGGTTTGCTGCTACAGGTATTTTTAAACTGGTTAGTTTTAATTCAATATTTAGTAGATTTGAACTAGAAGAAGCCATTTACCAAGTTTTATCAAGATATGTTGAGAAATAAGTGGGATATAGAATTTTACTTATTTCCCATAAGGTTAACATTGAGACAACGTACTGTGTTTACCACTTTCAATATCTCGGTAACCAATGGATATAGAGTGGTGATTCAAATTACTAAATTGTTTGTTTTTTTGAGCTGAATTCAATAGTGCAAACGAAAGTTCGGTAAATTTTATTTTTCTATGTAAAAAACTCAAAAAACCCATTTTTGGGGGGGTTTATCCCCCTTTACCCCCCCTTCCAGTGGTCCGATCGGGCTGGTTCACGAACTCGTCCGAGTGATTACCACTTTACACGTATGTACCAATTTTCATTAAGATTGGACCATTTTTACGGCCGCTATCGTGCTAACAGACAAATATATATATATATATATAGATATATATATATATATATAGATATATATATATATATATATATAAATTCGAACGAATAGTGTTTTTTGCTTCTGGTGGCCCCAAAACAAAAAGTTATCATAGTCTCAGGCTTAGGTCTTACCATGAGACCTACGGTAATAGCTTCTTCCCTATAGGGGAAATCCGCTAAAATGCATTGTACTTCACGGGATTTTCACTAAACTGCGTTTCAAGTTACGCTTTGCATTATTAAATGATTGAATACTTCGAAATATTACAATTTTTATTTAACAAAAGATTGCACCGCTGATTGAAAATATTTCACTTACCAATTTTATTCATTTCCATCCTTGGGTCCGTGGAAGCTGAAAATCGCTTCTCCGTGAATTCTTGAACACGAACCGCACACGCTGACACCAAATGTGCCAGTAGCCGAGATAATTACGCATTATTTGCTGGTTGGGAGCTCAAATAATACGCATGTGGTTACAAAAATCTAACTTTATTAAAACAATTTAACGGTCCAACTTCAAACTAACATGTGAGCATTAATAATTTATAATTTTAAATACAAACTTCAAATCACTAATTAAAGGCCTAATTTTGGAGGATAAAGAACGCGAACCGTGGCATGGGCCGACCGACGCGGCGGCGCAGCGCGGCGCGCCGTGGACAACGCACATGCCCTCGAGTCAACTCTCTGACTGACTGAGTACAGGCTCAGCGGCAACGACCCGCTGATGCAGTTTGACCAATGTGAACTGTGCTGACCGTCAGCATCAGCATTCCCACATGAGTGCCTTACTGCGTTCTTGATTTTATTTTAATATTTTTTATTATTAATATTATTATTATTTTATTATTAATATTATTTTTTATGGCGCAATTTGCGCCATCGAAATTTTGGGGGGGGCATGATTTTTCGGGCGGGATTTTGGTTTTAGTGAGGAATTTTAAATCAGAGAATAAGGGAAAATTACAAAAAATATATGATTATAACCATACGCAACAGTTAAAAGTACTGTTTATTTATCTAACCATTTCATCAGGATTATCTTCGTCATATACTCAAGTTTGCTATGAAAACCATCCCCGGAATCTCCCAAGTCAATCCATGAAAAACTATTTTGAAGGGCAATTGTCAATGGGTCGACTGCACTGGCAACCCTGTCTGTCATCGGGCTCACAAGACATAGTGTCAGACAGGGTCTGTGGCCCTGATCTGACACAGCCGTTAGCAATTTTATATACAAAAAACCCGATATTTACCCGGTTTTCGGGTATTTTGGAGGCCGTGCGGGGATTTGGCGGTGGGAAAGAAAAAACCGGGTATAACCGGGGATTTACGACTTGAGTTGAGGAAATTTACTCATCAACCTGGATATTAAAAAAATCGGTGAAATCGGGGATTTTTGACGAGGCACAAGGATTTTTTGGAACTCTAGATATTTTATTTTTAGAACGAATGTTGGTGTTATGTATTTGGTATAATTGTATTGGTTATTTGGTTGCAGTGTTACCAGAAACTGGGTAATAGCCCGGGTTTGCGGGTATTTTGATGGCCGTTCGGGGATTACGGGGCCTTAATTAACATGATTAAGAAAAATCGAGTAAAATCGGGGATTTTAGATTTAAGCAGCGGGGATTTATCTGGCATCCTAAGTGCCCTAAATACATAAAAAACGGGTAAAACCGAGGATTTTTGAATTGTGATGATTTGTTTTGCAAAAATCCAATGTCCGTGTATGGTGAGAAAAATAATTCGTTTTTTATGGTTTTAAGAACAATACTTGAAGTAAATAGACATATTTTATTACAGGACCTCCTTACCCAGCAAGTTAATGAAACTATCCGGTTTTGGGTGTTTTTAAAGTCATTAGGTGGTTTTTCAGCTAACTACCCGGATTTTGGTACTTGGGGGGGGGAGGATTTTGCAGGGATTAGTGCCAAAAAACCGGGTAAAAGTGAGGATTGTTAATGGATCGACATGATCGACATGATGTGGTTTACATCGGATCTCTACAGGCTTAAAGAACAGGTAAAATGTGCCTATGATAGGTTTAAGATATTTAATGATGTTCAAGGTAAATTAGCGTATAACAGTATCAAGAGTGTATACAGGAGAGCAATTAAGGAGGCCAAACTTAACTATAATGCAGCTAAAATAGAAAACTCAAGCAATAAGTGTAAGGCAGCCTGGACATTGATCAAGCAAAACTCCAACCATTGTCATATTAGTAGCATACCTTTGCACCCTAACACTTTGAATAACTATTTCATTGATTCTGTTAGTAGAATAAGAGATAGTATTGCAAAGCCTGTAGTTACATTTGAACAACATATGACTAATGTGCCAGTTAATCAGAGCTGTTTTAACTTTTCTCCTGTTACTTGTAATGATGTACGTTCTGTTATCTCCAAGATGAAAAATTCTAAAACCAAAGATTATTATAATCATTCAAACTGGTTGATAAAGAATATTGCGGAGGAAATTGTAATGCCTTTAACTTATTGCATAAATGTCTGTCTTCTAGAAGGAGTCTTCCCCGATTTTTTTAAAATTTCAAAAATCTGCCCAATCTTAAAAAAAGGGGATAAAGCAAACCCAGGCCAAGTCAAGTTTTATTGGCCGATAGTAAGTAACTATCGGCCAATTAGTCTAGTTCCTGTTCTGTCCAAGGTACTAGAACATATTATTTATAATCAAGTTTGTAATTTTTTTTAGCTTCACTCCTTGCTCAATAACCACCAATTTGGCTTCAGAAATGGACAGTCCACTATGGATGCTATAGACGCTATGGTTCGGGACATCTTAGCCGCCTTTGAAAATAAGGAGTTCGCCTGGGCTACCTTCATTGATCTCAGCAAGGCCTTCGATTGTGTCGACCATGGCATGTTGCTCCAGAAGTTGGAATACTATAGCATACAAAATTCTGCTTTGAATCTTTTTAAAACATACTTATTAAATAGAAGACGGACAGTTTACTGCAATGGGTTATGGTCAACAGTAGCTGTCAGTAACTGTGGGGTTCCCCAAAGCTCTGTCCTGGGGCCTTTTCTTTTTTTGATCTCAATTAATGACCTGCCACTCTTTTTGAACAATGTCATATATTTGTATGCAGACGACACCACCCTGCTCTCCTGTAGCAATGATCTAAATATGTTGGGAATCACTGCAAAAAATGATTTAAGTTGTGCCGCTGATTGGTTTTCAGCCAACAGCTTTCTGCTGAACCATGAGAAAACCCAATCAGTGATTAGACAAATCCCTAAAATACAGGACACTAAGCCTTGTGAGATGGTTAAATTCCTCGGTGTCTTTGTTGACCATCAGCTTTCATGGGCCCCTCACGTCCAACATCTTTGTACATCTAAGCAGATTAACTTTTTTGTTCCGGAGGCTGAATGAGTTATACCTCTCCATTTTATGAAAAATGCCTAATTTGCACTGTTCCAATCAGCCCTCAGCTATGGCATCATATTCTGGGGGAACTCTTCCCATTTGAAAGACGTTTTAATAATTTAAAAAAAGTATTAAGAATTATGGCTAATGTAAACTCAATAGAACACTGTCGGCCAATTTTTGTTGATTTTAAAATTTTAACTGTTATTAATTCATATATTTATTTATCATGTCATGTTATATAGTTTTAAGCATTTAGACAACCATAGCTTGAGGAGTGACCTACATAGTTTCAATACAAGGAGCAAAAACCAGTTGGATGTACCTTTTGCGAGATTGCAAAAAACCAAATCTAGTCATATTATTATGGGACTGAAATTTCTTAACAAGCTTCCAAACAGTGTCCTGCAGTTGCCTTGCAGGACTTTTAAACTTAAGATTCAGAATTGGCTCCTTGAAAATCCTTTTTATCATGTAAAAGAATTTTTACTTTTAAAACCAAATGAAATAGCACTTTAATCGCATGTTGTCTTGCATGTTTATGCTTGTTGTTATCTATTTATATCTGATAGCCTACTTATTTATTTAATTACTTTTATTTTTTCAGTTCCTCGCCAGCCATATTGTATTTTGTTTTCTTGTTGAATTGATCAAATGACTAAATGCCTATGCATGAACTATAATTTGACTTTTCCTATGCATGTAAATGTCTCTATGGAATAAACGATCTGATTTCTGATTTCGGAGTTGGCGGGTAAAATGCCAAACCCTGTGTAATGCAACACTGGCCATAAGAGATAAGAGTATAGCAACAGTCAATTGCCAGTATGAAGCACAGTTGGTAAGCCTGCTTGGACTGCGGTGAGGCAGTTTTACAAATAGTACAATTACTGAGTGAAGTTAATGGTGATTACAAGTTCATATTGTGTTGTGATATCGTGGTTGGAATTAACTTTAGCTAGTTAGATATACAGAAACTGTACTGTCTTCTGTATTTTGTTTCTGTGGCAAACTACGGAGTGGTTTAATGTGTGTTTTGTTGATTTAACAGTAGGCCTCCCAGCCTAGTCTAATAATCTAGTCTTTGAGGACTGAAATTAAAATCGACAACGGACCATGGAAAAAGTACGTTCCAGACCCAAAGCAATCAACAAGCACACATGACGTTGACGTTTCTCGTACTTCCACCAGCACCCAAGACCAACATGGTTTTTAACCAACAAGCATCCAATATATTTTTGAACCTACCTGCGAGAATGATGCCATTTCAATACCACTGTTTCAATGTTTAATGATGTAAAATCCCAACATTATGTTTTACAGCCATGTTTATTTATTTCGTAACTTATTAAATGTAAAAAAAATTAATTAATTTCTGGTTATTGTAAAAACAATAACCCCCCACCATTATGGTAACCATATTGAATAAATACATCACTAAACTACGAAAATTATAAATACTTGTTGGTTGTAAAAGATTTTTCGCCACACTACGACGTAATCACCTGTTTTACTATCGTTACTTGCTAGCCGAAACCAGCTTTTCCCCACCGAGGGCCGAAAACTTTCGAGTCAGCTGATGAGCTGATCGTTTATTTGCTTGAATCAACGTGAGGACATCACATAATTATACAGCATTCAATAGGTTCCAAAGACAGGATAGTTGCGATCATATGATTTTCATAGTTGTGTTTATTTAAACAAACCATGACAAAGAAGTATCGTCGCTCATAACCTCAAAGTTTTGTTTTCAAATGTGTCAAATAAATAATAAGATTTTTTATGTTTTATCGGCTAAATTTCAATTTGTAGTGTGGTGAAGAATAGCGTCCATACCTCGGCCGAAAGGGTTTTGCAGCTCTCGATCGTTTCGTATTGTCGACTTCGTAACACGATCTCGAGCCTGCAAAACCTCACTTTCGGCCCTTGTTGCGAAATAAACTATTACAACACCGTTTATTTGGATTGTATCACTAGTATCACATACTGTAAAAAGTACTTCATTATTCTCATTAACTAACAACATATTAGTGACTTTTTCATTCATGCTATTGGAACTAGACTTACCTATAAATAAATGTTTTATACATTGAAGAGATATCACTTTATTACCTAATGCTGGTATGCTTTATTATTGGATGCTTTATCACTTTATTACTTGATACTTAATAGTTAATTGTGTTTTTAAGAGTTTTGTACGGTAAATAAAATGTAGTATACCCTTTGGTAGGGCAGGATATAAGGTGTGTGTTTTTATTGACACACTATCTAATGAAATTAATGAAATTAAAGGGCGGGGGGTGGTTGTCATGCTTTGGGGGGGCATTAGGTTTGGTTTGGGGGGGGGGGGGCATGCACCATTGCCCTTGGGGGGCTGGGCACCCCTGGACCCAATGTCAGTCTCTGGGCTCACTATTAATAAACTAGGGCTGGCAATCCTTAAATGCATGAAGGATTATTACCTTCAACAAACCATTAATCATAATATGTGGTGTCCTAATTTAAGGAGCTGTCCAGCTGTCCACAAAATACAGTTTTTGGGGTGGGTCGTCACAATATCATTCAAGTCAGTGTCATGAATCTCTCTCTACCTCCATCTCCATATTTCTGCAATATGTTGATAAAAGGGGTTTTTATTTATTTTTCAATATTATCTTCTTGATGGTTAGGTAAAAGTAGTTAAAACACATATATACAAAATGACTGTTTATTTTTAATTTAAAAACAGTTTAATCACATTACATTAAATATCTGGTGAAGCTGTGGCAGTTTTGGTATTGTCTTTATCTTAGTGAGTCTTCTTTTAACATTCCTTGGGCCTGAGTCACCTAAAATGACCAAATTGCATTATTAATTACATGTTCTTGAATATCTGATAAACATAAATAATTGGTTAGCAGTAGGGGTTTGCAATGCAGCATTTTTTCCATTCAATGCATGATGCATGTTCAAATTTTGGTTTGATTCAATGCAAATTAGATTTGACGAAGCATGCCATATTCAATTACTAAATTTAAATCAGCCTATGTGTTTTTCTTAAAGCTATATGAATAATTTATGGTTCATGCCACTGGCACACTTTAAAAAAAATCCTTAGTTTGTTTCATGCCATTTACTCATGGAACTACAGCACTAACTTAATAGGATTTATTTGTATCATTTTCAAATTTAAAGCCTCCGGATACTGATAAATACTAATAATGGTGTAAATAATGGTGTATTGGTTTCACTGGTATCCAATAGTTAGTTGATGAGCAACTAGTTTCGACTTTTAATAAGTCATCTTCAGGCTCCTAAAAGGATGTCTTCATATCATCTTCGGTTGAAGAGTTGTCAATTTAAATAAAACGTATGACAGACATGATGAACACAAAATACCGACATAACACAACACAAAAACGAGTACTGGTACATTAAAAACAAGTTTGTTTTTACCTCCTAAATAAGTTTGTTTTTAATGTACCGGTACTTGTTTTTGTGTTGTGCTATGTCCGTATTTTGTGTTCATCATGTCTGTCATACGTTTTATTTAAATTGACAACTCTTCAACCGAAGATGATATGAAGATGTTCTTGTAGGAGCCTGAAGATGACTTATTAAAAGTCTAAACTAGTTGCTCGTCAACTAACTATTGGATACCAGTGAAGCAGGTATTTACACCATTATTAGCATTTATTTGTAGCTTGAAAATTAGGCTAATAATCCAAGTCAAAAGCTTTCATCAAAACATTTCTTATTAACAAAGTTTTTTCTGGGGGTTCACTTTAGTAGTTAGGTAATAGGCCTAAATAAATAATAGAGGAAATAGTTACAGCCTAAGCCAAACAATAACTAAGTCAGAACAAAAATTAGAACTGAATGAAAATTACTTGTAAAGCCAGTAGGCTTAGGAACTAAGAACATAGGTTTAATCTAGGACATACCTTCCCTGAGTCAAAATTAAGGTTAATAAACAATATAATCACTTAACAATATTCAATAAAAATTTAAGATTGAATTAGTAATTTGTAAATAGAATGTTTAAAGAGCATGGACATCTGTGCTGTTCATTGTTCTTGATTCTATTTGGTTACAATTATAAAGTTCTTTGTTGCTCAATCGATCAACAAAAATGGGCTTAAACATTGCCGATTTTGATCTTATCAAATGTACTCACTGCATCGTAATATTGATTAATGAATCGCAGTTCGATGCGTTGCAAACCCCTAGTTAGCAATAACAGGACAAGGGAGAAAAATTTCAAAGACCATAAAAACACAAACTAAAAACATAAAAAAACTGGTCGAGAAATAAAAAAACACATAGGTAAAGTAAAATAATTCTACAGGAAGTTACAAATATAGTTTTTTGTCATACCAAATAAAGCTTATACATTTTAAAAGTTTGTTACATAGATAAATTAATTAAGTTCTTTAACTATGATCTTGAGGTCAAGTTCATTAAATCACGAATCTATTTGGAAGCTAAAATAAAATAAATTACTATATTGACGTGAATTTAGTATTCAGTATTGGGATTAATTTAAGTTTAAATGTGTAATGGTATTTGAAGACTGATCCTTGTTTACTTGGAAAAATTACCTTCTGAGAAACTACTCAATTTCTAAATCTTAAAACTGTTTATTAACTTACATTATTTTCAAGAATCCAAATCCTTTCCTTTAGAGCTTCAATGATTTTTATAACCTTTACATAAAAGGGAGCAGTTAATTAGATTGATTTATATTAGTAATAAGTCTTATTAAAGCAGTCAATTTTAAGAACTATCATTCCAGATTAATGATGGGTTACTTGATACCTTTAAAAGAACATGTTAGGTTTAAATCTTTCAAAGAATTCTAAGCTTAAAGCTTGATATCCAACCAAATAACTAAAGCAATTTACTTAACACTGCCACACTGCCTATCAATTGGTAAATTAAAAGTGTACTGAACCAGCAAAATATAGATAAAAAAACACTTGATATGTTAAAAACTTGGATCCAAAGTAATTACTTAATTTATTCTAACCTAAAAAACCTATACTACAATGAATGATAAATTATAGGATCTATATATATAATTATGTAAGCAAAATTTTGGCACCCAACTGAGCCACTCACATCTAAGTCATGACTCAGACACCTAATTTAAAAAGGACCTTACTCTACTGTAACAATTTCATAAAGGAAGGCAGTTACACATTCTTTTAGTTAGGTCAAGATAGCAGAAGAGTGTGGCGTGTTAGCAAAAAATAATATGGTCACAATAACAATTTAAGATGACAAAGTAGAATAGCTAAATAAGTAATTCACACTTAGATACATTTGACTGCTTTCAGATTTACCTGTTCTTTTCTATCAATGTAAGGATCTGGAATTCTTTCAAATGCTGCTAAGAACTTAGCTCCATGGTTTCGTGATACTTTCTTGCCTTCTTCAGAACTATCGAGCAGTTTAGAAACGACTGGATCTGCATCCTGTTGGCAATTCAACATATTATTAGTTCACAAAAAAATTAATAAAATGTTGATTTATCTAGACACAATCTTCAGCAAAAGCAGCATACAGCAATATAAACCTTTTAAATATTTATACTTGGAAGAGTTTTTTTACCTGACTTAAATTTTTACCTCAAATTTACCAAAATGTTTGGTCTTATCCTTCTCCACTTTGTTACATTATTAAATGTTTTGTTAGAATTAGTTTTAAGGAAACTGTTCGGAGTAAGTGAATTTTCAGCACAACAGAATTTTACTATACCATACAGTCAACTCCAGATAAAAGGGGTAATGACTAGTTGAAATATCACTTATAACCCAAAATTACTGTTGAAACAAAGGCATTCAATAAATCGGGTAAACCATGGGGGGAAGGGGGGAGAAGGTAATTCATTGCCTATTTTAACACCGAGACGATCTATTTAAAATTAAAAACTATTTCCGACAAACTATTGCTTATCCATTGCAATCTATTTTGGAACATGGTAAAGCAATCCTATCCACAAAAACAATTGCTTTTTCTTTTTTTGACTTTTTGATTTTAAGGGTATGTAACCCATAAACACCCATAAAAAAGACAATACCCCCGTTGCAGAAGACCTGCATACTCAGCGAATTTCAAATGCAAAACAACATATTTCAATCCAACATAGCAAGATTTGACATGTTTTGGTAAGCTCCATAGGAATATCACGGGGAATGAGTATGCAGGTTTGCTGCTACGGGTATACTAAAACTGGGTGGTTTTATTTCAATATTTAGTAGATCTGAACTAGAAGAAGCTATTTACCAAGTTTTATCAACATATGTTGAGAAATAACCGAAATATAGAATTTTACTTATTTCCCATAAGGATAACATTGGGACAACGTACTGTGCTTACCACTTCCAATATCTCGGTAACCAATGGACATAGAGCAGTGATTCAAAATACTCAATTGTTCGTTTTTTTTTAGCTGAATTCAATGGTGCCAACAAAAATTTGATAAATTTTATTTTCCTACGTTAAAAACTCAAAAAACCCATTTTTGGGGGGGTTTATCCCCCTTTACCCCCCCTTCCGGTCGTCCGATCGAGCTGGATTACGAACTCGTCCGAGGGATTACCACTTTACATGTCTGTACCAAATTTCATTAAGATCGGACCATTTTTAAGGCCGCTATCGTGCTAACAGACATATATATATAGATATATATATTAAAGAGAGAAAGAAATTCCTTAAGTACCCTTTTTTTAACATTTTATTATACATATTATTAGTGTATAATAAAATGTTAAAAAAAAGGGTACTTAAGGGTGAATCTCACAAAATGTACTAATTTAAGTCCCAGCCAATTTTATGTACATATAAATAAATTATTTTCAATAAAACTGTGTTAATTCATACACCTTAACCCTTTTTATTCATACCATTACTACTTAAGACCATAAATTGTTTAATTTATTTAGTTAATTAAGATTACTTCAAGAAAATACAATTCGGAAACGTGTCACTGAACCATCGTCTGCTAGTTCACTTCAAAACAGAACTCACAATATCGATTAAAAAGTTCGATAGTTTCATCGATATAACAGCTCAAGACAGTAACTTAGCGAAACCAAAGACCTACAAACGAAATAGCATTCGTTTCGGGAGTTATATCGGCTTTTCTACTGGTCCCCGACCTGCCCAATGAATAGACAACTAAAAAAAAACCCGCCGAAACCCTACTTGTAGACTTTTGGCGGGAACGAAACAGCGGCAGTCCAGTTTCGCATATTGCAATAGAGGCCTGGGTGACAACGTTTTTTATCCATTTACATCGTTTATGGTTTTAAATAAATATCTTCAGGTAAGAAACATTTAGTACCTTAATTATTCAACATTACGGTAACGCAATTTTCAACGAAATTGTAAGAGCGTCCTTGTTTTAAACTTAGTGTAACACGAAGTTGTAGCAATGGAAATATAACCTCAATTTTCCGAGTTCTCATTGTACAGCGTTCCGTTGTTATGATGCGTTAAATCTGGAATTCACCATCCGGAAACGCTCATTTCAGTAACGTTTCCTGAGTGGTAAATCGTTACCGTTTTGTTCAGAATTGTAGTGAGATACGTTGATTGTGATTAATGAGTTAAATCTTTTAAATTGTTTTGATAAATACCATTTATATTTGACGAAAAATATTTCATCATACAAATTTAATGGATAATTAATAAAACTTATTTTAATCCAGCCAAATAGGCTTAGATAACAGTTTTTTTCTACAAAAAATCAGTTCTGCCAAATAGATGAAGATGTAAAAAAAACTACAGTTATTTCAATATATTGAGAATTATATAATTTATTAACAATATTTTAAGCAGCAAATTAGTATAGATCAAGATAGATTAGACCTTTGCTGCACTTAAAGCAGTAGGCCTAGAACATCCATCAAGGCTTTTCTTCTTTTGGATGTTATCCGAAACATTTTTTAAAACAAATTTGTGATTGTAAAATTGCCCTAAGTTATCATACATTTAATTAATGTGTAAAATGAATTACGACAAATAAATTAAACAAAAATTAATTAGGCTAGTTCAATAAATAAATAACTAACTAGAAAATGTTTTTTATTTCAATTTGATTTTTTAAAATTGATTTTTTTACCAAACATACAATGTAATAGTATATTTTTCAAAGCCACCTGTACAAATTTACCTACCATCCCTATCCCACTCTGTACAAGGACGAATAAAAAATATATTTCTCCTTGGGTTTTTTCAGAGACGAAAGATCATGGCTCGCTCTTCGAAGCAGTCAGCAAAAGAAAAGTATGAAAGGCAGAAGGAACTAACAAGAGAACGGGTCCGAAGGTTTAGACAAAGGATGACAGAAGAAAAAAAAGAAGAAAAGAAGAAATATGATAGAGACCGATTTGCCCGCTTGAAAGAAGAAGGGAAAATAAAGGGAATAAAAGATTTGTCCCCTAGAGAGCAAAGAAGGAAGAGGAAGTATTGGCGGGAAAAAAACCAAGTGAGGAGCCAAAAAAAGAAAATGTTGGCGGAGATTACTGATAGTCCTCCAGCTTCTCCTTCAGGAAGTGTAAGGGAAGAGTCTTTGCAAAAAAGAAGGGGGCGGAAGCAAATTCGTAGGGATAGGACGAAGGCCTATAGAACAATTTCGAAACAAAAAGATCAAATAGAGAAATTGGAAAAGAAATTGGCTAAATACAAAAAACGACTACAAAGAGAAAAAGAAAAACATAGAATTCAAGCGTCACCATCACCAAGAAAAGAAGTGTCAAATATCTTAAGAGGAGAAAGGGTATCACCTGGAGTAAAAAAACAGTTATTTTTAGGTGTAACTCTACAAAAGCAGATCAAGAAACAAATACAAGAGATCGGTCATAAAAAGAAAGAAAAACAGATTCTTCACAAAGTTCTTGGGAACAGAGTCATTAAAAAATACAGACTACAGAAACATTTTAATAGTATCATACCCTACAAAGCTAATAAGAAAATGAAAGAAAGTCCAAGCACTTCTTTTGATTACTCACGGGAAACAAAGAGAAGTATAACCAAAGAGCTTTCAGAACAATTACAAAGTTTCTTCGAGGATGATCGCGTGAGTAAAATGTGCCCTGGGAAAAAAGATTACGTGAAGAAGGGCGGGGTTAAAAAACAAAGGCGCATTCTGCTGAGCACTTTAGCTCAACTTCACGAACAATTCCAAAAGGAAAATAATGTCAAAATATCCAAGGCGTCATTTTGCTGATCGAGACCCTTTTGGGTGATATTTCCCAAGTTATCAGACAGACAAACTTGCGCTTGCATAAAGCATGCTAATATGGAACTTCTAGTAACTAGCTTGAAGAACCACAACATTATAGCTCAGAGAACCCCCAGAGAAGTGCTTCAAAGTATCGTGTGTTCCACTGATAATGAGGCCTGTATGCTAAGTAGGTGTTTGAAATGCAAAAACAATGAGATTGAGTTTTTTTTTAAGAAGATTTTTGTGTCAAGTATCACAAGTGGAGGAAAATAAAGGAGATGAAGGTTATTAAAAGTAAGACAAGAGAAATTAAGAAAACTGTAAAATACCAGGAAGTTGCGAAAGTGTCAAAATTGAAAGCCTATTTCAAAAAAGAGATTGTCATATTTAAAAAACACGTTTACTACGCCAAACACCAGGCGAACCAAGTAAATGAGAAAATAAAATCTCTGTCAGAAGGTGAAATTTTGTTCAGATTGGATTTCTCCGAAAACTACGTTGCAAAATATAACGAGGAGGTGCAATCGGTACACTTCGGTGCCTCGAAAAGACAATTGTCTTTAAATACAGGAGTATTGTATGCAAAAGTTGATGGCAAAATTAAAGTTACCTCGTTTGCGTCGGCCTCTGATAACCTGGACCACCAAGCTCACGTTGTTTGGTGTCACATGGAACCAGTACTTAAGTCAGTGTCTTGTTCATTTCCTGATACAACTATTGTCCACGTTGTATCAGACATAGTCCAGTAAATCTACGCAAAAAACAGCCTTAACCTAGAACAAATTGCAACACGAGCGTTTTTGGTGGAAATCTGTCCGAAAAAATGTGCTTTTTAACATATCCAAAATCGGACAAAATCGGTCCATGGGAAACCCCCTAAAATTACGTTTCAAAATGGCGGATTACAATGGAAAATTTAAAAATTAAGTTTTACTCTTAGTTTTCAACTACACCTCTAGAGATATAAAATTAGGAATACTACAGAAAACTGTTAGGGTGGTAATACTTCATTTTTTTAGAATTTTAAATTTTGGCCGCCATCTTGGATCCGCCATATTGGATTCAATTATTTTTTTTCAAATACAAAGGTGGTCATGTGACACATCATTTAGAACTAGATTTTTACGCTGATTCCAATGCTGAAATCCGTTTTCAAACATCTTTTTTTGTTTTTAAGATATAATGAATTTATTTTTTATTTTTTTTTAATTTGTTAAAATGCTCACTAACCTAGACTAAACTGCAACACGTCCTTTTTTCATGAAACTGTAACAAAAAAGTACTCATTCGAACATATCCAAAATCGAACAAAATCGGTCTACGGGAAACCCCCCAAAAACACGTTTCAAAATGGCGGCTTTTTAACAGTGGGAAGTTTTTGAAAAAAAGGCAATCGGCTGCATTTTTTATCTACATTTAACAAGATATTGAGTTATGACCACCGCCAATAATTTTTGAGTGGCTAGTCGTGCATTTTGACAGGGTAAAAATTTTTGGCCGCCATCTTGGATCCGCCATATTGGATTTATTTTATTTTTTTAAATGTAAAGGTGGTCATGTGACACATCATTTAGGACTAGATTTTTACGCTGATTACAATGCTGAAGTCCGTTTTCAAAAATCGTATTTCGTTATTTAAATATAATGAATTTATTATTTTTATTTTTTAATTTGTTAAAAAAACTCATAATAAACCAAATTTCAGCACAATCTTTTTTAATGGAAATCTGCTAAAGAAATACTTATTCCGACACATCCAATATCGGACAAAAACGGTCAACGGGAGAACCAAAAAAATCACTTTTCAAAATGGCGGCTTCTCCGGATATTGTTTATCAAAAACTTAAGCTCATCTTTTCTTCGTCTACTTTTCCAGAGATATTGATCAGGAACCACAGGCAATATTTGTTGGGTGGCTGTAACTGCATTTTGACGAGGTAATAACTTCAAACCGCCATCTTGGATCAGCCATATTGGATTTTGGATGGGTGTTCATGTGAACCACCATTTAGGACCAGATTTTAACGCTGATTACAATGCTGAAATACATTTCCGAAAATATAATTATTTTAATATATAAAGAATCTATTTATTTATTTTTTGATTAGTCAAAATACTTGTCAACCTAGATTAAATCTCAAGATAGTTTTTTATTGGAACCTAAATAAAACGTATTCAAACTTATTGAAAATCCAACAAAATCGGTCCACGTAAAATTGCATTTCATAATTGTGGTTTTTCCCGACACAGAAAAAGTAAATACAAATCAAAAATAGAAAAGACACATAGCAAGCAATAATAATTTTACTTGTTAATTTAAAATCATATTCAGCCTAAAATTCAAGACAGTTAAATTGGTTGAAAATAAAATAATTAAAAATACCCATATCTTGAGAACTAATTGAGATACTAAAAAACGGATTGCGGCATTGTAATCAGTGAAAAAATCTATTTTGAAATGATGGGTCACAACACCACTTTTACATTTGGAAAACTATTTTGCATCCAATATGGCGGATCCAAGATGGCGGCCAAAATTGAGTACCCTCTCAAAATAAGTATTAACTAACCAATAATGTTTGGGGGTGGTGTAAAATTGATATTTAAAAAAATATAGGAAAAAGTTAGGGGGGGCTATTATGGGACACCCGGTATATATATATATTTATATATAATCTATTTATTTATGTATGTATTTATTTATTTATAGAAAAATGAAATAAAGGTCGTTTCGGTGTTGTTTTTGTGTAAGTTGTTTCAGGTAAATGAAAAAACTTCCGAGGGGAATAGGCTGAAATTTCGCACCAAGGTATATCATCTACCCAGGCAAAACATGGGTCTACCCAGGTCCTTAATATCCCTTTAAGTTTCACCCCGTATGCATTATTTCTCACTAGTGTTTTGAATAATGTTTGTAGTTTTTATTTGGTTTCCATAAAAACTATAGTTGATTTTATTTAATATGGTCATAGCAGTTACCATAGCAAAACTGAGTTGACAAGGATTAAGAGTTTCTAAATAGAACTAAAATACTTGTAGTGGTTTAAAAAAAACCAATGTTTTCCCTAAATATTGGAAAATATCTCTAAAATGGCCGCGTTTGAAACGGCTTAAGATAATTCAGTTCACTTTTCCTCAAAATGTTCCGTTCAGCAGGACCTGTAAAATGATATAAAACGAGGTATAGGTTTACTTCACAATATTGAGATACTTTTACCCTTGGCCTTAATTTGTGGAACACCCTGTAGATAAATCGCGATGAACACATTTTCAATGAATTATATATATCTGAGTTAGTGGAGGACAATTCTGTTTAGCATTCCTGGATTACACAGTTTCCCCTTTAAAATAGGTAAATGGTTGGTTTTATTGATACCGTGTAAGCTTTAAATGAGACACAAAAAATAGTTACAAAAAAATTAATAAAAACTATATAACTCACTCAAAACTTGTCCGATTTTAATGATAAATGGCTCAAATGAAAGCTGATAGCTCACTGAGTGTTTTGAAACCATTCAAACCTATATTCCTTAAACAAAACTGGAAATACCCGTCCTTAACTAAATTACAAATTCTGAAAAAAATTATTTTTATGTTGATTAAAGGCTCATAACTCGCATCTAACTCAACCTATTTAAATGGTTAAGAGCTTAAATTAAAGCCAGTAATGTATTGAGTTAATTAAGACCTTAATTAGGCCTGAGTCTCAGCTAAATTTGGAGATATGAGTCTTTAAGTGGTGACAAATTTCGAAAGTTAGAAGAATTTAAGCTGTATTATGGATCATAACTCCATTTATATTAGTCAGATTTCGATTAGTCATAGTTCGTATGAAAGCTTATACTTTACCGAGTAATTTGACACCAAAAGGAACTTTTTAACTCATTTCAAACCTGAGATATAAATCTTTAACAAAAAACAAATTTAAAAAAAAACAATTTTAATGTAGCATTCAGCTTTATAGCTCGTTTCACACTTGTCCGATTTTAGTGATCAATAGCCCAAATAAAAGCCAAAAAATCACTCATCATTTTAAGATCAAAACGAACTGAAAGCCTTGCTTGGTTCCTGAGATATAAGAAAAATAATCGTAAAAATGTTATAATTTATTTAGCCCCCATAAGAAATGTACAGGGAAGAATTTTATTTTGAGCATATCTTAAAAACGAATCGATATTTTTGAAAACGGACTTCAGCATTGAAATCAGCGTAAAAATCTAGTTCTAAATTATGTGTCACACGACCACCTTTACATTTGAAAAAAATAAAATAAATCCAATATGGCGGATCCAAGATGGCGGCCAAAAATTTTTACCCTGTCAAAATGCACGACTAGCCACTCAAAAATTATTGGTGGTGGTCCCAACTCAATATCTTGTTAAATGTAGATAAAAAATGCAGCCGATTGCCTTTTTTTCAAAAACTTTCCAATGTTAAAAAAGCCGCCATTTTGAAACGTGATTTTAAGGGGTTTCCCATGGTCCGATTTTGTCCGATTTTTGATATGTTAATATGCACATTTTTTTGAGCAGAATACCATAAAAAACAGTCGTGTTGCAATTTGTTCTAGGTCAAACAGTATTTTTACTGGACTAACAGTCCAACAAACCAATATAGAAACAGAACAAATATTTATCTGTTTAAGACCCTATTGCCAAAGTACTTCCCAAAACTACAGTATTGTACTTGGAACTTTACCGAAGCCGGCCACGGTAAAGGACCGATGGACGGGGTTGGCGGCACTCTTAAACGAGAAGCAGACAAAAAGTACTTCATGGCACTGACATTTGTTCTGCTAAAGACTTTGTGTCTGCGCTTCAAAATTTTAAGATCGATCTTTATGAAATTCCTGCAGACACGATAAGCAATTATAAGACTGAAGTTGGCGGACTAAAAATCAAGGAAATAAAGGGTATCATGAAAACTCACCAAATTACTTGGTGCATTGGAGACAAAATGTACGCTAGGTGCTTGTCATGCTTTTCTTGTAACTCACGCTGCATCCACTACCACCTAGGAGAAGTGTTCCCATCAGAGAATACTCAAAAGACTATGAGGGTCAATGAGGAATCAAGAAAGAAATCAAAGTTAACGATCGAAGAAGTGTATGGAAGTTCGTCAGAAGATGAAGGACTTCAGAGTAACTCCTACAACTGCTTTAACCAGGAGGTTACTAATGTCGATATGACAAACATGTATGAATGCAAAACTAAGGGTGATAATATTGCTGATAGAATTGTGTCTGGAGCACATGTTGTCGTGGAATACCACACTGAAAAGGGCAAGAAACTAAAATCGCAGCAGTTTGTTGGTATATGCCAAAATGATCCAATCCAAGAAGAAGTAATCGTCATGTTTTTAAAAAACTGCAATAAAGACAATAAACTGTTTTTTGCTAATGACAAAGACATTGTATCTGTACCTTTAAATCAAATCAAGGCGGTACTTCCGACTCCAAGTGTTGTATTGAAGGGTAATCGTGTTTACTATAAATTTAAGAAATGGGATTAATTGGTTGCTAGTGCAAAACAAGGACTCAATTTTTAAAGCCTTTGTGCAATGTAATAATTTAAAAACAAGATTTTTAAGCCAACACTACAATGTTATTGTTTTTCATGTTTTTTGGCTATTTCACTATTTTAAAGATTTTTTTACAATTTACTTATTAATTATTATTTACTATTACTTAAAGTAAAATAAGGTAATTTTTCTAACGTCTATGTTGTGTTTTCTTACTCTATGTAATAATTTAAGAATAAGAATTTTTTAAGTTTTGTAACACTACAATGTTAATGTTTTTTACGATTTTTGCTATTTCGCTATTTTACTATTCTTAAGATTTTTTTTACAATTTACTACTTAATTACTTATAACTATTATAGTATCCATAATAAAATAAAGTAATTTTTGTAACGTCTATATTGTGTTTTCTTACTCTATGCCACTTACCTGTTTGCCTTGTTTTCATGATAAGTGCTAATGGCAGTAGCCAATAAAAACAAAGGATTCTTTGTTCTACACTGCAAAGAACCTTTTGTTTTCCCTGGCTACTTGTCACTCGCACTTGTCACCGTGTAAACCAGGCCTAAGTGAGAATGGTAGCCTATATTACTCAATCCGGTAACGGCTGGTACAATCAGGTAACGTGTGTTACAATCAGGTAACACTTGGTACAATCAGGTAACGCTTATGAAAGTTGCCATAAATTTGTTATTAATTACATTTAATTGATTATTAATGAATCATTGACTGCTTGACAGTGAATACTTTCTGGCAAAAGAGAATATTCCAAGTATTTTAAGATGTTGACAATTTATTTTAAAAGTTTCCGTGGTTACTGCTAACAGTTAACCAAAAAATCCCGAAATATTCATTATTAGTAGTAAAAATAATTTGAAAAAACATTTTTTAACCTGTTATTGTAATAACTTAGGTTGTATAATGCTATTGATCTTGTTAATTGATCATTTATATACTTAATTGTTGTTTTATTAATAGTTTTAAAAGCGTTACCTAATTGTTAAAATTCTGCATCTGCTACAATTGAAAAAAAGGAAAAAAATAGTAAATGAAAAAATTCAGCTCTGCTGGTATAAATGGTGATTCAATAAAGTATACAGTTTGGTTTGGCAGTAAAATAATTAAAAAATATTTTTTTTAATTTTTTTATTTTTTAATCTTGAAATTAGTACATTTTGTGAGATTCACCCTTAAGGATTTGCTTTCTCTCTTTAATTACAATAGTAGCCCTAGAAGTGAACATTAAAATAATAGATATATATATATATATATATATATATATATATATATATATATATAAATTCGAACGAATGGTGTTTTCTGCTTCTGGTGGCCCCAAAACGAAAAGTTATCATGGTCTCGGGCTTAGGTCTTACCATGAGACCTACGGTAATAGCTTCTTCCCTATAGGGGAAATTCGCTAAAAATCAAAATTTTTCAAAAACGGCTCCAACGATTTTGATAAAAATTTCATGGTTTTAGCGAATTTCCCCTATAGGGAAGAAGCTATTACCGTAGGTCTCATGGTAAGACCTCAGCCCGAGACCATGATAACTTTTCGTTTTGGGGCCCCCAGAAGCAAAAAACACAATTTGTTCGAATTTGTATATATATATATATATATATATATATATAAAATATATATATTATTGAACATTAAAATGATATATATATAAGTGTCTGCAAGCACGATAGAGGCCGTAAAACTGGTTTGATCTTAATGAAATTTGGTACAGACATGTAAAGAGGTAATCCCTCAGACAAGTTCGTAAACCAGCCCGATCGGACCACCGGAAGGGGGGGTAAAGGGGGATAAACCCCCCCAAAAATGGGTTTTTAAAGTTTTTTACATAGAAAAATAAAATTTATTGAATTTTTGTTGGCACCGTAGAATTCAGCTCAAAAAAACAAACTATTTCGTATTTTGAATCACTGCTCTATGTCCATTGGTTACCGAGATATTGGAAGTGGTAAACACAGTACGTTGTCCCAATGTTAACCTTATGGGAAATAAGTAAAATTCTATTTCTCGATTATTTCTCAACATATCTTGATAAAACTTGGTAAATAGCTTCTTCTAGTTCAGATCTACTAAATATTGAATTAAAACCACCCAGTTTTAATATACCTGTAGCAGCAACCCTGCATACTCATTCCCCATGTTACTCTTATGGAGCTTACCAAAACATGTCAAATCTCGTTATGTTGGATTGAAATACATTGTTTTGCATTTGAAATTCGCTGAGTATGCAGGTCTGCTGCAACGGGGGTATTTAATGCTTAAAATGACAAACAAAACGACACCACCAGCATCTCTGTAAAGGTTCAAGTTCAGAAGTTATGGGGGTTTTTCATATTTTTCAAATTTTACATAATATCTAACTTCTAAAGAAAATATATTTGCAACCATTAAATTTGACTTGAATAAATAATCTAGTATATTGAATTGCTAGTCTATATCAACTGGTTACGGAGATAATTGATATTTTCATTTTGCAGTAAACGCTGTACGTTGTTATTCTTATGGCAAATATTTAAAAACCGATATCTCCGTTAATTACTAAATTATTTTGATAAATTTGGTACATATGCTATTTGTGAGATAATTAATCGTTAATTTGTTTTATTTCATTATATACGCTTGTTTTAAATGACTTTAAGGGTTTTTTAATGACTGAGTATGTGTCAGTTTCCCGAAACCATTTATTTATTTTTCCATTTATAATCAGTAGCTTCAGTCTCTAAGAGCCACACATTCCTGAACAATTTAATCTTTGCAAGCAGGATTGAAATCAGAAATTATAGTTACCAGTTGGTCTTGTGACAGCTCAGAGAAGAGCGGGTGGTCGCGCAGATGTTTGACATTCCACTGGTGCAGATCGGGGACGTCGGTCACAGTGTACAGCCTGCCCTTCAACATTACACAGAGCAACTAATGGTGGTGGGAGTCACTGACAGTTTGACCACATTCAAAATATTCTATTTTACTTTTTAAAATTTAGAATATTAAAAATGTGACTTAAAGGATCTTATTGCTTAAGAATCTTGATCAGGTTCTACTAGACTTCACTTCAAAACACAACCATTGACAAACATTAAAAAAATGTGGTAGGCCCTATTGCTTTTCTGATTCTCTTTAGTTCTTCTTCTCAACCGATTTTCATGATTGAGGTGGATGCATGTCATAGTAGCCATCAAGCATCCACATTCATTTATCTACCACATAACTCAACTTGTACTCAAAGAAAGATTTCCTTCCATGTGTGTCATGAGTAAGTTTCAAATTTGTAACATTGTCTTATTACTGTTTTCTTATATCTCCGGATTTAAGTCAAGGTTTAAACTATTTTTGGTCTTGAAATACTATTTTTGGGCTTCCATATGAGGTAGAGTTAATTCAAATCAGTGGAATTTAGAGGAGGCTATAGGAATTTGACTTCGATTACAGATCTATATCTCTAGTTATAGTTATGTAACCCGAAATGTTTTAGTTTTCAAAACTTCAGTAGAGTGCTGGCTTTCATTTGGGCAATTAATCATAGAAATCGGACTAGTTTCAAGCAAACGCAAAGAACTGATGGACAATGAACACAAATTTTAATTTTTCTGAAATGTGTCATTAGTAAACGTGCGATAGTTCCAGTTATATTTCTGTAATTACTTTTAATTTGGGATTGCTTAGTGAATATAGGATTTCATTTGAGCAAAAGTTGATGTAGTTCTATAGTAATCCCTGTTGGGTAGGGATGGTCGGGTCCCGAAATTTTGGGAAAATTAAATTCCCGATTTTCAGGCGGGATATTATTTGCTTCGGGAAAATTTTCGGGACGGGATTGTTTTAGCGATCGCAAATACACAGCGGGTGTAGCTTCGCAAAACTCGCGATCGGCCGCGGAAAACGATCTCGCGTATTTTCCGATCACGAATAGTCGGCAAATCCAGCTATGCAAAACTCGCGATCGTCCGTTAAAAACTATCGTGCGTATTTGCCGATCGTAAATAAACAGCAAATGCGGCTTTGCAAATCTCTTGATCGGCCGCGAAAACCATCGCGCGTATTTGCCAGTTGCGGATGAACGGCAAAAATAGATTAGCGCTGTTCGCGAACGACCGCAAAATACGCTAGCGCGTATCTGTCGATCGCGGATTAACGGCCGATGTACAGTCGACTCTCGCTAACTCGAAATTCCACGGGACTGCGATTTTTCTTCGTGTTACGTATAGTTCGTCGTAGGCATAGTTCGAGTTATAGAGGTAAACCAAATGAAAATTCGTGATACAGAGGTAAAGAAAAATGTAGTTTATTCCCTATATCTTCGACAAATATAAGCTTTTAACTTATTTAAATATTAAATCAATGAAAAATAAAGCATTTGTAATTTAATAACCTGCAAAAACCAAAAACAGATGAGATCATGCTAATTCTAATTAAAAATTCTGTAGTCTTCCTCTGCTTTAACATGTTAAAACAATTACAGTATCGAGCATAATTTATTAAAACTATTTAGACTGCAGACAGACTAGGACTGCTTGACCCCGGATATGATTCACCTACAGGTTGTATCCTGAACGCCGGGATTTCGTATTACAGAGGTTCATTCTGAAAACTTCGTGGTATGGAGGTAAACTTCGAGTTATGGAGGTAAAGCGCGAATCAAATTCGTCTTATCTACTGAAATTTGTGTTATAGAGGTAATTATTGTGTCCCTTCGAGTTATAGAGGTAAAATATAACCGGAAAATTAGTTTGTGTTATGTATAATAATTTATTCGTGTTAGACAGGTTTTTCCAAGGAGATTAAAAATAATTCGTGATATCGAGGATTTCGTGATATCAAGGTTCGTGTTAGCGAGAGTCGACTGTAGCTTTACGGAACTCGTGATCGGCCACGAAAAACGATAGCGCGTATTTACCGATCACGAATAGATGGCAAATCTAGCTTTGCGGAATTTACGAATGGCCACGTCTTTGCCGATCGCGGATTAACGGCCGATGTTGCTTTACGAAACTCGTGATCGGCCGTGAACAACGATCGCGCGTATTTGCCGATCTTTGATAAACAGGGAATGTAGGATTGCTATCTCGCAATTGGGTGTGAAAAGCAATCTTAGTTATTCACTGATGGCGGTTAATCAACGGAAACAACTTGCTACAAGGCTTGACAGTGATGATTGTTCATATTGTCATGATTGTCTGCTACAAATTGTGGTTTAGCCCACTGATTCAATTTTCTAAACTAATTCAGATGTCTTTGAATCCCAGCCGAAAGTATGATTATTTTTCATAAATAAGTAAAAAAAATTGATAAAAGTAAAGACTTTGAGACTTTTAAGAAATTTCTAATACATAGGTAATTAAGATTTATGTAACTCAAGAAATATTAAGTTTGGGAGTTGTGAACTTCAAATTTATAATTTTAAGCTTGGAAAAACTAGTGTTATGGTTATCATCTTGAAACTAAATTTATTTTTAATTTTTTCACCGCAGTTTAAAAAGCTGGCAAAATTATGAGTCATAGAGTCATGTCCTGAAACAAGAACTCCAAAGCCCAAAGTTTATAAAAATACAATAACATGTTTACTGATTATACATGACAGTTTAATGTTAATATGCAATAACCACTCTAGTATTTTACTTTTGGCTTTTTGGAAACCAAACAATAAGCAGAAACTTAAAAACGATTGTGTATCTATCAAACGTTAAAAAATGCATATTATATTTATTTATTTTTTTATTATTTCTATTTTTCATTGCATTCAAATTAGAAAGGAAACAAATTCAAGTTAAATGAAAAATAATAATAAATGAACAATATATTTTATTTAACATTTTTATATATTTTATTTAACATTTTATTATATAAGTTTTTATTTTATTTATAATTAACAATTTCACTGTGTTACTATTTTTTATGTGTTTCTAATGTTTGCTATTTTGTCAATTGCATATAAGTTAGTATTTTTTCACTTGAATTTATTTCTTGAAAAATTTATGAGTTGGGACGGTACAAACATTTATATATGACATTGTTTTTAACCTAATGCTATTATTGTAATAAAGAAAATAAATTCGTGAACGAGCATTTCCCGAAGATTTAGGGAAGACAAAAATCCCGTCCCGTCCCAAATTTAAGAGGGAAGAAAAAAATCCTGTCCCGTCCCGTCCCGAACTGAAAATCCAATCCCGTCCATCCCTACTGTTGGGTATAAGGCATATATATATATATATTTTTTTATTCATGATGAAATAGTTGAAACAGTCTGGGCATAATGTTATCAAATTAATTATATGTATATTACATAATATGAAAACCCTTGATCTAACTTGGTCTTAGCAAACCGAATTACTGACAGGTCTAAAACTATATTAAATGACTCATTATACGAACACAATAAAAAAGATTCAACGTCATAAAACTGAACTGCAACATAAATCATGAGGACATTCTGCCATGATTAAGGTGAAAGTTAAATATTAGTGGGGAGTACAGTCAATGACATAAATCGGGGTGTGGCCAAAAGTGCTTAGTTCCGTTCCCAGATGGTTTTTGAAAGTGTCCTAATTCGTCGGGAGCGTCAGGCGACAAACCGGGACAGCTTTATTTCTGTACAGAAACGTCAAAGTCAGACGGCGACAGATCCAGACAGTTTTGAAAGTGTTCTGATTCGTTGGGAGTATCAGGCGACAAACCAGTACAATTTAATTTTTGCACAGAAACGACAAAGTCGGACGGCACCAACACAGGATGGAAAAAGTATCTGGGTTTGACAATGTCCGACTTTGTCCTCGCCCAAATTTGACGTGTTCAACTCAACTCAACTCAACTCAAAATGTGATGCGGAAAGTGAAAAGGGACCTCAAGTCGCTGGAGTAAATTTTACAGTGTGGGCATTTTAGTTGAATCGGGTCAAAAATATTGATTTTTAGGTTTCAATTGGATACGATTCCTTAATCTTTCCTGAACATATTCATTCAGTTATTTTAGCGATAAGAATCCGATAAATATTAAAAAATAATCGATTTAGTAGCCTATGTCATGCAAACGAAAAGGGACCTCAAGTCGCTTATATGGAAAATAACATTGCGGGCGACTTCAGGTCCCATTTCCAAAATGTGCAGACCCGTACTGACAGTGTCGTCAAGGGCATTACAAAACTAGTCTCTCCTGACATCTATCGGCGAATAAGTGAACTACTTCAAGTTTTTCGCTGTAGAAGAACATTGTCTGAGTCCAAAAATCACCATCTTGACAGTGTATTTCTCTTTTATTCCTCAGTATTCTGCCCTCCGACTTGAGGTCCCTTTTCAAACTTCTCACTTTCTCGTTTTTGTAACAATTAAATTGTGAGTGTATCGCGTCTGTTTCAGTTTAGATTTAAAGATCTAGTTTTCAGCTTTATTTTAATACCAAATTCATTTCTTAAATATCAATAATAAGTTTTCTGTGAATGTTTGAAGTTTTGGGCCTTGATTTCCTAAAATGTCCATTTTGACTATTCAAAATTCAAACGCCAATAATTCAAAGACAAAAAATCATAGCACTATAAATTATATATCAAATTGTTCGTAATTTAATGCAGAATTTTAGGATGTTAATATCTCAAAACATGAAAATTCCGACTTGAGGTCCCTTTTCACTTTCCGCATCACAAATCTCTTCATTCCAATATGTAAACATGGTACTTGAAAATAGCGTCAGTAAACTTAAAATCTAAAGGTGGAAAATACAACTAACCCTACAATTTATAAAATTCTTCAAATGAATACAATGGTTTCTCTAATAAATAATTTTTAACATCATTTTTTAATTTGCCAACATCACTTTCTGACTTTAAATTATCTGGTAGGTTCCGAGAAAATTTTGACCCAATATGTGTTAGTTTCTTATTATAAAATTCTAATTTATGATGAGCGGGTACAATGATATCCCTGTTCCGAGTATTTTACGGGTGGAGTTTTATAGTTTGTTGATTTGTTTGGTTTGATTTTAAAAATATTAACAGGGTATCATAAATATATTGCCTATACACAGATAGTATTTTTAAATTTTTGAAATAATCCCTTGCCGATTGGTCAGGCCTTAATTTAAAAATGATCCTAATTGCTTTATTAGTTTATCAGTTCCCTAACAGACACAAACACACACACATAAATATACCTAAAATTCAAACGGATGGTGTTTTTTTTTGCTTCTGCGGGCCCCAAAACGAAGAGTTATCATGGTCCTGGGTCTTACCATGAGACCTAAGGTAATAGCTTCTTCCCTATAGGGAAAATTCGTTAAATAAAGCTCAACTTTTGACCTAATTCATTAGCTAAGTATTATTAATTAGGTATAAATGATCACTTTCATAATAGTTTGGATTATATGGCAAAATCAATACCCGGCCTAGCCCAGGATTTTTTTTCTGTCAGTGTTAAGGTCCCTTGGTGGCCACATATGAGGGTTGTACTACAATTAGAGTAGATGGGGTTTTTAAAGATATCAAGGATTAGATAAAAAGAAGGTTGACATTACTTCATTGCAATCGCATAAGCAGATCATGGAATTGATGAGGGTGACCTATTACTTTGTTTTAAGTAGGGATGGTCGGGTACCGAAATTTCGGGAAATTTTCGGGAAAATTAAATTCCAAATTTTCGGGAAAATTAAATTCCAAATTTTCGGGAAAATTAAATTCCAAATTTTCGGGTGGGATTTTATTTACTTTGGGAAATTTTTTGGGACAGGATCGTTTATGCGATCACAACTAAATAGCGGGTGCAGCTTCGCAAAACTCAGTATCCGCGGAAAACGATCTCGCGTATCTTCCGATCGCAAATAAACGACAAATCCAGCTTTGCGAAACTCGCGATCGTCCGTTGAAAACTATTGTACGTATTTGCCAATCGTAAATAAACGGCGAAGGCGGCTTTGAAAATTCTTGATCGGCCGCGAAAACCATCGCGCGTATTTGCCAGTCGCGGATGAACAGCAAAATAGATTAGCGCTGGTCACGAACGGCCGCGAAATACGCTAGCGCGTATCTGTTGATCGCGGATTAACGGCCGATGTAGCTTTACGAAACTCGCGATCGTCCGTTAAAAACTACCTATCGTGCGTATTTGCCGATCGCAAATAAACGGCAAAGGCGGCTTTGAAAATTCTTGATCGGCCGCGAAAACCATCGCGCGTATTTGCCATTCGCAGATGAACAGCAAAATAGATTAGCGCTGGTCACGAACGGCCGCGAAATACGCTAGCGCGTATCTGTTGATCGCGGATTAACGGCCGATGTAGCTTTACGAAACTCGCGATCGGCCGTGACAAACGATCGCGCATGTTTACCGATCACGAATTGACGGCACATCTAGCTTTGTGAAATTTACGAACGGCCGCGTCTTTGCCGATCGGGGATTAACGGCCGATGTTGCTTTACGAAACTCGCGATCGGCCGTGAAAAACGATCGCGCGTATTTGCCGATTGTTGATAAACGGCTTGGATTGCTAACTCGCAATTGGGTGTGAAAAGCAATCTTAGTTATTCACTGATAGCGGTTAATCAACGGAAATAACTTGCTATAAGGTGTTACAGTGATGATTGTTCATATTGTCAGCCACATTGGTCAGCTACAAATTGTGGTTTTGCCAATTGATTCAATTTTCTAAACTAATTCAGATGTCTTTGAATCCCACTCGAAAGTATGATTATTTTTCATAAATAAGTAAAAAATAACTGACAAAAGTAGAGTTTGAGACTTTAAAAGAATTTTCTAATAAATAATATTTTATGTTGTGAACTTCAAATTTATAATTTTAAGCTTGGAAAAACTAGTTTTATGGTTGTTATCTTGAAACTAAATTTATTTTTAATTTTTTACCGTAGTTTTAAGTGCTGGAAAAATTATGAGTCATAGAGTCATTTCCAAAAACAAGAACTCCAAAGTCCAAAGTTTATAAAAATACAATAACATGTTTACTATACATGACAGTATATTGTCAACATGCAATAACCACTCCAGTATTTTACTTTTTGCTTTTTGGAAACCAAACAAAACAAAAAGCAGGAACCTAAAAACTATTGTGTTTCTAAAAAACGTTAAAAAATGTACATTATATTTATTTATTTATTATTTTTAAACTATTTATATTTTTCAATGCATTCAAATTAGAAAGAATAAAAATTCAAATTTAATGAAAAATTATAATAAATAATCAATACCAATTTACCATTTTTATATAAGTTAGTATTTTATTCATAATTATCAATATCAATTTCATTGAGTTACTAATTATTTTTAATGTGTTTCTAATGTTTGCTATTTTGTCAATTGCATATGAGTTAGTATTTTTTCTCTTAAATTTATTTCTTTAAATTTTTATAGTTGGGATGGTACAAACTTTTATATATGACATTGTTTTTAACCTAATGCTATTATGGGAGCAAAGAAAATAAATTTGTGAACGAGCATTTCCCGAAGATTTAGGGAAAACAAAAATCTCGTCCCGTCCCAAATTTAAGAGGGAGGAAAAAAATCCTGTCCCGTCCCGTCCCGAACTGAAAATCCAATCCCGTCCATCCCTAGTTTTAAGCCTACAAAAGAAAAATATTTACTGTACTTATTGAACATTACAAAGCCCCTAGGATGTTGTTTTGATGGGTGAAGAAATAGTTTGCAGCTATCCATCATAAAAAAAGAATACCTAATGCTTTAGCTCGTATGAGTTAATTTTTCTTTCATTTAATCTAATCTATAAAGAAGGTATGTGTTAAGGAAAATTGTTTCATTTTACTTACTCCTTCTGCCAAAACATAAGCATATTCCGCCAACAAAGGAGTGTTGATAATCCGCCACTTATGTTTAGCTCTCTTGAAATGTGGATCCGGATACAAGAAAAACATTTTCTGTAACTGATTAGTAAAGAAAAACTGTTATAAAACTTTAAAAAAAAAAGAAAAACATTTAAACCTCCTATCAAACCTAAGAAGCTAATTTATATTTATTGTTTAATACAAATTAGGGTTGGACGGGACTGGATTTTAAATTCGGGACGGGACGGGATGGGATTTATTTCCCCTGAAATTTAGGACGGGACGGGATCTTTTTTACTTCCCTAAAAGCTTTGAAAAATGTTCGCCCACAAATTTATTTATTTCTTTAAAATCGATAGATTAAAAAGAATGTGAATATAACTGTTTGTGCCAAGTACCAAATGTCTAATGAGTGAATTATAGTAAGATATTTGACAAAATATATAGCACAATATTTAAGAAGGATAGCAGGCTTACCTGAATGAAATATGTCCATGGTAATAGAGTACATAAATAAATAAAATTTACAATTGGAAGATTTCAGAACCCACTGTCACCATTCTAAAAAGAATGGTGCCAAGAATGGTGAGAATGGTACCAGTGGCACTGAAATCTTCCAATTATGTTTAATTTAATTGTGTACTCTATTACCATGGATATATATCATTCAGGTAAGACTGCTATCCTTCTTAATGCTAATATGACCTAGAGCCCTATACCGATAATATTGTAGAATTAATAAAACTATGAAGCACGAGAAGGAGAGAAATTTCACTTATCTTTCATCAGTAAAAGGCATGTCCCTCACATAAAAAAACGAAAACCGAGTATAGTTTGCAAAGTCCCGCCAAGAATGGTATAAACAAAAATGTAACATATATTAATATTAAAATTATATGCAGTTTATAATACAAAAACATGTGTTTTTGCACATTCTGGCCCCTTGAAAAAATTCAACTTCAAAACAATTTTGCTTTGTCTTGAGTTGGTAACGGCCACTGTTTTGACGCACAGCGTTTTACAAGCCCGTCTTTTGTTTTGTATCTAACTACGAGCGTGTCTTGATGTATAAAATAGCTTTTATAGTGTCTCTGACTATGTTCTTCACACCAGGGATTTTCCCCAATTGAGGAGGATTGAGATTGACAACCTTCTGATTCAAAGAAACTGAGTATTACTGTTTGCTGGAAGTAGAGATGATATAAAATATGAACTGTTGTTGACAGAAATGTGTTTGATAATTTCAACATTGCCAGTGACTATCCATCCTAATTTTATTCATAATGAGATAGTCTACAAAGCTGATATGACGTTCAACGTCAAAAAAAATCATCTTCCTGTTCACCTGTTTTCCTCAGTCGGGGTTCACCCACCGACCAGTACACGTTGGATTAAGTGCACTTTTTTAACTAAATGTATTTTTTCGTTCATGTGAAATGTGTTGTATTGGTTTTACAGTGTGACAATGGACTCATGTTTGAGTTTGGTATATTGAAATTTACCTGAGAATGAAAACTATGATTTTCTGAAACCGGAAGTCAATTTGGATTTACAAAAGCTGTTGACTGAGATAACATAAACCTGTTTTTATTTACCCATCCTAACTTGGTTTCCCTAAGAGATGTACCATTAACTGACAAATTTATTGCTTTGTCACAAAGTACCTCCCAAAACGCTTGGGCCCCTCGAATTATGTCAATTTTTGAAGGAATGTAGCGTGCAGGATCTGCAAGAACGACTTTGGGGGAATCTGATCAGAACAGTTGAATAACACATTTCCTGGTAACTTTTCTGTAAGTTTTGAAGGACAAGAAAATCCATTCAAGTATCGTATTCTGATATCCTAGAATTAACTGTAACATTGACTACATGATTGACTGAAGTTTAACTACAATTCATGCCTCTTACTTATACTGAAGCCAGCCTTTTGTTCAGTTGTAAGTATTTACAGAGCGTTTCTGCGATGAAATTTGATTGTGATCCACATTCAAATAATGCGTTACATTAAACAATCTTATCTCTAGGACTGATGACATAAACAATTGCTGATGAGAGGATGTTTTGAGTTGCTTTCCTAGAGGACTGATCGGTGGCTGAAGCACCTACTGATAGGACCTGTTTGATGTATGAGTACGGTTGACTGTTGTCATTACGACTGTTGTCTTTATGATTTTTCCTTAAACAAAGTAAATTGTTGTGTTTTCTTCCGCAAGATTTACAGACACTCTTACTTTTACACTACAAAAAAACTAATCTCTAATGTTCTAATGTTTTTAAAACATGTGATTTGCATATTTGGTATTCCTCATATGCTTCCTTCTCTTCATCTTTGTGGAGCTGGCCTGTCGTTGGCGAATGATAAATATAATAAAACGCTCCCTCTCCTACTTCGTAGTTGTATTAATTCTAGTATAGTTGTTAGTTTTTTATTCATCTTTCTAATTTTAGTGCATTGAAAAACAGTTGACAATAAAATATAAGAAGTTTCTACAACGTCAAATGTAAATTATTAGAGTGGTTATGTTGATAATTTACTGTTATGCGTGATCAGTAAACATTTTAAACATGTGAAAGGAAATAAGTCATAATAACTTCCCCAGCACTTCAAAATATGGTAAATATATACCCCCCCTTACAGCAGACTTGCATACTCAGCGAATTTTAAATGCTTAAATGAATCATTCAAACATAGCCTGAAATCAAGTAAAATCACCTTAAATCCTAAAATGAGGATTCGACAATTTTCTGAATTGAGTATGCAGGTTTACTGCCGCGGAAATGTGAAATTGAGAGATTATTTTCAATAATCCAGCAGATCTCAACTAGATAAAGCCACATACCAAGTTGTATTGAGATATGTTGAAAAATAAGCGAGATATAAAATTTCACTTATTTCCCTTAAGATTAACATTGAGACTACGTACCATGGTGTACGGAAAAAAGAAAGGTGATTGCAGGGTCAGCAGATGTGACGCAGTTGGGCTCACGCAACTGGCACTTATGACGACTATAATACAAACCAGTTTATACAACTCAATCAAAATATTTCGTGTACAGTCTTAGTTCTGCAGTCAAACCACTAGGTCCGCTAGTTTCTCGAGCCCAACTACATCATACCAGCTGGCTATGCACACACCTTTCTTTTTTCCTTACACCATGCTACGTAAGTACGTACTGTGTTTACCATTAGCAACATCTTAGTAACCAATGGACATAGAGCGATGATTCAAAATACAGTAGAGCGCCGATTATCCGAACGTCGGTCATCCGAACCGTCGGTTAACCGAACGCCGTAATAATTCATATTTTGAACATGATTCTCAAGCAATTCAAATTCGCGCGCCAACCGAAACTCCCGTTGCGCCGGAATATCAATGTATTCTGATAGATTTTGTAATAAAATATGTGAATAATTTTTGTTTGATCATTTTTTAGTCTTTTTACTACTAAGAATTACGTTACTTATATAATTTTAAAATGTTGTATTTTCATGTTCGATTATCCGAATATTCAGTTATCCGAACACCCCTTGTCCCCAATTAGTTCGGATAATCGGCGCTATACTGTACTAAAAGATTAGTTTTTTCAAGTTAAATTCAATGATCTAAACCAGGATTTGTTAATTTTTTTCTACGTAAAAACTCCCAAAAACCCATTTTTGAGGAGGTTCATCCCCTCTTTCTCCCCTTTCTGATCAACCGATCGGGTGGGTTTTCAAACTCGTGTGAATAATTAAGTCTCAGTTTGTTTTTTTTTTACTTTTGTTAACTGTATAAAAACGGTTATATTTATTTATGAAAAATAATAATATTTACAGGTGGGATTCAATGACATTTTAATTAGTTTAAAAAATGGATCAATGGCTAAAAGCGCAATTTTCAGCCCATATCACAAACAATCATCACCTTTTAAAATGTTATTTCCATCGATTAATGAATCAGCGAATACGCATGAGAAGTTTTGCAATGCTACATTTGCTGTTGATCTGCGGCCGACAAATATGGTACAGTAGAGTCCCAACAAACCCGGACTAATGTGGACTGAACAGTGTCTGGGTTTGTGAAAATTCCGAGTTATCGGGAAATGAGTAAAAATAAGAAAAAATAAGAATAGTTTCTTTTACTTCTACAGGGTTGCCACAGAATTTTTGAGGCCTTTTTTCTTGACTTTTCCTGACTTTTACTGACCAATCTGAGAGATTTTTCCTGACTTTTTGGAACCGCGGGGTTTTACAAATAAAGACACATTATTTTTGTTGTTTTTAATGCAACCCCCTCATTGATAGTAAGGCTCAAGCAAAACATGGTTAGTGTTGTTTTTGGGCTATTTAGAAAATGAATTCATTATTTTGATGACTTAAACTACACACAATTCACATACACTCTAAAATATAACAACTTAAGATATATGTGGTTTCGTAAATTTTTTAGAGAAAATATGCCGATTAGCCAAATTTAAAAAAAAACCATACGATTTAAAGAGCGTTCGTATGAGATACGAACTTTTCAGATGTATACTGTACATACGTTGAAATATTGTACATACATAACAGTTAGAGGAATGATTACAAAATTTCTTTTTTTATGGTACAAATTTAGGAGCGTTAGTATGAAAAACGTATATAGGACATGCTATACATTTAGGTGTATGTAGACATACATTGAAAAATTGTAAATACAAAAACAGTTTAAGAAATGAATACACAATAGCTTTCGATCGATGACGAAGGAACACAAGGAGACATTACGAATATGGTCACTGAGGTTCGGGCCATGATATTAAGTATGACTTTCAAACACTGACGAGGGAAAAGAAGGAGGCATCACTGCTTTACGAATATGGTCACTGTGGTTCGGGCCATGATATTAAGTATGACTTTCAATCGCTGACGAGGAAAAAGAAGAAGCCATCACTGCTTTACGAATATGGTCCCTGGGGTTCAGCCCATGATATTAAGTATGACTTTCAATCGCTGACGAGGGATTGATCAAAATAAGTTTGGATAGTTATTAAAAGATATATTAGAAAATTTACTAGCCTTGCACTCTTGTAGATTCATCTTAAAAATCATCGGTTTCTGATTCTGCATCCAACCAACTCATTTCCAATAATAAAAAGCACACAAAATCTTACACGGTGCAAAAATTTATTTTAACTTCCAATTTGTGGGGAGGAAATCGAAATTCGAGACAGTCAGATTGTGCCACTGCAAATTTTCCTGACTTTCAGCATTTTTTTCCTATTTTTCCTGACTTTCGGCATTTTTTTCAAACATTTTCCTGACTTTTCCTGACCAAAACCCAAAAATCCTGACTATTCCTGACTTTTAATGTCTGTGTCAACCCTGTTCTATAAGAAATCATTTATTTATTGCATAGTAAAAAATACAAAAACGACGTTATCAGTTACAGAAAACCTTAAATAAATACCAAAACTGTTTTATATGTATCACACTGTGCTCTGGCCTTGAATCTCAGTGCACTTTATTGCTCTGGCAGGCTTTCCGAGTTATCCAGAATTCCGGGTTAGCGGGACTCTACTGTACTTGCGACCGTTTTCGCGGACGATTGCAAGTTTCGCAAATATAAAAAAATATAAAGGATGTAGGGCCTTTATCTACATTTAGAAAAAAATTAAAACAGTACCCTATTGATAAAACAATTTATTCTATAGATGAATATTTTGGTGTGGAGATTGTATAGTATAGGGATTTAGATTTTAATATGTTCTGAATAAGGGCACTAATAATTATGGCACTATTCAATTGTACATGCTTGGACATATTTGTGAATAAAGATATATTGTGAATTTTTTGTAAAGTTACTGAATGAGATCGTTTTTCCGCTATCGACAGACAAGCGCGACCCTTCTTCGCAGCCAATCGCGAGTACTGCAAAGCTACAATTAATTACCGTTTATTTATTATAGGTAAATACAATCGTTTTTCATGGCAGATTGCGAGTTTCGCAGAGATATTCTCCCCATTCAGTTGTGATCGTTAAACCAATCCCTTCCTGAAAATTGTGAATTAAATTTTCCCGAACATTTCCCAAAATTTTGGTTCTTGTTTATCCTGATACAAATACATCACTTTCAATAACAAGAAGCTAGGATAGGTTAAGAAATTCAGGGGATACAAATACATCATTTTCAATAACAAGAAGCTAGGATAGCTTAAGAAATTCAGGGTGTTTTTTTCCAACACAACCCACAGCTTTATTTTATTAGTGAAGTATTATTTCCCCCAAGATCCCCAGATTTGACCCCACAATATTATTTGCTATGGGTAAACAAAAAAGTAAGGCCTAAGATAACAATGCTTAGGATATTCAGCACCTCAAAACAAACATAACAAATTTAGGCCTAATAAAAGAAATTCAAAGCGGTACTTTGTAAAACGTGTTCAAGAATTTGTTAGAGAGAACACAACTTTGTATAAATGTCAATGGCGGATTGTTTGGACACATAACGAAAGCTAAATGTGATGAAACTTAAATAATACGTTAAATAAAATGTTAAAATTAACAAAACAATACTCGGGTCAAAATCTGAAAAGGGTCCAATTGCAAAGTAGGAAAAAACCAAAATGTTATCACTTGGTATCAAAATGACAGTAACATTTTTTAATACTTTGAACCCTATAGAATATGAGAGAATATAAAGAAAGCACCATTACCCACATATGTCGATGGGAGAGGCAGTTTTATATCAGAAACTCCCAATTTTCGTAACAGAGGTCACACTCAGATAAATCAATATTACATAATCAAATAAAAGGGAAAACCCATTGTATTTCATATTTTTTGTTGTTCAGATATACTGTTTTTAAATAATTACTGCCCTGTTACTTTGATTGACCTATGTCTTAATAATAGCTTAGAAAAGATGTTATTCACCTATAAATACAAGTTTTGCTCAGGTTTTTTAACCTCACAATGTGTTTACTCCATGTGACATTCTGTTACAACGCATGACCTCAGTTATATGGATATGACCTCTGTTACATGTGTGTGACTTCTGTTAAAGAGATGAATACTTAAATTCAAAAACAATTCGTCTGACCTCACTACATCCAGAGTTATGACCAAATTAGACAGATACAAATATAGATCTTTTTAATATAACTTCAAAATCAAAGGCCATTTTCGATAATAACAACGTAACTTCTAATATCCTATAATTATTAACCTATATTATTTTTATCATCTATTGGATGTTTTATTTCCAAAATCTTAAACTGTTATCAATGCAATTATTTTGATAATAATATAAAATAAGTCATGTGCAATTATTTTGATTTTTTTTTCAAATTACAACTATGATTAGGCCTATATTTAATTTGGTTATGTATCAAAATGTTACAACTACTAAATAAAGGCTTTATTACAACTTTTTAATAGACAGGCCTAAATAAGTTAATAATACCCCCGTTGCAGCAGACCTGCATACTCAGCGAATTTCAAGTGCAAAACAACATATTTCAATCCAACATAGAGAGATTTGACATGTTTTTGTAAGCTCCATAAGAATAACATGGGGAATGAGTATGAAGGTTTGCTGCTACAGGTATGTTTAAACTGGTTGGTTTTAATTCAATATTTAGTAGATCTGAACTAGAAGAAGCCATTTACCAAGTTTTATCAAGATATGTTGAGAAATAAGCGAAATATAGAATTTTACTTATTTCCCATAAGGTTAACATTGAGACAACGTACTGTGTTTACCACTTTCAATATATCGGTAACCAACGGACATAGAGCAGTAATCCAAAATACTAAATTGTTTGTTTTTTTGAGCTGAATTTAATGGTGCCAACAAAAATTTGATAAATTTTATTTTTCTATGTGAAAAACTCAAAAAACCCATTTTTGGGGGGGTTTATCCCCCTTTACCCCCCCTTCCGGTAGTCCGATTGGGCTGGTTCACGAACTCATATGAGTGATTACCACTTTACACGTCTGTACCAAATTTCATTAAGATCGGACCATATTTACGGCCGCTATCGTGTTAACAGACATATATATATATACAGAGCACCTCAGATTATCCGGACCTCACATTATCCGGATCCCGGATTATCCGGACCGATCCATCCGAGAAATTGAAAAATTAAAATACGGCAAAAACGCGATATTAGGGAGTTTACGAGTGAAATTTGCCTTCTAAAATTTAAATGCAAATATAATACATTACCATACGCATTTGGAATCTCAATAGTTGAAGGAGACTTATTGCCTAAGCAGTACATTACGGATTTTCGTGAACATAGTTTTCTGGTTTGTTACGTTGGGCCCTAGCAGTAATCAGTAAAGGCGCAGCGCACGGCAATTTTGCAAGCTAATTGCTGTGACTTGATGTCACGTTATTTTTTTAAGAAGAGTTAATGTATTAAGTTTTGAGTTCCTTGAAGTTTTGTCATGATTATTTCAAGTTTGAGATATATGCTTTGAGTTATGATTATTAATTCTTAGTACTTTAAATATTTTAATCTGGTCAAAGACCAGGTTTTTAGGTTTGAAATAAAAATTTAAAACCTAAACCTTGAGTAAGTTAAAAGTTAACATTATAATCTTATGACTAATAGTGAAGTTTAGTTCTTAAATTTGTTTCAGAATTAATTCCCGGGAAAATTTGAAAGACTAACATGTTGTAACTGCCTTGATATGCCGTTTGCAGTATCAATTTAGCAGGGGCTAAGGTACGCGATCGCTATTTAGGCGATATTGTAATGACCTCGTATTATCCGGATTTTTTGTTATCCGGATCGGTGTTCCGCCACATTAATCCGGATAATCCGAGGTGTACTGTATATATATATATATATATATATATATAAAAATTCGAACGAATGGTGTTTTTTGCTTCTGGGGACCCCAAAATGAAAAGTTAACATGGTCTCGGGCTTAGGTCTTACCATGAGTACTACCGTAATAGCTTATTCCTTTAAGGAAATTCGCTAAAAAAGGCCTCAAGCATAAAAAATTAAATAAAAAAAGAAAGTGCTTAAAACTCTTTAGCCATTCTTAGAATAACTAAAAAACCCATTAAAATCATTGTTTAAAAAATATATTAACTTAATTTTTAAACTACAGCAAGAACAAATCAACCGTAATCATCTCAATAATGCCACTCACAAGAAATATTTCCAAAAATCTCATTCAGGCCTTCTGTATAATTAATTGAGTAACATGATTGAAACATATTTAAAATAATCTAAACAAGTTTTGTTACAAATCTAATTCATAGAAAAGTTATATATTTTATGTGTATCAAACATTTTTTAAACGAAGGTTAGGTCACAAAATTAAAAAAAAGGCTAAGGCCTTAGTAAATTAATCAGGCTTAACAAAAACTAAACACAATCAATCAAAACCCTTCAACCAAATATGATTTTGCAAATTAAAATACCTTTGTAAATCATTATTTTAAACATTTACTAGTCAAAAAAAGCAACAAGAGCAAATAGGCCTAAGAAGAGCAATTCATTAAAAGAATTTAAATTGGCTAACTCCACTTTCAAATTGTTTAAAAGAATGTAAAACAGTAGTAAACATTCTTTGTTGAATTAAAAATTCTCCCATAATTTGATTTTTCCCTGTTGGTGGCAACCCTGCACTATTATTATTTTCATAATAAACACATTGTTTTTATTCCATATCAAAATCGGCGTAATCAAACAAACAAAATTACATCGCCAATAAGAATATAAGTAGGGATGGGCCGATTCCAGAATTTCTCGATTCCAATTCCGATTCCGATTCTGAAATTTTACTCACGATTCTCGATTCCGGGCTCGATTCCGATTTCAGGTGAAAAAACAAGAAAAAACTCATAAATCCAAAAATATTTTCCTAGCCAAACGAATAAAAACATCAAAACTCTTTAAAAAAACCATAAACAAGTTTTAGTTGAAACTTCAGTTTGCCTTACATCTTGAAAAGTATTTTATTTTTAACTAAAAATTAGATGGTATTTCAAATTTCTATTAATGAAAACAAGGATTTGGACTCTCTCTGGATCTAGTCTGTTCCTTTTTTATGGTCCTTTTTTTACAGTCAATTTAGGGACTAAAATTATTATTTCAGAATATATAAATGAAATAGTATTTATATTTTAAAACAACAACAACCAACAATAATTTGTTTCATCATAACATTAGTTCTATTCTAAAACTTCAGAGAAGAAAATAATAGTTGGTGAAATATGAAAGAGGCAGAAACCAGAAATTACATCAGAATAGAGGAAGGAAGGAAAGAGGGGGAGAGAGAGAGAGATAGAAAAAACAGCTGCCTCACTCTCCTTATCAGTTGGAAGGGGGGAGTGGGGGAGTTTGTTTACTTATCAATTAAGCCTGACCGCCAGTCCGCTGTTATCTACGAGTGTGCGTGTGTGCGTCTGAGCAGATAATCAGGAGATAAAGATTTCCTACTACGAAATGCGAAAATCATAACCACTTGGCCGACAACCACAAATGACGGCTCATATTTTTTGTCTAATTTTTATAAATCAAATAAGACAAAAATGAAACTTTTATCTCTTGCCGTTCCAGAGAAAATCTACAACTAAACAAAGGACTGATGTGTTTTTGTGGTTCTCCAAGGTCAACTAAATACAGCAGAAACTTTTCGAATTCCATCTAATTTGAGATAATATTTCTTTTCACCTGTCAATGTCCTTTCCTAATCACTTCAGGGATTAGTGTTTGTGTATGTTTTTTGTGGGAAGGACACGCTCTTCCGGTTTACCGTGTCCAAATACCGCAACAATCATCTTCTCGATAAGACCTCTCTTATCACAAGCTCGGCTAGCAGCGGTTCCCTGGATACGAGGATACGATATTAAGCAGTAAGCGTACGATAATTATGAGCCGGCAAGGCGACGGCTGGTTATCTGAATAAGACGTTCAGTGAAGATTGCTTCTAAGCTTGACATCGCGATCGTGACCATCAAATCAAATCAAATCAAATCATCTTTATTCATTTACAATATATACAAAGATACATCGAATAGTGTCAAGAGAAGAACATATCCAGCGTAATAACACTAAAATATCTCCAAATCAGATACATACGATAATTAGTCCATCCTTGATCGATCGCGACCATCTTTGTTCGTAACGTAATTTCTTGATTCTATTATATTACGTGGACTTCGTAAGTCAGAAGCTTTGTGTGATCTGAATTAATTATTGTTGAACTTTTTTTTTAAGTTTCGGGTTTCTTTCGAGTAGTATGTCGGGTATCTTCAATCCGATTTCTTTCGGGTAGTAGGTACCCGCCCGAAAGCCCAGGATGTGTCGAACCTGCCCGACCACTTGGGTTCACGTAATTACCCAAATTTTCGGGTACCCGCGGCCCTTTTGTTTTATGAGTTTTCACTATTTTTTTGTCGGAATCGAACGGAATCGGAATCGAACACGGTGGCGCAAAGAATTGAGAATCGACGATGCCTCGATACTGCCAAGAATCGCGATTCCCGGAATCGAGAATCGGAATCGGCCCATCCTTAAATATAAGGTAATATCAATCAAATTGAAACACCGGTCGCAAAATGTAGCGGATGTCACGCTAAATTGCCTATAATTCGTGACCGGCGCTTCCCAGACTGGCGTTACAATTTCACTTGTTGCATCTGCTAATCTCAAAATGGCGAACGCTATCGCTAGTGACGAATCGGCATTTGAAACCGGGCCGTATTGCGCACGAATTAAACTATTATGATGGATCGCGATTTACTTTCGTTGAAGAATAAATCATGTACCGTTGTTAAACTCATAAATTATACATGGCAATTTCAGTTAACAAAACTACTTCTCTCCAAGTCCAAATTAATTTCACAGGACGAACTCAAACATTCATCATTGCTCGCCGCCATGACACTCCAGAATTAAACTCGTTGTCGGCTGCTACTAGCGCTAGTGTCGTTGTACGATGAGAAACAGATTACGCTACCGACGCTACTGCTGAAGGTGGGGACACGTCTTTTAACCGAACTTGGCGTCTTAATAATATAGATTCATCCGTAATAAGTGCTATTTGATTATCTCCCTGTATCCGACAATATAAACGTGGGTTTTATTTTCACTTATTTGATTGGTGAACTTGTTTAAAACGTCTCTTTAGCGGTAAAACTGGGATGGGGGACACGTGACCTTCGCTACTTTGGCCAGTATTTTCTCAGTATTTTGCCCCAACCTCTTCTTAATTCATATTTAAACAGTGTAGATGATAAAGATTAAGACCTAAACTTCCAAAATAAAACAGTTTTAGCAATAATTACAGTAAGCTACATTATTTTTTTATGAAGGGACAATGATTTTACCCTTTTTAGATTTTGACTCACTCATTTTACCTTTATATATGCATAATTCAATCTTAAAATGGTTTGTTTTTAAAAAAAAAACTCTCTGTATTAGGCTTACAACCTGGTTTACGCACAGACAAGAGCGAGTAACAAGTAGCTGGTGAAAACAAAGCATCTTTTGTTATTCACTTCAAAGGATCTTTTGTTCAACTAGGCCTACTAAGACTATACTTTGGAGATATTTGAGGTATTATTTAGTCCCACCTGCCCTTTGTGGAAGTAGTTGGGCAGGTACTTCATGGCATTGGTACGAATACAAGCGATGTTCTGATACTGGCCGGGGTGTTGAGAGCGAAGTGCTTCAATGCGATCCATCACGTAGTCTGAGACCTTCACACGGATCTCCATCCCAAGCATCAGAGTCTCGGGGAACATCAGGGAGAGAGTGACTGAGAACATGAAAAGAGACTAAACAATGGTAAGGAAACTAAAATTCCCCCTAATTTTCTTTTTCTTATTTAGCCTATTTAAAAGTATCTTCTTTCCAGAGTCCGTTCGGTTCTCCTTCTCGATCAAATTTCATTTCTTAAATTTTTTTGAAATGTTTTCTTTCAGCTGAGATGATTAAACTTTGTAAGGGGGTGGAAATATATTACACTGAAATAATTGTTATTATCAATTAAAAAGACTTGATAACATTAAACTTTCGAAAATATAAAAATAATAGTTACCTAGAAGTCCACCATAGCCGCAACCAATATCTGCAAATTCAACCTTCTTGACCTGATCATTCTGTTTTTCTTCTGAGGGGATGAAATATGGATAAAAAGTTGACCAATCCATTTGATCTGGTGTCGGAGGACTGTAATTAAAACATGAAACATGGGAAACTTAATTTACTTAATTTAACACAACACTTAATTTTTCAATTTCATTGAATCCTTATTTCAGATAAGATATCCAACTAACATAGATAAGTAAAAGTAATATAGTATATGGGCATATTACAATAAAAATCTAAAAGAAATAATAAGTTAGCTATGTAATAGAACTGAAGTGTACAACATATGGATTGTTATACGTAACATTAGTGCATCTCATATTATCCATAGGTCCATACTCGTTGGACATAAGACATAAGACACTTTATTGATCATTTGGCAGTTGAATAACATGCAGAGACAAGTCAATATTATCCATGTAGCTACTTGTACAATTGGTCTTACTTAAAGGATGGAGTACTGATCAAAGCCGTAGCCAGTAAATTTTTTTGGAAGGGGGGGGGGGGTTTGGGCAGGGCCGGCGGGTGAATTTCCGGCTCAGCAAAAGTGGTGACCTTTTTTTTTTCTTTTTTACTCGCGTGTATCCTTTCCGCCGCCTTTATCCAAATTTTTTCCCTTTTCTACTGTTTCCGGGCCCCTCTACGCTTGCTCGGGGTATTTTTTAGGGGGGGGGGGGGTTCCGGCTATTTTGGGAGGGGTTTCACCCCCCATTTACTATATTTTCAATACTATTTCTGCTATTTCGGGGGGGGGGAGGGTTCTGACCCCCTAACCCCCCCCCCATTGGCTTTTGGTACTGATCAGGATGACAAAGACGCATGGTCATGTATAACTGTAATATTGCATCAAAAGCAATTCACTGCCAAAGTGCTGCTATACTGATGCTACAAACCACTTAAAAGCTATACATATTTAGCAGATAGTAGAAATAATTTTGTATGAGATTAATGGGTACTAATGAGTTTATTTATGGCGTATCTAATTTAATGTATTTAAACATGTTTTTTGATTATGTGGGGTTTCTTCTGGCTCTTAAATTCATTCATAATACCAGCTAAATCCTTTTAGTGAATTTCCCCTATAGAGAAGAAGCTGTTACCGCAGGTCTCATTGTAAGGCTTAAGCCCGAGCCCATTATAACTTTTTGTTTTGAGGTCCCCAGATGCCAAAAACACCATTCTTTCATTATCCACCATTCTATATATGTATACAGGGTGTCTCAAACTGATTGCGGACAAACTAGTAGTCCTACAAGGATGAAACAAAATCATTCCCCACTAAATCGACCCCAAGGAACAATGTAAAAATATTTTTAAGCTTTTTAAAATACAGGGTATTCCAAAAACCGGGGGTCACGGGTTTGAATCTCGGAATTTTCAAATGTAAAGATACGTCATCATTTTAAAGCTCTAAACAAGGCAAACAATTTGGTGAAAATAGAATCAATTTATCTTTATTCATTTAAAAATTGCGGCCGTTTTTGTGAAAAATGTTGGTATTTACAGTTTACCCTATATCTCGAGAACCGTAAATCATATTTTTGTTCTGTTTAAAAATTATTAATCATCTTAAAGTCAGCTTTAATTTGATATGTGCCATGCCAACATTTGAAAAATAAAAGTTTTTGACTGTCAATTATATTTTGTTTTAATGTTGGTAGCCCTGAAAATAAAAAAAATTAAATGGCAGCATATGACAAATACCACATTATTTTACAGGTCTTGCAAATACCAACATCTTTTTAATTTAACCCAACCTCTAGACAGTCTTTAGTGGTTTTGTAGTTATAAGCAAATAACTCCATTTTATCATAAAGCTCATATTTAAATATGAAGTACTTAGATTTAATGGATGTAAATTTAAATGCCTTGAAGACTGCAGATTTAACACAGGCTTTTAACTGCAGATTTAACTCTCATAAACAGTGTAACGCTAATTTCGAATAACAGGAATGTGAATATTTATTTATATTTCTATGACTTATTTGGCCCACTCTGAATGTATGTGGATGTTATGATGTGTTGGTGTTAACAACGCTAGAAATGAAAACAATGGTCCACTCTCTATAAAATTTGATATGTATCAAATTCCAGTGGGCCTATCTCCATATTTTTTGAATTCTTTAATTCTTAACAATAACTTATATGCTATTTAATTCATAAAAATAAGTCAAAATTTGCAGTTAATTAGCAAACTTTGCTGGTGATTAGCATTAACCCTAGAAAGGTATCATTATTCAAATATACACTAAAGGTATCGATACGTAAATTTTACTTTGTGGTAAAAAATTAAAAGGTTTGATGAAATATTTATTTGTTTAAAAAGAAGGCACCCAAATACAAGAAAACATCGATAATATTATTTACTATATAATGAATTTACATTGTCTTTAGCTCCTAGGTAGAATGGTCTAATAAGCTCCATAAGAGTCCATTGAAAAGCACATTTCAGAACAGCCATAATACTGTCAAATTAAATCAAACCTATAGCGCGAAAAGCACTGCTAACGGTACAGGGCTCAAGGTCATTTGATTGCAAAATCGGACAAAAAAAACACTTCCCCACACATCAAAATTACGTACGATACCTATCTAGGGTTAAGCCTTATGGAGTTTAAACTGCCCTGCAGCCTGGTACTTTTGTGAGCTCACAAGTGTGGGACTGAGATTTGAAGGCGCTAGCCAACAGCCCATGTTATTTTTACGGGGGTCCTTTGCGGGTGCAGGTGCTATCTTAGGCCCACACTCGTGAGCTCACTTCAGAAGAATAGTTTGTTTCAAATAGTCTGATTGTAAACTTACTAATCAAAACAATGATCAGCTATGGGATTTGAATGAGCTCTTTGCCGGTAAAACTTCTTCTTAGGAAGAGGTTTAGGTGTTGTAGAGCTGGAAAAATCCATCTCCTGGAAAATAAAAATATATGTTAAATGATTGGCCAGTTAAGTTACACACTTTTACGATATAGTAATTCAGTACGCTTCCTATTATCCGAGCCCCGGTTATCCGAGACTCCGGGTTGCCTCAGGGCCTGTTTGCACGACGCCCAGTACTGTGGACAGTAACACCTTTTAAAAAAATGAGAACAAAAGAATTTTTTTCTACTGTCCTACTGTCTGGTCGTCGTGCAAACAAGGCCTGAGGTTGTTCTAAGCTATTTTTTTAATCCTTCGGTTGGATTTTTTGGATCTTCATAATAATGCGATGAAACGACGCCTAAGCTGAATCAACTTTCTTGGAAAATGAATTTATTCATACCCTTGTGAACAGATTTACAAACCCGAAAAATTTGTCAGCTAAAACAATAACGACTTACATTATTAGTGAACAAAAATTTAGTAATCACACAAAAGTCACTGAACATTCGATTGAGACATGATTTGAGATTGAGGTTAAGTCTGTGTTTGTCTTGTTCACTATCTTGTACACTGTAGTTGTACACTGCCTTATAGGTCTGTAGATAAACGTCCCCTTTGCCGTAGTAAAAAGGGGCAAGATTTTGAGTCGTCGTCAAGAACGAACGACTCCCTTCCCTTGTTCCAAGCAAGAGTAATGATTCAAGAACCGTGGAACGACAATGACTTGGCTCTCAGCTCTTGCACCTATTTATTTCGAATTATCAGTTTCGACTTCCAGTAACAGGTCCTGTTATTTTATCATTAATGGTTACCAATGAACCATAACACAATATGTGAGGTGGAAAGCGAGAGGGGACCTCTTGTCGGCGAAGAAACATTTTTAGTACGACCGATATAACCGATTAGGGTAAAAAATATCGAAATTTGGGTCTCTATCGATTGTGATACCTCATTTATCATAGAACAGGCCTGTATCGGTTAAAATATCGAATCGAAGTAATAGTCGAAATAAATCATTTTTTTAGCCTCTGCATGGCTTGAGAAAAGGGACCTCTTGTCACTCAATGTTATTTCGCCATAACGACAAGAGGTTATGGCGAAATAGTTTATCATAGCTGTGAATTAAGACTATTTCAATCAATAGGCCTACCAAGTAATAGTATTGAAAACATCACTATAATGTAGACAATTTTTCACTAAGTTGTTTCGCGAAATACCGTACTGTAGTGAGTGATTCATATTGTGCTTAAAGCGATTGATAGAAAATAAATACGTAGATGTTTACATAAAAGCACTTAATAAAAATTAATTTAGTTAATTTTTATTAAGTGCTTTTATGTAAACATCTACGTATTTATTTTCTATCAATAGCTTTAAGCACAAATGAATCACGCAGTACAGTATTTCGCGAAACAACTTACACTACTGGCAAACGTACTTTAGGTATTTTCCCACACTCAAATTAAATCCACCTCGTTTTGGTTGTGTAAACGTCGCGTCGCGTCGTGACAGAAAATCAGGGGAATCGGAATAGGAAGTTAGCAGATCGTTACAGTATCGTGGTTTTGATTGGCTGATTCAGTGAAGAAGAAGAAATCAATGTTTTTACAACGACATCTAACTAAAGTTCTTCGAATTAACCCGCTCCAATAAGCTTACCACTTGGCTCCATTTAAGTGTCAGACCGGTGGCCTAGTCGATTGGTTTCGAAGATTGGCAAAAAGACTTGGATACTTACTTACTTGGATACTTGGAGATTCGCCTCGTTGGCAGTTGCATGAGGCGTCGTCATAATGTGGCCGTAGGCCAACATTTAGAAGTTGGTGAATTTAGGCTTTAGGTTTTGGAGGGGGAAAAACGTAGGTTATGGCTACAAAGTTCAAAAAACTCACTCAAGCTATAAAAACTATTTTGTACCAGAAAGTTTTTTAAATCCCTTTTAAATTTATTGAGGTTTTCCTGTAGCCTAATGTTAGCTGGTAAGAGTTGAAAAATCTTTAAACCGGAATATTTTGGCATTTTTTCAAACAAAGACAAGTTATGTTGAATAGAAAAGTTGTGTTTGAATCTAGTATTATATCTATGGGCTGTATTAACGTATTTTACGGTATGTAATTTAATATAAATGGCAACTTCAAAAATGTACAAAGATGGAACGGTAAGCAAACCTAACCTAATAAAATGATCTTTGCAATGAGCATTGTAAGGAAGACTTAACATGCTCCTAAGAGCTTTTTTTGCCAAACAAAAATTCTTTTGAGATTTGACTCTGCAGCCCCCCATAGAATAATTGAGTAGGAGATGTGAGACTGGAGCAAGCAGTAGTAGACAGTCTTGAGTAGCTCCAAGTTTTGGTACTTAGCCAGGTTTTTAAGAACAAACGTTCCCCTGGCAAGTTTTCCCTCAATCCTGTCCAACTGCTCGCCCCAGCTTAAACCACCGTCCAACGTCACCCCCAGAAAGTCAACCACATCAGCACAAAAAATTTCTGTGTCATCAATTGTGATGGTTGGAGTTTTTGACAATTTTGACATTTGTTTTTGGTATGTTTGGATGCAAACATATTGGGTTTTGTCCAGATTTAATTTCAATTTGTTTTCGCTGAAAAACTGGGCCGCTTCATTAATTTTGATCGTCGAATCTATTTCTAAGTTATTGATGTTTTTATTTTTGGTGACGATTGTGGTATCTTCAGCAAAAATAAACAGGTTGCCTTCTGGAATTCTATCGGAAAGATCGTTTATATAAACCAAGAATAAGAGAGGGCCCATAATCGATCCTTGCGGAACACCACAAGAAATCGATTTCGGACTGGACAGGACTGACTTAATTTTGAATTTTGATTCGTGTTGAACTTCGGTAACTTGGCGTCTGTCACTGAGGTAGGATTTAACCCACTCCAGGGCACCACCACAGATACCGAGTTTGAGAAGTTTCTGGATGAGAAGATCTGCATCGACACAATCAAACGCCTTGCTGAGATCAGTAAAGCATCCTATTACCGTCTCGCCAGCATCCATTGCCTCGATACAGTCATTTACAAAATCTATTAATGCCAATTTAGTGGATTTGTTTTTCCTGAAACCATACTGCCGCCCACACAAGAGTTCATTGTCCTCAAGGTAGGCAGTCAGCTGATCACAGGCCACTTTTTCAAGAAATTTGGAAACAACAGGGAGGAGTGATATCGGACGGTAGTTGCACATCTCCCCCTCATCCCCCTTTTTAAACAAAGCCTTGACCTTGGCAACCTTGCAGCCGTCCGGGAAAACGCCGCTGCAGGTCGAGACATTAATCAGGTGTGTCAGTGGTTTGATTAAAGCATCCTGACATCCCTTCAAAACTCGCATGCTTATATTGTCTATTCCAGTAGAGTTTTTCGGCTTGAATTTAGAAAACATTGCTGAAACTGTTTTTTCATTTACCTCATGAAATTTATTAAAAACATTTGCAGGCCTAACCATTTGGTTAAGATTTGTGAGCCTCTGAGGTGCAAAAGACGGAAGGTTGTCATGAATTTCATTCCCTATGTTTCATTCCCTAGACTGCATTTAACATCAGCTAGTACAGTCATTTAAGTCAAATTTGACTTAAATGACTGTAAAACTGTATACCCCCGTTGCAGCAGTCCTGCATACTCAGCGAATTTCAAGTGCATAAATAAATAATTTAAAGGAAGTCTCGCATCAAGTAAAATCAATATACATTCAAAAGAAAGCGTGCAAAAATACTCTCCTAGTGGCTTTTAAGATCAACAGGCTACTTGGCACGAAAATGCAATGTTCAAAACTTCAAAACAGCTGGCTTTTCCAATTTAATCGTATGGGGAAATGACCAGCTGTTTAAGTTTGAGTAAAAAATTTCATAAACATCATCAGTAAAAATCTGTATTCGCTATAGTACATTTATTTGACATATTTAGTTATCTGGCCTTTAAGTAAGCCATATGTCTGTATCCACCATGTGGCTTTGAATCAAACATCAGCTCACATGTTTTAATGTAAACAAAGCAGACGTTTTAGATCCCAATGCTACTTCCCAATGCTACTTAAATGGCAGTTATTTTATGTTATTTTTTGTTATCTAGCAAACTTTAAGAAATTGCAGTACTTTTCCTGAGTCCCTGACATTAAAACATTTAATTTGAGCCCTGTTCCCTCATCCTGTGATTTGCCAAATGCCCACAATTGGTATTCAAAAATAAATTATTCTTCATAAGATTAGTATGGAAAAATGCAGGTTTGCTGCCACAGAAATTTGAAAATGAGGTATTATAGGCTACAATCCAATATATCTAAACTATATAAAGCCACATAACATGTTTTATCAAGATATGCTGAGGAATAAGAAAGCTATCCAATTGCATTTACCTCTCATGAGGTTAACATTGGGAAAGAGAGTACACAGGTTTGCTGCCTCAGGAATTTGATGATTTGGTTATTTTAAGCCATAATCAAGTAGATATTAACTGTATGAAGCCTCATGCCATTTCTTATCAGTATATTTTGAGAAATGAGCGAACTACACAACTTATTTTATTACCCATAAGGTTAGCATGTAGAATGAGTATGCAGGTTTGCTGCAACAGGTATGTTAAAACTGGTTAGTTTTAATTCATTATTTAGTATATCTTAAGTAGAAGAAGCCATATACCAAGTTTTGTCAAGAAATGTTAAAAAATAAGTAAGATATAGAATTTTTTTTATTTCCCTTAAGGATGACATGGGGAATGATAATGCAGGTTTGCTGCCACAAAAATTGAAATTTCGGGGATTTTTGACTAAAATACATTATATCTCATCTAGATGAAGCCACAAACCAAGTTTAATTAATATATGTTGAGAAATGAGCGAGATATAGAATTTTACTTATTCCCCATAAGGTTAACATTGGGACAACGTACTGTGTTTACCACTTTCAATATCTCGGTAACCAATGGACATAGAGCAATGATTCAAAATACTAAATTGTTTGTTTTTTTGAGGCGAATCCAATAGTGCTAACAAAAATTTGATTAATTTCATTTGTTTATGTAAAAACCCCAAAAAACCCATTTTTGGTGGGGTTATTCCCCCTTTACCCCCCCTTCCGATGGTCCGATCGGGCTGGTTTACGAACTTGTCCAATCGATCACCACTTTACATGTCTGTACCAAATTTCATTAAGATCGGACCATATTTACGGCCGCTATCGTGCTCACAGACACACACACACACACACATATATATATATATATATATATATATATATATATATATATATATATATATATAGATAGATAGATAGATAGATATATATATATAAATTCGAACGAATGGTGTTTTTTGCTTCTGGTGGCCCCAAAACGAAAAGTTATCATGGTCTCGGGCTTAGGTCTTACCATGAGACCTACGGTAATAGCTTCTTCCCTATAGGGGAAATTCGCTAAAAAACGGAAACCTTTAAATAACTGTCCATACTTCATTCAACTTTCACTACACAAAAGAATTGTTAATAAATGGTAAAAAACGAAAAGTCAATGGTATAAGTGGTGGTGGTGGTGGTGGTGGTTGTTGGTTGGTAGTAAATGTGATATGGCCAATGTGGAGACCGGCAAGAACGACATGCTTGGAAAGCAGTTCATGATTAAAGAGTTTAATCAGAAGAACGGGAGTCGTTCGTTCTTGGCGACGACTCAAAATCCTGACCCTTTTTACTTTCCCACACTCAAATTAATTCCAACTCGTTTTGGTTGTGTACACGTCGCGTCGTGACAGAAAACAGGGAAACGGAATAGGAAGTTAGCAGATCGTTATCGTGGTTTTGATTGGTTGATTCAGTGAAGAAGAAGAAATCCATGTTTTTACAACGACATCTAACTAAAGTGCTTCGAATTAACCCGCTCCAATAAGCTTACCACTTGGCTCCATTTAAGTGTCAGACCGGTGCCTACACTCTGTTTTTGACATAACTCTCATCCCCTCCACCAGCCTCAGCTTCTCCTTCTCCCACCCTGCTACCACTGTAGTAGTGTAGTGTACACTGTAGTTCTTATGGTATCGGTCTCATCCTATTTCTATGATGGCTGCAACATATTCACAATTTGCATCCTGTAGAAATGATAGGTGTAGATCTTCAACCGTTAATTTATTAAGTCTAATTGGTTTTAGGAAGTGTTTTTTCGCGATGTAAATTATTATTAAGTGATACTGTGATGGCTGAAGAAGACCCGGAATTAGAAGTTCGTCGGGCCCTAGATGTGGTCCAGTCCATGATTGACATTTCTGCAGATAGATTGGAGGGGTTAAGAACTCAGTGTGCAACCAGTGCTGAATTGACCCAGCATGAAATCAGGACTTTGGAGGTAATTATTTATATATGTATGTATTAATTTAAAACTTAATTTGTTCATTATGGGCCTCACCTATTTGGCCCTAATTAAGTACATCAGTAAGTTATTTCATGGTTGGGCCTAACTTACTAGGTCAAGACCATCGAAAATTAGCAATATAGGCTAGGCCTAAGTACATATATCCAGTTGGGGCCTACTTAAGATTGATAGTTAAGTTGTTAACAGCTTTGTATGAATGTATTTTAAAGTACACTACCTTTACTTGAAAACCAATTCAACCATTAATAGGCTTCTAAGTTATTGTAAGTATTTGACAGTTTGTCATTGCTGGACACAAAAAAGTAAGAAGAAGAAGCTTATTTATTTTAAGCCAAAGTTCATATCAAAGAGTTTGTTATGAATTTATTGGTGTAAAATAAGTTAGGCCTTGGTAGGCGACGAGTTTCATATCTGATCTTCTGCCTTTACTGGTTGTTGATGTGTTATGCTCAGGATTAGTTACTGAACTTCTCAATAAAATTTAACTTTGAGCGAAGATCAGTTTCCTTTTGGCCTAAGTGTATTCTGTCAAGGATTTAAATAAACCGATATCATCTATCAACACAGGCTTATCGTGTTAACCTCTTTAAGTCTGGGTATTTTTAATACCATATACATGCCCGGTCTGGGTTATTTTGGAGATTTTTGGAGATTGTCAATCGGTAAAAATAGCACTTCATATTCATGATCGCTTTCACTACACTCAGATTCGCCACTAAATCTATCATTAGTTATAAATTCCGCTATTTCACAATCGCGAAGAAAACGCCGGTCACTTGAAGCCATTTCGTTTTGTTTACAAACTGAGCAACAGCTGACGACGCAACTAAAAATGTGCAGTTCATTTTGTTTCCCAGTGTCCCCACCCGGGAAAATAACAAAACCAAGTATACCATTAGAAAGCTCGTTTTCTGACCAAAAATACATATAACTTGTGACAGAAACTTTGTTAGTCTGTGAAGTCAAGGACCGCTGAAACCGAACGATGTCTGATCGCGCCTATAGGCGGGCGTGGACCAGCGGCGGGCTGGGGGTCATCCCGCATATGTGCGGGCGTGGACTTCAAGAGGTTAAACTTAATCAATTTACTTTTCCAACAACCGTCAGCAATGAAGAAGCATTGATTACAAATTACAACCGAAACCATTTCAATTTTATGATTCGACCCTTTCACAAACAAAAAATAATACCTAACCTCAATATTATAAAACTAAATTAAACATAGGCCTAATGAAGCTAGCTAAGAACTAGGCCTAAACTAAATTGTGTTACTACCATTAAACTTGACTAACCATCTTACCAACTTACCTAATTCAACAACCACCATCTAACTGAGTAGGCCTACAAAGATATTATCGTTAAATTTATTTCATAGAGTAACAAACCAATCAATAATAAATACAGTGGAATTGGATGTCAAGTTCTGTTCAAAAAAATACTATCAAATTTAGATTATTGGTAGATTGTTGGATATTGGTTTCTTAGAAATCAGATGTACTATCGTCTGCTATAGAAACAAACGGAAAAAGATTAGCCTAGATTAAGTTTATATGAAACTTATTCCTCGGGCCTTCAGATTATGACAAACGATTTTCAGTCCTGAAGTAGGCTAAGTTAAGCCTAATTTTTACACATTCTTTCAAGGAAAATAAAATTAGAGATGATGGCTATATAGCCATCTTTTGCAAGTAAAATACCCCCGTTACAGCAGACCTGCATACTCAGCGAATTTCAATTGCAAAACAACATATTTCAATCCAACTTAGCGAGATTTGACATGTTTTTGTAAGCTCCATAAAATAACATGGGGAATGAGTATGTAGGTGTGCTGCTACAGGTATATTAAAACTGGGTGGTTTTAATTCAATATTTAGTAGATCTGAACTAGAAGAAGCTATTTACCAAGTTTTATTGAGATATATTGAGAAATAAGCGAGATATAGAATTTTACTTACTTCCCATAAGGTTAATATTGGGACAACGTACTGTGTTTACCACTTTCAATTTCTCGGTAATCAATGGACATAGAGCAGTGTTTCAAAATACTAAATTGTTTGTTTTTTCAGCTGAATTCAATGGTGCCCACAAAAATTCGATAAATTTTATTTTTCTATGTAAAAAATTCAAAAAACCCATTTTTGGGAGGGGGTTTATTCTCCTTTACCCCCCCTTCCGGTGGTCCGATCGGGCTGGTTCACGAACTCGTCCAATTGATTACCACTTTACATGTCCGTACCAAATTTCATAAAGATCGGACCATTTTTGCGGTTGCTATCGTGCTAACAGACACATAGATACAGGGGTGCCCAGCCCCCCCAAGGACAATGGCGCATGCCCCCCCCCCAAACCAAGCCTAATGCCCCCCCAAAGCATGACAACCACCCCCCACCCTTTAATTTCTAACATTAGCTAGTATGTCAATAATAAAAACACACACCTTATATTCTTACCTATCAAAGGGTATTATTACGTTTTATTTACCAAACTCTTAAAAACACAATTAATTACTAAGTATCAAGTAATAAAGTGATAAAGCATACCAGCATTAGGTATTAAAGTGATATCACTTCAATATATAAAACACATTTATTTATAAGTAAGTCTAGTTCCAATAGCGTTAGTATAAAAGTCACTAATATGTTGCCAGTTAATAAATAAATAAGGTCTTTATTTGCGAGCGAATTTCATTTGTTTTGCAAATTGACTCATTAATGAAAATATAATGAAGTACTTTTTACAGTACGTGATACTAGTGATACGATACAAATAAGCAGTGTTTGTAATAGTATATTTCGAAACAAGGGCCGAAAATGAGGTTTTGCAGGCTCGAGATCGTGTTTCAAATTCGAGACGAAGTCGAGACGGAGTCGCTATTTTTCACCACACTACACAATGAAATATGCTCTATATAACATTTAAAATATTATTATTTATTTGACACACTTGAAAACAAAACTATGAGCAGGTTACGAGCGACGATACAACTTCTTTGTCATGGTTTAAACAAACACAGCTGAGCTATGAAAATCATATGATCGCAACTATCCTGTCTATGGAACCTATTGAGTGCTCTATAATTATGATGTTCTCACGTTGATTCAAGTAAATAAACGATCAGCTGACGAAAGTTTTTGGCCCTCTGGCGGATAAAAACTGGTTTCGGCTACGAAATAAAGTTGGTAAAACAGGTGATTACGTCGTTGTGTGGCGAAAAATCTTTTACAACCTACAAATATATTTAATTTTCGCAGTTTAGTGATGCATTAATTTAACATGGTTTCCATAATGTTGGGGCGTTACTGTTCTTACAATAACCAGAAATTAATTAATTGTTTTTTCATTGTATAAATTATGAAATGAATGAACATGTCTGTAGATATAATATTGGGATTTTATATCATTAAACACTGAAACAGTGGTATTGAAATGGCATCATTCTCGCAGGTAGGTTCAAAAACATATTGGATGCTTGTTGGTTAAAAAACATCTTGGTCTTGGGTGTTGGTAGAGGTATGAGGAACGTCAACGTCATGTGTGCTTGTTGATTGACTTGGGTCTAAAACGTATAACTGGCGCCAATTCTTGGGGCCCACGCCGTCCATAAGACTAATGTTAATTTTAGTACTGGTCTTATGGACGGCGTGGGTCCCAATAATTGGCGCCAGTTATACTTTTTCCATGGTCCGTTATCGATTTTAATTTCAATCCTCAAAGACTTGACTACTAGACTAGATTGGGAGGCCTATACTGTTCATTCAACAAAACACACTTAAAACCACTCCGTGGTTTGCCATAGATAAAAAAATACAGAATACAATTCAGTTTCTGTATATCTAACTAGCTAAAATGAATATCCAACCACGATATCACAACACAATGTGAACTTGTAATCACCATTAACTTCTCTGAGTAATTAATTGTACTATTCGTAAAACTGCCTCACCGCAGTCCAAGCAGGCACACCAACCGTGCTTCATACGACTGGCGATTTACTGTTGCTATAGTCTTATCTCTAACGGCCAGTGTTGAATTACACAGGATTTGGCATTTTACCAACTTTCGTTCAAAAAATAAAATATCTAGAGTTCCAAAAAATCGTTTATCTCGTCAAAAATCCCCGATTTTACCCGTTTTTTTGTTGAGTAAATTTCCTCAACACAAGACTTACATCCCCGGTTAAACCCGTATTTTTAATCACCGCCAAATCTCCGCACGGCCTCCAAAATACCAGAAAAGTGGGTAAATACCAGGTTGTTGGCTACATTGCTAAAGGATGTGTCAGACCGGGGCCACAGACTCTGTCTGACACCACGTTTTTTTATGGGCCGATGTCAGACAGGGTTGTCAGTCGAGCCATTGCCAACCACCCTTCCAAATAATTTAACAATCATGGATTGACGTGGAGATTCCGGGGATGGTTTGCATGGTGAACTTGAATATATGACGATAGCAATTCTGATGAAATGTTTGGATAAATAAACAATACTTTAACTGTTGCGTATGGTTATGCTCATTTATTTGTTTGTAATTTTCCCTTATTCGCTGGTTTAAAATTCCTCACAAAAAAACAAACTTCCGCCCGAAAAATCATGCCCCCCCCAAAAATTTTGATGGCGCAAATTGCGCCATGCCCCCCCCTTCTGGGCACCCCTGCATAGATATATTAATTCATATTTTGTACCACTGTATTTACAAGAGTATAAAGTGTCTGAATGTCCCGTGCATCGTGTAGAGAATCACCCTAAAATTTATTAATTTTTAAATAGTATGGAGGTTTTTCAACATACATCGGAATTATGACAATTAAAAAAAATTGAAGAACCAAACATTAAAAAATATTAGTTAACAAGCCGATGTGCCTATTCTATAAACATGGTGGGCCCCTAGAAAAAAATATTAGTTAACAAGCCGATGTGCCTATTCTATAAACATGGTGGGCCCCTAGAACCCCTGAAATACGGACCTCAATACTGGGGTTTCCTCAACGGAAAAGCCGATCTACCTTTGAGAATTTGTAAAAATAAGAAGTTTTTTTATAAACTTCTGTTTTTAGGCAGTTTAGAGGTAGCCTATAAATACTTTGCAGGGAACTCCAAAAATTTGTAGTAGGCTTCATTGAGAAGCCAATTTTCCTTATTTTTCAGATTCAGGAAAATTCTGACTAGGTCTATAAGCAAATGTTTGTAGAGTTTACAGAAAGCACCTAACAAAAGAAGTTGAATATTAACTGCTTCCACAAATCAATTGCTGTTGTTTTTATCTGTGGATATGCACAATTCTTTTCCAACCATTATTAATGTCTTTGACGCTACTCCTGTCGTTTGCCGTTCAAGTAATTGACAAAATGTCACTAGGCCTACTGCAATGTTTTCACAATCAGTAAATTTGTGTTTCTCTGGCTAGACTGTTTTCTCTGGCTGATCATGTAATTTGATAGGTCATCCTATCCTCACTTACCCCTGTGCTTGCAATCAGATAACAGTTTTTACAGCCAAAAACATATACTGTGCAAACAGGAAGACTTGAAAACAGTAGGTTTAAGGGCGCATGTTCATAAGATCTTTTTTGATTAAGTTATTTTTAGGCCTTAACTAATATTCTAGTTTCGGAATGGGTACTTTGGTATTATACGGAGGCCACTATTTTTAGAGAGGTTTTTTTTTAACAGGATACAAAAAATAACTAGGCCTACATAATTGGAGAGAACATACTTTAATTGACTTACTGTCCAAATTTGACACAATTATGATGAGCGGTCTTTGTGTTCTGCTCCCCAGAAGGCAGCACCCGATCGCCACCCTTATACAGCGCACTGCGGCGGTTATGTTAGGTTAGGTTATCATAAATATGTTAGTAGGACTTTCCTCGTTTCGTTACAAATCAAACAATATCGGATGAGTCATAAGGTCGTATGCCACCAAGTGCAATATTGCAGACGAAATCTGTACGATGGAGTACAAAAACGAACTGAAATATTCGTTAAGTGTACAGCGGAGTAATCTGTAACCACTCTAAACTTCCGTTTTGTTGATTTATTAATTTTTATTCAGTGCTTTTATGTAAACATCTATGTATTTATTTTCTATCGATCGCTTTAAACACAATATGAATTACGCAGTACAGTATTTCGCGAAACAACTTGCACTAGTGGCAAACGCCCTATACTTTTGCCCGCCAAATCCTGTAGGCAAGTGATGGACACACTCCGGTCAACAACCTGATCTAGGCCTACTTGGAGGGGATTTGGCGGGTGAAGGTATGAGTCATCTAGTATCGTTCGATTCGTAACAAAACGAGGAAAGTCCTCCTAACATATTTATGATAACATAACCAAACATAACCGCCACAGCGCGCTGTCTAAGGGTGGCCTCCATATAATACCAAAGAACCTCGGAATGTTTCTTCCGAACACCCTGTACATTTCTGGTACTACTCACTGAAACTTTTTGGCCTCAGCCCTAAATTTTTTTAAAATCAAAATCAGATAAAATAAAATTTGTTCGTCTTGTCACAAAATCTAAAACTATTGCCTGAAAATAAAGATGTTACATAGCTTTGAGTTTTTCTACTAATAATCCAAAAACAAAAACAGTTACTGACGCAAATTACCTTTCAGGTAATATTTTCTTAAAATTGTTGGTTCTCTCACACCTGAAATACCATAACTGTTCATAACTAACTATTATTACTTTTTATTCATTCCATAGAGACAAACTATACAGGGTGTCCAACTTAACTGTGCCACCACTGGTATTTCAGAAACTATTGGATTTAGAGAAAACTTTAAATGGGGGACTTCACCTACGTACTTTTTTAAGACATTTAAAAATATGAATTCCATTTTCTTCTAAATGGCCGCCATTTTCCAATATGGCGGACAACTTTGATTTTTCTTATAGAAAACCCTGTATTTTACCCCGGATTTGGATTGTACGCTTGATTTAAAGAACTTTTTACTCTTTGACATCTTTTCCTAAACCCAATGGTTAAGGAGATATAAGCAGATTAAGTTTGGTTTTTCCCCATTTGAAATGCATTGTGTCCATTTTAACTGTGCCATGCCATGCAATCCTTACGGAGTATAAGACTATTCAAAAATGTTCATTTCCACGAGAAAATTTCAACTAAAACTACTTCTATGATAAAATTTTAGCTAAAATCACAGCTCTTTTGTTCCTAGGTATTTTTTAATTAACCCAACCGTTATCGATATACCCAGTACCGAGAATAACGCAATGTATTTCTTATGGGAAAAAATCAAATTTAAAGGCTTATATCTCCTTAACCATTGCGTTTAGGAAAAATTGTCAAAGAGTAAAAAGTTCTTAAAATTAAGCATACAATATAAATTCGGCGTAAAATACAGGGTGTTCCATAAGAAAAATCAAAGTTGTCGCCATGTTGGAAAATAGCGGCCATTTAGAAGAAAATGAAATTCATATTTTTAAATTTCTTAAAAAAGTAGGTGAAGTTCCCCTTTTAAAGTTTTCTCTAAATCCAATTGTTTCTGAAATACCAGGTGGCACAGTTAAGTTGGACACCCTGTATATAAAGGCCAACTACCCATAACTTTATTCCCCCTAGCCCTTAAGAGGAAATTCGTTATAATTAGATTTTTACTAGCATTATTGAATTCAGCTTGTAAAAAACAAACAATTTAATATTTTGAATCATTGCTCTGTGTCCATTGGTTAACGAGATATTGAAAGTGGTAAACAGTATGTTGTCCCAATGTTAACCTTATAGGAAACAAGTAAAATTCTATATCCTGCTTATTTCTCAATATATCTTAATAAATCTTTGTTTGTGGCCACATCTAGATGAGATCTTATGTACATTAGTATTGAATCCCCGATATTTCCAGTTTGATGGCAGCAAACCCCATGGCCATGACTCATTCCCCATGTTACTGATGGAAAACTAGCAGTTGCCCGAGGCTTCGCTCACGATAAAAATTACAGCTGATCTTACTTCTGCTCTTTGAACTGTCAAATTGTAGTATTCACAGCTGTTTACATTTCGGTATTTGAATGTTTAGATCCTTATAACATGTAAAAATTGAAACTAAGGACGTTCACGGGGCATAGCCCGAGGGGATTTTAAGGAAGTGAATAGGTCTATATGTTTTCCAAGTTCAAGTTCTAACTTATCTCTGTGTAAAATTTTAACCCAGTCGGTTCAGTATTTTTCGAGTTCACTTGCCCTATACATACATACATACATACATACATACATACATCCATCCATCCATACATCCATACATACAGAAACCACCTCTTCTTTATAATAGTTTGGAAAATAAAAAAAATCTATATCTTCCTTATTTCTGAACATATCTTGATAAAACTTGGTGTATGGATTCTTCTAGTACAGATCTACTAAATAGTGGATTAAAATCACCCAATTTTAACATACCTGTTGCAGCAAACCTGCATACTCATTCCCCATGTTATTCTTATGGAGCTTACAAAAACAAATCAAATATCGCTATGTTGGATTGATACAAAAACATGTCAAATATCGCTATGTGGGATTGAAATATTATGTTCTTTTGCATTTGAAATTCGCTGAGTGTGCAGGTTTGTTGCAACTGGGGTATTTCAATTTGCTGCAGATAAACTACTGTCCAGTTACTTAATCTTTTAAACTTCAATTGATTGCCACTTTATACTAATGCAGCTCGATGGGGATTGAACATATCATTCAGATGTTTTGAACTTTGATTCCGCTCAACTTAATTTTTTTCTTCGCGTTGTTCATCAGCTCAGTTTAGTCACACATATTTTGGTTTTGTTGCATTGAGGGTTTTGTGGTCTACATTTGTACAATTTAATTTATTTACCATTAGCTGCAATTTAAATAACAAAAATTAAACAAAACTCGATTTTTAATCAAACTTTTTTATATAAGATACAATTGCACTTTAAAACTGAATGAACCGACTTTGAATAAAATTTTCATGTACTGTCAAAGGTGATAGGGATAATATTTTTTTATTTAAAAGTTATTTATAAAGGTTATAGTTTATATAGATTATAGCTCCTCGGTTTCTTGTTAGCTCCACTTTTATGCAAGACCATTGGAAGGATTTTTATTTGATGCAAAAAAAACCTATAACAGTTCTAAAACTGTAGTGAACAAAAAGATCCTTTATATAACAATATAGGCTACCTTCTTTAGTACTTTTTGACACCAGGTAATTTACGTTGTGAATTAGTTTTAACATTAAACTAATTAGGTGTCAAATTCCTGGAACAAAGTAAATAAAGTAGAGCGCCGATTATCCAAACTAATTGGGGGTAAGGGGTGTTCGGATAACTGAATATTCGGATAATCGATCATGAAAAGACAAAATTTTTAAATTATTTATGTAATTTAATTCTTACTAGTAAAAAGGCTAAAAAATGATCAAACAAAAATTATTCATATAATTTTATTATGAAATCGATCAGAATACATGGGTATACATTTTTAAAGAACAATTTATCATACATAGATACAGTACACTGTATACTTTTTATTTAGAAAAAAGTCCAAAATTTGTGTTTGCTTTAGCCCTGACACTTTTTTTGGCACACAAAATTGAATTGCTTGAGAATCATGTTCAAAATATGAAACTATTTCAAATTTTAGTCCATTGTCATATCAACGTACGGTTATGATTTGAAATAATTCTCAAATTACCAATGGCTCTACAGAATGGACCCGTTGGCCAAAAAATGACCTACAGAATGGTTAAGTTAATCCTGGAAGTGCCGATAGGTAATTTTTTGGCCGACGGGATCCATTCTGTAGTCCAAGGATACAAAAAATTGTATCCTTTTTTTACACCGGACTGAAGACTACTCATGAAGTAGAAGATACCACAAGAAAACTTTTTTACACAACAAATTTTTTTATACAGATTAACTTTATCTGTATGATTGACACTGTTACAATTCTTTTTGTCTTGTAAATAAAGAATATTGTCTATTGTCTATTGTCTACTCCACAGAATGCATACAGTACATGTTCAAATAACTTTAGGACAAAACCCTGAGGTCCGAATAAAAATTTATTTCACACAAACCTTGTCCAAATAAATACGATGAACACAACATAAAAAGAATTATCCAATTTGGTGCACACGTTAAAAAGTTATTGAATTATATAGATATGGGATTAATTTTGATTCATCCCTATTGTAGCAGAGAATTTCAAATGCTTAAATAAATAATTCAGATGAAGCCTCACATAAAGTAAAATAAAATTTAGGCCTTAATTTATAAAAAAGAATACAAAAATATATTCTACATAAGAACATAAACATATTCTCCAAAATAATACAAACATATTCTCCATAAGAATACAAACATATTCTCCATAAGAATAGCAAGGGAAATGAGTTTGTAGATTTTCTGCCACAGAAATATAAAATTGAGAGATTTTAGGTCATGATTTAGTAGGTCCCAACAGATGAAGACTTAAGTTATGTCATGAACACAAAAAAATTGCATAGGCTTATTCATAACAACAGAAGACCCGATTTTCAATCATTTCAACTGTCTGTAGGTAAGAAAAGAACCATTTGAGATGAAAGCTAAATTTTGGTTGGTATTCAGTATTCTTCCATAGGCATTTGAGAATATCAAAATGACTAAGTTTCATGAAATTCTGAAATAGCTTAGTGTATTTCAAATCTTATTTTTCTTGATGAGGAAACATCAAACTTTTGGTTTTGATTTTAAACTAATTTTAGCTTTAATTTATTATTAGAACTGAATATACCGTTAATAGCAAAAAAAAGGAAGACTTAAATGTCAAATAAATTCTACAGAATTGAGATATTGACTGCAACAGTTCCTGTGAGTGATAATTTTCTTGACTTTGCCCTATTAACCTCTTGAGTAATTAAGAGTGATGAGAACTACATTCTAAAATAGGCCTACTGTTATTCTTTTTGTACTGATGGTTTTTTAAGTTCTTTTGTAAATTGTTTCTTGATGTAGATGTTTTTTTATATCCAGATGTGGATTAATCTTTCAATTATCTCGCTATATTGAAATGAAAAAAATGAAAAATGAAATGAAAAATTGTTTATTTATACAGGCAAAGTTAGGGCCTCTTGGCCCTTTCTTACACTTAACCTGATATAATAGAGTACAATAAATACTTATGCATCATATTTACAAAATAACTTAAAACTATATTTATAAAAAAGGGGAAAACAATAAATTTTATTCAATCACACAACCTTCCATCCATCAGCAACCACGCATAAGACACACCCCCTAGGACGCACCGGCCAAGGACATCCGCTGAAAGTAAAATTCTCTCAGCGCCACCACAAACCGACAACGACTTTCCAGGGACTTAATGGATTCTGGCAAGCCATTCCAGAGGCGACAAGCAGTGACGACAAAACCGCGGTCATATATTGCCGTTCTATGATGAGGCATTCGAAGTGTTAGGGAAGCAGAGCGTGAAGTTCTTATACTACCCTGAGACACAAAATGAAAGTCATGCACAAAAAAATTTGGTAAACTAGTTTTTAAAATTGAGAACACAAATGAAAGAATTTTAACTGCTCTCTGATCATTTAATTTCAACAATCTCGTCTCAAAGTAGTATGGTGTTATGAGCTCCACGCATCTCAGATCATAGACATATCTCAGACAATAGTTCTGAGTCCGCTGAAGCGCATCAGAAAGAGCCACAGTCATGTCATTGATCACAGTGTTACAGTAAGTAAAGTGAGGAAAGACAAGTGATTTTACGAGATGGAGTTTGATATGTAATGGTAAGAAATTTTGCAATTTCTTAAGTGAATGTATCAAGGCAAAGACTTTCTTTCGGATGTCGACTACGGCGTCATCCCAAGTGAGTGTTGAGTTGATAGTAAGTCCGAGATTTTTTACTCTGTCGTAGTAAGGAAGAATATTTCCATTGACTGTTAGTGAATTTGTAGAGTTGCAGTCAATTGATTTTCTTAAACGTGAATGGCAAATGATTATAGGCTTGGTCTTTTCATGATTGAGTCTAAGTCCGTGTTTTTCAGTCCATAAAGTGATTCGGCATATGTCTTCGTTTATTCTCCAGACACAATTATTAATATTGTTGACTGAAAAAGGTGCATAAATTTGAAGGTCATCGGCATACATGTGGTATTTACAGTGAGTAAGAGTTGTGTTAATGTCATTCACATACAGCACGAAAAGCAGAGGCCCAAGGATAGATCCCTGGGGCACACCGCAAGTAACAGTTTCCTAGTCAGATCTGATGTCATCAACCTCCACACACTGCCGCCTGTCTTGACAGATAAGATCTCAGCCATTTGAGAACATCCTGTGAAAACCCTATGGCCCTTAATTTTTCAATTAAAAGGTCGTGATTAACACAATCAAAAGCTTTAGAAAAATCAAAAAGGGTTAGAATCGTGCCCTGTCGGTGTTCCATTGAGAGTCTTATGTCCTCCGTCACACGAAGAAGTGCAGTTTCAGTACTGTGAGCCGTCCGGAAACCGGACTGATAGTCAGATAGTATGTTATTTTCAGTGATGTAGTCAGTCATTTGACAGTGCACGATTCTTTCGAGGCCTTTCGATAGTGCGGGCAAAATGCTAATCGGAATGAAATCCTGGCAAGACACAGGAGCTGAGATCTTGTTTAAAGGCGAATAAGAGCAGACTTCCAAGAAGAGGGGAAAGAAGAGTGCCTTAAAGATGTATTGAAAATATGTGTAATAGTTGGAAGAATGGCAAAGAGAATATCTTTAATGAAGCGTATAGGTATTCCATCAAACCCAACAGCATTGCTGCGGATTCGACGAATAGCATTTAACACATCAGACTGGATGACAGGCTTGAAATTAAACTGAGGATAGTTAAAGTTTTTGGACTGGTGAATTTACTAGCTCATTTAAATAACTATTTACTTTTTGTTGATTTATACTCTGATTACTTGAAGAAAAGTATTGGTTCAAATCATTTAAAGGAATACTGATTTGCTGTGTATCAGATTGCTTCCCAAGCCCAAGGCTTTTTACGTTGCGCCATAAGACTCTAGATGACTGATTATTGTTTTGGAAAAGATTATGGATGTGTCTCAATTTGGAATTTCGCAACATCTGTTTCACTCTATTTCGGAGATGCCGATATTCATCCATAAGCATTTGATTTTGGATACGTTTTGCTCTCCTGAAGAGAGAATCGCGCCTAGCCATCAGACTGCATATTTCAGGAGTCATCCAAGGCACCGGTTGTCTTTTAGTCAAACGCTTAGTAATAACCGGGGCATGTTTATCAAAAAGACTCAAAATGACATTGTTAAGTTCATGAACCATTTCATCAACAGAGTTTAGATTTTCTATTAAATGCCATGGTGTGTTTTGAACATCAAATAAAAAGGCAGCCTGATTCATGTTTTTAAAATCTCTGTACTTTATGAACTTAATCTTGGGCATGGGTGCTTTTATTGAATACACACAGAAGATGAGGTCATGCTTAGATATTGCGGGGACTGGAAGCTGCCCATGGTGAATAATATCTTTTTGGTCGGATACAACCATTAGATCAAGAAGGGTGTCAGACTCGGCAGAGTGGTGCGTAGGGGCAAGTGGAAGTATAGTCAAGCTACATGACTCAAACATAGTTGTTAGTTGGCGGTATTCCCAATTCTGGGCAGTGGATAGTAAATCAGTATTAAAGTCACCCGTGATCATGACTTTATATATTAGGTTGAAATAGGTTTTAAAAGTGTTTGAAATTTGCTGAGTATGCAGGACTGAGTATGTAGGCTGCAACGAGAATATTTTCAATATCTATGTTGAAAGACAAAGAATGGGTTTTATAAGTTCTTAGAGTTTTAACAGGTTTAATTTTTGTAATTGAGACAAAAAGACATTAAAATATGTAATAACCTAAAATGGTAAATCAATTATATGACAGTATAAAATGTTATATAATGTTAAAAAGTTGATCTTGCTTGTTTTTATAAGTACCTTGCTAAAATACTTTGGTATTTAAAATTTTCAGGAATCAATTAAAAATATGTTTTGATAGAAAAAGAAACAGTTTCCCAGTTGCAGCATGCCTGTTTTACACTCGAGTTAGTGAATTTAAAATGCTTAGATAAATAAGGTAGACAAAGCCTGACATCAAGCTAAATCACAGGTCTCCCATGCGTCCTGGAAAACTTGGAATGGGCCTTGAATTTCACTTTCTCCCCTGGATTGTATTTAAGTCAAATTATTTCCAATTTTGTGCTTATTTTTTTTTTGCCTGCAATATGTTTTCCATGGCCTTATCGTTTTTGCAAGAGCAGTGTAGGATTTTTTAACTAACTCTAGTCTCTAAGTAGGTAATAAGTTCAAAAGGGTTTTGAATTTCTTTAAAAGTGAAATAAAAATTTATATAAATTTCCGTTTTGTATTTTTGCTGCTAAAGCATGTAAAAATTGCTAGTATGAAAAATTTGTAAAACTAATTCAATTGGAATTCCTAAATAGGTTTGCCATGAAATCACACTAAGACTTCTTTCCCCCATCTTATATTTTAATCATACATCAGCATATTATTACCTAATAAATATTTAGGAAAACATATACGATTATATGCTTTATGTGATCCTAATCTCTATGAATGTTAATTAAGAACATGCCTTTCACTTACCGAAACCAAAACGATTCCAAAATTAATAACGTATTGATTTACAATTAATATAAAAAATTAAGTTGTACTGCTTAGTAAATTATTCCACTCATTGTAATTTCTGTAACATTCACATAACTCCTGACAACGTCTGAATTAATCCTCACTGGTGCAACCGTTTACCTACATTTGTGAGGGAGGTAGTTTCAGTGAAATCTGCTTAGAATGAGATAGATGTAAGGGCCACGGGCTACGTCACATTGGTAGAGTCGGCTGAGTTGCTATAAGATCAGTTGATTCCTATAGTTAAGATTTGTCAACTTGACTCGCCCATTATAAAAAGGTCGGTTTACATTGGTCGAGTTGACAGTCGAGTCTTACTCACCTGTCTAACTCGCCCTCTTACTCGACCAATGTGACGTGGCCCTAAAGATTGTTAGTTAGGAACATTTGTTGAGGTATTTAAGGTGTAAGGAAAACAACGATTTTTATGAAAATATCAAAACTAAGATACTTTATGGGTCAATCCATGCCAAGTGGTCCAACACTGGTTGTTTGACCATCTCAGAAAAATTTGAAATTTTTTTGGGAAATTCTCTAATGTTTTGGGAGCTAAAAAATGTTTTTTTGAAATTTTTTTGTGTACCTGCGTTTGAAAATGGCGGCCATTTTTGTATTAGAGCGTGCGCCATTTTCAGTGTTTGCAGGCATCTGCTATTTCTTAAATTGCTTTGAAACCTGATGACCCAGGTCTTTCAAATAAATTTTATTTACTTCAGTACATTCTGGCCTACAAATTAATACTATAATTACTCACCTACATGATCTTCTTACTATATTTAAAAAAAGCTTAAAATTGTTGGTCTCTTATTAACAAAATGTGATTTTTAAGGGCTATTTATTTATTTATTTCATTTTCAACGGCTGACGCCAATACATAAATGAATACAGTAAGTGAAAACATGAATAAATATAATGCAGGACAAAATTCCAAGATGCAGTTGATATTTAACAATATATAAATAAATAGTTGTTAAAATAATTCTTAAATTGAATAACAGGGAATGGACTACCATGCAAATAACAATGTATATACAGTGCAACAACAAACCAGAACTAAGCAAACAAGCAAGCAAAGGCAGTGTGGGTAAAACATTAACAAACAAACTCTAAGATTCATTAACTACAAGGCTAAGAGATAACAATTCTTATAATAGAGAGGAACAAAATTGCATAAATGAAAATGACTAACAAGCATTAACAAAGTAAAGGACTAGTGCAATAAACATATCAAAGACAAGCAATCACACAAACCCAGGCATTTATGGGTTAACCTGAAAATACAATGATGAATTCAACAAACAAAGCAGGCACATGCAGGGGATGCAAATAACGCACAGGGGAAACGGGCACATCACTAGAACCAGGAGCAGGCACTTCATCACATTCTTCTTGAAGGAAGCCTGCGACATGCTGAAAAGGTCGATGCCATCAGGTAGAGCATTGACGAGGCGTTGAGCTCTAGGCAATGGGCTGTAGAGATGGTAGTTTGTACCGAGATGTTCTCGAGCGAAGAGGTCCCTGGATCTAGATGATCTGCTGGCTCAAAGTTTAGTAGTTCGAGAAGTCCAGGGCAGTCGATGAACCCATTGACTAGTTTGTATACGAGCATGACGTCTAGGATCTCTCGTCTGGATTCCAAGGGGAGGATGTGGAGGAACGTGGAAATGTCTTGGAGAGGGACCTCCCTGTAGTTGAAGCCCAACCTCACACCAACTACTCTCAGAAAGCGATTTGATACAGCTTGAAGCACGGACTTGAGAAAGTCCTGGTGAGGCGACCAGACACAGCAGCCAAACTCCAGGTGAGGAAGTACAAATGCTATGAACAGGGTTTTAAGCAAAGCAATGTCTTGGAAATATTTGGAGCTGCGAAGGATGAAACCCAAGGCTTGAAGGGCTTTTCTACTGCAAGAGGTAATGTGACGTTCCCATGTCAGGGAGGAAGTCATGGTCACACCCAAATCATTAACTTCATCAACCCTAACCAGATTAGATCGAGCCAGACTATAGTTGAAGAGGAACTGAGACTTCTTCTTGCTGAAAGATATGACCACCCACTTCTTAATGTTAAGGGCCATGCAGTTAGAGTCACACCAATTCTGGACGGCATCAAGACTATGTTGGAGGAGTAAGCAGTCTTCTTGGCTTCTTATGGTTCGGTATATCTTCAGGTCGTCAGCAAACAGAAGGCATGGGTTTCCAACATGGGACACCAGGTCATTTATAAAGATATTGAAAAGTGGTGGGCCGAGATGGGAGCCCTGGGGAACACCAGATGTGGGGAAAAATACTTGTGATAGAGTTCCAAAAAACTTGACCTGAACAGGTCGGTTGGCAAGGTAGGACTGGAACCAAGAGAGCATGCTCCCAGACACACCGGCAGCTTGAAGCTTAGCAAGGAGGAGTGGATGGTTGACCCTGTCAAACGCCTTGGTGAAGTCCATATAAATGGCGTCGACTTGCAAACGATCTTGAAAAGCATCTAGAATGTCAGCTTGCATGACCAGTAGGTCCAGAGCGTCCAGAGGAGAATCCATGTTGCAGCTCAGAGAGGTAAGGCTTGACTGCGAAGTTAAGTCGCTTGAGGATAAGCTTTTCGAAGATCTTGGAGAGTGTATTCAAGATAGCTATGGGTCTGTAATTGCAGACGTCAAGTGTGGGGCCTGATTTATGGATGGGTATGATGAAAGCACTTTTCAAGGCATCAGGAAAAACACCCGAGGCTAAAGAATGGTTGAACAGGAATAAAATAGCAGGAGCCAGAACATCAGCACTTGATTTTAGGACATGAGGCGTTATGTTATCAGGGCCACAGCCTTTGGATCCATCCAGATTCCTGAGGCACTCAAGGACTTCATTAAGCTGAAGCGAACAGGAAGAGAGATAAGGTAAGGCAAATAAGGTATTTTCTCTTAGAAGGAAATATTTCTGAGCTTCAATATTTTTTCCCCCGTTACACTGTATTGTATTGATAATTTTGATAAAGTATCAAAAGTAAGAAGCTTACTCTTCAATAAATATAAATAAAAAAAAAAAGTTTTTTAAAAATTTATATTTTTTAAAGGGTAAGGTTCTCACTTTTGATTCTTTATCAAAATTATCAATACAATTTAGTGTAACAGGGGAAAAAATATTGAAGCTGAGAAATATTGCCTTCTAAGAGAAAGTAGCTCTTAAAAATCACATTTTGTTAATTAGCGCCCAACAATTTTAAGCTTTTTTAAATATAGTAAGAAGATCATGTAGGTGAGTAATTATAGTAAGCCAGAATGTACTGAAGTAAATAAAATTTATTGAAATGCCTGGGTCATCAGGTTGCAGAGCAATTTAAGAAATAGCAGATGCCTGCAAACGCTGAAAATGGCATGCGCCCTAATACAAAAATGGCCGCCATTTTCAAACAGTACACAAAAAAATTTCAAATAAAATATTTTTCAGCTCTCTACACATCAGAGAATTTCCCCAAAAAAATTCAAATTTTTCCGAGATGGTCAAGCAACCAATTTTTTTTTGTGGACCACTTGATATATGGATTGACCCTTATGTCAGTAACTGTTTTTAAGCTTTAAGATTACCAGTCGCAAATCTCAAAGCCATGTTCTTTCAATATCTTATTTCCAGGCAATAGTTCTTAGATGTTGTGATGGGATACAATTAATTTGATTTTATCTGATTTTAATTCAGAAAATATTGAAGGCTGAAGCCAAAAAGTTTCGTTCAGTGATTAGTGTCAGAAATATATAGGGTGTTCCAAAGATTCATTTCAAAACTAAGATGTTGTTGTACGCATAAAAATAATAAAAAAAGATCATATGAACATATATGTCCTAAAACCTGTAGTTTTCGGGCCTACCCGATTGTATATGTTTTTTACTTGACTAAAAAACCATTTAAGTGGATGCTAAAGGCAATCTGTATCATCCTCGCAAGCGATAGAGGATCTAGCCTTCATATCTTGATATGCAAAACATTTCAAATGCAAAAGTACATATTTAAATCCAACATAGCGAGATTTGACATGTTTTGTAAGCTCCATAAGAATAACATGGGGAATGAGAATGCAGGTTTGCTGCTACGGGTATATTAAATTGGGTGGTTTTAATTCAATATGTAGTTGATCTGAACTAGAAGAAGCCATTTACCAAGTTTTATCAACATATGTTGAGAAATAAGCGAGATGTAGAATTTTACTTATTTCCCATAAGGTTAACATTGGGACAACGTACTGTGTTTACCACTTTCAATATCTCGGTAACAAATGGACATAGAGCAGTGATTCAAAATACTAAATTGTTTGTTTTTTTGAGCTGAATTCAATGGTGCTATCAAAAATCGGATTATTTTATTTTTAAATGTAAAAAACTTTAAAAAACCCATATTTGGGGGGTTTATCCCCCTTTACCCCCCTTCCGGTAGTCCAATTGGGCTGGTTTACGAACTTGTCCGAATAATTACTACTTTATACATCCATGCCAAATTTCATTAGGATCGGACCACTTTTACGCGAGTTATCGTTGCTTAAAGACACATAGATAAATATATATATATATATATATATACTAGGAGAACCCGTGGCTTCGCTCACGATTAAAATTAAACATACAATTTCACCCATCAGTTATATATAGTTTTGCTTTCCCATTTATTTTTCTTGTTGTAAAATCTACTTCTTTGAACATATCAAATGTACATCCATAAAGCAAAAAAAAGTTTTTAGAAATCCGCTCTTAGTAAGCAGGTCTGCTACGACGGGGGTATTCTATTCCTGTATAAAGTGCCTGTCTATATAAAACGGCACCCTTGGCTTTTTCGACAGCACTTTGAATCTGCTCGCATATGTTACCCTTAATTAGAACTTTATTATGCACCCTCGTCGCAGCAGACCTGCGTATGTGCATGTCTTCACGTGTATGCCTTCTTGAAGGAAAGATATAGGATTTCTACTATTTCTTTCCTTCATGAAGGCATACACGTGTTAGAGGAACCATAGAACATGGCTTGAAATTTTATTCACTGTAAAAGATCATTTTCTTAAGGTTTTAGGGTCTACCTTGAACAAAAATTACAATGCCAATCCAGCAATTATTAAAAAGGGCTGACACGCTTTTTGACTCTATATTGAACAAAAAGATTGAATGAGCCGTCCCGGCAATTTTTTTAAAGTGCTGTAGATAAAACTGATTCTTTACAGTAGCACACTCTTCCTCTTTAAATAACAGTTAGTTGTCATAAAAAAGAAGTCCTTCAAGTATAAGTGATCAGTGATCGCTGAAGTCCTTCAGTAATCAGTTATTTATTTTATGTTATACTACATACCAACATTTTATATAGTGTATTGCACTTTGAAAAAATGCAAAAGTCTAATTCATTAACCACATGGCACCAAGTAACAAATCTTCATGTAAACAAATACAATTAAATAGCAGAAAGAATTACATCCCCTGTTTTAAATTTTACTTTCGTATGTTTTGTTAGTAAACAAATCTAACTCAACTTCCTTCAAAATCCCTGACATGGGTACCTTTAAGACGGTCCCAGGGCTAAGCCCTGAAAGTTATCATGAAACTGATGGTGTATAAACGTACTCCATGAAATTCTACATGTATCTACCAAGTTTCGTGGTCATCGGTCCAGCGGTGTCTGAGTTTATCAATGCCAAATATATAAATATACAAATATATATATACCAACATCCTCTTTTATACTTATATATATATATATATATATATGTACGTATGAAAATGAACGAATAGTGTTTTTTGCTTCTGGGGGCCCCAAAACGAAAAGTTATCATGGTCTCGGGCTTAGGTCTTACCATGAGTACTACAGTAACAGCTTCTTCCCTATACGGGAAATTCGCTAAAACTTGGTAAATGATCTATTTCAGATCTACTAAATATTGAATTAAAACCACCCAATTTTAATACACGTGTAGCAGCAAACCTGCATACTCATTTCCCATGTTATTCTTATGGAGCTTTCAAAAACATGTCAAATCTCGCTATGTTGGATTGAAATATGTTGTTTTGCATTTGAAATTCACTGAGTATGCAGGTCTGCTGCAACGGGGATATTTTATTATAAATTTGTACTTTTTAGAATAAATGTACTTGAATGTACATTATTGTATGTATGAACTAAAAAAAGGGAATTAAAGTAGAAGACTCCTGCTTATTCAGACTTCTCGGGACTGAGGCCTGTCCAGATAACGGATTTTCCGGTTATACAGATGTTTCCTAAAACTAATAATCAAATCCAAACATAAAAAATAGGCTAGATGTTTTACAATAATTTGCTTATTATATATTATATACAGGAATTGTCGTTATCATTCCTCAATCCTCAAAAACCTTACATAAATTGAATAGAGCATTAGATAGCATTTAGATACGTCATTACTGGTCTAGATATTTTTGCATAAGAATCTTTCCTGCTGATCATCTCCGGTTAAACCTATGTTTTGATAAAAATAGTCAGTTGAAATTATGCTACTTTCGCTGAGAGTATTCCAGTTAAATGTGGATGTATGTTACATTACCTTAGAACCCCGTAATCCTGATTCCTGGTTAGTTGGAACCAAAATAAAAATATCCGGTAAGATACAAGATAAATGAAAATTGTAGAAATTAGAAAAAACCATAATAAAAGACGAACACTCTGGATAGGCGGAAGAGTATTAGCTGTAAAAGATGATTGCATGTGATCAGTGCGTCTATATTTAATGTAAAACATGGTTACGTCTGATCAGCTGGATTAAATTTGACGCAAATTAAAGCTAATGAAGCAACTTTGCTGTATTCCATTAATTTTAAACTTTTCGGTGATCTGAATTTGGTTAGGTCCCAATTAGTTTGATTAACGAGGTTCCACTTTATTTGTGCCTCAAACTAAGATCTTCTTTTGTCCACAGGGAAAGCTTATCAAGCTGTTCTCACGGCAGTTGATGCTGAAGGCCAAGTTGAAGGATGATGGAACCCCAGCGGAGATCAAACACGTGCCGTCACTGCGGCAGTGGCTGCAGGTCGTGGGCCTCTCTCCGGACTCTGTGCAGGTTTGTCATGCCAACGATCATTGGTGAATACAATCCAAAAAGCAATTGTTTTCTGGCGTCAAAATTCAGAAAACCTTATGGTTTTAAGGTAAGTGTTCATAATGACAAGCAACACTACTTATATTTTTTTTGGAAGTGTTAGGACCTGTGCTTTATATGATGCAAAATGATGTTCATTAGGGGTGTGCAAATAGTGATTTTTGGACTCGAGCCGAGCTTTTTCAAAAGTTTTCGAGCTCGAGCTTTTTCGAGCTGAGCTTTTTAACAACTATCAAATTATAAAGCTTGATTTTAATTTTAAAAGATACAATAGACTAATGTTTGCATACCCTAAGTGAATGCCAACTCAAAACTAGAAAGCTTCTCTCCAAAACAAGTTAATGATCTGATAGATAGGTTCATCGATATTTTGTATTATGTTACATAAAATTGATCAAACTGGCACAAAACATAGTTTATGTAGAAAAATAACAAATTTAAAATCTACATTTATAATTTGACTCCCCAATTCCACAATACTTTCACTTTAAAATAAATAGTTAAACCTACATAATCATTCTAATTACATATAGGTACTACAAAATCAATTTCAAGAGTTGAATGGAGTTAATGGAAATGTTTTAAAATGGTTATATGTTTAAAAAAATAACATATTTACACTTAGTCAAACACAAGATTGATTTTCTTAATGTTCACAAAGTAAAGATGATTACATATAGCAGTCCCAACCGTGCCTTAATATTGATGGTTAAACTTATTATTTCAGAATATGATTGAAATAATATTAATAACAAAAATAATCTATTGTCATCCTAAAATTAATTGCTTTTTTAAGCTTTTTGGAAGAAAATAATGTACGGTTTAAGAAGATTTTAAGAAAGAAGAAAGATCAGAAATTAGGACGGAATAGAGAGAAAGAAAGAAACAGCTACCGCTCTCACTCTCCTTATCAGTGGCCGGGAGGGGGGGGGGTGGAGTTTGTTTACTTCAAGCCCCTGTCCCGGTTTTTTGTCATTGTCTGACTCAGTGAGCAAGCATGAGTTTATTAGGAGATAAGGAATCCTCACTACAAAATGCAAAAATACAAACTACTTGTCATACAACTATAAATAACGGCTCATATTTTTTTGTCTTATTTTTATAAATCAAATGAGACCAAAATGAAACTTGTACGATATACCGTTAAAGAGATTAGTCATGATAAAACAATAGACTTTATTGCTGTATTTTGCGGTTCTCCAAGGTCAACTAAATATAGCTCCGATTTCCGTCTAAATGGAGATAATATTTCTTGTTACCTGTCAATGTCCTTTCCTTATCACTAGGAAATATTTTTTGTTTATGTTTTTCTTGGGAAGGAAACGCTCTTCCGGTTTACCGTGTCCAAAAATAGATTGCAATAATTATCTTTCCGTTAAGAGCTCTGTTATCAAAAGCTCGGCTCGAGTGTCAAGCTTTTTTGAAAAAAGTCAAGCTGAGCTGAATTCTGAAAAGCTCGTCCTAAAAAACTCGACCGGTCGAATACTCGCACACCCCTAATGTTCAGGGGCCTTTTCTACTCATCACGCATAATCGGCGATAGCAAAATTGTCGTAATGGACGATTGTGAGTAATGAGCTTGAGTAATTTTGCTTTGAGAGACGATTAAGCGTAATATGAAAATTAACTATCACAAATTACTGCGGTACTATTATGTTTAATGCTGATTACTTGATAAAGGCTACGCAATCGGTGGAAATTTTTTCTCGATTCTTGAAATGACGATCACAATTTTTTATGGGAACTGCACATGAAGTTTTGGCCCAAAGTCATGTTCTATGACTAGTCTCGAGCTAATCTGCATTCTTTGTTTGAAATTCATTGTTGGTGATGGTGATTTTATATTTTGATTAGGATTTTTGCGGACATTTGCCATCACTGATTAGTAAAAAACAAGTTTCACGACGTTTCGGGATCTGGAATCCAGGTTGTCCAGGTTTTCCTGGCTTTGTGTTACTAATCTTGTTATGTTCTAGGTTTTCTTCCACCTGAAGACGGGATCAGATTCCAGATCCCGAAACGTCGTGAAACTTGTTTTTTACTAATCAGTGATGGCAAATGTCCGCAAAAATCCTAATCAAAATATCTAATCTGTATGTTAAAAATATTCTTAAGACCAAAGGCCCAAAGAGTGTTTACTCTCTAGGCTTGTGATGAAAAATCTCAAATTAATTTTATAAACTTTGGTATTTCTGTGCTAATTTTTACCTACTTAATTTAAAGTTTGACTTTGTTTATTTTTTTTAAACCTAACTATGTTCATATAGCAAAATAATTTGTTGATGAAGGAATGAATGGATGTACAGGATAATTATGGTTCGGGTACCTCAATTTCTACAAATCAAGCTCTGGTTAGAGGACCAAGCCTGATCAGCAACGAGATTCTATTTAAAATCGAAGATTATCAAGTATTATATTGATGAATTCACTGACTGGCTCTGGTTATATTAAATGATGAGAAAATCACCTCATTGAGATCAAATCATTACTTTGCATTCATATAAATTTTACTCACTGAAATAAGAATGTCCGATGGCTTCGGTGTTGCAGATGTGCGCATGACTAGGTTTGTGTTACGTGCTATATTCTGTTTTTACTTTCGAAAAACCACTATCATGTTGTAACTGAAACGCAGTAATCCTATTGTTACAGTTTCTAGCCACCTTAGTTAGCTTGTCATTGTTTGTTGCAGATAGTGACGTACAAGGTGCGATCGCTGGAGGCGCTACAGTCGGTGACGGAGAGAGAGCTGAGGGTCTGGCTGGCGGAGCGGCCCCAGCGCGACGAGGAGCTCCGGCGGCTCAGTCACGCCCTTCATAACTTGAAACGCTACACCGGTCAGTTCAGTTAAACGTAGTTTAACTTAAAGGGTCTGAATAAAGTGAAGAACGTCTTGCCACCACTAACAGCGCTGTTGCACCACCTGAGACTGAGTGCCTGGCCTCAGTGTGAGCTGTCTCGCTGCAAACTGATCACACGATTGTTTCTTAAGCCATTTCAAAATTGTGGCTTCCATTGAATGTCCCACCAAGTGTGAATGAACTGATAGGCATAGCAGCATTTTTTGAGTACCCTAAAATGTTACTATGGGTGGAATCTATGCCTAGAAGAGAAGCAATAAATAGAGATCCTATAACCACTTGACATCCCATCCAAAACAAACAAGAAACGAATTCTTTAGTTGACAGTCTTTTAAGGTTATTTCATCAATAATGACCACAGGGCTATAACACACCCCTTCTTTGGCATTAATTAATTATTATGTTCTACTTTCAAAGTTAGTATAATTTTTAGGCAGGAAAAAATTAGGGTTTTACACAGGATTTTCAGTGGACACTGTCATTTTCACATGCTTTACAAATTAAATGTGTGAACGGTCAGAAGTGAGGTCAGAATGGAGCTTTAGTCGCACACTCAGTCACGTAGGTGGTGCAACAGAGCTAATCGTAACGACAAACAATATTTACTTTCCATCCAAGATGTAAAAAGAAATGTCCCTACCAAATTAAAAAAAAAACCTGACAAAAATTATAACTGCTAGAGAACCAGAATACTGATACTGAATACATTACTGTACTTATGGTACATGCCAATGGTGTTTTTGACATCTTGGCAGGGCCGGATTACGATTTTGCCGCCCATGGACCCAAAGCTTTTCGCCGCCCCCCCCCCCCCCCCTCTCAAATGTGACAATTTGCCAGACCTTATCATAGGCGTAATTCGTGGGGAACGGCACTTGTTCCGCCCAATAATTTGGGATTATAATTTATTGGCTAAACCTGAATTATTTTACATTAAAACACATCAATATTTGTGTTTGTGAATATGTCTGCTGATGCCAGCTGGCGAAAGGCCTCACAAAATAAAATTATACAAATATCGTGGTGTTTTTCATTGTTGAAATATCATAATATCCAATATTAACATTTAACTAACAAGACGGAAATTTTTTTAAATTTGTGGCCAAAAAATCTCTTGGTCGCATTGCCGCGGTCTGAAATTCTCTCGGTTGTTTCGTCGCGATCTAAGTAGTCGGTAATCTCGGTTCATAGTGGACGTACTCATTAAATCTCGGTGGTGGTATCGCAAACCGCGTTAAACCTCTTAGGCCTGATTTCAAAACTCTCGGACTATTCACGGCCGTAATTTTTTCGCATGTATTTTTTACAAATAAGAAACATATCGCCCTCCCCGCCCCTCGTTCTTATGATCCAATTCCACCATTTCCCCGAATAATGAACGACTCAACACCAGCGCCCGCGCCCAGGCCAAAAAAATAAGCTTTCGCACCCCACCCGCCTTGGATAAATCGACTGCTGCCCTTCCGCACAGTGTGACGCATTAAGCAAAATAATAGTGTAGTCTGATTTGAAAAAATTATCTAATGTACTAAAAAACTTCTCTCTGGAATTTTGATAGTTTAATTAGTGTATGAATCTGAGAGAAAACGAAAACATTATAAAAAACGTTCTAAATTATTTTAGTACATTTTTAATTGGCCTTCAAAATTTGCCGCCCCTAGAAATTTGCCGCTCTGGGCCCGGGCCCATGTGGCCCATGCCTAAACCCGGCCCTGCATCTGGGGACCCCAAATCTCATTACGATGGCCCTAGACTTGACATGGGATGTGCTCCATATTAAGTAATCTTTGGTGCTATGCCAATTTGGGATTTGTAGCAGACACTAGCATAAATAGCTGTAAGAAATGTATTTCATAAATTACAGCAAAAGAACCATTCATTTTGTGAAAGTAGATTAAATGGGCTATCTAACAATATAAGAATTGTGTCCTCCTTTAGGTTTAGTAGGTGTAGGTTATAGGTTCAAGTCTAGAAAAAAAACAAGAAAAATCAAATTTTCTTGTTACGAGGCTGGCAAAATATAAAGTAACAAATAAAATTAATAATCCTAGATAGGCCCTATATATTTTGTTCAGCACTCAATAGAGAAATACCCCCGTTGCAGCAGACCTGCATACTCTTCGAATTTCAAACGCAAAAAAAATACTTCCATATAATGTAGTGAGACATGTCATAGTTTTCGTAATCTCCATAAGAATAACATGGGGAATGAGTATGCAGGTTTGCTGCTACAGGCTTGTTAAAACTGGGTGATTTTATTTCAATATTTAATAGATCTTATCTAGAAGAAGCCATTTACCAAGTTTTATCAAGATATGTTTAGAAATAATGAAGATATGGATTTTTTTTATTGCCCATAAGGATAACATGGGGAATGAGTATGCAGGTTGGCTGCCTCAAAAATGGAAATTTACGTGATTTTAGACTAAAATACATTAAATCTCATCTAGATGAAGCCACAAACCAAGTTTTATTAAGACGTGTTGAAAAATAAGCGAGATAGAGATATAGAATTTTACTTATTTCCCATAAGGTTAACATTGGGACAACGTACTGTGTTTCCCACTTTCAATATCTCGGTAACCAAAAGACATAGATAAATGATAATATAATCAAATCAAATCAATAATTCTTTATTTACATAAATAGTTACAAAAGAAGCGTTACAATAACAAAATTTAAAAAAAACCTCACAAGGGTCAAAGATCTGTGCGTGCAGCGAGTTCGAGTCCATAGCTGCGTATATATTACACGAGAAACAGAAAGAGTCTATTTAAAACCACAAGAAGTAAGAATAATGATAGCTTTAAAAATTAAATAGTCAAGATTTATTTCTTAACAAGATTTATTTCTTTCTTTCTCATCTTAGCTGCTGATGAGATTTAGTATAAATTGGGAAAGATTTCATGCGATGGAGAAAATAAACATTAACCTTAGAAATAAATAAATAATGTGAGGCATGGGTTTTTCGTTTGTGAAAGTGGAAGTGCTTACGTGCGTCAAGGTCACATAGGATATTCTGGGCTGATAAGCGACTCGGCGATAACTGGGCCTATCTCCGCCAGCCAGGTCGCCACGATCCTTTTGTAGGCGCTGAGCGGAACCTGCAGGCTCCGTATTTCTAGAGGTATTTTTCGTTACAAAAAATCGGCAATGTAGAAGGAATTAGTAAGGTAAATAGATTTAACTACTCGAGGAACCTGCAGGCCCACGACCACCGCGCTACGGATACGGTAAGTGTGAGTCACAGGAGCCACTATCAGGTTTGGATTATTGTAACAAAACGTTAATAAGCTCTTCATGAATAACTGTCTGACTGATAAAAGCCCAGACTCTTTAAAAAGCTGAAGTGTCGGGGTATTGGTGGTCTTTTTGAATGCTACTTTAATAATAGATCGTTGGATAACATTTAATGGCTCAAGAACTGATTGAAAACTGCCTCCCCAAGCAATTAAACCATATTGCAAATAGGATTGAACATAAGCATAATAAACAACTTTAAGTTCTTTTTCGTCCAAAATTTGCCTCAGCTGATAAAAAACAAAAATCATTTTTCTGAGTTTAGATTTAATTAAATTTACATGATTTTCCCATCTGAATTTTGAATCAATAATTACCCCAAGATACTTATAATGATCGACTCTTTCAATCACTTGACAACAACAGTTTGCCGTGTCTGCACCACTGCACGAGTGCAGAACCACTCTGAGCTCTGCGGGCGGCCCACTCGTTGGGCGTAACATGATCGGCATACATTTTGTTTCATTCACATTCATTGTTAAAATATTTTCAGAAAACCAATTTTTCAAAATCATTAATTCCATCGATGCGGTGTTGAAAACATCATCCCAATTTGGTCCTGTAAAAATCACGGCTGTATCGTCTGCAAAAAGGAATAATTTTAGAGATTGGAAGTTTATCAATATTACTTATGTAAATAAAAAATAACAGATGCCCAAGGGTGCTGCCCTGAATAATTCCGTAGTTAACACCCATTTCTTCACTAACAACATTATTAATTGAGACAAGTTGACTCCTAGAACTTAAATAACTTTTGAACCAGTTCATTTCAACCCCACGAACCCCAGCGCACTCAAGTTTAGAGAAGAGGATATTTCTGTCAATGGAATCAAATGCTTTTGCAAGATCAATAAACGTTAATAAAATTTTATCACTGTTGTTAACTGAATTAATTAAATGTTTGTTAAGAAGAAAAAGAGCGTCCGATGTACTTGTTCCCACTCTAAACCCAAACTGACTATCTGACAATATGCGATTCTCCTCCAAGTAAGATTAAAGTTGGATTTTGATACACTTCTCTAGGACTTTACTTAGAACACTCAGCAAAGATATCGGTCTGTAGTTATTTTTATCGTTTTTAGGACCCGATTTATAGATAGGAATCACTTTAGCGACTTTAAATTTATTAGGAAAAATGCCGGAAGTTATGTTGAGATTGATAAGATGTTTCAAAGGCGGCAATATTTGTCTCAAGTGATCCTTAAGAATTTTGGGAGAAAATTCGTCACACCAAGGAGCAGAGCCGCCACGCATTTGTTCCACACACTCCACGACCTGGCTGTTGGTGACTGGCCTCAGACGGAACTCATGCTCTACTCTATGAGCGGCATCGTCGACCAGCGGGGGGCCCACAGGCAGAGGCAGCTCGTTTGCCAGATTGCTACCTACATTTGAAAAGAAACTATTAAACGAGTCAGCGATCTGCCGAACGCCCCCGACGCCAGCGTCCGAGCCCTGCAAAAAATGTGAAATTGGAAATTTACAATTGCTAGTCTTAGTGCCATTGATTTCATTGATATAAAATTCTAAATTGTTTGTTTTTTTGAGCTGAATTCAATGGTGCTTATCAAAGTTTGATTTTTTTAATTTTTCTGCCGCCACGCATTTGTTTCACACACTCCACGACCTGGCTGTCGGTGACCGGCCTCAGACGGAACTCATGCTCTACTCTATGAGTGGCATCGTCGACCAGCGGGGGGCCCACAGGCAGAGGCAGCTCGTTTGCCAGATTGCTACCTACATTTGAAAAGAAACTATTAAACGAGTCAGCGATCTGCCGAACGCCCCCGACGCCAGCGTCCGAGCCCTGCAAAAAATGTGAAATTGGAAATTTACAATTGCTAGTCTTAGTGCCATTGATTTCATTGATATAAAATTCTAAATTGTTTGTTTTTTTGAGCTGAATTCAATGGTGCTTACCAAAGTTTGATTTTTTAAATTTTTCCATGTAAAAAACCCAAAAAACCCATTTTGGGGGGTTTATCCCCCTTTACCCCCCCTTCCAGTGGTCCAATCGGACTGGTTTTCAAACTCATCCGAATAATTACTACTTTACACATCTGTGCAAAATTTCATTCCGATCGGACCATTTTTGTGAGCGCTATCTTGCTTACAGACACATATATATATATATTCAGACTGCAATCCCTACAAAAATAACATATTATACTGGTGATATCCAAATTATATGTGGATGTTGTCATTTGCCTACATAAAGGTAAAGAGAACTCATGTACTGAAATGTTAGATTATCTAAACCAAACATCATCAAAAGTTAAATTTACAATGGAATGCCAAGAAGAAATTAATTACCTTGATTTAACTATTGGTAAAAAAGATAAGAAACATACATTTAAAATATACCTACAGAAAAGAAACTCAGACAGACCTCATTATACCAGCTAAATCAAACCACCCCTGGCAGCATAAAATGGCGAGTTTCCATTCTATGATTAACAGATTATTAAATATATACCAATGAATGAAAAAGATTATGAAGATGAAAGAAAAACAATAAAAAGTCTAGCAATTATAAATGGATACAAACATAACTTAGTGGATAAATTTATAAATAAAACTAAACGTAAAAGAAAAGAGAACAAAAAATCAAAAGATGAAGAACAACATGAATATATAGCTGTTCCATATAGCACAATACTTAACAAACCCTTAAGAAAAACTTTTGAAAGAACAGACTATAAATTAAGTTATAAAACAAGAAATAATGCTTATAAACGTATTCAGGAATTCTCAAAAACTGAAGAAAGAAACCCAAAGAGCAAATTTAATAAGACTGGAATAAATAAAATAAAATGTCAAGAATGTCCAAAGTATTACATTGCAGCCATTCCATGACAAAATGAGCCTTAGTGTAAAAAAATAAACAATTATTTTTGCTAATTTAACAAACATTTTTGAAAAGTAAAATATCTTAAGTTTCATTAACTGAAAGTGTTGGAAGATTAAAGTAATTTATAGTCGAAACAAATAATTGAATTCAAATGTTGTGATGACAGCTGGTGGTGTATGTTTTTGTTTACTTGTTTTGATGTTAAAGATATTTTTTAGATAAAGAGTCTTTTAATTTCATGTAGAATAAAAAGGTTTAATTTAATCGTTTGAGTATCAATCGTTTTAAGTATCAATCAGTAAATTCAATAAACAGAAATATTAAAATGAAAACAACACTTTTTTATAGTTTTATCAAGTTGTTTTCAGATAATGGCGACCTTAGAGACAGGACTTTACCTAATTTTCTTAGATTGGAATTGAACTGATTGAAACTGAAATAAGATGGAAATAACTAAACGAAAGAAATGTAGAGCGGCAATTCGAAGAATATTCACAAAAACAAAGAATGAAATTGAAGGTTTATTGAAAGATAAAGGAACTATTGATTGGATTAAGATAAAAGCATTATTAAAAGTATTGGATTCTCACAACACATCACTACTGAAGGAAGACACGGCAATATACAATAGCTTGTTAGAGGATGATGGCACACCTGAAAACGAGATCGATGAAGAAATGGAAAGTCAAAGGGAATATCAAATCACCTACCAAATGATCAAGGAAGAAGTCGAACAAATACAAATGGATCAGGAACGGGATGTAGAACGAGCGTCTGTCGTAAGTTTGCGCACACATGGGACAGAGCAGGTAGGCCCGAATTGTTCATATAAACTTCCATTGATTAAATTTAAAGAGTTTGGTGGTGATTTGAAAGATTGGTTACCATTTTGGTCCCAATTTTCCAAAATAGACGGGGATTGCTCAATTAATCCTAATGACAAATTTCAATATCTTCTCATGGCTACAACACCTAATTCAGTTGCAAGGGACGTGGTTGAAAGCTATCCAGCCACAGGTGAAATGTATCCGGAAACAATTAATGCTTTGAAATCTCGTTTTGGTAGAGATGACCTACTTACAGAATATTACATTAGGGAAATGTTGAAAATTATAATTACTAATGCAACAACCTCAAAGAAAGTTTCTGTATCCGAGTTATATGACAAACTACAATGTCATCTAAGAAACTTAGAAAGTTTAGGTGTGTCTTCCGACACTTGCGCACCCATTTTGTTACCATTAGTTTCATCTTGTTTACCAGAAGACGTTTTAAAACTTTGGGAAAGGACAAGTTCAAAATTTTCTAGTAGCCTCTCCATTGGACAAAGCAAAACTTCCAAAGACCTTCTTGAAAACTTACTAGCGTTTTTGAAAGGGGAAATTGAGGGAGAACAAAAAGTTAAGTTAGCTCTTACGGGGTTTGGTCTCTCATCTCAAAAGTACAAAGAAAGAGAGAGGTCCCAAAAGATTTCAGATAACCCCATAAATAAGTCTGAAATATCCACAGCTGTAGATTTAAGTAGAACTACTACAGTTCAAATCAGAAAACCGGTAAACTGTATATTTTGTTCCTTACCACACAAAACTCAAGACTGTATTAAAGCTCAGTCAATGTCCTTAGAAGAAAGAAGATCTGTAGTCAATAGTAAGAGAGCTTGTTTTTGTTGTTTAAAGGTAGGTCATGTAGCTAGTAAATGTAAGAACAGACCTAGGTGTATTTTGTGTAAGAAATCTCACTTTGTGATTATGTGCAATTCATCCCTTCCTGATGAAAGTAATAAAAGTAGCTCCAGTGGTAATCCAAGCCAGGATCAGGTAAAAGGGAATCAATCTCTAGCTAATTTTAACTCTTGTAATGTTCTATTACAAACTTTGAGGGTCAATGTGCGAGGACCTAAGGGTGTTCATACAGCAAGAGCTTTGATTGATACGGGTTCCCAACGGTCCTACATATTATCCAAAACAGCGTCTATAGTAGGATATGAGCCCACAAGTCAAGAAACCGTACAACATTCTCTGTTTGGTGGGAGTTTTTCTGATGTAATTTGTCACAATATTTATAAAATATATGTTGAAACTCTAAATGAGGATTATAGTTGTAATTTTGATGCATTGGACCAATGTAAAATCTGTGGGAACGTTTCATCTATTCCAAGGGGCGTTTGGTTAGATGAACTTGCTGCTCAAGGTATTGAACTTAGCGATCTGGACACTTGTGGACCTATTGAGATTTTAATAGGGGCTGATATTGCAGGTAAACTTTTGACAGGTGAACACAAACTACTAAATTGTGGGTTGGTTTCCGTACGAACAAAGTTAGGTTGGACCTTAATGGGTAAGATACCGGAGAAAAAACATAGAAGAACAAATTTGGCTACTTTAGTGACGACTATGTTTACAACAGAAGCTAAGATAAGTGACTTGTGGAATTTAGATTCATTAGGGATACGGGATCCGAAAGAAATGTGTTCAAAACACGATTTAGAAGTTGAGTGTCAAAAACATTTTTTAGAGACTGTAAAGGTAACAAATGAAGGACGATATGAAGTTTGCCTTCCATGGATTGACAGTCATCCTCCACTTCCAGATAACTATGAAATAGCAAGTAAAAGACTAACTTCAACATTGAAGAAATTGAAGGCTGAAGGGCTGTACGACACGTACCACTCTGTATTTGATAGTTGGTTGGAAGAAAACATAATAGAAGAAGTACCCATTTCAGAAATGGATAAACCTGCTCACTACCTACCTCATCGACACGTTGTAAAACCTGAAAGCACAACTCCTGTTCGACCAGTTTTCGACGCAAGTGCTCATGAGTATAAAAGTCCCTCACTTAATCAATGTCTAGTGAAAGGCCCAAATCTAATTGAGAAAATTCCTTCAGTAATGGCTCGTTTTCGACTGAAAGAAGTGGGCGTCATAGGAGATATACGAAAAGCATTCTTACAAATCAGCTTGAATGAACGTGATAGAGATTTTTTGAGGTTTTTATGGACAAACAAGAATGACGTGTTAAAAATTTATAGACATTGCCGAGTAGTTTTTGGTCTATGTTCGAGTCCATTTTTGTTAGAAGCTTTAATTAAGCTACACCTGGAAGAAACTTCAACTCGATGTAAGTTAGGTGAACTGAATTGGTCAACAGAATTCGTCGAAATTCTTGCTTCTAGCTTTTACGTCGACAACTGTGTTTGTAGTTTAGAAAGTCAAGAACAAGCACAACAGTTTATAAAAGTCGCTACGGAAGTCATGAATGAAAGGAAGTTTGAACTTCGAGGATGGGAAACGACATCTAATTGCTTAACCTCCCCTTCAAAATCAAATGTACTTGGTTTGGTGTGGGATAGGAGCTTAGATACATTGGAAGTAAACTTATCGGGTTTAAAGGAAATTGATACTAGTAAAGTAACTAAACGGATTATACTCAGTGTAGCACACCGTATTTTCGACCCCATTGGATTTACTTGCTGTGTGACTTTGTTACCCAAATTGTTACTCCAACACACTTGGGAGAAGGGAGTAGGTTGGGATGAGGAAGTTGATGAAAAGACCAAGAAAGATTTCTTAAAGTGGTTGAGAGACATTCCCTACTTATCTCAAATTAAAATACCAAGATGGCTTCCTGGTGCAAACTCGATGGAAAATTGGTCTCTTCATATTTTTTCTGATGCTAGTAAAACTTTTTATGGAGCCGTTATTTTCCTAAGGGTTCAATTTGAAGGATACGTTCGTGTTGAATTAGTCGCAGCTAAGTCTAGAGTAACTCCAGCTAATAAATCATCGAAAGTAATGACCATACCGAGACTCGAATTATTGGCCGCTTCCATATCTGCTCGGTTATTCACAACGGTTGTTAACGATTTTGGGTTATCTAGTGTTAACACTTATTTTTGGACTGATTCAACAACAGTTTTAGCGTGGATTAAAAGAAATGATTCTTGGAATGTATTTGTTAAAAATAGAGTAACGGAAATCAAAAAGTTAACGTCGGGAAATGAATGGAGGTACATTCCAGGAAATATGAACCCTGCAGATCTTCCCTCTCGTGGTTGTTCTGCTCTGCAACTACTTGAATCTCGTTGGTGGGAGGGTCCCTGTTGGTTAAGACAACCTCCACAAGAATGGCCGAAATTGGATGCTCCTTATAATGAAGAACACATTAACAGCGAAAGGAAAAGAACAGTTGTTTCAGTGTTATCCAGTGAATCACAAAATGGCTGGTTTCATAGTGGATGTTCATCGTACAAAAAGACAGTGAGAGTGATAGGATGGATCTATCGATTTGTAAATAATGTTTTAACAAAAAGTAAAAGTAATAAATGTGATCTAACTTGTGAAGAGTTTTCATTTGCGGAGGATAAACTGTTATCTCTTGTACAAAGTGAATCATTTTCCGGAGTCTGTGATTCTAAACTTAGTAGTTTAATGCCTTTTGAGGACAAAAAGGGCTTAATAAGAGTGAAGACAAAAGTATCTCATAGAGATGATACTAACGACTTTTGTTATCCTATTGTGCTTCCATGTTCAACCAACACTATTGTTTTTAGGTTAATAATGGACATTCACAAGGACAACTGTCTTGTAGGTAGTCAGATGATAATGACTATTTTAAGACAACGGTTTTGGATCCTTGGAGGAAGAAAATCGATAAAAAATGTCCTAAAGTCTTGTATAATATGTAAAAGACACTCATCTAAAAAAGTTGAGTCCACTCCAACTCCATTACCTCTAGATCGGGTAAGAAATGCAAAGGTTTTTGAAGTAACAGGTGTTGATCTTGCTGGTCCTATGTATTTGAAGAGAGTAAATGGAACATGTAAAGCGTGGATATGTTTATTCACTTGTGGTGTATACCGAGCTGTGCACTTAGAGTTGCTCTCATTGTTAACCACGGATTGTTTTCTCATGGGACTGAGAAGATTCATAAGTCGACGAGGATGACCTAGTATAATTTACAGTGATCACGGAACAAACTTTACTGGATCAGATAATGCTTTGAAAAATCTAAATTGGACTTTAATTGAACAATATAGTTCTTTTAGGAAGATTCAATGGAAATATTCACCACCCACTGGTCCATGGTGGGGAGGCTGGTGGGAAAGGTTAATTGGAATACTGAAGAAGTTGCTACGCAGAGTGTTAGGAAGATCATCGGTGAATGAAGAGGAAATGCGAACTATTCTTTGTGATTGTGAAGCTGTCATCAACTCAAGACCTTTGACATATGTGTCTGATGATCCAAAAGACTTGACTCCTCTAACTCCAAGCTTATTTTTGCAAGATGTTGAAGAAGTTGGGATACCAGATTTTGATCTTGTCGAAGCTGCTGATCTTAACCAACGATTGAACTACCGCCAAAACTTGAAGAAAAATCTCATGCAAAGATTTCGTTCTGAATACCTTGGCCAGTTACAACTTCATGCTAATCAACACAAGCCCTATGAGCTGACTATTGGAGAAGTGGTATTAGTTGGGAGTGATGGGTTAAAGAGATTAAATTGGCCTTTGGCACGTATAGAGGAACTAATCAAAGGAAAAGATGGGAATGTGCGACTAGTTAGGCTAAAACACAAAAGGGTGAAATAATAAGACCTGTTCAACGAATATTTCCTCTAGAAATAAAGTGTAGTGTCACAGAAGACAAAAACATCCAAGAATGTCTACGACAATCAGCTAAGCAAGTTTCTGGACAGATATATGATAGAACAGAGACAATTGAAGATTCAAAACCTCCATCTCAAGAGTCGAGTCCTAGAATAAAATATTCAAGAAGTGGAAGGGCGATAGGTACTCCTCTCAAGTTCGAATCACAAATGTAATACGTTATATGTGAATGAAGTTCATTTCTATTTTTGTTTGGTGGGAGGATGTTGGAAGATTAAAGTAATTTATAGTCGAAACAAATAATTGAATTCAAATTTTGTGATGACAGCTGGTGGTGTATGTTTTTGTTTACTTGTTTTGATGTTAAAGATATTTTTTAGATAAAGAGTCTTTTAATTTCATGTAGAATAAAAAGGTTTAATTTAATCGTTTGAGTATCAATCGTTTTAAGTATCAATCAGTAAATTCAATAAACAGAAATATTAAAATGAAAACAACACTTTTTTATAGTTTTATCAGAAAGAGTTATTTTGATATTTTATTTCTCTCTTTGGTTTCGCGCCGACTAATTGTTGCCTTCTGGGAAGTGGTGAGAGCAGGGAAATTTAGCTCATTTTACAACAATGCTAGTAATGTTGGCAGTAAGCTTATGCCATTGAGATTGGTACCAAACTACAGCTTGGCTCTTCTTCTACACAAGGATATTTTTCATTAAGATAAGAAATTATAATTTATTCCACAGTAATTAAGATGAATGTGAAGCGCTCTCTGTAACACCCGTTACCAAAATAATACAAAAGTTTTTATAGTGGCAATGGTTTTACACCTTGCTTCTTCAATTTCTCTGAGAGTGAGGTTATGTTCAATCCTAACCTTATGATATCAATTTAATTAGGCAAAATTGATTTTTTATGATAAAAATGTGGTAACGGGTGTTACACTAATTTAGTAACGGGTGTTACACGGTAATTTTCCTTAAGTAATATTGGAGTTTTCATATTTTCAAACTATTTCCTGTACTTCATATCGTAACCTAAACACAATGAAAATGTAAACAAGAGCATTTAATATTATTTCATTAGGGTTTTAATAATAAATTGTTTTGATTACCCCTCAACATAGTTTTTACTGTATAAAAGGGTTATTTTTATTGGAAGGTGAAATTAAATATATCTTATTTGGAAGTTTATATTAACATGTTACTTAATCAGTATATCTGATTAGGGTCATTTTTGCCATTTTATTATTACTTCCGTAAAGTTGCCTGCTAATGGGCTTTGCATATTGCCCTAAATGGTTCAGGCAATTGGACAAACAGGAAGAAATTTTGAATGTTGCTTCAAAGAACATCTCCAAGCTATAAAATCAAATAACAAAACCTCCCAAAGATCAATGTTTGCAGAACATATTCTGGAAAGTGATCATAAATATTAGGGGTGTGCGAATAGTGATTTTTGAACTCGAGCCGAGTCGAGCCGAGCCGAGCTTTTTCAAAAGTTTTTGAACTCGAGCTTTTTCGAGCCGAGCTTTTTAACAAACACCAAATTTTTGAGGAATTATGAAGCTTGATTTTAATTTCAAAAGATACAATAGACTAATGTTTGCATACCTTAAGTGAACGCCAGCACAAAACTAGAAAGCTTATCTCCAAAACAAGTTAATGATCTTATAGGTTCATCAATATTTTGTATTATGTTACATAAAATCAATAAAACTGGCTCAAAAAATAATTTATGAAGAAAATTACAAATTTAAAATCTACATTTATTATTTATTTGACTCCCCAATTCCAAAATACTTTACTAATTACAATAATAAATAATTAAAATTACATAATTAGACAAGTTACATGTGGGTACAACAACATTAATTTCAAGATTTGAAAAAAGTAGGTGGAAAGGTTTTATAATTTCTTTTTGGTAAAAAAACAACCGACTTCAAACGCTCTAAAAAGTAAGAAATAATTTTATTTTATAATTCAAATTTTGTAATATCCAAGCTCATGTATTTCAAGTCGGCGCGGCTCTACCAACATATGAAACACTAAACTGTGAGTAGCGATTAAATATCTCAGTTTGATCTCAATTATATTTGCGGGATAAACTTTCAATCGTCAACTCAAACATTTTGCTTTAAAATTCAAATTTTAAACTATTGTAGACCACAAATAAATTCTCTAGTACGAATTTAAAACTCTCCTCTCTCTATTTACATGAAATTAGCACTCAATTTTTATTTTAATGTTACATTCATGTAAGCCATTCAACAAATATACATTCTTCAAATATTATTCAAACTTGAGCTATTCTGCCCAGAACATACATAGCTAAGATGCAACATGGAGCCGCGCCGACTTGAAATACGTGAGCTTAGATATTAAAAAATTTGAATTATAAAATTAAATTATTTCTTACTTTTTAGAGCGTTTGAAGTCGGTTGTTTTTTTTACCAAAAAGAAATTATTTCATACTTTTTAGTGACAATTTTTGTCTTTTATGTTTGACTTCTACACATTAAAGTTGTAGAATATTATTAATACTCTCCTCCAGTTTACTTTGCTGATGACTGAATCACTTAATACGAGTAGATTACCAAACTGTACTGCTGTTATTGGTTAACTAATTTTTTGGAAAGGTCAGTCTATTGTACCACAAAGTCCCAAGAAATTTACAGTGTATATAGTACACATTATAATTGGTCATAGTCTACAGGTGCACTGTATGAATATGGCCACCTCTTTGAAAAAAAATCACATTTTTTTCCCATATACAGGATTGATCAAAGCAAATCAAACCTATATATGGGACATAACTGGCAAAGTCTCAGCTCAATCGGTTCGTAATTTTCACATTTTACTTACATTCAGATCCATTTTACCTTATGAAACAATAATAAACACGGTATTTCACTATTGGGAGCATAGAAATCACTTAAACAGTTGCTTTAGAAAAGTCACTAGATTTTTGTGAGTGTTAATTGTTTGACACTGAATATACCAGTTCTTCCACGTTGACCATTTTAGAGATATTAAACTAGTCAATGACATTTTTTGGTTAGCTTTAAACAGCTGCTCTTGATCCAGCTCAATGAAAAACATCAATTTGTTACATACATCTGCTTTTAACTTATTTTTCGAACAGTTTTCATGTTAAAAGCATACGAGGTGTATTTAAGAACTGGAATAGATTGCCTTTATGCTCAGCTCAATCTGTTTATTATTTGCGCGTTTCTATCCTAAAGACTAAACAGATATATCAGACAAAGTTTACAATTTCATATCTTTATGCTTTTTTGTTTTACGAAGTTACGATCGTATTGTTACTTTGGGAAACTTAAAACAACTTTGAAATCGGGTCAACCAATCATTAAAACCTTATCTCCTCAGCATAGCCATAAAATATTTCTATTTAAAACTAGGTTACAATACCTTTCCGTCGACAGTTCCAAACAGGTCAAATAAGTTGACTACATGTTTCGGAATTTAAAATTCCATCTTCAGGTCGTGGGTTGGCGTCAAATTAATCATCAAATACTGTTGATTGTTGATCTTGTCAAAATATTAAAACAGACAGTTTACACATACGGTAGGCCTACACACTGCACACATATAATACACACACAGAATACAGTTCTGGAGGCATTTGCACTAGAAATAAACCTTTCTAAAATTCGGATACAGCGTTCATATTATGAATACATCGTGTGAAAAGTTATAATATTCTATTCTAAACCCTCCGAGTTTGGCCACAGATTTTCTCGGTCAGTTTATTGCAGAGATTTTCATCACAAGATAACCATGAGGTCGGCACCTGACAAATGGCAAATCGGTCCGTTTAAATACACCTACAAAACTGTTCAGGGATTTACTCATAAGATAGATTCGGTTTCGAATTGCCATGCTTGCGAAGTTGTCTAGTAAGACGTATAAAAATAATTTTTCGCATGTTTCAACATGTGAAACACAAACTGGAAATCATAAACGTCCATGATGAAATTTAAACTCAACTTACAAAGCCTGTTGAGGATTTTTTCAGTGGAAACTGCAAGAGTGCTCACACATCACAAGTCACAAAAAATACTTGATGCATGTGGTTTGTGCTTTCAAATTAATGCATCACCTAGGCACACTAAAACGATAAGATTTAGACTTACTCTTCTACATTACCGGATCGTAATAAGTAAATTTTTCACTGACTATTGATAATCGACATTTATCATAGCCTGTTTTTTTATAACACATAGAGAATCCTACATATTAGTTTTTCATAAATATGTCATGCTTTTGTGGTTTACATGGTAATAAACATGGTAAATCATGTAATAATTACAAGTTTTTTATGGAATTGACTGTGTTTGAATCAACATATTAAATTGTAAACATGATGACAAACTGTTTTGACATTGTCATTGTGAAGCAGCTGATCATATACCATATAATTACAGATTTATTTAAAAGTATGTGACAGCTGTAAGTGTTTTGTTTACCTTTGTTTTGCCAACAAAAGGTTGTTCAAAATATTGAATTTTTTAAGGTTTTTAGCATTTTTCTCCTAAATAAATATTTCAATAAAACAAAATGTTATATATGGGACCTACGGGAAATCATATCGGTTATTTTGGTGGTAGAATCACGTTGATTGGTAAAAGTATCGCAGAGAAATCGGTGAACATCCCTATAAAAAAAAAACATCTCCCAAGACGAATTGAGAACGTCCTCCTTTTGTTGGTGGGGGAAGTCGGTTAAAAATGGTTATATCTAGTAAAAAAATAACATATTTACACTTACTCAAACACAAGTTAGGTTTTTTAATGTTCACAAAGTAAAAATGATTACAAATTTTGGCATAATATTCATGGCTAAACTTATTATTTCAGAATCTATATTATTAATACGCTACATGAAAACTTTGATACAATAAGGCTTTTTTATTTTAAGACTTACCCCCACATATTATACATCAAAACACGCGTCTCTATGTGCAGATTCCCTTTCTTCTGTATATTAAAAATGGGTGGTTTTAATTCAATATTTAGTAGATCTGAACTAGAAGAAGCTATTTACCAAGTTTTATCAAGATATGTTGAGAAGTAACCGAGATATAGAATTTTACTTATTTCCCATAAGGTTAACATTGGGACAACGTACTATGTTTACCACTTTCAATATCTCGGTAACCAGTGGACAATTTTATTCAAAATACTAAATTGTTTGTTTTTTTTAGGCAAATCCAATGGTGCCAACAAAAATTAGATAAATTTTATTTTTATATGTAAAAAACTCAAAAAACCCATTTTTGGGGGGTTTATCCCCTTTTACCCCCCCTTCCGGTGGTCCAATCAGGCTGGTTTACGAACTTGTCCGAATAATTACTACTTTACACGTCTGTGCCAAATTTCATTCCAATCGGACCTTTTTTGCGAGCGCTATCGTGCTCTCAGACACATATATATATATATATATATATATATATATATATAGATATAGATATATATATATAAATTTGAACGGTTTTTTTGGCTTCTGGGGGCCCCAAAACGAAAAGTTATAGTGGTCCCGGGCTTAGGTCTTACTATGAGACCTACGGTAATAGGTTCTTCCCTATAGGGGAAATTCGCTAAAAAGGAACATAATATGCATTAAGACACGTACGTACTTGTGACAATAACGCAAATGAGGTTAACCACATGGCAAATGATATTGACCATATTGCCATAAGAATACATGTTAAATTATCTGACACGTACTCCACTTATCCCTCACATTTAAAATTCGATGAAATATATTATTTTACTTTACCATCTATTGCAAACTGGCTTGAAAACATTACAGCTGCAGCCAGCTGGCCATTTCGTAGCCATTATCTTTCTACCGCCCATGGAGTAATCGTTTTGAAAAAGACACCATTCGAAAGATCATAACAATCCTGTTATAACAATACTTACTATATTCTATGCAGTTTCAATACGGGTAGAATGAATGTGATAAGATTCCGCAAATAAATGGTTGCACCATCGTCAAGGGTGTCTCGATTGCGACGTTATCACCGTGTGTGTTATGTGTTAATTATGTATTAACAATTATGTGTCACCGAATAATGTCGCAATTGCGATGATTAGCGCTTGACGGGATGAATAAAAACAGGGTTCCCATGTGTCCTGGAAAACCTGGAATTGTCCTTGAATTTCACTTTGTGCCCTGGAATTTTAGTATCTGTCCTGGAATTTTGCCACTTACATGTAATTTCCCCAAAGTGGAAAGTTATCATAGTCCCATGCCTCAGAATCAGATACCAATAGCTCATTATTCCATAGTAAATTTGCTAACATTGCCTCTTAACACTTAACGAGGAGCTTGAGCATTGTGCTGTGATCAGGAAACTGGAAAATCCACTGTTTACATAAACACACATTTTCATTTTCTTTTAGCCTATCTTTAATTATTGGATGATTTATGGTTTGCCCTGATTTGGTCTAACTCAGCTGATCTAATTGTGAATAAGTCCTTAGTAATGTTTGTTCAAAATGGCTGCCCTAGGCTTAATATATTTGAAATGAAAGATTGATATATTTCTACAATAAGTTTGATTATTTAAATACAATAATATTCGTCATTCCTATCGGGATACATAACATGCTTTACAATCTGAGGGATAACTATTATATTTAATAATATTCAAATGAGGATACTTGATAAAATAGGTACTTAAGTCCTATGCAATATGTTTCACATACAAATACAGTAGAGCGCCGATTATCCGAACGTTGGTCATCCGAACCGTCGGTTAACCGAACACCAGAATCTATATAATTAATACGCCAACACGAAATTTGTCTTATGAACTCCTCCGTCATTTCTTAACCGATTTTTATCATTGACGGCTCATTGGAAAGAGCGTGTCGCGTAGATTTGCAAACTGGCCTTACATTTTTGAAAAAGTCCCTTGGGCTCTGCCCCATTGGCTTTTAAAGTTCCCATGTTATCCTTATGAAGAACATAATTGTTTACATTTTGATCAGCTGGATAATTTAATTGCTGTTATTTTTTAATTTGTGTAAACATAACCCTCAAGACGGATCGTGTTAGCATGATTGTGTTTTAAATTTGTCGCCATTTAAATTATCGCTCTGCTAGAGTAGCGCACGATTCCGTGCGCTCGGATCCACTAGTAATTTATATTTTGAACATGATTCTCAAGCAATTCAAATTTTCGCGCCAACCGAAACTCCGCGCTGGGATATCCAAGTATTCTGATATATTTCATAATAAAATGACGTGAATAATTTTTGTTTTATCATTTTTTAGCCTTTTTACTACTAAGAATTATGTTACATACATAATTTTAAAATGTTGTCTTTTCATGTTCGATTATCCGAATATTCAGTTATCCGAACACCCCTTGTCCCCAATTAGTTAGGATAATCGGCGCTCTACTGTAATCATCAGGGACTGGTTTCGTGCCTTGAGTGAATGTCAGAGGAATAATTTGATCAATAATTGAAATAACATTAAATTCAGATTAATTTATGTCACTTAAGTTCAGTTCAAGTTTTATTAAATTGAAAAGTACTTATATATAAGTATTTTATATATATATATAAAGATACATTGACCACATGGTTGCTAAAACTTTCTTCAATTACTATGTAATAATAATTAGTTCATTTAATAGAATTCTTGCTGGTTGAAAAATATGTACCAATAATATTTACTCGAATTTCTTGAGATCTAATTTATAATTCAAAATGGAGAGGTCAACTTACCAATCCTGTAGGTTTCTGGTGGAGAGTTATCTATACAATAAAATGGGCCAATTTCTCTCCTTGTACCGTCGACTAAATGAAAATTTCAGGCCTTGTGCTCTGAAAATACTAATTACATGGGATAACACCAAGGTCGTGGCCTTTTATTATATATTATTTAAATTTTAACACTCCTTGCTTTTTAACATGTCATGACTCTTTGGAGGCTTCTCTCCTACTCCCCTTGCTCATTGTTAGCATTGTTGGAATACAGTTTTGTACATCACAGATGTTGTTTAGTAGATTTAGGTAGCACAATTCACATTTAGCACTTGCAAGCCATCACACTTTCACTACTTTATTATGTATGAAAGTATTGATTATTTATTTTAATAAATTGGATATTTGAAACAGCTTTACAAATATAAGTGTGAATAGGTGGTTTTAACACATTAATTATTATCTTAAATTTGGAGGTGTAAAATATTATCAAATATTAATTTAATTTATTATTAATAACATTGAGTTTGAGATTCATGTAATATTACAAAACAATGTGAAGATAGTGTAGATAATAACCCCCGTGTTGGGCCGGGACAGAATGTCCAACAGTATCCCCTGCTTGTCGTAAGAGCCGACTAAAAGGGGAGGGGGGCGCACTGGTCCTTTTTTCGCGTCTCCTTTTCATAACTCCATTCTCCGGTTCATTTCAATAGCCCGGTTGTTTTTTCTAAATCATTCCGGCCTATTTGCTGGGGTGACTCTGTGTTCTTCAGCCTCCATTGCGCTGGAGGTCTAGGACGAGCAGAGGGTACAGCTTAAAAACTGGGTTCTGCACCTCCCAGGCTGCCGGATAGTACAGGGGCCCGGGTCAGCCCAGCCAGCTGACCTGGCTGCCCTATCAGCCGGCGAAAATCCCTTTGGCCGTGGCGGTGCCGGTTGGCGACCGGATAGGGCCCTGCTGCGGTCACGGGGGGGCTCTGCCGAGGCCACTGCTCGTCTGGGACCGCCGGTGTTTTGGAGGCGGTCGAACACGGATATAGTTTCTCTGGTGATGGGTCGGTCTGACTTTCTCATCGGGGTACTATTGGGGGGTCAATGCCCAGTCTCGGGGGCTAAGCCAGACACTATGGACAGCACTGAAGGAAAAGAGACTCAAAAGGTGCAAGAATCAAAACGGGGTACCCTAACCCCACAAAGTAACCAGTCGCATAACCGCTCTTCACTGAGCGGTGACAAGGTGGCAAGCCCCTTCGAAAGAAGGTCGCGCATTGGAAGATCGCCGCCGAGCCGTGTCGTGACACCTGCCTCATCGGGGGCCAAAACACCTGTGGCCATCGATGAGACACCCACTGTAAATGAGCGGATGGATGATGGGTCGTCTCCCTTCGAGGCGGTCATCGCGCTCGCCAGGCAGCAGGAGGAGGAGCACATCAAAAAGTGCTTCGACACCCTCGCTGTGATGAAGGCCGCGACCACCCGGCAGAAGAACATCAGTCAGGATGTGAAGGATGGCATCGTCCAATTGGAGGCCAGCCTTCACCACATAATCCAGCTGAGGAGGTCGTGGCAGTCATGTGAGTCGGTGACTGCGTCGACGCAGACGACCCCATCACTGCGGGTGAAGGCTCAGCCGGCCGGTGGGAAGCGGGCTGCTTCCAGCCCCGCTCAACCGGAGGCTGAGAAGAAACCGAGAGGTGACGGTCCAGGGGAGACATCGGACCCCGTAAAATGGACGGACGTCGTTAGGAAACGACGTAAGAAGAGAGACCCTCCCCAGGAGCCTGGAAGCCAGCCCGGCGGACAAGAGAAGAAGAAGGCGCCAAAGAAGAGGCCCCGCAAGCAGCGGCCGGACGCTCTTCTCATCAAGCCGTCGGAGGGGAAATCTTACGCCGACGTGCTGGGCGAAATTCGCAGCAAAGCGAAGCCCGATGAGAAGGGCGCCGTCATCAAGGGCATGAGAAAGACTCGAGCCGGCGATCTTCTGGTCGAACTCGGGGACGCCTCCAAATGCAAGTCCGCTTTCAGCGAGGACTTGAGGACTCTTCTGGGAGCGAACGCAACCGTCCGCGTTCTCGAACCAAAGACGACGCTGGAGGTGCGAGACCTTGACGAGCTGACGACTGAGGCGGAAGTGACCGCTGCCGTCAAAGCCGTTCTCGGAGAATCCGTCGAGGTAAAAACCTTCCTCTCAAAGGCGAATGCTCGGGGACAGAAGGTGGCGATCCTGACGCTGGGAGCCAGAGCTGCCGCGAAGCTCCTGGAGAAGGGCCACCTCAAAGTCTGGTATGTGAGCTGTCGGGTGCGCGAGAAGCTCGTGGCCTCCAGATGTTTTAAATGTCTGGGGTTCGGTCACGTAGCTAATCGCTGCCCTGGACCCGATAGAAGCAAGCTCTGCTTCAAGTGCGGCGGCCAGGACCACAGGGCCAGCGCGTGCAATGCAGTGTTGTCCTGTGTCCTGTGTACAGAAGCCGGCTTGAAGGGCGACCAGGTCAAACATTCCGCTGGGTCTGGTCGTTGCGGGCAGTACAGGCGGGCCATCCAGGAGCTTCGCCAGAAACAACAGAAATGATCAGTGTTCTGCAACTTAATATGCAGAGGAGCAGGACAGCAAACGACTTGCTGTTCCAATTCGCCACGGAGCAGGGTGCTGACCTACTGCTTCTCAGTGAGCAGTACCAGAACCGACGCTCCGCGCAGTGGTTCTCGGATCCCTCCGGCACTGCGGCAATATGGATTTGGACCTCGGGAAGGTGCCTGTTCTCGATTCCGGATCGGGCAACGGCTTCGTTTGGGTGAGGAGCAGGGGTTTCACCGTCTTCTCCTGTTACCTCACGCCAAACCAACCGATCGGAGACTACCGCCACATGGTCGATTCCATTGAGGATGAGGTCATGAAAATCTCTGGCGGGGTCATAGTCGGTGGCGATTTTAACGCAAAAGCCGTGGAATGGGGTTCCCCGCGGACCGACACTCGAGGTCGTTACGTCCTCGAGTCGGCTGCCAGGTCGGGCCTCTGTATCCTTAATACAGGCGGCATTTCCACCTTTCGCCGTCCGGGGTGCAGAGAGACGATCCCTGACATATCCCTTGCCTCTGAAGGGATTGTCCAGCGGATCTCCGACTGGCGTGTCTGCGAGGAGTATTCCTCTAGCGACCACCAGGGGATCCTCTTCAAGGTCCTTCCTGAGGGTGCGCGCTTGCGCGTTGAACCTGCTCCTCTGGCTCGACGCTGGAACACCAGTCGTCTGAGCAAAGACACTTTTAAAGAAGTAATCAAAGACCAGAGGATTGTGAATTTCACAGGTGCCGAAGATCTGGCAGCATCGACGATGCGTCTCATCGCGACCGCGTGTGAGCAGTCGATGCCCGGAGTTTCCCGCCGCCACAGGAAGAAGCCGGTTTACTGGTGGACGCCTGAAATCGCGGAACTCCGGAGGAGATGCCTTGGTCTCCGACGAGCTGCGCAGCGAGCCAGGAACCGCCCTGATGCAAATGCCAGATCGGCTGAGCACAGAGCGGCCCGCCGAGAGCTCCGCGGTGCCATCAACCGGAGTAAAGTCAGGTGCTGGAAGCAGCTGTGTCAGGATATCGACATCGACCCCTGGGGGATGGGCTACAAACTTGTAACCCAGAAGCTAGGGGCTCGCCCACCACCTGCGGTCATGGAACCACAAGCCATGGCCGTCGTCGTCGATACACTGTTTCCCAGTCACCCAGTTCGGCCAGTCAGGGAATTCGGAGAGGTAGGCGCCTTCCCAGTTTTCCGGGAAGAGGAACTTACCGCCGCCGTCCGATCCCTACGACCCAGAAGAGCGCCCGGTCCCGATGGCATTCCGGCGGAGGTGCTCAAGCTCGCTGCGGAGGTGAATCCAAGGCTTCTGCTCGATATGTTCAACGCGTGTCTGGCGGAAGGCGTTTTCTTTTCTTCGTGGAAGGTTGCCCGCCTTGTTCTTATCCCGAAGGCGAAGAGCACACCGGGGACCCCTTCTTCTTTCCGACCCCTGTGTATGCTCGACACGGCCGGGAAAGTGCTTGAGAAGCTCCTGCGTGTCAGGCTGACCGAGGCCATCGTCTCAGCGGGGGACTTGTCCCCGCAGCAGTACGGCTTCAGATCCGGTCGCTCTACCATCGACGCTATTCAGGAGGTAGTTGAGGCAGTGCGGAGGGCGGAGGACCACAACCATTGGTCGCGCCGCGTGGTCCTTCTCGTCACGCTCGACGTGAAGAACGCTTTTAACTCCGCCAGGTGGAGCGATATGCTGTGGGCGCTTGAGCATACGTTCCAAGTTCCCTCCTACCTCCTGCGTATGATAGAAGCGTATTTGTCAGACCGCGTTCTGTTGTACGACACGACCGAAGGTCAGCGGCGCATTCCCATCACTTCCGGGGCTGCGCAGGGGTCCATTCTCGGACCAGATCTCTGGAACGTGTCCTACGACAGCTTGCTGAGGCTAGACATGCCCGATGAGACCCGCCTCGTTGGCTATGCTAACGACGTCGCTGCCTTGATCGCTGCGAGGAACGTCGAGCAGGCAAAACTGAGGCTCAGCGTTGTAATGGCCAAGGTCAACGGGTGGATGCGAGATCACGGCCTGTCCCTGGCTATCAGTAAGACGGAGATCGTCGTCCTCACCAAAAAGAGGATAAACACCGTGTTCCCGGTGCAGATAGGTGACGTCACGCTCGAGACTAAGCCTGCTGCAAAGTACCTGGGAGTCATGGTCGACAGCAGACTGTCTTTCGGCGAGCAGATCCAGCGAGCAGATCCAGCGCGCCGCCGACAAAGCCGCTAAGGGTGTCGCTGCCCTTGGTAGGCTTATGCCCAATGTCGGCGGTCCTCGTTCCTGCAAGCGCCGTCTGCTCATGACTGCCGTCCAGTCAGTCTTGCTGTACGGGGCGGAGGTATGGGCTCACGCACTCGAGAAGCGAGTCTTCCGAGACCGGCTTGCCCGAGTCCAGCGTCGAGGAGCTCTGCGGGTCGCTTCGGCCTACCGCACAGTTTCCGAGCCTGCTGTGATGGTGATCGCCGGAGTCATTCCCGTCCTCTTCCTCGCGAGGGAGAGGCAGGCGATATACCGGAGGAGGCCTGAAGTGGGCCGGGAAACAGCTGCCAGGGAAGAGCGCGATCGCAGCTTCGACTCTTGGCAGCGCGACTGGGAAGCCGAGCCGAGGGGACGTTGGACCTTCCAGCTCATACCTTCCGTCCGACCATGGGTGGAACGGCAGCACGGCGAGGTCAATTACTACGCGACCCAGTTTCTTTCTGGGCACGGGTACTTCCGAGCCTATCTGCACCAGATGGGCAAAGTCGCCAGCCCGGACTGTCTGTATTGCCCCGGCATCCCAGACACGTCCGAGCACACTTTCTTTCAGTGCGACCGTTGGCACGTCCGCCGAGCCTCGCTTTCATCTGAGATCGGCGTGGTCGTCAGCCCAAACAACATCGTCGGAGCTATGCTCCAGGGAGAGGGCAACTGGAACTGTGTCCAGCACTACGTCCAGGCCATTCTTCGGGCGAAAAAGGTCGACCTCGATCGGCCTTAATCCTCAGCTTTTCCCCAAGGAGGTTGCCCTAGTGGCGTAATATCAAAGGCCTAGCCCGAAGTAATGTGTGAAACAGTTCCAGGCTAGTGTCCTCGGTGCCGAGGGAGGTGGTTTAGTCGGTAGTTCACGGGACATCGAGCTCGTGGGAGTCCGACACTACTGAGGGGACAATGAGCCCCTCAGTGTGCGTAAATGCATTCCACCTCCTACCCAAAAAAAAAAAAAAAAAAAAAAAGTGTAGATAATAAATAGTACAATTAATCAATGAGAAAATTGGTTCCAAAAAAATGGTATGATGATGAACAGTTCAAAAAAACACATAATGCATTTTAGGATGAGAGATAGCAATAAAAATAATAAAGATGAACTATGCTCTGAAATGAATTTGGTGAATCTCCTAAAATATTAGGTGTGCATATTTACTCATAACTAAAATGGGATGACGTGTACAAATTTTTACAAAAAAAATTCTTCACAATCCTAGAATCATTGCAATTATAAATACAATGTCAAATGATATCTTAGTAGTAGGGATTCTGCCTACACTGAATCAATAATCAGATATGGTATAGTTCTTTGGGGATATAGTTCCAAAACAAAATTACTAGGGTTCTGAGAAAATCAAGCTGAAGGCCTTTGTTTAGGAAATTAGAAATTTTAACAGTTACTGGCCGTACATTTTTGAAATTAAAAGTACTTAACAATAATATCAGCTTTGAAAGGTTTAAATTTAGTCACATCTTTTCAACTCGACATCAAAATTTATTTAAATTTCCAAAACACAGACTTGCTCTTTATGGAAATAAATAGTCCTAATAATATGACGATAAAATTGTTTAATCATTCACCAAAAAATCTAATTTTTGAATCCTCAAATAATATTTCTTTAAAATCTTTACGTAAATTACTTGTTGAAAGATCGTATTTCAGTATTCATGAGTTCTTTACAGACATCTGTTATAAACTTAATAAACTGTATTAAACAGCGAACTGAATAAACTTGACTAAAAACATTTAGGAATATGCTGCCCATTTTTTACAAACCAAATAACATTGATTTCTGTTTGGTGTGGACAGTAATCAACCTTTACATTCAGTTTTTAGTTTTATCTCTTGTTAATGTGGACTTTATTTTGTTTTTATAAATATTAATGGAACTCCTGTCTTTGTACATTGTACATCTTTAATATGTAATAAGTTTACAAAGAATTTTATGTGATTTGATGATTACTCCTTTCTTTTAGGGTCCAAAGTAGTAGGTGTGATGTGGAGGAAATCTCATTATGGAAAAACTAGCCTTTGAATGTGTGCTTGGTTGTGAACATGAATGTATTTTGAAGTAATTCATTCTCAGTAGTGCATTTAAGCCTCTGAAATGACAGCCTCAACATATCTTAGATGTGTTTTTGAATGTCGTGTGTATCCTGGAATTTCTTGATTCAGTCTTTGAAAAGTACTGGAATTATTGTCCTAGAATTTTGTTTTGAAAAACCTGTGGGTACCCTGACAAATTATTTATTTTAGGAGTTGAAAAAACAAAACTGATACTTGGTTTGTTGAAAAAAAATTATTATTATTTAATAAACATAAATTTTAACTCGATGATAAAATTTGAGGCTTTTTATTAGAAAAATATTACTTCCGTGAGTTCTTTTTTTTATATTTCAATTGAAGGAGGAGTGATCCTTCCCCTAACTCAGTGATGGTTTGTTTGCAGATATCCTGCAGCGCGGGGACAGTGAGAATGTGGAGGCACTGTACTGGGACTCCTGGGACCGCCACTGTGCGACGGTGGGGGCCGGCAGTTCCCCGCGGCCCCCCCGCTCCCGGGCGGGGCGCTGCTCCGTACCCTCTGAGGAGAGCCTCCACCCCATGTCGGAGCGGGCCCCCCTCTCGCCACCGCTGCCTCCGTACTCCCACACTACCCCACCCTCCACTCCACCAGTTGGCAAGGGCAAACGTAAGTGGCAGCCTACAAATACTGGAATAGAGGCAGAGTTCCATTTAAATGTCCGTCTAAAATAAAAAACTATCAATTGTTTGGAAAATGGTTGTTTTCAAACTAAGTAAGATCCAAGAAATGTAATTTATTTCATTTGTCAATACTCTTGATTAAAATCTTACTAGAGTTTTGAATGAAGTCTAATTTGTTTATGTTTATTCGACAGTGGGAGAGAGAGTGAGGTTCCCTACGACACCTCCGCCTCGTCGTAAACACCAGACAGGGCTGCCGACCCTCTACCCCGAGCCACAGCCTCTCACCAAATCCAAGAGCCACGAGAGCCAACTGGCCAATAAAGTTGACAGTGATACCTCAAGCACAGGGTAAATACAACATTGGATACAACAGTTAGGCTTCTAAATAAATCTCTAATCCTCTCTCTGTCATAAACTGTCCTAAATGTCAGGCAATTTTCACGTTTCTACAGAACTGCATTGGAAATGCTAAATAGCCTAACACACTAATCATCTAATAAATAGCTTTTATAACATATAATTTTACTCAGTAAATCTAAGGAACAATTTCATGCTAGCCTAACTTAACAGGCCTAACTTAATTGTAATTACCTCATAGAAAGGTAAAAATAAATATTCACTACCTATTTTAATTGTGAGTCTTAACATATCTTTTAACACAAAAACCTCATAAAGTGACAAAAAACAAATCTAAGATATCCTTTTATTCGTAAGTTTCTTTCTGAAAATGTTTGTTCACCACAGAATTATTACCAACCTTCAGCAAAATTATTCTACCTTCAACACAAAATTTTCATGATTTAATAATATGGACTTGGGAAAAAAGTCTTAAAATGAAACTATTGAAGATTGGCAATTTATGTTTTTATACTTATGAGCCTAAATTCTAAATAAATGAAAACGTTTTGCCCTAGGAGAACAAAGGAGGATTCATTTTACCAAATTAAAATCTACTTTATGTTATTCTATGGTCAATTACTGCCTAAAAACCTATCAGCATAATGTTTCAGTAACCGGATGGTGGAGAGAAGGGGGAGGCTGCCCACGGAGCCCGGGCCGCCGCTGGTGTTCAGCCCCATCAAGTCACCCCCACCACCCCCCGCGCCGGCCCCCGCCTCTGCCGCACCCCTACTGGATGACAACACCTTCAAGAGTAATTTGTTTATTTAATGAAAGTTTTGTAATAACTAAGAATACAAATACAAATCACCATTGTGATGCTTACTTTGTTTTAATTGAGATTGAGAAGGAAAACCATCACCAAAATTTTAAGTATTCATAGAGGTACTTCTTGGTTAGTAAATTTTTTTTACAAACAGTAAATTAAGGTGAATGAATTTTATTCTTTCATTTGAACTAGGAATGGTCTGGTCCCGAAATTTCAGAAAATTTTTGGGAAAATAAATTTTTGATTTTTGGGTGGGATTTGTATTTACTTTGGGAAATTTTCTGGACGGGATCATTTTAGCGATTGCAACGAGCATAGCTTTGCCAAACTCACGATCGCCTGCTAAAAACTATTGAGAATAAGCGGCAAATGCAGCTTTGCAGCAAATCTCGTAATCAGCAGCAAAAACCATTGCACTTATTCACCAAGCCGTGTATGGTCGGCAAAAATAGCTTTGCAAAATTCTCAAACGGCTGCAAAATACGGTAGTGCATATCTGTCGATCGCGGATGTACGGCCGACGTAGCCTTATGAAACTTGCTATCAGCCAAAAAAACGATCGCGCATATTCATAGCAAAATTTGCAATAGGGTGTGAAACCCAATCATAGGTATTCACTGATAGTGGTTGATTGACGGAAATAATTTGTCAGATGGCGTGACGGTGATGGTTGTTGTATTAATCTCCACATAGTCTTCTACAAATTGTGTTTTTGTACATTTATTCAATTTCTAAACTAATTCAGATGTCATTGGATCCCAGCCAAAAGTATGATTATTTTCACAAAGAAGTAAAAAAAATATTTAAGAGAGTTGACAAAAGTAAAGAACCTGAGACTTTTAAATGAAATGTCAAGTACATAATTAATATTTTATTTAACTTAAGAAACATTAAGTTTGGGAGTTGATTGATTTCCTAACAAAGAGTTGTAAACTTAAAATTTATAATTTTAAGCTTAGAAAAAGTAATCTTTATATGGTTGTTATCTTGAACTAAATTTATTTTTTACCGTACTTTAAAGAGCTGAAACATTATTAGTTCAGGGGCATATGTAATTCCGTGGGATTTTGAATGAAGCAATTGTATGATGGTGGCGATAGATAGTTAATGGCATGTAGAATCGTGTACTACCGGGTGTTTTGTCTGAAAGTGTGGCCGAGCTAGTGTATGACGTCATACTTCCAAAATGGCCGCCAACGGTGACATTGATACCTTTCTAGCGCTATAACTTTTTTACGGTTGATTTTATGAATGTTTTTTACTTGCTTGACGTTTTTTATCAATAACAAGACAAGGAACAAAAATGGTTCTTACGAAAATTTTGATATCTCTTACCAATGTTTAAGTTGATAAAACAAAGTATACCAGGTAACCCATAATAGTCCTCCCCCTAACTTTTTCCCATATTTTTTCAAATCTCAATTCCACACCACCTGCAAACATTTTTGGGTAGTTAATACTTCATTTTGAGGGGGTACCCAATTTTGGCCGCCATCTTGGATCCGCCATGTTGGATCCAAAATATTTTTTCTAGTATAAAAGTGGTGTTGTGACCCATTATTTCGAACTAAATATTTTCACTGATGACAATGCCGCAATCCGTTTTTCAATATCTCAATTGGTTCTCATGAAATGAGTATTTTTAATTAATTTATTTTCAACCAATTGAAACATTATAAATTGATACAACCCGTTTAATAATTATATTGTTTAGTTTTTAAGATATTGACATGTTTCTAATTAAATTCTCAAAAATTTGAATTTTTTGAAAACTAAGTTTTATAGCTAAAAACGGTTTGCGGCATTGAATTCGGCGTAAAAAACTAGTTTGAAATGAAGAGTCACAATACCAACTTCATATTTGAAATAACCTACCTCATTTTAAAATGGCGGATCCAAGATGGCGGCCAAAAGATTTACATTGGTGAAATTTAAGTGTAAATCGCTCGGCAATGACTGATCGTGGTCATTCGTCACGATCTAGCATTATTTTGTGGGTATGGGCCTATTTTATCAATTTGTAATGTTTAAATTTGTTGAAAATAAATTAATTAAAAGTACTCATATCTTGAGAACCAATTGAGATATTGAAAAACGGATTACGGCATTGTAATCAGTGAAAAAATTTAGTTCGAAATAATGGGTCACAACACTACTTTTATACTAGAAAAAATATTTTGGATCCAACATGTTGGATCCAAGATGGCGGCCAAAATTGGGTACTCCCTCAAAACGAAGTATTAACTACCCAATAATGTTTGCGGGTGGTGTGGAATTGAGATTTGAAAAAATATAGGAAAATATTAGGGGGGGAGACTATTATGGGATACCTGGTATACTTTGTTTTATCAACTTATATCTAAACATTGGTAAGATATATCAAACTTTTTGTAAGAACCATTTTTGTTCCTTATCTTGTTATTAATAAAAAAGTCCTGTAAAGAATTTTCATAAAATCAACCATAAAAAAGTTAAGCGCTAGAAAGGCATCAATGTCATCGTTAGCGGCCATTTTGGAAGTATGATGTCATACACCAGCTCGGCCACATTTTCAGGCAAAACACCCAGTAGTACACGATTCTACATGTTATTACCTATCTATCGCCACCAATCATACAATTGCTTCATTTAAAATCCCACGAAGTTTCATATTTTTACAAATGCCCCTACACTATATGAGTAATTTCCTTTGAAATAAAACAATAACTTCAAAGCCCAAAGTTAATTGAAATACAATAACATGTTTACTGATTATACATGACAGTATATTGTCTACATGCAAGAACCATTTTTGGCTGATAAACTAATAATATTTTACTTTTGGCTTTGTGGAAACTAAACAATAAAAAAAGCAAAATCTTAAAAACTAATGTTTTAATAAAATGTTAAACTATATTATACACGGTGTTCAAAAAATGTGGGGCAATAATTTACGTAGTGATTTTTTGAGTCAAAATAAGCAAAAAAGTTTCTATAAACATAGGTCCTAAAGTGCTTCGTTTTCCGTCTGTGTGTCTGTTTATGATTTGTATATATTTAATCATATCTCACGAACCACTCAACATATAAACTTCAACCTTGGAATATGGATAACCACTATTAAGAACTATATTCGTAAGAAGTATCAAATTTCTATTTTATGCCATTTCAAAATGGTGACTGTTTTTTGTTTTCAAAGCTAAATATCTTAAAAACGTTTTTTGTTTTCAAAGCTAAATATCGTAAAAACTTTAAATTTTAGAAAAAGTATACAAGAGATAAAAAAGTTTAGAAATTTAATCTACTTGACAATGATATTAATATTATAACAATCGGACAGCTAATAATGGTGAAATTTTAAATTTTCCGATAAAAACATGCAATTTTCAGACAGAATGTTCTAAGGAACCATGTATTTATGCAGAAAAGTTAAAATTTCTCCGTTATTATTAGTCCGATTGTCATAATCTTAATATCAGCATTAATTGGATTAAATTATGAAACTTTTTTGTCTCCTGTATAATTTTTTCTAAAGTTTACGGTTTTATGATATTTAGCTTTAAAAACAAAAAACAGTTGTCATTTTGAAATCGTACAAAATATAAATTTGATACTTCTTGAAAAATAGTTCTTAATAGTGGTTATCCATATACCAAGTTTGAAGTTTATACGTCAAGTGGTTCGTGAGATTGATTAAATATGTAAAAATCATAAACAGACAAACAGACGGAAAACGAAGCACTTTAGGAACCATGTATATATAAACTTTTTTGCTTATTTTGACCCAAGGAATCACTATGTAAATTATTGCCCCACATTTTTTGAACACCCGGTACATGTTATTTCATATTATTTCTGGTTTTCAATGCATTAAAGTTCAACAGAATAATAATTAAAAAACAAATAACAATAAATATACAATAACTTTATATGCCATTTCTATATCGGCCAAAGTTTAATTAACGTTTTACTTATAATTAACAATATCATTTAGTTACTTATTTTGGATTGTGTTTCATAGGGGTGGGCGAGTACCCGAAGGTCAGGTAATTCCCCGAAATTTTACAACTACTCGAGCACGATTCGGGTAGCTCCAACTACCCAAAAAAAAACGAGTCGGGTAGTTAGTTACTCTCACCGTTTACGTGGGATTGAATTTACATGCGAGCAAACGAATTTTACAGCCGATCATAAGTTACGCAAAGCTACATCTGCCGTTTATCCTCAATCGACAGATTCTTTATCGCGGCCGCTCGCTAGTTTCACAAATAAGCAGAATTTTCTGTTCATTTGTGGCCGGCAAATATGTGTGACCGTTTTTTTATGGCCGATCGCTAGTTTCGCTTAGTTGCATTTCATTTATTTACGATTGGCAAATACACGTGATCGTTTTTCGCGGCCGACCACGACTTTAGCAAGGCTACATTTTCCAATCAACGGTGATCGGCAAAAAAGCGCGATCGTATTTCACGGCAGATCGCGAGTTTCGAAAAGCTACATCTGCCGTTTATCCGCGACCGACAGATACACGCTATCATTTTTCGCAGCCGTCCACGAGTTTTTCATAACAATAACCTCAACAATATTTCATTAACTCATAGAAGAATGGATTTCAACCGTTATTTAGAAATACCATCTCTCAGGATCCAGGAATTGAAAACTTACATCTATATTTAGCTATGACCTTGCACTTTACAACTTCAAATTTGTATTCATTGTTTATCTTTTGAATGATACACAGCCTTCATTTCTGATTCATTTGATTCGTAAAAATGAGAAGAAAATTTTGGAGTTAATTGGTTTACATAAAAATTAGTTTAGTTTTTAGGTTTTGTAATTTTTGTACTGTGGGATATCTTATTCTTATGTGATCGCAGCTGTGTCACTGTGCTCGAGTGACTGGATGTCAAAAAACAATACATCAGCAGTAAAGCAAGAGGGTGGGGTTGGGTTTAGAAGTAAACAAATAACTGGGCATTTGTAGCTTTCCTCCCTGGCTTTCTTGGCTAAGGTTTTAATTATAATTACTTTTAGGAAAAATTTAAACCTGGATAGTTTTAAAGTAATAGGTAATAATTAATCTTATAACTGTTTAAGTTTTACAACTATGCATATTTTACATAAATTTATTTTGTAATCTTCTTTCATTTACTTATTTGTTATTTTAAGTGATTTAGTATAGTTATTCATTTTAAAGTAGGGTTCATGCAATGTAGGCGTATTAGAAGGAAAATAAAAAAAAGATTAGCTTAAATAAAGTGGACCAATTTAATAAATCAATCGGATGATATATTTTAATTAATTGTAATTCGAAGACCTAATTACTTTAAAAAAATGAACATTTCATCACTTTTTACAAACAAATACTCGACTCGACCCGAATTCAAAATCCACTACTCGCCCACCCCTAGTGTTTTATTTCTACAATGCAATATTTATAACAATTTTAGCGAATTTCCCCTATAGGGAAGAAGCTGTTACCGTAGTATTCATGGTAAGACCTAAGCCCGAGACCATGATAACTTTTTGTTTTGGGGCCCCCAGAATCAAAAAACACTATTCGTTCATTTTCATACATATATATATATATATATATGTGTCTTTAAGCACGATAGCGGCCGTAAAAATGGTCCAATCTGAATGAAATTTGGCCCAGACGTGTAAAGTAGTAATAATTATTCAGACGAGTTCGAAAACCAGCCCGATCGGACTACCGGAAGGGGGGGTAAAAGGGGGGTAAACCCCCCCAAAAATGGGTTTTTTGAATTTTTTACACAGAAAAATAAAAATAATCGAATTTTTGTTGGCACCATTGAATTAAGCTCAAAAAAATAAACAATTTAGTATTTTGAATCGCTGCTGTATGTCCATTTGTTACCGAGATATTGAAAGTGGTAAACACAGTACGTTGTCCCAATAAGAAAAATTCTATATCTCACTTAATTCTCAACATATCTTGCTAAAACTTGGTAAATGGCTTCTTCTAGTTCAGATCTACTAAATATCGAATTAAAACCACCCAGTTTTAATATGCCCGTAGCAGCAAACCTGCATACTCATTTCCCATGTTATTCTTATGGAGCATTCAAAAACATGTAAAATCTCGCTATTTTGGATTGAAATATGATGTTTTGCATTTGAAATTCGCTGAGTATGCAGGTCTGCCGCAACGGGGGTATTTTTATTGTATTGTAAATATTTGTTACATTGCTGTAATACAATGCAAGATATATTTACTCATTTTTCTTAGAAACAAATTTTTACAACTGGAGTAGGCAACAAAATAATACCCCCGTTGCAGCAGACCTGCATACTCAGCGAATTTCAAATGCAAAAGAACATATTTCAATCCAACATAGCGAGATTTGACATGGTTTTGTAATCTCCATAAGAATAACATGGGGAATGAGTATGCAGGTTTGCTGCAATAGGTATGTTAAAACTGGTTAGTTTTAATTCATTATTTAGTATATCTTAACTAGAAGAAGCCATATACCAAGTTTTATTATAATATGTTCAAACATAAGGCAGATATACAATTTTTTTATTTCCTATAAGGATAACATGGGGAATGATTATGCAGGTTTGCTGCCACAAAAATGGAAATTTTGGGGATTTTAGACTAAAATACATTAGATCTAATCTAGATGAAGCCATAAACCAAGTTTAGAATAGAATAGAATAGAATAGAAAACGTGCTTTATTGATACAATATAGTTGACTAAATTACATTCACAGAAATAGTCCATAATTATCTTCATTTATTTTGTAAAGTACTTCACACAATAACTCTGCACCGTAAGCAATGGTCTCCTGGACCGTCTGCCTGGTTGACACTACAATTAATTGCAAAAACCAAAATGATTAGGCCTATTTCTTAAAAAACAATAAAATAACAATAAAACATACAATGCACTAGGTATTCTGTTAATTAATCATAGTTGCATGGAAAATAACATACTTTTCTATTTTATATTTTAAGTTTTTTACCCAGCAATGGAAACGGGAGTTGGTTACTAGAAATAATAAATATATAAATAAAAATAATAAGTAAATAATAATAACTTGCAGTTTATGCATTGTGATTAAATTCATTAATTAAATTCCATCTATATTGCCATGCGTCTTTCATAAATTTTGCAAATATACGCCAATCCTTCCCGTTCATATACTCCCTAAATTCAGGCTCGTTTAAAAAATTTTTCCCAAAATAGAACTTCCTTATATTTTTAAGAATCGGACAAAGAGCTACGAAGTGATATACGTCTTCAATTTCTTGCGTGTTGCATAATGAACAGTGATAATTTTTTCTCGGCATCCAAGGATTATAATTTATATGTCCCATAAACCAAGTTTAAATAAGATATGTTGAGAAATGAGCGAGATATAGAATTTTACTTATTCCCCATAAGGTTAACATTGGGACAATGTACTGTGTTTACCACTTTCAATATCTCGGTAACCAGTGGGCATAGAGCAATGATTCAAAATACTTAATTGTTTAGGCAAATGCAATGGTGCCAACAAAAATTTGATTAATTTTATCTTTCTATGTAAAAACCCCAAAAAACCCATAATTGGGGGGTTTATCCACCTTAAACCCCCTTCCGATGGTCTGATCGGGCTGGTTTACGAACTTGTCCAATCGATTACCACTTTACATGTCTGTACCAAATTTCATTAAGATCGGACCATATTTACGGCCGCTATCGTGCTCACAGACGCATATATATATATATAAATTTTAACGAATGGTGATTTTTGCTTCTGGTGGCCCCAAAACGAAAATTTATCATGGTCTTGGGCTTAGGTCTTACCATGAGACCTATGGTAATAGCTTCTTCCCTTTAGGGGAAATTCGCTAAAACTGATGAAATAAAGTCATAACAACAGAGTATTGTTTTGAAACACTGTTTGAAACTAGCTGTAATAGCAGACCAAGATGCTAGACGCTTACCACGAAAACCTAGCATAGAAGTGCAGACAGCGGACATCTAACGACAGCAAAAGAGCAAAATAGTGTAGTAAACGATAGTTTGAATTATTTGGATTATTTTGGTATGATTTTCAGCCAATAAGTTGACAATGGTACATCGAAATATACAAAACCCCCGTTGCAGCAGACCTGCATACTCAGCGAATTTCAAATTCAAAATAACATATTTCAATCCAACATAGCGAGATTTGACATGTTTTGGTAAGCTCCATAAGAATAACATGGGGAATGAGTATGCAGGTTTGCTGCTACAGGTATATTAAATATGGGTGGTTTTAATTCAATATTTAGTAGATCTGAACTAGAAGAAGCTATTTTACCAAGTTTTATCAAGATAAGTTGAGAAATAACCGAGATATAGAATTTTACTTATTTCCCATAAGGCTAACATTGGGACAACGTACTATGTTTACCACTTTCAATATCTCGGTAACCAATGGACAGATCATTGATTCAAAATACTAAGTTGTTTGATTTTTTGAGCTGAATTCATTGGTGCCAACATAAATTAGATCAATTTTATTTTATATGTAAAAAATTAAAAAAACCCATTTTTGGGGGTTTATCCCCCTTTACCCCCCATTCCGGTGGTCCTATCGGGCTGGTTCACGAACTCGTCTGAATAATTACTACTTTACACGTCTGTGCCAAATTTCATTCCAATCGGACCTTTTTTGCGAGCGCTATCGTGCTCACAGACACATAGATATATACTGTATATATAGATATTTTATTTTATTTTAATTTTTTTTATTGTTTAATTCACAACTTTGGGCTGCTAAAAGTATTTGTAAAAATAATAATGAATGAAAACTTAACCTTTATGTTTTATTTATATTTATTTATATTTATGACTGATGTTTATTTATATTTAAGGTTAAGTTTTCATTCACCATGATGATGGTATAATTACCGAAACATATGTCGTGATTTTTAAATAAAATAATGATAAAAGGGTGCTCAAGTTCATTATTATTTTTACAAATATATATATATATATATATATATATAAAATGAATTACATTCACTTGTTGGGGTTACTATAAAAAATTATAATCTCTCTAAATATATATATATATATATATATATATATGTATAAATAAATTTGAACGAATGGTTTTTTCGGCTTCTGGGGGCCCCAAAACAAAAAGTTATAGTGGTCCTGGGCTTAGGTCTTACTATGAGACCTACAGTAATAGCTTCTTCCCTATAGGGGAAATTCGCTAAAATACGCAAAGTCTCCGACAGCAACACTCACCTTAAGGCGCTAAACGTGGCGTCGTCGTCAGCGATGCTGCAGCACTAAAAATGTTAAAAATCAAACAATTTTGTATTTTAAATCATTGCTCTAGGTTTATATGTCAGCATATCTATACTTATTTTATACGCTAGGGGTTTTTTGTGATCATTACTCCACCTAAAGTTCTGGGCCGATTTTAATAATTTAGGTGTCATTGGAAAGAGCTTGGTGTGAAGTTTTGCAGGAAATAAAATTTAAAAAGGTATGAATAAAGGGGAGAGCCCTAGACGCCCTTAACCCTCGAGCGGGCGCCGTGGAGTTTTCCTCCGCACAGGTTTTTATTTTAAATAAACAGACATAATGGGTTTCGGCGGTCGTGTCCGGCTCCACACTTTACGCCCCTCATTCCAGGAATCTCCTAAAGCTATTTATACCCCCACCCCCCTCTTGGTACCTCGTTATTTGTAATTCAGAGATGCTGTCTCAGTTTGCGGAGCGCCCTTTCCCGTTATACAGTGATAGCTTTTTTAAAAATTCATAATAGCGAAGGATTTGTAATTATTATCAAATTTGTTGGACTTTTCCTTTCGCTTTCGAAAAAGAGAAGCGAAAGGAAAAGTCCAAAAATGTAAATAATATTTAATACATATTTTATACTAGAAAATTACTTACTATGTTCAATTTAAATATTACACCTATTAAGTTTAACAATTAATTGCATCGAAGATGAAATGTGATTCCTAATGAAGTTTTTCAACATTTAAATACAATATTTCGTTATAAAACAAGTAAAATGGGTTAAACTTGTGCAATATAGTGTTGCGGAGTAAACCTCCGCATGCGCCCTCTCGCGTTTTGCCGGTGAACCGCCCGCTCAAGGGTTAAAGTTTCATATTAGTCCATAAGATTTAACATGGGAATAGAAATTTCAAACAAAGCAGCTGATTGGAGCAAACAAAGTTTTTCAACAAAGCCATATGTTGTTAGTGGAATTGAAACCATTGCATGTAGAGCTGGAGGCATTTCAGTTGATGGAAGATGTAAATAAATAAACTATTATCCTAACTAATATTTAAGGTCAGAATTTAGTTTTAAAAATATTTATTTTGAATCACATGTATGAAGATCTTAACATTCACATATGTTTATATTCCAAAGAAAAATACTAAAAGAAAAAATAAATTCTTATGTCTAAATTCTATAAATATAAGTAGAAATAAAAGAAAAAGAAGCAGACTTAACATTCATTATGAGTAGATTTTTTGAAACATTTTAGTTCGGTTTGAGATTAAGACGGGTCATATGCTACTCAAGGCCGCTTTCCCCAATTAAGGCTTAATGTTAACGTGAATTTAATTCAAACCATATGAATATTTTAATGTTTAAATTATATACCATAATAGCTGTTTCTCGTGGCTTCGCCCATGATTGAAATGATAGGGATATAATAACCAAAATTTACTTTAGAGTGAAACCGCAAATCTGTATCTGTGCGTTAGGAATTTTCTTTTATTTTATTTACGGCTAGAGAATTTTTTTATCGTAGATGTAAAGTATTACTGCGTAGATTTGCCAATACCTCTCAAAATTATAATGAAAGTTTTAACATAAGTATACAGTGTAGGGGTGAAGGTTTTAATCTGTGGTGTTATCCGTCGGTGTCATAGATATTGGATCAGACTACATACATCTTCATGATTAAGAAAATACTAATTTTACTAAACTTAAGTTTCTTAAGTTCAAATAAAACTAGATTTGGGGAAAGCAACTCTTAGTCACACATACTGAATTTCAGAAAATTTTACAAAAATAACGTAAAACCTACAAAATCAACTAGCCTAACTTTATTTTTTACAAAACATAATTTAATCCTTCTTTACTCATCAGGTTTAATTCTAACAACCCATTTAAAAACATTAGTGTTGTCTAAACAAATTTACAATTGATTTTCAAATAACTGGTCTTAGTAATACTTTGGTTGATTTTCTTTCATATGGTGCACGGGGTATTCAAACTAATAATTATTTTATGTATGACAATTTCATCTTGAGGTCAAGCCAACCCCTTTTAGGGGCTCAATATTTGTAGAAAATACTAAAGAAACATGGACATCTCCTTAAAGATGATTGAGTATTCACAAGAAATTTAGTTTAAAAAAGCTTTTGTAGAAAATTTTAGTATAACAGGAAGGTCAACCATATAATTAATAAAATAGTTCTAGAATACTGTACCATAATGATTTTTATTTTGAAATCAATACTTGACAATTGCTTGATTTTGAGCAACGGGTTTACTAGTCTTAATGAAACTTGGTGTATTGCTTCATATGTTTGAGATCTATTGTAGGGGTGGGTGAGTAGTGGATTTTGAAGTCAAGTCGAGTATTAAGCCAAAAACTCGAGTATCGAGTCGAGTAGCTGTTTGTGAAAAGTTATGAAATCTTCATTTTTTCAATAAAAATCTTTCTTCAATTTTATTTATAAAACTGGTCTACTTTATTTAAGCTTTTGTTTTTATATTTTTCTTGGAAAAATAAAACTCTGATATTCTAATACGGTACCTCTACATTGCATAAACCCTACTTTTAAATATAAATTTATGTAGAATATGCATAGTTGTAAAATTTAAGCAGTAATAAGATTTAATTATTAGCCTATTATTTTAACAATCAGAAACAGGTTTATATTTTCCCTAAAAATAAATGCTGGCCCTAATAAAACCTTAGCCAAGAAATTGTGGAAGAATGAATTAAAAACATCAGGGAGGGGAGCTATGCCCGTATTTGTTTACTTCTCTAAACCCAACCCCACCACCTTGCCTGACTGCTGATCTATTATTTTTTTGACATCCAATCACTTGAGCACGAGTGACACAGCTGCAAGAATAAGATATCCCCCAATACAAAAATTACAAAACCGTAACTAATCTGTTTTATGAAGTCCACTTTACCAATGATGTCCACGATTTTCTTCTCATTTTTACAAATCAAATGAGACAGAAATGAAGGCTGAGTATCATTCAATAGATCAAATATAATTACAAATTTGAAGTTGTTTAATGTAGGTCAGAGCTAAATATAGCTGTAAGTTTTCAATTTCCGAATTCTGAGACATCTCTCAGAGTTTGGTATTTCTAGATAACTGTCAAAATCCATTCTTCTATGAGTTAATGAAATATTTTTGAGGTTATTGTTATGAAAACTTGTGGACAGCTGCGAAAAAAGATAGCGCATATTTGTCGGTCGCGGATAAATGGCAGATGTAGCTTTTCAAAACTCGCGATCTGCCGCGAAATACGATCGTGCATATTTGCCGATCGCCGAAAATCGGCAAATATAGCGTTGCTAAAGTCGCGGTCGGCCGAGAAATACAAGCGTGTGTATTTGTCGATCGCTGAAAATCGGCAAATGCAGCCTTGCAAAAGTCGCGGTCAGCCGCGAAAAACGATCGCATGTATTTGCCGATCGTTAATAAACGAAATGAAACTTTGCGAAACTAGCGATCGACTGTAAAATTTGATCGCACAAACGTAAATCGCACCTAAATTTGGCCGCCGCGTAAACGGCGGGAGTAACTAACTACTCGACTCGACCTCGAGTAGTAGCAACTACTCGAGTAATTACTCGACTGTCGAGTATTCGCCCACCCCTAATCTATTGTACATCTAAACCCACCCCCATTTTTTACTTTTCTGTGGTGGCTAACCTGCATATTCATTCCCCAAGTTATCCTTGAGGGAAGGAAATCTAATTCCATATATTCATTATTTATTGACATATTTTGATAAAGCTTGCTGGTTTTTTCTAGTTGGGTTTTATAGGTCATTTTTTTAAACACTTTATTTTCACAAACCTACACGTGGTGCAGCAACCAGCATAATCATTCCCCATGTTCTTGATAAGAAAAATTTAATATTTTGCCTAGTCAGTAAATTTCATATTACTGACATAGTGTTCAACTGTTTAAAATTTACTAAGTATACATATCTGCTGCAACAGTTTTTTTAATTCAACAAAAATTAAGGCTAGTTACCTCCCAAAGACCTTCACAATTGATAACTTCAAAATTGTTGATGATGGATTTTACAACTTACTGTAAAATGTAGTTTTCAAGCCCGTGGGAATTTTTTAAAATGATACCACCTACATAATTGTAAAAATTAATGCTCAAAAATGTAAGTCATAAAATTATAAAATTGCATCATGGGAAAAGTGTATGTGTCAACTTTTGTATTTCAGTTGTTATGTTTTGTTTTGCAGCTAGCCTACAAGTTCCCAAATCTCCTCGGACACCAACAATCTCTAGGGGCATGGGACATGTCATCTCTCACCGCTTCACCAAAACTTTTAAGATGATGACCACTTGCGACTATTGTGATAAGCAGATGTTCTTAGGTACAGGTCAGCAAACCATGTTAACTCTTTTAAAATAAGTGTCTAGAAATGTGCTCCAAACAAAATTCATCATTTATTTACTATTTATACTACGGGTCTGTAGTGTACCGAAAATCGGTCCTGGTATGGTATTAAACACTGTACCGATATTGGCCCAGTACTGGCTATTGGGACAGTAAAAAGTCAGGTACTACGAAAGACGGAGGAAATAAAGTAAAACTATTCTTTGTTAATTATTTTGTATTTAAATGTTTTTCTTTGATTTTATGAGTTCCATTAACTGGTACAAGTAATGGAATCTATTGATCAGAATCTAAAATAAAGCATTACTACATTATCCCCTATAAGCAGTAATTTGGTACCCTTGTAAACCCCCAGTCCAGGTTATTTTTCAAGAAACCATTAAGTTTGTCACTACTGTTTTGATTGTAAAATGATGATATAAACCAAAATAACTTATATTACTTACCTTTCTTTCTGCAGTTTATTAGTTTTGAAATAAATTTATCATAAATATTTATTATTTTATTTGGAGTTACCTATCACTGTAAAAAACAACTAGGTGATGGTGTTTTTTTAAGCCATATAAGTAGTGCTAAGTATGAGATGGTTGGTAGGCCTGCCAAGGTCATAATGCCTGCTCTCCATGTCGATCCCCAACTATTTTAGTGAAAATAGTTAATTTTCTTTTTGAATTCCCTTAAGTTTGCTTTTAAAAAAAATTGAAGTGCCATAGTTCAGTTAAACCATAAACTTTCGCTGCTGATATATTTTTTCACTGACAAAAAAGCAAGAAGTATTCAACCCTGGAGGACCCACCACTTTGGAAGCCAATTTCCTCAGTGAAGAAAATCTTAACCTGGCTCCATCAGCATAAAAGGCAAGATTTAACAGAAAAAGTAGGTGGAGGTAGAAGTAATTGTAACAAAAATGTTTCCTGTTGTAAATGGTAGGTAACACGCTCCTAATCAACATATTAAAAATATACATCTGTATCTCCACGGGAAATATGTTATTTTGGCAGCCATCTTGAAAATTGTGTCAAAAGCATTAAAATATTCAGGAAATTATTGCCATAGGTGATACATGATTGAATATTGTGGCATCATATCACTGTCGATAATTGACCTGTGGTAAGAACTTCACTTTGACTGGGTAAAAATTGTTCGCTGCCATCTTGGATCCGCTATGTTGGATGTGATGATTTATTAAATGTAAACATAGTGTTGGTGATATATTATTACAGACTAGATTTTCACGCTGATTGCATTGCCGAAATTCGTTTTTAAAATCTTGTTTCCTTCAAGTTAAACCCTGACGAAGAATTTTCTCTATGTAATCCTTATTTGAATACTTTTAAGGATTTATTAGATTATTTTCTTGATATCCCTGGCTCTAATTGAAGTATTAAGTTTACTTTAGTCTTGAAACACTCAATAATATAATGGCTTCAATTTGAGAAACTTGTCGTTTAAATCAGAATATAACGAGATGAGGTATAATTTATAATGTAACTTAAAATTTGATTTTTCCAAAATTAAATTTTAGTAAAAATTTTATATCTCAAGTTTTATGGGTTTTTTGACCCCTGACCACCTCATTGGCTTCAGCCTTGATTGTATGCTTACGTTTTAGTTTGTAGATAAAATCAAGGCCACACAACCTTAAAATGCCATGGTTAGTGTCATAGCCATCTCAAGTAACAAGGCCGCGGCGCTAGTAAATGGCATCAGCGTGCCTAAGAGTTCAGCTGAGTTGTTTATCCATACTCTCTTATGGCACTATCTTTTGTTTACATGAAATCAGCTGGCTCTGTAAGGGTTTTTACTATGCAAAAAACCCTTGAAGAGCGGTGTTGCCAGGTCGAAGGCCGCGGCCTTATTACTAGAGATGGCCATGTTAGTGTACATGACTGATCATATTTATTTTACAGATAAATGTTTCTGTAATAAACTAATATTGCAGCCACTAATACACAAATTTACTTTCTCATCCCAGTCTATTTTGATTCAGGTAATGGTGTAACAACCAAACATAAAATATTGTTTTACTCTGGCAAAGATAAATACAACCTCATGACATTTCATATGGTCATAATGACATTGCACACTCAACATAGCCCTATCATACATATTCTTTGATTTCTTACATTAATGATAAAAATGCACAGTTTTTTCCAAATAGTAAAAACAAGCAGTCTAGTTATAATCTTATTTGATTGATTATTTAGGCTTCTAACTTAATAAGCTTTTTTGCATGTTTATTTTTACGATATTAACCAAGCTGGTAGGCTGTGAGTGTACAACATGATTTATTTAATGTTTCACTTGTAATTTATTTCTTGTAATGATGACAGATCTACTTAGATACAAGTTAGACTTTTACCTAAGTACTAAATACTAACTAATACTATTATCAGTTTGTCAATTATTGTTTGAGTTTTCATCATCAAGTAATGTCAATATATCTATACTATTATAAAGAAGAGGTGGTTTCTGGATGTATGTTTGTGGCAAGTGAATGCGAAGAATACTGAACCGACTGGGTTTAAATTTCACACAGAGGTAGATCTTGAACATAGGACTATTCACTTCCTTAAAATCCCCTCGGGCTGCGCCCCATGAATGTCCTCAGTTTCAATGTTTACATTTTGCTTTGCTTTTTGTTTACATACAGCTGTTTCAAACTATCTATTGTGAGCGAAGCCACGGGCAAGTGCTAATATACTATAAATATCAAATGATAAGAATTTGCATTGATTTGTATCTCTTATATTATTTACCAGATCTATCGTGTATTTTTATATTGTAGTTCTGATCCCAAATTATTTTTCCTTGAATCTTTTCATTTAAATATTTACAAAGTTGGTTTGATGGTGCATTTTTTTAATGTCCGTCCAAGGATCAAGGAAAATGATAGCTATTTTTATGGTTTTTGTATTGCTTCGAATTTGAAATTGTAGAGGAAAACACCAAGTACAAAGCAACTATTTTCAAGATTTATTTTTGTTCCATTCATATAAGAGGTGTGCGGATAGTGAATTTTTGGATCGGATCGGATAGGTGATGTTCAGATCGGTTTTGGATTGTTCGGATCGGATAATACCGGATTCGGATATTTAAGGCACGGTGTAATGAGCAGATTTAAGTTTTCTCATAAGCCTAAGGTAATTGCTTGAAACTACAAGGTTGCCAGCAGTCGGGAATTCCGGGAAAACCGGGAATTATGCGTGAATTTTACACACCGGGAAAAAACCTATGAATTATGCATGAATTTTTCAAAAGTCTCATTATGTAAACTCTAAAACAGCGATCGTTTTGGCGTGTCGGTCTGTAATATGGTTATTTCTCGATCAGGATATCGACCAGTTTCGGGAATGTGTTAGACAAAGCATAAGTTGCCGTCCGAACACAACACGCCTCTCCTGACACGAAGACAAAGTGATTCCAAAGTAGGGAAAGGTGTGCCACGAAAGAACAGGTAGGCCTACTACATATCCATAGAACGGAATTATAGGGCTTTTGTCCTTAAAAGATTCGCCACTATTGACGTTGCTGATGTCAGAGCGTTCTTTTCACCAAGAAATATCGAAAACTACAGCCGGAACGGGAACTGGTAAAAGAACACGTTCCGCGGCTGGTATGGAATGGTCGGAATGGTTCTCGTTCCGGAACTTCAAAAGCAGACTGACATGCTTGTCGAAGCACAAGAGAATGACTCTGGGACGTGCCAGTATTCCCAGACGTACGTTCGTGCTCTTACGATAATTTTGTATGTGGTAGATCCAACTTGTATTGGGCATTATATTATAATTTAATTTTAACAGTGGCTATAAGGATATTGCCTTAAGGATAATTAATACCTTTTTAGTATTAAAAATGGGTTTCTGGCAGTATTACAGGGTTTTCTTGGTATCATTATGCCAAATTTACGAGCTTCATTGAAAGAGTACGATAATTTAGGTAAATTCAGAATAACTTTCCTGGTCTGGTACAATAATGTGACTTTTAAAATCTGGGAAGACAGGCGTGTCCATGATTCCTCCAACCCTTCTCAGTGTGCGCATGCGCTACAAGTATGGAGACCTTAAGTCTCGACAATGGGACAACCAACGTAGCTTTGGCTGCAAATAACGAATCTTTATCATTTAGAGCTTTTCAGTAATTACGGCAGTTGATAAAGCAGAATAGTATAATCAACATCTATAAGGGATTTAATGAATTTTCATGGAGTCATGTAATCTCTAACTTCTTATTTGTTCTATTTCTTAATTCTTTGCTTTAATGCGTAATTACTGCAGTTCTCATAATTAACTGAGTCCGGTTTTAATTCATGCGTCAATACTTTGGGGGTGCATTTTCTAAACCATAGTTCATTCTCCACTATTTTAATGGATGTATTAAATTAGTGGTACAACAAAAATGGTATAAAGTTGTGAAGAAAAATTATTTGTCAAAACTCAAAATTACTTAGGTCCAATTCACACACAAGCGACGTGGCGTGGGAAGAAAGTGTTTAGTTCACAACGATAAGTTAGGCATTCGGTTAAATATACTTATTTTCATCTGAATGACCGACATCCACTTTTTAGTTTCGGCTCCGGTTGTCTGCTCCCAGACGTCGCGTCGTCGTCCCTCTTCTGTTTTTGTTTTCATTCCAAACTCCAATGTCTGTGTCGTTTTTAACTCGTTATTGTGAATCAGTGCAAATAAATACGTCATATCTGAACCTGTACCAAAGATTCTTCCTATTTGGGACTCTTCCAAGTTTCATGATGATACAAATAAATGAATGTTTGACTGTCCAACAATTACTCAATTGTATTCGATTATTAAAATGCAGTGGCCAAGGTACTATTTTCTATACAATTTACTGTAATGTCAATGAAGACTTAGTCGATGAGTTATATTTTACTTTTGACTACTGACAAATTTGCCCAATGTTAAAAATTGTTAATTTGATTCCTCTTACGGTACACTGATAACCAGCAAAGATTATGCTAAACTTAAATTACGGAGGAATAAAAACTCCTCCAGTACCGTGCGCAATTGTTGGATAGATTAGCCTAACTTTCCTAATTCAAAAATAGGCCCTGATCCTACATTCCTATAAATTGAGCTGTCTTTGGGATATTGGGGTACAGAAACTCGTTTCTTAAAAAAACCCGTTTCTTAGGGCCTAGATATTGCAAGGAAACAAACTGGCAAAGAAATATTTGCATTTGTAAACATCCGAGCAGAGGGCATATTTCATGATTAACAACTCATTGGCTATTAGAAAAATGTTATTCTCATTTGTTATTAACAGCCATCAGTAGGCCTAGGCCATGCCTGGCCTAAATTTTATCCTTAAATAATTTGGTACGTTGGGCCGGGCCGTGTTTTATATGTTGAGTCGACAAAGAAAGAGCCAATCGATATTACGAGATTCGATAGTAGTTCACACTACGACGATCGATATTGAACCGAATGCCTACCTTATCGTTGTGAACCCAACGCTCTCTGGCGCGGGAGAGCGGCCGCCCGCGCTACGTCGTTCGTGTTAAAATTAGGCGATACGTTTACATGGGAGCGACAGCAAAAGGACATACGTCCGTACCACGACTCCGTCAAACGTCCGTTCTGTGTGAATTGGGCCTTCAAAATGATAAATATGGGCCTTGAATTTTGACTATTTTGACCGGGAATACTGGGAAATATGCGTGAATATTTTGGAAACCATTTGCTGGCAACCCTGAACTACCATCTTATCCTAATGTGTAAGGTAAGGTTTGCCTTGATAGGTTTGAGTTGTTGATTGTTGTGATATATTATTTCCAACATAGGCCAAATGTCAATTATTAAAGTATGCAATGGTGCAACTAATTATATGTTAAGAATTTAGAAATTTATTGATTCCCCTGAAGCATATGTAGTATTTAATTGAATAAGCTTATTAGGCCTAAATCAATTTCAGGATTAGGCTACTTAAAAATTCCTTTTTCACTGCAACCTAAATTTGTTCACTTTTAGGCCTCTGTTTTTTTTTCTTTTCCTTTCATAAATCAACAAATTATTTGATCAGCGACTAGGCCTAAGTGATTAGACAAAAGAATTAAATATAAACCTTGATTCACCAATCACTTCATATTTGAAGAAAGCTTTACATTTTTATTTATGTATTAATGCCTAACAACCAAAATTTTAATTCACTACAAAATAATACTTTAAAATAATAAGTCCAAGCACTAAACTTAACCTAAATTTCAAGATAAGTTTCAAATGTTGTAGGTTTCTTTATTAACACTTTGTCCGCGTAGGACGTCTTTAGACGTCTTCGATTCATTGATGAATAGCGGAGGACGTCCTAAGATGTCCTTATGCAAGGTTTATCAAACAGACTTACTGTCGTCTCCGATTTGGTAGTAGGGGATTGAAACTCTGTCAGCCACTGGGGGACATACTATAGTTTAACGTCATCACCGTCGCTTGCAGTTTCCGCTCTCCAGTTAGTGGCGCTCCTAGCGGCACATGTGGGATTCTTCCCATGTAATCAAAGCAGTTTGGCACGTGCTCCCATCCTATTTTAACGTATTCATGTGAGGATTTTTGTTAGTTTGTGTGTGTTTTGTTTATCCTATAGATAGTGCGTAAATAAGACGAGTAAATTTTGAGATTTTGAGTTTTTGTGTGTGCTGTAAACCGTAGGACGTCTAAAGACATCTTCTTTTTTGATTTTTTTCACGATTTTATGTGGTATATGGTGATATAGTCGAACTTACCACTGACTAGAAAAACTGAACAAACCAATATTTGTATAGTATATACATATAAACCACGTGAAAAACTTTTTTTATATTTTTAATCCAACCAGTGAGGCTGAAAACGTCTAAAGACGACCAAATCTTTGACGTCATACTACAAACCGGAAGTGGCCCGAAAAAAACATTTACTCGGCATGACTGACCTTCCATAACCATAAACTATGTGAATTAGCAATAAACCTTTACAGCTATGTGGCGGTATATTAAAAAAATTTTAGCAGTCAATGTGTTAAAGCTTGGTCATTTAATTAGAACAACGGTCTATTTGTTTTAGACAATAAACAACAAGCAAACTCGCTAAATTATTATCATAGGCGTAGGTTGTCAATTCAGCATTGTACTGTCATCTAAGAAAGTCCATTTTAATCACGTATTGAAAATATGGCCGGGCGGCTTTGATTCGGCTTAATTCGTCAAAGATTAATATCTTAAGATAAACAAAATAAAAATTTATTTTTGATCCTTCAACTTTCTATTTCTAGGTAGGTAAATGCTTAATTGAAAAATAAAGTAATCTGGCGATTGAAAGAAAGTCGTTCTTGCGTTAATTCAGTTTTCAAGCAGACGACGACAAAACAATGATTTGAATTGAATTGAGTTGATATTTTAAAACAAAGAGAGATAAAGACAAACAAAGAACAGGTTCGCCAACTCTTTGGCTGCCCAAAATTATTTGTAGTCTTTTTATTTCATCGTATTAACAGGCTGCTTAAGATATTTACGGCCTGGAGTAGTCGTACGAAACATCAACACGACTATTTATTCTTGGGGTATTTGCGGGGGGGGGGGGGGTAGCGGATTTGTACCCCCCACCAAGAAAAGCTAGATTATTTTGACGTCACAGGAGGCGGGGTCTAAATCGCTCGAGAAATAGCCCGCGGCTGGAAATGTACTCCCCAATACATTATTAAATCATCAACTTCTAATTGGTTTGAAATTAAATTATTTTCCTTAAGTCTGACCCTGGAATTGTACCCCCCGTCGCCAAATGCTCTAGTCCTACCCCGGGTTTGTACCCCACGACGCCAAACTCCTAAGTCCGACCCTGGAATTGTAACCCCCCGGATGTGTACCTCCCATGGCCAAATCCTCAAGTCCCACCTCGGATTTGTACCCCCCGGAATTGTACCCCCGTGGTCAAATTCTTAAGCCCGATCCCGGAATTGTACCCCTCGGATTTGTACCCCCCGTGGCCATATCCTTAAGACCTACCCCGGATTTGTACCCCCTGTACTCAAATTCATTCTGGCCGACCATGGAAATACGCCCTACAGTCCTTTATTGGTTGATTCAATACAATTAATTCCTAAGGGTGAATAAAATTTCAAGTAAAATAGCTGACTGGAATAAACATTGCAAGTGAAGCTACGACATTAATCTAGTGTAATGAGTAAAATGAAAACACTTCTTTACTTCATACAGCTTATCATTTGTTGAAAGTGGATTGTATATACAAAAACATTTGTTGGAGGTGTTGTACAAAAATATTTTGCAAATTTATTTGTGATACCGTCTGATTAAAACTGAAATTAACTTGTTTCCAAGGTAAAAATTAATTAACACCTAATATTATCTCATTATATAATATTATAACTCAAATTTAAGCTTTAATTGTTTTTTATGTTTCTCATGCAAGATTGGGGGTTTATTGCTCTATGAATTGTGATTTGTAATCTGAAATGTTTTTCTTTTATAACTAGAGGATTATTGATAGGGTTAAAAAGTTTTACTTCAATCACTGGTTTCATATCATAATAATTTTAAGTTCATGTTTTACGATATTAAATTAACGATATCTTTACATAAGATTGATAACCCCTTGGACTCTGAGAAGGAACCCGATTGAGTTAGGACGAAATGGATGGCTTAAAAACCTTATCCGTGAAATTTTACATATTTAAACCAAGTTTCATGGCAAACAGTCCAACGGAATACGAGGCCGTAAACGTGAAACATGAATAATCAAACTAACAAATTTTTTATGAATTTAGATATTCCAAACAATCTTTTATCCAATACTTTCATCACGTATTATTGACAGATTTTCTAGCCCACCTAATGATGAATAAGTCCACACAATGTAATAATAATACTAATAATAACAAGATGTATTCGTAGAATAATATTAGGTAATAATTTAACGGACACTTCACATTTCTCTGTTTTATATGAAAATGTTAATGGAATTAGATCTAAGCTCTTTTTGTCGCATGCTATTGCTCCCATTATTATGAACAATATTATTATTCTTACTGAAACAAACTTGAATTCAACAATACCTTCTTCAGAACTTGGTTTAGATGGATATGTTGTCTATCGGAAAGATCGGTCACCTCTTACCAGTTTCAAGAAAGATGGAGGCGGAGTGCAGATTGCTGTTCGGCGGTCCCTTCAGTCATCCGAAGTTCTGCAACCCAATCTACCTGTTGAGGCATTGTGTGTGCTTATCAGACTTACTGCCAGCTGCAAGATTGTTGTCTGTGCTGCTTACTACTGCCCTCAATCTCAGACTAGACTCTACACGCTGTTTGCTGAATCAATTGTCAACACTTTGTCAGTCTACCACAACTTCGATCACGTACTAATTGCTGGTGACTTCAATCTTCCTGGTTTCAACTGGACTCACCCTGAGCTTTCCTCCGCTTCTGCTTCTTCTAGTGTCTTGTTGGAATTGGCCGCATACTTTGGTGTCTCTGAGATCAGCAGCGTGGTCAACGATAGGGGCGTTCAGCTGTACTTGGTTTTTGGATCCCCTTACATATTTACTGTGTCACTTGCCGATGAGCCTCTCCTTGCTTATGAACCTTGTCACCCCAGTTTGTGCGTCTCTGTTGAGGTCTCGGAGCGATCAGAGGAGAGATTGGTGCGCCCTACATGCATTCGGAATATTCGAAGATGTAACGTGAAACATGAGCTGGGTGCTATTCAGCTTGATTCTGACTGCAACGACGTCGACTCCCAGTTCTCCAGTTTTAGTTGACAGCTCAGCGAACTTATTAGGTATCATTCTCCGTGGAAATCTGTTGACTGTTCGGTCTTCCCCAAATGGTTCTCCAGTGAACTCAAGGAACTTGTCATTCTCAAGAAGACGCTTCACAAGATATACAAGACAACCCTCGACATAAATGATTACCAGAACTTCTGCGCTGCCCGTGACTGATGTAGGACTCTCTTTAGAGACTGCCGCTCAAACTACATCAACCATGTCAATTCTACTATTTCCTCCAATGCCAAGTCTTTTTGGAGCTTTATGAAGAACATCAATCGAGCTTCTTCCATGCCTTGCTCTCTCAAACTTGGAGAAACTGAGGTCTCTAGTCCTGATGAGATGTGTGAGCTGTTTGCAGAGTACTTCTCCTCAGTCTACTCTCCTGGGTCCTATGACGAGCTCCCGGTGTCCCGGTGCCTTCTTTTGACACACCATTCACTATCTCCAAATGTACTGTCTCACTGGAGGACATTGACAGAAAACTTGTCCTGCTTGACTCCTCTAAGGGCAGTGGTCCCGACGACATCACGCCTGCAGTACTTAAGTTCTGCCACTCTGAGTTGGTTCCTCAAATTCATCATTTGTTTAATCTCAGCCTATCCTCCGGAATCTTTCCATCGTCTCTAAAGGATGGATTTGTGGTGCCGATATTCAAATCTGGTGATTGTCGTGATGTTGCTAATTACAGGCCAATTGTGATTCAGTCGGTTCTCAGTAAATTTTTTGAAAGCCTTATTTTAGACATAGTACACCCTCTGTTTAAAAATTTCATAATCGATGAGCAGCATGGATTCTTCTCTGGTCGCTCTACTGTATCAAATCTTCGTTTCAGTGCCTGGTAATGGATGCCTTCAGTTGCAGAAATCAAGTTGATGTGATTTATATTGACTTTAGCAAGGCTTTTGACAAGATTAGTCACCGTCATCTTATTATCAAGCTTCAAGGCTACGGCTTCGTTGGCACTATGTTGAGCTGGTTTGAGAGCTACCTCACGGTCGACGTCTCGCTGTGCATGTCGAGACTGGTGCATCATCTTACTTCTCTGCGAGCTCTGGTGTTCCTCAGGGGTCACACCTTGGACCCCTCTTGTTTTCTATCTTTATCAATGACATCAAGAAAGTCATCAAGGTCCCTTTCTTTCTATTTGCGGATGACATCAAGCTGCTTGTTGAGGTTTCATCTTATAGCGAGGCCTTGCAAGATGCTCTCAATGATGTACTCGGCTGGTGCTCCTCTAATATCACGGCTGTTAATCCAACCAAGCTAATTACGTTCACTAGGAAATCTAGCCCACTGTTAGTTGAATATTTTATGGATGGTGTCCGGTTGGAGAGGTGCGACACCATAAAGGACCTTGGTGTTCTGATTGATTCCTCATTTGATTTCGCCCCACACATCAGTTACATCTGTACAAGAGCTTCGGGCATGTTTGGATTGATCTCCCGCTCTGCAAGACACGGCCTGAGTACCCACGCCTTAACGGTCCTTTACAAGTCCCTCGTCTGTCAGCTACTTGAGTATGCCTCCATTGTTTGTCGCCATACCAGCTCGGCCACATTCACCATATCCAATCAGTTCAGCGGCGATTTGTCAGGTTCCTTGGGTTTCGGGCCGGACTTAACTTCCGTGAGGTCCCTGACGATGAGTTATCAGCTGAGCTCGGTCTTCAGAGCCTTGAATGCAGGCGACGGGTGTCGGATGCGGTCTTCCTCTTCAAGCTCATCAACTTCAACATCAACTGCCCTTCATTGCTGGAAACGTCCACATACCTTCGAGAACCAGTAGACACCAGCGCCTCTTTGAGCTAGCTCATGCCGGGACCAATTACCTGAGATCTAGTCCCATCTCTCGAATGATGCGCCTCTGGAACAGTATGTGCTCTTCAGTTGACATGTTCGCTACATCTTTGGGGGCGGTTCGGCATGCTGCAGCAGAGGAAGACCTGAACATTTAATCTCCGTAATTGTGCTGCTGGCCTCATCGTTACAATAAAATTACTATTATTATTTATACCAGTGTTTCTCAACCAGTGGTACGCGTACCACTGGTGGTACGCGAAGGTCTTTCAGGCCGTACGCAAGAGATTGAAGAAGTAGTAAAAACTAAAATGGTTTCCGAACGAGCGCTTTTCCGTCGAGTAGTAAAGTCACACTTAATGTTAATAATATACTTATCTGTATCAAAAGTTATTTTTGTTAAATTATTTTTATTTATAATTTTAATAAACTTTTCCAGAATAAGTTTTGGTCATAATCAGCGTCATGATATGCCGATATCGTACCAGATTTTAGGACAAAATTATTTATTAGAAAATTCGCTTTCCGAGCATATACCACATGTAATGATTCTCGATTGCCATAATTGTCTGAACTGAACTTATTTTTATAATAAACTCAAGATACATAAGACGTATGACACGGGCTATGGGCTATGAGTGAGTTAGTAGCCATCAACGTTTAGTTGTCAAATTTAGTCGAGCCTCTATTGTTACTCTTTCTTTTTAAGAGTAGTTCTTTTTGGCATTATAAAATGTTCTTTTCATTGTAAAAATACTACTACCAGTTTTATGGTGTTAATTTGGTGGTAATACTTGGGTTTGATCTGTTTTATTTTTTTGTAATAGGCTTAAATATAAGCTCGTTGGTGAAAATTACTTAGAATCACTTTCAACTATTTATTTGAGTTAATTTTTCAATATAAAATATGAGTTAATATGTAAAATCTCAAATTGTAGAAAGAGATTATTTTTTATCGTGTTCTGTGAAATCACGTGAACTTTTTTCTTGTTAGCGAAATTCAGATTAACATTCAAGTGATTTTTGTCATATTGACTAAAAGAATTACTGAGCAGAGCTGAAGTAAACACGTAATTTGTCAAAATATCCTTTAAATCAAAATACGATCTAAAAATTTACATTGACGAGTAAAATAAAATATATTTAGCTGGGAATAATAAAACCGCCAAAGGGCAACTATGAGCATTGTTGGTGGGGATTCCTCAGTGGAAGGGGGGGGGGGGGGTGATCCTTGCGATGGTACGCCAAAATATTTAAAATTTGGTAGGTGGTACGTGGACACCAAAAGGTTGGGAACCACTGATTTGTACTATTAAATATTTATTTTTGTTATTTATTTATTTCTATTAAACTATTTTATATTTATTTCCATAATTTATTACTATTTATAGTCATTATTGTTATAATTTCATTATAATATTAAGTAATTGTTGCTGTTGTTATTAATGTCATTACTGTTATTATCTGTGAAATTATTTATTCGTTGATGATTATTGTTAATATTTATTTTTGTTATTACTTTGTTTATAGTTGTTATGTTACTATTATCTTGCGCAATCATTGTTGTTCTTATACATATATGTGCAACTTGTATCATTGTTTTTGCCATCTTTTTGTATTCTTGTTTTTGTGAAATGGTGAATGCCGTTGGTAAATAAATAAATAAATAAACAACGAACAGCCGTTGATTTACGAGAACTAATTAAAAAAGTCAACAACAATGAATATTGACCCGGTATATTTCCATGGTCGGTCAAAATGGTTTTGAGCACAGGGGGTACAAACCCGAGGGGTACAAATCCGGGGGGTACAAATCCGTAGTAGGACGTAAGGATATGGCCACGGGGGGTACAATTCCGGGGTCGTACTTAAGAACTTAAGTACGGGGGGTACAAATCCGGGGTAGGACTTGAGGATTTGGCCACGGGGGTACAAATCCGGGGTCGGACTGAAGAAGCCAGGTTTAATTGGATTTATACCAATTATGCAACTGTTCAACCAACAGTGAAATGTCAGTTGATTAAAATACATAATAATTTATTCCTCCTAAAAGTTCGCGGCCGGAATTGAACCCCCTGTCCTGTGACGTCAAAATGACGTTGCGTTTTTTCTGGGGGGTAAAATTCCGACGACCCTTTACGGGATATTTAGTTTTGGCAATAATTGAAGATGACTGTGGACACTGCCGGTCACTGGCGAACTCCAATTTGTCTTGATTGCGATTCTCTCTCATACCAATCGACAATTGGTGTTTCGGCGGTAAAGGATTCTGATCGAGACAGAACTAATAAAGGATGTACTATTATTTGTTGACTTACTTAATGCTACGATACAAGAATTTATCCTAAGAAAATTATTGTTATCGCGTCGGGTATTGCACTGTACACTGATCGTATACATCGCTTGATGCATACCACTATATAATCACATCGTGTTGAGGCGTTGTTCTAGCCGCAATCGCAACTGTCGCATTTCAAAGCACCGTTTTTGCCCCGCAATGTTTTCTGTCACTACTTTACTTTCGTCTGCAGTGACTTGTTTTGTTTGGAAGACCTTCCTAACTTTAAAATTTGACCCTTCTTTAAAATGTAATCCAAAATATGCAGTCTATCCGATAGAGTCTTGCAGATATCTAGTGGATTATTGTAAGCTTAAACCATTAAGAGAAGAAAACATATTTGAATTTAGTTGTTCTAAATACATTTTTAATAGGGAGGAAATGCTTGTAGTAGGAGTTTATAGATCACCTAGTGGCAATATTAATGAATTTTTAAATAAATTAGGGATTCTTATTGAATATTTATTGGAAAAAAATAAAAAAATAATTATTGCGGGAGATATAAACATAAATGTTTTAAACAATGACAAAAAAACTAAAGACTTCAAAAACTTCCTAAACTCCCATGGTATGAAATTTTTAGTAGATTTTCCTACAAGGGTAACAGAAGAATCGGAAACAGCAATTGATAATTTTTTTACTAATATTTCACCTATTTATCTAAAAATAACTGGTTTGATAACAGCTTTATCAGATCACGATGGTCAAGTTTTGGATGTTTATTTTTGTGATGAATTACTAAAAAGTACGAGTATTACAAAAAATTGCATTTACTTTTCTGAGGAAAACTTAACTTTATTTTATAATTTGTTAGAAAAAGAAAGTTGGAATGACGTATATTTGGCTTCAGTGGAGCAAAAATATACGTCCTGTCTAATAACAGTCCTGTCTAAGGAATATGTCGGCCTTAGTCAGTAACAAGACTACAAGATCGCGCCACAATCATCCTTCACTCATCTGTCATTCATACTTGGCTTAAAATACCTACCTGGGTAGGTCGCCATTTCAACTAATGTATCTAATGTATCTAAAAATACAGTGTTTTTCACAATTTATTAATGTACTACTTTGACCTGTGTTTTGAAAAAAAACTGTAAAAAGTACCAACTTACAAAAGTCGTGGATAAATGTTGAGATTAAAAATGAAAGAGAGAAAATTATTACAAAGAGCAAAATTGCTAGAAAAACTAAAGATAAAAATATGCTTTCTGAGCTAAAAATAAGAAAAAAGTTACTTAATAAAAAAATTGTCGAGACTAAAAAAAATTTCTTTGACACAAAGATCAACAATTCGACAAATGTTAATAAAACAACATGGGACATAATCAATAGCGAGGTTTCAAATAAAAACAAAAATAAAAATGACAGTAATATCGAGTTGCTTATAGGGGATAAACTGATGACTGACCCAAATCAAGTTGCCACTCTTTTTAATAATTACTTTGTAAATATTGTAGATAGTTTAAGTAGTATACAACTTCCAAGTTCCGATGTAAATTTTGAATGCCCGGATGAAAGTAATTTTTTTGGAACTAGACTTTTTCGATGTACCCCAGTAAATGAAAATGAAATTAAAAATATAATCACTTCACTTAAAAATAAATTGTCTAGTGGCTATGATGAATTTCCTGTTAAAGTTTTGAAATTTGTTGGAAACCCTTTAGTAAAGCCACTGACACATTTAGTGAATTCCTCCTTTGTATCTGGCTTATTTCCATGCCAATTAAAAGTAGCCAAAGTTATTCCTTTATATAAGAAAGGTGAGGTTACAGAAATCTCCAACTATAGACCAGTTTCGTTATTGCCATCTATATCAAAGGTATTTGAGAGGGCAATGCACTCAAGGTTGGTAGACTTTCTTGAGAAAAATAATTTATTTGATAATGCTCAACATGGTTTCAGAATGGGTCGTTCTGTAATAACAGCCGCTTTAGATTTTATTGAATCCGTAATAGACTCAATCGACAACAGAGAGAGCGTTTTAGGTATATAAATGGATCTCTCGAAAGCTTTTGACAGCGTATGCCATTCTATTTTGTTAAAAAAATTAGAAAGTTTTGGAATCAGGGGAATATATTTAAAATGGTTGCAGTCCTATTTAGAAAATCACAATCAATTTGTTCAAGTAAAATATTTAAATAATAATAAATTAAGTACAATGAATTCTTCTACAAGTATTATAAAGTGGGGAGTGCCACAAGGCTCAATATTAGGCCCAATTTTGTTTTTATGTTATATCAAAGATATGCCCAAAATAATTATCAACCCAGAAAACAGTAAGTTATGTTTGTATGCAGACGACTCAAATTTAAAAGTGTCAGGTAGAAATGTTGACGAGTTAGAAGTTAACGCATTTATGGAACTAGATAACATAAATCAATTCTTGCAAAAACACAATCCTACTCTAAATTCATCAAAGACAAATTTTATGACATTCTCAACAAGGCAAAATAAAAATAAATTTCAACCTAATTTAATAATTGATTCAAATTCATTAGAACAAATTTCTTACACAAAATTTTTAGGACTCACTGTTGATGAACATTTAAATTGGAACCTTCATGTCGAAAAATTGTTGAAACTACTCAATTCCGGACTTTATGCATTGAAGAGAATGTCAAGGTTATGCAGTTTAGATTCTTTAAAAAAGATATACTTTGCTCATATTCATTCTCACATTTGTTTTGGTATTTCATTATATGGTGCGACATCTAAGCAAAATTTAAACAACATTTTAACAGTACAAAAAAGAGCAATTAGAATTATGTTACAATTAAAAGTTGAAGAATCAGTAAAACTACGATTTAAAGAGTTAAACATTTTAACAGTATACGGTATGTACATCTATGAAACAATATGTTTAGCAAGAGAAGCAATAGGATTAGAGCCTTTGAATTCTCATAATTATAATACCAGGCATAAAAGAGATATCGTAACCTCAACCCACAATCTTGAATTTTTTAAGAAAAAACCAACATATGCTGGTTCATTGTATATGAGAAAATTGCTAGAAGCTATAAAAAACGAAATAAATACTAAACTGTTTAAGCGGCATTTAAAGAAATATTTAATAGAAAAATCACCATATATAATGGAGGAATATTATATTTAAGCTCTAGTAATAATTTAATAGATTGCCTTATTTCTTAGGTAAAATTTCTTAGGTAAAATTGTATAATTTATGAATACTGTATTGATGATAATATTTTGTTTATTTTTTAGTTAGGTTAGTAACTGACACTATTTATTGTACAGGTGTACAACGTGTATAAATAAAGATTTTTTATTGATTGATTGATTGATAGTCAGTCTTACCGGTTAGTTATAAAACCCTCGGTTTGGATTCGGACATCCAATCTGATCCGAATCCAATCTGAATTTCGGACATCCGTACACCTCTAATTCATATCATCATCAAAACTCTAATTAATTATAAATAAGAATTGATGAAAACTTAAATCTTAGTCGTCAAACATTTTTATTCTTTGTAGTGTTTTAGTTTTCAAATGCATGAAGATTTAGACTAGTTTATACTCTATCAATATTCTTCTGACAGTCATCTTGAAGCAAGTAATATATTAGTTAATGCAATTGTTTCAGGGTTAAGATGTAAAGAATGTAAATATAAGTGCCATCGAGACTGTGAGCCTAAAGTACCACCATCGTGTGGCCTCCCTAGAGAACTCGTCGACGAATTTAGACGGACCATCACTGGCAACCAAGATGGTGAGACATTTATACATACTTCAGTAGAAATAAATAAGAATAAGCGTAATCTTCATAGGAGCAGATTTTTATAAACACCATACCCTGATGTAGTTTAAACATTTAATTTTAATATTTGGATGTACACTCTCTCTATTGATTGGTTAGACATTTGAAAAACCTATGCCATCCTTTATACAAATCAGTTATGATCTTTTTTTATTTCAGTGTTTGCGCCGAGTCAATCCCCCATCATCAACCGGCCTTCGCCCAGTCACAACCCCCTGACACGGCGAGAACGCAAGACGATCAACGTTCCACCTTTTCCAGTAAATAATCAAAATGTATCAATGTCTGAAATTCTCTTACTCTTAATGTACAGTAAATTTACTTGATGAAAATATGAAGAAACATATTAAGTTTATAATAAATGACTGGGTTTAAACTAATGGTTGAGCAACTAATGCAACAAATGCTGTCTTAAGTTCTTATTATTTGTTTGTTATTTTTCAGTTAAGTTAAAATATATTAATAATTTGAGGAACCCCTTAGAACAGCAGTTCTCAACCAGGGGTTCACAACACCCAAGGGTTCTTGGAGAGCCATATGGGGGATCCAAAAGATATATTTTATAGTGGCTGATACTTAAATTACATTATTCTAAAATAACTTTTAAACAATGAAAACTCAACCAATCAAGTAGACTATTTTGTCAAGTAAAAACAGATAAAAAATACATAGAAAATCAGAGCAGCGGCAAGTTTTAAATTATAAGGTTTTTGTAAATGAGTCCAGATTCAACTGATACAGTCCAGTCCAGTTGCACTGTCACTACCTCATGGCAGGAGCATGGCTTGTCTAAAATAAAATGTATTGTGCCTTTTGCGGCCTCTACCAGAAGGCCCAGACAATGTTCCAGACACAGCAGCTTCCTATGAGCTAAACTTTATGGCTAACGTACACTCTCATTGGGTCGGGGCGAGTTTAACTTGCCCAAATGTCGGGCGAGGGTTTCAAACAAATCATGCCAAACACACCAGTACACACTTCAGGGTGTCTAGTAGTCTAGAAAATCTTGATAGCCCAAGATTTGATTTTGAAATAGATGATCTAAGTAACTCAATCATAAATTTTGTTAGATTTGTTTCAGAAATAACAAATTAATAATAAACCAACAACTTCATTTACATTTACATTAAACTATTTTTTGAACTTTGCACATTGTCTAAGTCAAATTTTTGTTTCAATACTCAGTTATTAGCATTAAAACTTTTTTCATTTCCACTTAGTCAGATTAAGATTATTTTTATGTATCTTAAGATAGAAAACTAAAATTGTGTTGAATTGTGTTTTATTTGCCTTCTAAAATAATAGTTAGTTATTAAAACCTTAGCCAATGAAATGTTGACAAAAGAAATTAAGGCAAGAAGTGAGAGAGCAATGTTTTTCTTTTTAGGGCCACCCCACCCCCCTGCCCAACCCATTGTTCGATGCCAAGCCGAGCGACATGACCGGCCGTGATTAGATAAGAAAGAGATAATAACCCCCCAATACAAAAATATCATAACCTAAACTACCAGCCGTATGAAAACCAATGATGTCTCATGTTTTTCTTCTGACTTTTACAAATGAAATTAAACAAAAATTAAAGCTTTGTGATACTCCATTCCAGAGATAAATGATGATTAAAAATAAGTTAAGTTGTGCGAGTACGAGTTGAGTCAGAGCTAAATTGCTGTTTCCTGATTTTCCGAATCCCGAGAAATAGTTTTTTTATTGAATCCTGTCAACATCCTCTCCTTATCTGTTAAAATATTGTTGTTATCCGGCGACCGATATTTATTTTTATCACTTGTTACCACGACAAGTCACAAGTGATAACCCGGACCAGTTAACCACTGGACTGGTGTTAAACAGTCGGTTTTTTTTTTTTTTAGTGTACGACCGGTAAAAGTAGGCTTGTGACTCTCACTTTATTGATTGACACACAAGCGTGATTTCTGTTAAAATAATAACTATGCGAATAATTTCAGCAGTTTCGAAGGATTCAATTCTTGAATCATTTCGAATGTTTTCTAAAGATTTGGTGGAATCAAGATTTGGATTTGACACATCCCTACTAGACACCCAAACACTCACATTCGCTATGATTCACCTTATACATTGAAAGTGAGCTTGAACCATTAAAACCTGTGTGAATCAAATCAAGTCCTGGAAGAGCACTGGATCAAACAATCTCATGAAGAGGACTTGTTTAAAGTTCCAAAGGCTGACAAATTAAACATCATTCTATTTTGAAAGAACATTTAGAAACCCAAAGATTTCTTGCTCATTCATTGGTATGACATTTAAATACAATTTTCATTATTGTTCATGGATCAAAACTTAGCCAAAAACTTCAGTCAAAATTTAATCTAAACTTTGTCTATTTGAAAATAAAGAACTTATAAAAATGCACTTCAGTGTGTAACTATTAGTTCTGGATTAAGATTGCAGTAAAAATGAATATATGTTGTATATGGTATTTTTGGGTGGGTGGTACAATTTATACAAATACTTTTAAGTTAGGAGTTCACATAGTAAAATAGGTTTGAACCGCTGCCCTTAAACAATTATGAGGTCGTCCTTTTTATCTTGAACCATGGGATTACATGAAGCAGTTGTAGTGGAGTGAAAGGCGATTGAACATCACATCTGATTAATGAAGTCGTGTAGCCTGACATGTTAACATTTTTTAACTGCTTTCTATTTATATCTTTACTGTCATTTGTAAACAAAGTTGATGTTTGTTAAAATTAATTTTTACATTGTTAATTAATTAATTTTGTCCCTGATAATTGAGAGTAAACAATTTTTGACAGCTCCAGCAACTGAGTAGGCCATAGCTCAAGATCAAACGGACAAACTATATTTGTATTGTGATTCTTATTAGGCAAGATAATAAATTATAAACTAAAGGTATTCAATATAGAATTGTACCACTTTGTGGCATATCATTGCCTCAACCTCAGAAAAATGTGTTGGCCTTCAGTTACTTTTCTTCATGTTTTCACCTTTATTTTCAAGTCACTTCATTCAAAATCTAACATTTTTTGGCATGCTACATTTTTAATGGGTGTCTGTGATTATTTATTTAAAAACCATTTGAAACCAGGTTTTTAAACAATTGTTTTGTACTGATCACAAAAGAAACTGACAGATTGTTAAAAATATCGGTCGGATTTGTACTCCTTGGGAATCTTAAGCTCCAATATTCACAGGTCAGAAACAATTCTTGAGACATATTACTAATTGGAAATAAAGATAATTAGCAAGTGATTTTGTTACTTAACTGAAGAGGTAATTTTTTTTTGGCAGTGTTTAAGGGGAAGAGGTTGGGTGACTACATAGAATACTGGTGGGTTGACATAGGACCAAGCTTTTTTCACCTTTTTTGAGTTTACTAGAGTCCAGTTTACTCAGAACGGTGTTGACATACAACATTACTTTTTTTTTATTGAGGCCATTGCATTTTGGCGTCTTTTATTGTTTTATTGGGGCTTCCTGAGACTTTTGTGTCTTACTTGTTATTTTTTAATTTCAGAAAGTTATTTACAGTAATTTGTTTCTAAAAAAAACTGGGAGAGAAGTAAAGTATTGAGGGCAGACTTAGTTCCTAGGAGACATTTGGACACATGTTTAATGTGGTCTGAGTGAATATCCGAGCTCACTCAGACTGATAGTATTTGCACCTCGTCAACCTATCTTATATGCCTTTATTTAATGGATGGACAATTTAATGTTCCAATTTTTAGCAATTTCCTATAATTCATGTGAGTGTGTGAGCATGGCCATATTTATTTGTGCCCACTGTGTGCTTGTTTTTATAGCCCATTTTAAATACAGTATTTAAATTTTAATATATTTTTTGGTACGCTCTTTTGAGATCAGTTGTTTTTGTTATGTGATTGTAATAAAAAAATATTCCAATGACTTTTTTCTAAACAAACACAACTAACACACCAACCCTTCCCCCCCTGGCCCTGGTGCTCTTGAGTTGTTTTTAAAGTTGTCTTGTGGAATATCTGTAGTGTAGTAAAATATTTTAAGATGGAAGTAAGACAATATGCCGCTAAATTATGTATAATGCCAGCAGTAAACCTTTATTCTGGCAAAAATATGAAAAACTAAGGAAAAAAATATGAAAGCTTAATTTTAGGGGTGTGCGAATAGTGATTTTTGAACTCGAGCCGAACCGAGCCGAGCTTTTTCAAAAGTTTTCGAGCTTGAGCTTTTTCGAGCCGAGCTTTTTAACAATCACCAAATTATTAAGGAGTTATGAAGCTTGATTTTAATAATAAAAAAATAATAACACAAGAGACTAATGTTTGCATACCTTAAGTGAATGCCTGCTCAAAACTAGAAAGCTTATCTCCAAAACAAGTTAGAGTAAAGATCTGATAGGTTCATCAATATTTTATATCATGCTACATAAAATTAATAAAACTGGCTCAAAAAATAATTTATAAAGAAAAATAACAAATTTAAAATCTATATTATTTGACTCCCCAATTCCACCATACTTTGCTTAAAAATAAATATTTAAAATTACATAATTAGACTAGTTACATATTGACACTTAGTCAAACACAAGATTGATTTTTTAAAGTTCACAAAGTAGAGATGATTACAAATTATTAATTAGAAGTCCCAATTGTGGCATGATATTCATGGCTAAACTTATTATTTCAGAATGAAATATATGCATGCAATAATATTTAATAACAACAATACTTTATTGTAATCCTAAAATTAGTTGCATTTCTAAACATTTGTGAAGAAAATAATGTACAGTTTATGAAAATTAGGAGCTAGAAAGATCAGGAATTAGGACGGAATTGAGAGAAAGAAAGAAACAGCTACCTCACTCACTCTCCTTATCAGTGGCCAGGGTGGGAGGGAGGGTGGAGGTTGTTTACTCCAAACTGTGCTCCCCCCCCTGTCCCTGTGCACCTGTCCCTGATTTTTGTTGCCTGACTTACTGTGTGCGTGTGTATGTCAGAGATCGTGAGTTGATTAGGAGGTAAGGAATCCCTACTACAAAATGCAAAAATACAAACTACTTGTCATACAACTATAAATGACGGCTAATATTTTCTTATTTTTATAAATCAAATGAGACCAAAATGAAACTTGTACAATATATTGTTTAAGAGATAACTATGATAAAACAATTCACTTAAATGCTATATTTGGTAGTTAGTTCTCCAAGGTCAACTAAATATAGCTCCGATTTTTGTCTAAATGGAGATAATATTTCTTGGTACCTGTCAATGTCCCTTCCTTATCACTAGGGAATATTTTTTGTTTGTTTCTTGTGGGAGGGAAACGCTCTTTCCGGTTTCCCGTGCCCAAAAATGGATCGCAATAATTATCTTTCCGATAAGAACTCTCTTATCAAAAGCTCGGCTCGAGTTTCGAGCTTTTTCGAAAAAGTCGAGCCGAGCCGAATACTTGAAGCTCGCCCTAAAAAGCTCGACCGGTCGAATACTTGCACACCCCTACTTAATTTAATCAATCAGTGAAACTGTAAGCTGTTTTAATCAATTTTAACACTGGAGGTTTATTTTGAAAATAAGTTATCATATTTAATTTGTCTATTATTATAAAAAAACACCCAATTTTTACATATTGACAGCAGCAAATTCATTATTCATATTATACCCATTCCTGATATTATTCTCATGGAGAAAATAAAAATTTTTTTGTCAGGGAGGGCTGGACTCGTCGTCCAACACGTCGAGTTGCAACAGCTCGACGCCCAGCAGCCCGGCCCTGGTGGCCAGTCACACGCCGGCTGCACTCCTGCCCAAGCACCAGCAGTTCCACTTCCCGGACGTTGTCACATTGTCTAGTTATTGCCATGTTGTTTGTCAGGGAGGGCTGGACTCGTCATCCAACACGTCGAGTTGCAACAGCTCGACGCCCAGCAGCCCGGCCCTGGTGGCCAGTCACACGCCGGCTGCACTCCTGCCCAAAAACCAGTAGTTCCACTTCCCAGACATCCTCACATTGTCTAGTTATTGCCATGTTGTTTGTCAGGGAGGGCTGGACTCGTCGTCCAACACGTCGAGTTGCAACAGCTCGACGCCCAGCAGCCCGGCCCTGGTGGCCAGTTACACGCCGGCCGCACTCCTGCCCAAGCACCAGCAGTTCCACTTCCCGGACGTTGTCACATTGTCTAGTTATTGCCATGTTGTTTGTCAGGGAGGGCTGGACTCGTCATCCAACACGTCGAGTTGCAACAGCTCGACGCCCAGCAGCCCGGCCCTGGTGGCCAGTCACACGCCGGCTGCACTCCTGCCCAAAAACCAGTAGTTCCACTTCCCAGACATCCTCACATTGTCTAGTTATTGCCATGTTGTTTGTCAGGGAGGGCTGGACTCGTCGTCCAACACGTCGAGTTGCAACAGCTCGACGCCCAGCAGCCCGGCCCTGGTAGCCAGTCACACGCCAGCCGCACTCCTGCCCAAGCCCCAGCAGTTCCACTTCCCGGACACGTCTTTACATTGTCTAGTTATTGCCATGTTGTTGTTGTTTGTCAGGGAGGGCTGGATTCGTCGTCCAACACGTCGAGTTGCAACAGCTCGACGCCCAGCAGCCCGGCCCTGGTGGCCAGTCACACGCCGGCCGCACTCCTGCCCAAGCACCAGCAGTTCCACTTCCCGGACGTCGTCACACTGCAGACCCACCCCCTCGAGAGATCACAAGTATGTACGATGGTTCATTGCACACATAAACCATGTACCATTTAGGTACGGAACTGTACACCCAGATATGTACACCCCGAAGTGGAATTCTTAACCTTTGCAATCGGTTTGGACACAATTACTGGGACAGTTTTTATTTTGGTGTCGACTAATCAAACGTCTTATTTTATATGATTTTATTCCAAAGTTTAATTACAATTTTCTTCATTGTTTTCGGATTGAATGGTTTAATTCCTGCAGGTGGTCATTGTGTCCGATTCCCACTGCAGGGCATAATTTTAGTTGCTGCCATGCTCACAATAACCCTTTGAAGACTCAGTAATTATTGTAGTGGCAGAATATATAGAACCAAATAAAAATTATGAATTCACATTGCTTCAATCATAAATCATTACGAAGAAATTGTTTCATGAAGTACAGGTTTAAAAATATACATTTTATGAAAGTAGATAATATGGGCTATCTATAACTTTTAAAAATTTGTCTTTCCTTTTGGTGAGTGCTGTGGGTCCCTGGAATCATGCCCCGGATTTGAACCCCCATGAAAAAGCACATGTCATTTTGACATCAATGGTCTGGGGACATTGTCAATTCTGACTTCAAATTTGTTACAAAACATATAGAAGTTGTACAAACTCTGTCACCTAGATTGCGTTCTAAATTTGATAGAGAAGAAAATTTACAATATTTTTGTACGCTTTTTACAAAAGCCTAAAGTAGGTTCGAGGCCTGTGATAGGCCTTTGCTAACTCCATATGTCTATATTGCTAAACAACAGAGTGTACTGTAATATATCACCATATATTACAGTACACTCTCGATTATCCAAACCCCGGTTATCCAAGACTCGGGTTATCCAAGACTCCGGGTTATCCGAGGCAGCTTTAAGCTTAAATACATGTTTTTATTTTCTTACTAAGCGTTATAATTATGCGTAAAACAAGTATCTTTGTTTAAAGTTCTTTTATTTGCAACTCGAAAGAATATTCATTGTCGTATTAATTTGTTAATATTATATCTAATAAAACACTTTAAAGTGATCTTATTACAGTCAAACCTCAAAACATTCAATATACATGATACATTCAATAACAGGTTTTCAAATATACCACAAATATTAAATACATTCCCATCAAATTCTGATGCATTAAAGTTTATGCAGAAGCAAAATCACAGCCAAAGGGAGTTTTCTTTTTCTTTCTGTGTCCTCCATTTCTAGTATTTTAAAATCCTTGAAAAATAAAAAATGCGCAGGTTGGGACAAAATCCCTCAAAATTTAATGAAACTAAGTATTGATTCCATTTGTAGGCCTCCGACTTTGATTAAATCAATCTTTACACTGTGGATTGTTTCCATCTAAATGAAAGTATGCCGAGGTTAAGCCTTTGCATAAAAAGGGAGGAAAGGACATTTTTGATAACTATCGTCCAATATCAATTTTACCTTCTTTTTCTAAAATTTTTGAGAAAATTGTTTCAAACCAAATTATTAATTTTTTGGAAGGTAATATTTTTTTGTAAAAGAAAAGTTTGGCTTTCGAAGAGGACGTAATTCTATTTCTGCAATTGCCGATTTTGTAGATCAGATTAGATTGCCGCAGCCTTGGATGGATCACAGAGCACTTTAGGGGTGTTCTGTGATCTAACCAAGGCTTTTGATTGCGTTCGACATGATATTCTTTGTGAAAAATAGAGGTGTGCGGATATCCGAAAACTCGGATCGGATTCGGATCGGATCGGATATCCGAATCCGATCCGAGGGTTTTATGACTATCCGGTAAGACTAACTAGATATCCGATTCTATCGGATAGACTGCACATTTTGGGGTACATTTTAAAGAAGGATCAAATTTTAAAGTTTGGAAAGTCTTCCAAACAAAATAAGTCACTGCCGACGAAAGTACAATAGTGACATGATCCCATGATTATATACAATTCTCAAGAAATTTAAATAAAAAATTGTGTGCAATTCTTAGGGTTAACAATTGATCAGCATTTAAATTGGGACAAACATGTGGATAAAGTAGTATCGAAAATAAGCTCAGGTCTTTATTCCCTTTACAGAATGTCATTTTTCTGTAACCAAAAAACATTGAGTGAAGTATATTTTGCAAACATTCATTCTCATTTATCTTTTGGTATTGGTTTTTACGGTTCAACATCTAAAGCAAACATGGATAGAATCTTAAACAACAAAAAAAAGCTATTCGAATCATATTGCAACTAGATTACAATGAATCCACAAAAGAAAAATTTAAAGATTTAAATATTTTAACAGTGTATGGCCAATATATTTTTGACACAATTCTATTGGCGAAAAATAATGAAAATAAAACATTACCAGAAATTCATCCATATAATACTAGAAATAAAAAATGTATTATTCCAAATCATCACCAATTAAAATTTTATGAAAAGAAGCCATCATATGTTGGGCAGAAGTTCTTTAAACATTTACCTAGTAATATTAAAGATGAAGAAAACTTCAAAAAGTTCAAATCTAATCTTAAAAGCTTTTTAATTGAAAAATCCTTGTATTCTTGGGATGAGTTTTTTACCACCTCCTCTTGGATATATTATTAGGTTATGGTTAAAAAATAGAAATTTTCATTTTATTAGACTCTTTTTTATATAACTGACCTGTAATTATATTTACTTTTACTAATCAACTTCATGTACCTTTTTGTTTTTGCAACTATTAAATAAACCTTTCTGATAGAATAAGACACTATTCAGCTGTATATTTGATGTATACTCAATGAATAAAGATCTTGATTGATTGATTGATTGACAGAAAACATCGTGGAGCAAAAATGACGCTTTGAAATGCGACGGTTGCGACAGCGGTTAGAACAACGCCTCAACACGATGCGATTAAGTAGTGGTATGCATCAATCTATGTATTTCGGTTGCTGATATTGCGACTCGTGATTAGATCGAGAATTCGAGATCGTTGTATACGATCAGAGTATTGCACAATACCCGACACGATAACAAACATTTTCTGAAGACAAAATCTTGTATCGTAGCATTAAATCAGTTAACAAATAATAATACATCCTTTATTAGTTCTGTCTCGATCAGTATCCGTTACCGACGGAACATCATCGATTGGTATGAGAGAGAATCGCAATCAAGACGAATCAGAGTTCGCCATTGTCCGCCATCCGACAGTGTCCAACAATTGTCTTCAATTGCCAAAATGAAATATCCCGTAAATACCCCATAAATAAATAGTCGTGTTGATGATTCGCACGACTATTTCAGGGGGGTGTTTCTAAACGCGTTTCACGAATAATAGCTACTAATCACTAGTTACAAGTCATCTCCATTTATCCTTACGGTTTTGAAACGGAATCTTAGTATTACAAAATACAAAGTTAATTTTATTAATTCACCAACATTGTTTAGAAACAGCCCCCAGGCCGTAAATATCTAAGCGGCCTGTTGATACGATAAAATAAAAAGCCTACAATAATTTTGGGCTGCCAGAGAGTTGGCCAACCTGTACATTTCATTGTTTGTGTTTTCATCTCACTTCGTTGTCGTTTTTTATTTTGAATGTCGCCGTCTGCTTAAAAACTGATTAGAACGTCTTTTCAATTAATTGCCAGATAACTTTATTTTTCAGTTTAGCAATTACCTACCTAGAAATTGAAAGTTGAACGATCCAAAATAAGTTTTTATACTGCTGAAATATTAATCTTCATTGAATTAAGCCTAGTCAAAGCTGGCTGGCCGTATTTTCAATACGTGATTAAAATGGACATTCTTAGATAACAGTACAATGCTGAGTTGACAACCTACGCCTATGTAAATAATTAGTGAGCCTGCTTGTTGTTTGTTATATCAAACAAATAGACCTATGTTCTAATTAAATGGCCAAGCTTTAGTACTGAAACCTACAACATTAGAAACTTATCTTGATATTTAGGTTAAGTTTTCTACTCAGACTTATTATTTTGTTTTTATAGTAGGCTATTATTGTAGTGAATCAAAATCTTGATTGGCAGGCATTAAAGCATAAATAAAAATGTAAAGCTTTCTTAAAATATAAAGTGATTGGCGAAGCAAGTTTTATATTTAGGTCTTATTCTTTTGTCTAATCACATAGGCCTAGTCACTGATCAAATAAGGAAAAGAAAAAAAAACAAGAGGCCAAACAGTGAACAAATTTAGGTTTTATTTAAAAAGGAAGTTTTAAGTTGCAAATCCTGAAATTGATTTAGGCCTAATAAGCTTATTCAATTAAATACTACCTATGCTTAAGGGGAATAAATATATTTCTAAATTCTTAGCATATAATTAATTAGTTGTACCTTTGCATACTTTAATAATTGACATTTGGCCTATATTGGAAACAATATATCACAATTATCAACAACTCAAGCATATCAAGGCAAACCTTGCCTTACACATAAGGATAATATGGTAGTTCCTTGCAATTACCTTAGGCTTATGAGAAAACTTAAATCTGCTCATTACGCCGCACCATAAATATCCGAATCCAGTATTATCCGATCCGAGCCTGTTGTTATCCGATCCGAAACCGATCCGAACATAAGCTATCCGATTCGAATCCGATCCGATCCAAAAATTCACTATCCGCACACCTCTAGTGAAAAACTTAAATACTATAATTTTAGTGACTCTGTGGTGTCTTGGGTCAAATCTTATTTGTTATCCCGATATCAGAGAACACTAATTTATAAGAATAATGTGAAATACATTTCGGATTGGCGTGAAGTTAAATTTGATGTAACTCAGGGTTCAGTATTAGGCCCATTGTTTATTTTTTGTTATATACAAATGATTTACCTGTTAGTGTTTCCCCAAAAATTATGTTGTATGCAGATGATACCTCAGCTATTTTAAAAGCAAACTCACCTGAAGATTTAAAATTAATATTTAACTGTGCTTTTGAAGAATTTCATAACTGGTTCTCAGTAAATGGGTTACTGCTAAAAACAAACTTGTAGGTAGCCGGATCGATCCCGAGAAAAGTTAGTAGCTTTTTGAAGGGTTGTTTCTGGAGCCAGCTGCCACTGGTTGTTGGGCTATTAATTAACAATCCTGTCTAAGGAACGTGCCAACCTTAGTCAGTAACAAGGCTACAAGATCGTGCCACTATCATCACGATCATCACACTCATCCTTCACTCATATTCAGGGTAACGTCCATGAGGTATCTGTCTTATTAAGAATGATTAAGAATGATTAAGAAATAATTCTAAAAAACAGATTGTTAAATTTCAAACTGCCCAAAATAGGGAAAGTATAGAATTCAATTGTTCTTTTCAAGGTAGTTTTTTCCGGAATAATAATTCAGTAAACTTTTTAGGAGTAGAGATTGACTCAAATTTAAGTTGGAAACCCTGCATTAGTAAAATTAACAAAAGGTTAAATTCTATTTGTTTTCAAATAGTTATTTTGCGTGAAGTAATTGATATTCAAACAAAGTTAATGGTTTATTATGGGCTTTTTTCTCTGTCATAAGCTATGGTATTGAATTTTGGGGAGCATCTTCTCATTCAGATCAAATTTTCAAAATGCAAAAAAAATTATAAGAATAATGACATTTTCTTGAAAAAGGAATTCATGTAAATCATTTTTTAAAGATTATAGTTTATTAACTGTTCCCTCACTATATATTTTTAAATGTTTAATGTTCGTAAAAAATAATCTTGACATCTTAGAAAATTCTCAGCATGAACATGGCTACAATACACGGTTTTCCAAAGACTTCCAATATCCAAGAAACCGATTGACACTTTTTCAAAAAACTCCACTGTATATGGGAAGAAAACTTTTTAACCATTTGCCAAGTAATTTAAAATCCATGGTTAGGGAAAATAAGTTTAAAAACGAATTAAAATTGTTTTTGATAAATGAAATGTTTTATTCAATTGAGGAATTTTTTTATTTAGGTTAGTTTTTAATGTAATTTTACTTTTCTTTAGAGGTGTGCGGATAGTGAATTTTTTTATCGTATCGGATTCGGATCGGATAGCTTATGTTCGGATCGGTTTCGGATCGGATAAGAACAGGTTCGGATCGGATAATACCGGATTCGGATATTTACAGTGCGGCGTAGTGAGCAGATTTAAGTTTTCTCATAAGCCTAAGGTAATTACAAGGAACTACAGTAAAACCCCGATTAACCGAAATGAAGGGGGCGAAGCCGTTTCGGATAACCTATTTTTTCGGTTAATCAATGTTTGGTATTTAAAGGTTATTTTGGTAAAAAAAACCACAACAGTTGATTAATGTTATTTTTGTAACCGTCATCTATCAATCTACATCTGTATATTAACACACAATATCTATTTCTTAAAATAATTGACTATCGTTTCTTGAAATTTATCTTCACATCAGTTGCGGGCAGCCTTGTCTCTCCATCTCAGCACTGTCATAACAATGGGAAAAGTTTGTGTGGAATCCAGGGTTGGGGAAGGGTTTGTGTGATCTGGGGATGGGAGTAGGACGTTCTGTTAAGGTCTGTGGTCTCCGCGACAATGGCTCAAGCTAGGCTGGGCCACTTACTCGTGCAATGGCAGACAATTACCGTTGCCTAGCATATTTTAAAATTAATTTCAACTTTTATCATGGTTTCGGTTAACCCGGGTTTCGGTTGAACGGGGTGCGGTTAATCGGGGTTTTACTGTACCATATTATCCTAATGTGTAAGGTAAGGTCTGCCTTGATATGCTTGAGTTGTTGATTGTTGTGATATATTGTTTCCAATATAGGCCAAATGTCAATTATTAAAGTATGCAAAGGTACAACTAATTAATTATCTTTTAAGAATTTAGAAATTTATTGATTCCCCTTAAGCATAGGCAGTATTTAATTGAATAAGCTTATTAGGCCTAAATCAATTTCAGGATTTACAACTTAAAAATTCCTCTTTCAATGCAACCTAAATTTGTTCACTATTTGGCCTCTGTATTTGTTGTTCTTTTCCTTATTTGATCAGTGACTACGCCTGTGATTAGACAAAAGAATTAAATATAAAACTTGATTCACCAATCACTTCATATTTTAAGAAAGCTTTACATTTTTATTTATGCATTAATGCCTGACAACCAAGATTTTGATTCACTACAATAATACTATAAAAACAAAATAATAAGTCTGAGCAGTAAAACTTAACCTAAATTTCAAGATAAGTTTCAAATGTTGTAGGTTTCAGTATTTAAGCTTGGGCATTTAATTAGAACAAAGGTCTGTATGTTTTAGATAACAAACAACAAGCAAACTCACTAATTAATTATTTTCATAGGTGTAGGTTGTCAACTGCATTGTACTGTTACTGTTATCTTTACAATTGTCCATTTTAATCACGTATAGAAAGTACGGCCGGCCGGCTTTTGACTCGGCTTAATTCGACAAAGATTAATATTCCAGCAAAATAAAAACTTATTTTTGATCGTTCAACTTTCAATTACTAGGTGGGTAATTGCATAATAAAAAATAAAGTACTTTCAATTACTAGGTGGGTAATTGCATAATAAAAAATAAAGTACTCTGTCAATAGAAAGACAGATGTCTTGAGTTAATTCAGTTTTAAAGCAGAAGGCAGACGACGACATTCAAAATCAAAAACAAAATGAGATGAAAAGACAAACAATGAAAGAACAGGTTAGCCAACTCTTTGGCAGCCCAAAATTATTGTAGGCTTTTTATTTTATCGTATCAACAGGCCGCTTAAGATATTTACGGCCCGAAATAGTCGTGCGAAACATCAACATGACTATTTATTTATGGGGTATTTACGGGATATTTCTTTTTGGCAATTGAAGACGATTGTTCCAAGGACCAGGGTTCCCACTCAACCGTGAAACCTTAAAAACCGTGAATAAGCCGTGAATTTGGCAAACCATGAAAAAACCTGGAAAGAGCCGTGAATTTCGTCATCAGACCTTTAAAATCAGCCAATTTTAAAATAGATAATATTTTTATTAAATTATAGAGAAATATTTGTATCAATTTATTAGAGACATTAAAAATGATTCACAGTCCCAAGACGAAGACAGCAATTGTGTACTTTTAAGACGTAGATTGTACGTACAGGGCTAGACGGTAGGGCCTGCTAAATTGAGATTGAGATTCCACAGTGGCTGGGGAAGGAGGGGGGAGATTGGGGAGGTAATGGCAGAACGCGATCGGTTGCCTTGGAGGGGGGAGGGAAGGATGGAGATGTGAAGAGAGAGAAGACTAGATAGCTGAAGACGCACGCTCATTGGTTTACGTTTGCGCAGCAAATAAATACGTGAATTTCTTTCTTCCTTAATTAATTTGTTTTCTTATTCTTTACATTCCTTCTATTGTACGATTCATCGGTTTTCAACTACCGACTAATGCATCGATGTCTCCGCTGCTTGTTTCTAATCATTTTCTGTTTTTTGTATCATCGTTCAAGATGTTTGTGACAATAAATAAACTCTTTAAAAATGACGCCAGAACGAACGTCTTTGTTGCGTATTTTGTTTTCTATATGCGAAAATCCAAACGACTTGTCCTACAACAACATATGACGGCTAATATTTTTTTTCCTAATTTTTAGTATAAATCGATTGAGACAAAAATGAAATTTTTATCTCTTGCCGTTCAAGAGAAATTCTATGATTAAACTATAGACTGGTGTATATTTTGTCGTTCTCCAAGGTCAACTAAATATAACAGAAACTCCGAATTCCATCTAAGTGGAGATAATATTTTTTCACCTGTCAACGCCCTTTCCTTATCACTCAGGATTATTGTTTGTGTACGATTTTCGTGGGAAGGACACGCTCTTCCGGTTTAACGTGACCAAAAATAGATCACAAAAATTATCTTCTCGGTAAGACTTCTCGTATCATAAGCTCGGCTAGAAATTCAACCTTATTCAAAGCTGTTTAGTGTTTGTACGACTATTTCATTGCGTCAAAAGGAGCAACGGTCCTTTTAAGTTGTTATACGAGGGTACAATATTAAGCAGTAAGCATACGATAATTTTGAGTCGGCAAGGGGATGGCTGGTTGTCTGACTGAGACATATAGTGAAGATCGCTTCGAAGTTTGACATTGCGATTGCGACCATCCTTGTTCGTCTCGTTATAATATTGCGTGGACGCTGTAAGTCAGATGCTTGGCGCGAATTATTTATTGTTGAACATTTTTAAAGTTTCGGGTTTCTTTCGGGTGGTGTGTCGGGTATCGTCAACCCGATTTCTTTCGGGTAGTAGGTACCCGCCCGACCCGACGTGTAGTAAAAACCCGCCGAATTAAGCCTGAGACGTGTCGAACCCGCGCGACCACTCGGGTTCACGTAATTACCCGAAACTACCCCGAATTTTCGGGTACCCGCAGACCTCTACTTATCACCAGGGCCGTACCCAGACCGGTTTTCCGGGACAATTTGACCGGGGCCCGGGGGAGTTAGGGGGTCAGAACCCCCCCGAAATAGTGAAAACCCCCCTGGCGAAATGTATACAGCTGACACCCTATATAGATCATATTTTGAGTTTTCGGTGATTAGAGAGTTGACAATCAAGAACTTCAACTCGGTCAAGACGCAATAAATGAACTATCGAATATTCATCGAAAGGTTGACAACATACGCAAGGGCAGACTATCATATTGTCTTTCATTACACGGCTGTTTGTTGTCTTAAAACGCAGTGCGTGATTGGCTCGTTGCTATGACGACACACGGTTGTCATGGCAACATACAGTGCGACAGTGCGCACTGGACTCTGCGCATTGTGTGGGTGGATAGAAAGCAGAAAGACAGGAAGAAAGGAAGAAAGAGAGGATGGCGTTAAAAATTTAAAAATATTTAAGTCGCGTGCGTGTTCTGCAATCGCCAGTACAATTTTTTCTGTTTCCTTCAATAATCAATCATGTTAAAATCACATCGTATTTTGTGAAATAGTTGTAATTTATTTAATTGCATTGTATTTAAAATTATTTTTCCGTCAAGTATAGTTTGTTTTACCTAAAATATTACACAGATTAATTCTATTGGTACAGAAATTACTTCTCCGTTGTGCTGGCGCCGCCGCCGCCGGCGCTATGCGTCTGCCGAGTTTTCCCTCGCTACCCCCCCCCCCCCCATCCTGTTATTCTCTGTGAAACTGTGCGGGCGGCAAAATGTTTTCCTATATTTAGACCGTAAATTTCGTAATTTTCGGACCTTAAAAACCGTGAAAGAGCCGTGAATTTTAAAATTCAGTTTGAGTGGGAACCCTGAAGGACACTGTCGAATGTCGGACAATGGCGAACTCTGATTTGGTTTGGTTGCGATTCTCTCTCATACCAATCGATGATGTTTTGGTCGGTAACGGATACTGATCGAGACAGAACTAATAAAAGATGTATTATTATTTGTTAACTGATTTAATGCTACGATACAAGAATTTATCTTAAGAAAATTTTTGTTATCGTGTCTTGTATTGCGCAATACTCTGATTGTATTCAACGATCTCGATCTAATCACGAGTCGCAATATCAGCAACCGAAATACATCGATTGATGCATTCCACTAGGCCTACATAATCGGATCGTGTTGAGGCGTTGTTCTAGCCGCTATTGCAACCGTCGCATTTCAAAGCGTCGTTTTTGCTCCGCGATGTTTTCTGTCACTAATATACTTTTGTCGGCAGTGACTTCTTTTGTCTGGAAGACTTTCCAAACTTGAAAATTTGATCCTTCTTTAAAATTTCCCCCAAAATGTGATAATCGGATATCCGATCCGATCCGAATCCGATCCGAGTTTTCGGATATCCGCACACCTCTACTTTTCTTATATTTGTAGGAGATTTTTTTTTCTGCACTGTCAGTGGTAAGGTACTTAGTAAACACATTTTTTAGTGTAAGTTTTTGATTTCTTATTTTAAGCTCTTGACAATGTCTATGTTCTGTGCTTGCCTTGCTAGCTTTGTAAGAATGTTTGGACAATAAAAAAGAAAAAAACACGTAAACTCCGTATCATCCAAAGTTCGTGTTATCCGAGGTAGCCTCGGCCCCGAAGACCACGGATAATCGGGAGTGTACTGTACTCATATTTGACCGTATAGACTTGTTGAAGTATAATATACTAATATTTTATGGTGTATACCTATTGGGAATTTTTTTAAAGCGGGTGAATTACAACCTTTTGGTCAGGAACTTTTAACTTGGGGATAAAACAAAAAACCAAAGCACAGAAGCAGGGACCCGCCAGAAGTTAATATTATCATCGATTACTGCATTATTTATTCAAACAAATCAACCAGATTTTTAGGAATTGAAATAGACCAAAATTTAAATTGGAAAACCTACTTTCATATAATTGGTAAAAGACTCAATTCAGCAGCGTGCTTCCAAATGTTAGTTCTAAGGGACAATATTGATTTAGATATGAGGCTAATAGTTAACCATGCAAACTTTTATTCGATCATGGAATACGGGATAGAAATGTGGGGATCGTCTTCTGATATAGCTTATATTTTCAAAATACCAAAAAAAAATCATCAGGATCATAACTTTGGCCAAATATAGAGTTTCATGCAGACTTCTTTACAAGAAACTTAATTTGTTAGCATTGCCATCTCTCTATATTTATAAATGTTTACTGTTTGTTGCGTACAGAGGCACCATCACTTTTGTCACCCACCACTTTCATTTATATATATATATATATTCAATTCTTTCAATTCATAATATTTCCTAATTTCTTTAACCCCATTTTTTTTAAATGCCGAGAAAAAATGGGGTATTTAAATTAATAGGAGGACCTTTTGTAATTAATAATCATTATTATAAAAAATAAAACAATTGACACTGTATTCTAAATTAATATTCTACAGTACCACATCATTTTTCGGACATTGTCCTTAATGTTCATGAATTTTCACTATTTTCTTTCTTGATATTCATACTTCTTGCTCCACTTTAAGTCCAATCAAAATAATTTTAACAAAACAAAGAAAAAATCTACATGATTACCTTTTTATGAAAAAACAGAGTTAATAATGGAACAGTCTGACAAAAACAAATATAAATTTTAATTGAAACATATGATCAAAAATAGAAAAGGAATAGAAATTATTATATAGAAAGAAATTAGGTTAAAGAAATTAGGAAATATTATGAATTGAAAGAATTGAATATATATATATATATATATATATATATATATAAATGAAAGTGGTGGGTGATAAAAGTGATGGTGCCTCTGTACGCAACATAACCGGCCCCCTTGAAGTGTCCATCACTTCAACAAGACACTAAACTGGTAAGGGACAAAGTTTGATTGCTGGTCGTATAAGAGTACCATTTTCGGTCTTGACTTTTGCGACTCGAACGATTCCATCTTTTCCAGGGAAGACCTGAATAATCCTTGCCAATGGCCATTTCATAGGGCTGGATTGTGAATTCACCAGAACAAGGTCTCCAATCTTCAAATTTCTTCCATTGTTTATCCACTTGGACCGCTGTTGAAGGGTATGAAGGTATTCGAGGTTCCATCTACGCCAAATATTTTGAAAGAACTGCTGCACCAAGTACCAATGTTTCAGTCGATTGGAAGGGATGTGAGTCAAGTCTTGTTCAGGTATTGATATTAAAGGTGCACCAATCAAAAAATGTCCTGGCGTCAAAGCAGATAGGTCGGATGGATCAGATGACAAAGGAGTCAACGGCCTGGAGTTTAACATCGCTTCGATTCGTACAGTCAACGTAATGAATTCGGGAAGAGTCAAAATAGATTCACCTAACACACGGTTTAAATGGTGTTTAGCTCCTTTGATAGCACTCTCCCATAACCCACCTTGGTGTGGGGCAGCAGGAGGATTGAAATGGAATGTTATTCCATGATTAGAAGTGAAGTGACTAATTTGATCTTGTGACTTGGGATTACGAATAGTTGAATGAACAATGTTACGAAGTAATGTATTTGCCCCAATGAAGTTCGAACCGCAGTCTGAATATATATCAGCGCACAATCCTCGTCTAGAAGTGAATCTTGTTAAAGCTGCGATGAAGGCGTCTGTAGATAAATCCGTCACTACTTCAATGTGTACAGCCTTAGTTACCATGCATATAAAAATACATATGTAAACTTTGATTTGTTTGATAAATCGTAAATTGACCACTTTGACATTGTATGGGCCACCATAATCAATTCCTGTTGACAAGAAAGGTCTTGCAGGGGTTATGCGGCAAGCGGGCAGATCTCCCATTAACGGTGTTGTGGTTCTTGGATGATGTTTGAAGCATGTTATACATTTAAATATGCGAAGACGGATAACGTTTCTAGCGCAAAGTATCCATACATGTTTAGAGATCAAACATTGGACCAACTGTGGCCCAGCATGAAGGTACTGTTTGTGGTAATAATCGATAATTAGATTAACAATATGATGTTGTTTAGGCAGGAGTATTGGGTAACGTGCATCATAGGGAAGGGAAGATTGACTGAGACGTCCACCTACACGTATTAAATTGTTTGAATCTAGAAATGGATTCAATCGTTGAATGCGTTTTGAACAATCTTGCAGTTTTGAAAGAGAGATCAATTCGTCTGCGAATGCTGTGCGTTGTACCAAAGCAAATATTTTAAAGCGTGCTTCTTGAAGTTCAATTGTTCCAAGATGACCAAGGCGTCGTGATGAATTGCGACAGTTATATATAAACCTTAGCACAAAAGACATTACCCAAAGTAGTTTTGACCATGAAGAATATTTGGTTAATAGGGACCATTCTTCTTGTGGGGAAGTTGTTAATACAGTGAGAGAGGTTTCTTTAAGCTCATGTGTTGCATCTAAAGTGATAGGAACTAATTTGGGTGTCGGCCATTTACAAGAAGGGAGTACAAGCCATGAAGGACCTTCCCACCAGAGTTGGTGGTTATTCAACTGTGACACCAAAAGTCCACGGGAAGCACAATCAGCGGGGTTGTCTTCTGATGAAATGTGTTTCCAAGACTCAGTTGGAACCATTTCTTGTGTCTGTGACACACGGTTTGCAATATAGGTCTTTAATCGGTATGGTGGAGTTTGAAGCCATGTTAACGCTACGGTAGAGTCAGACCACAAGTATATGTTACTTGGAGAGAATCTATTAGAAAATACAGACTTGCAATGAGATACCAGTTGTGCTAGTAAGTGCGCTGCGCATAGCTCTAACCGTGGTATGGTAACACGTTTTAGAGGGGCTACACGACTTTTAGCCATTAAGAGTTTTATCGACACATCTTGAGTACTAGATACAAACTTCAAATAAATCACTGCAGCATATCCAAGCTCTGAAGCATCGCAAAAACCGTATAATTCTACACTGCACGAAGAGGAAAAGTTTAATGAGCGAGGTATTAAAACGTTGGTTAACCATTTGATGTTGTCGGTGAAAGAATTCCATTGTGCACGGAGAGCAAGTGGCAGTGGAGCATCCCAGGATAAACCTTTTGTCCAGAGTAATTGCATAAAGCACTTAGCGAGCATGATGAAGGGTACTAGAAATCCACATGGATCATAGATTTGTGCAATAGTGCTTAAAACACTACGTTTATTGGGGGGTTTACCAGAATTAGGGATTTGAACATTGTAAGAAATTGCATCATTAGTGGGTGACCATTGGAGACCTAATACTTTAAAATGCGGAGTATCAGAGTTTTGAAGAAACTTAGGTGATTCAAGGTGAGTTTCTGGTAGATTACCTAACAGTTTTGGTGAGTTTGAAACCCATTTGCGAAGCTCGAAACAACCTTTGTTAAGGAGTGAAATAAGTTGTTGTTGTAGCATGATAGCTTCATCTTCGTTTTCAGCTCCTGTAATTATGTCGTCTACATAACTATGGTTCCGCAAAACACGGGCAGCATCAGGAAAGTTTTTACCCTCATCCTCAGCTAGTTGATGTAATGTCCTTATAGCAAGGTATGGAGAACTATTCATACCGTAGGTGACGGTGTTCAGCTGATAGGTAGTAGCCGTTTGATCGGGTCGATTCCGCCACAGAATCAATTGAAAATTCCTATCTTCAGGATAAACCAAAATTTGGCGGTACATTTGACGAATGTCACAACAGAATACAACATTGTGTATGCGAAACTGCATGAGCAAGTCACAAATGTTGTTTTGCAATTTGCGCCCAGTTAAAAGGATGTCATTAAGAGATTTTCCAGAGCTAGATTTGCAACTGGCATCAAAAACAGTCCTAAGTTTGGTAGTGCTACTACCCTCTTTAAGCACTCCATGATGAGGGAGGTAATAATGTGGGTTCGAGAGGTCTAAGTCATTTAATTCTGACATATGATCTAGAGAGAAGTACTCGTCCATGAAGTCATGGTACAATTGAGCGAAATGCGGATTGGAATTAAATTTACGTTCCATTGCACAAAGGCGAAGTTTGGCAGCAGTTTGTGACTCACCAAGGACAGTGCCAGATTCCTTAAATGGAAGACGTACTATGTAACGTCCGTTTGTGTCACGAGAATGTGTCTTAAGAAAGTGTTCATCACAAAGTTGTTCTTCGTGAGTTTTGGTCGAACATGCGGGAGGCTCTTCTTGAAGCCAAAAACGTTGAATTGAGGAATGAAGATCTGCATCACTTATTGAATGAAGGCAAACGTTAAAAGTAGCAGATGGTAAGGTAGAAGAAATCGTGGAATGAGTTGGCATACATGGTGCAGTGCCTATGAGGACATATCCAAAATGAGTGAGTTTTGGTCGAACATGCGGGAGGCTCTTCTTGAAGCCAAAAACGTTGAATTGAGGAATGAAGATCTGCATCACTTATTGAATGAAGGCAAACGTTAAAAGTAGCAGATGGTAAGGTAGAAGAAATCGTGGAATGAGTTGGCATACATGGTGCAGTGCCTATGAGGACATATCCAAAATGAGTGCCTAAAATGTAAGGCATATTATGACCAAGAGAAATTTGTTCTTGGGTGAACAACTGCGGGAAGAGTGAACCTCCGATGACAACGTCAATGCGGCTGGGAATATGGAAAGAAGGATCAGCAAGAGTATAGGATCTGGTTAGTTTTACCAAGTCCACTGATAGAGGTACACGAGGAAGGTCAACTGTGAGCTTGTCTAGGATTAATGAAGGTTGATTCGGGGCTATAACCTTTCCAGACAAAGTTTTGAAGTCGACAAATATCTGCCCTTTATTACCAGTAACATGATGATCAATGCCTGAGAGTTGAATATCAGATTTATGACGCCTGGTATTTAGAATGTTTGCTGCATGTTCGGTAATCAAATTGCACATGCTTCCAGAGTCAAGAAGCGCTCTAAAAACATGCGAGTTACCATCAGGGGAACTAAGCTGCACCATTAGTGTCCCTAATAATACTGTAGTATCAGTTGTTGGAGTCTGGGGATTACCTTGAGATGTTAAAACCGGTATAACAGAGTCAGACTTGAATAATGGATTATCTTTAACAGGGGATTGTTTACTAGGAGCTTGAACAAGTGGATGATTACCCTTGTTACTAGTTTCTTCGTTGAAATGTAGTAAAGTATTGTGACGCTTGTTACAGATTTTACACATTGATTGTGACTGACATGACTTAGTAACATGACTCCCTAAACATGAAGCACACCTTTTGTGTTGTTTTACTAGCTGATATCGTTCTTTGGGTGTTTTGCTCTTGAAAATAGGACAAGCATAGACCTTATGAGAAGTTTGATTACACACAAAACAATGCATATTTATGCTATTATTTGTTTGAGTCTGCGTAAAGGATTGAGCGGCTACTATGTTCACAGAGTTTTTAAAAGGAAGTTTTTCACGTTTGAAAGCTTTATTTTGATTAGGAGTGTAAGTAAGTTCCTTATATTCAATACTATGGGACAAAGTTGCATCTTCAAGGTGAGTACACTCAGAAGTTAAGAAATCAATGATTTGTTTGGTGGTAGGTAGGGTATGTTTGGTTAACGATGAAGTCAAACGAAAAGATTCTAATCGGGTGCGAAGTTTCACGTCCATTTTCCTTAGAAGAGCTGCTACCATCAAAGGATCCGATTGTGAGATATCACATTGAAGAGCAATCAGAGCTTGCGTGTTTTCGTTAAACGAATTAAGGAATTGTCGAACACCAGGTATATTCGAGCTAGAAATGTTAGATAGATCTATTAAATTGTTGAGATGTATTAATTGAAGTCGACGATCATTATGGTACCTGTCCCTGAGCAAGTTGTAAGCAATCATATAGTTGGGTGCGGTTAAGTTAAGACTACGAATCAAATTGAGTGGTTCCTTTTCCAATGTACTTAAGAGATATTGAAACTTCATAACTTCCGAAAGAGAATCGTTATTATGTATTGTGGTATCATAAAGATTGATGAAGGATGTCCACGTTGCCAAGTCACCAGAAAACTTGGGAAGTTCAAACTTAGGTAACCTGACATTTGAATGCATATTAGATGTAGTGGTCACATTATTTACACTGCCGTTATCACCGTTACCTTGTGGCTCATTAATCGAGATCAAGGACTCGATATGGCTAGAAATGTGAACATATAATTCATTAATCTCCTCTTGGTCAGTGGACAAAGATTCTAGTGACAAAACCTCTTCGTCCCAAACATTTAATAACCTTTGAACATTTAGTTCAAAGTCATCCCTTTTTCTCTGCACCTCTGTTTTGTATGTGTTCAAGCTTTTTAGTTGCACAACAGATAAAGGATCGGTTTGAGTAACTAAATTATCTACAATCGCCTTTATATTTAATAGGCGTGTTTTAGCTAATGCAGTGAGACGTTGGTACGTCTCGACCTTGAATTCACTTCTAGGAGGTACCATAGTGGAGAGATTAGATCAAGTATTTGTATTTAGATCTAATAATATTATGCGGTTATGTACATACAGAGAGGGACAGACACAGGGAAAAATATTGATAAAATAAAGGAAATAACATGGGGAAAATTGATAAAAAGGGAATGAACTGTAAGTTCCAAAGAGCTTTGATCTATCGGCCACGGTTAGGACCAAGAAAAAATGGGGTATTTAAATGCCGAGAAAAAATGGGGTATTTAAATTAATAGGAGGACCTTTTGTAATTAATAATCATTATTATAAAAAATAAAACAATTGACACTGTATTCTAAATTAATATTCTACAGTACCACATCATTTTTCGGACATTGTCCTTAATGTTCATGAATTTTCACTATTTTCTTTCTTGATATTCATACTTCTTGCTCCACTTTAAGTCCAATCAAAATAATTTTAACAAAACAAAGAAAAAATCTACATGATTACCTTTTTATGAAAAAACAGAGTTAATAATGGAACAGTCTGACAAAAACAAATATAAATTTTAATTGAAACATATGATCAAAAATAGAAAAGGAATAGAAATTATTATATAGAAAGAAATTAGGTTAAAGAAATTAGGAAATATTATGAATTGAAAGAATTGAATATATACATATATATAAATGAAAGTGGTGGGTGATAAAAGTGATGGTGCCTCTGTACGCAACACTGTTTATTGAGAAAAACTTTGAAGTACTCAGCCACACACAGCACGCTCATAGTTATGGTACTATATATAAGGAGGACTTAAAATTCAAAATTCATCACCTGAGCCTATTCGAAATATGACCTTTTTATATGGGAGTGAAATTTTTAACAGACTCCCTGTAACTATTAAAAATAAAATAGGTACTAAAGCAATTTCTGTTAAATGAATGTTTTTATAGTATCAATAATTTTTTGAATAAAAAATAATTTTAATTTTGTTATTTTCGGTATGTGACATAACAATTGCACCTTCTTACTTTTATCAGTTTTTATGGCCAACCAATATTCATTGGTGTTTATTTTATTATTGTTATTAGTTTTAGGAATGCTTCGTCTATGTCACCAGTTTATATAGCCCTGCTAAGTACAGATGTAATTTTGTTACAATATGATTTGATTTGAAAACAACTAAGTAGGGGTGGGCGAGTTCTCGACAGTCGAGTAATTACTCGAGTAGTTACTACTACTCGAGGTCGAGTCGAGTAATTCCAACTACTCGACTCAAACGAGTCGAGTATTTAGTTACTCCGCGGTGGCCGAATTTACGTGCAATTTACGTTTGTACGATCAAATTTTACCGCCTATCGCGAGTTACGCAAAGCTACATCTGCCGTTTATCCGCAATCGGCAGATTGTTTATCGCAGCCCCTCGCAAGTTTCACAATAAGCAGCATTTTCTATTCATTTGTGGCCGGCAAATACACGTGATCGTTTATCGCGGCTGACCACGACTTTTGCAAGGCTACATTTGCTGATTTTCGGCGATCGGCAAATACACGCGCTTGTATTTCTCGGCCGACCGCGACTTTAGCAACGCTACATTTTCCGATTTTCGGCGATCGGCAAATACACGCGATCGTATTTCGCGGCAGACCGCGAGTTTTGAAAAGTTACATCTGCCGTTTATCAGCGACCGACAGATATGCGCTATCGTTTTTCGCAGCCGTCCATGAGTTTTTCATAACAGCAACCTCGAAAATATTTTATTAACTCACAGAAGAATGGATTTTGACAGTTATCTAGAAATACCAGATTCTGAGGGATGTCTCAGAATTCGGAAATTGAAAACTTACAGCTCTGACCTACACTTAACAACTTCACATTTGTAATTATATTTTATCTTTTGTATGATACTCAGCCTTCATTTCTGTCTCATTTGATTCGTAAAGATGAGAAGAGAATTGTGGACTTAATTGGTAAAATGGACTTCATAAAACAATTAGTTAAGGTTTTGTAATTTTTGTAATGGGGGGATGTCTTATTCTTATCTGGTTGCAGCTGTGTCACTCGTGTTCAAGTGATTGGATGTCAAAAAACTTTGACATAAAAAAATGTCAAAAAAAATAAAAAATTTCAAATAGATCAGCAAGGGGGTGGAGTTGGGTTTAGAGAAGTAAACTGGGCACAGCTCTCCTCCCTGATGTTTTTAATTCTTTCTTCCACAATTTCTTGGCTAAGGTTTTAATTAAGGCCAGTAATTATTTTTAAGGAATTTATAAACCTGTTTTTGATTGTTAAAATAACAGGCTAATAATTAAAACTTATTACTGCTTAAATTTTACAACTATACATATTCTACATAAATTTATTTTGTGATCTTGTTACATTAAGTGATTTGTTATTTTGAGTGATATCATAGTCAACTTATTCATTTACAAGTAGGGTTTATGCAATGTAGGGGTAATAGAATATCAGAGTTTTATTTTTCCAAGAACAATATAAAAACATAAGCTTCAATAAAGTTGACCAATTTTGTAAGTAAAATTGAAGAAAGATTTTAATTGAAAAAATGAAAATTTCACAATGAATTCTTGAAATGAATTTTTGTTACTTTTCACAAACAACTACTCGACTCTACTCGACTCGATACTCGAGTTTTTGGCTTAATACTCGACTCGACTTCAAAATCCACTACTCGCCCACCCCTACAACTAAGTGTCGTCTTTGCGGACACAGCAAATCTCTTATGCCACCTAACAGCCTCTTGCGCACCGCCAGTTGAATATGATTGTTGCAGGACTCCGATCGCACAGTGTCTGGCAGCGTGAGTACCGACTCTGAACACACTCCGATCAGAGTGGGCAGTCAGGACAGCCAAGTTTCGGATAGTGAAAATGTCGACAACCGCGGCTGGCCGAGGCAGAATAGTGTAAGTACCCTTTTTCAAATATGTAGTTATTGTTCAATACAGGGGAAATCCATTTTGACTGGCAAGTAATATCTAGGAGCCTCCAGCAGAATTAATGATATAGTTTAATTATAATTTAAATATCAAATGTTATATTTATGTTGATGTAATTTTAGCGAATTTTCCCTATAGGGAAGAAGCTATTACCGTAGGTCTCATAGTAAGACCTAAGCCCGAGACCATGATAACTTTTCGTTTTGGGGCCACCAGAAGCAAAGAACACCATTCAATCAAATTTTTAGATATATATATATATATATATATATATATATATATATTATAATGATACATAATTTATTAACAGAGTACCCTTTTTTTAGTTTAAAAAACATTAAAAAAAGGGTACTCTGTTAATAAATTATGTATCATTATAACATATTAGTAGCCCTAATCACAATAATCATTTTTTCAATACATATATATATATATATATATATATATATGTATGTTTCTGTTAGCACGATAGCGGCCGTAAAAATGGTCCAATCTTAATGAAAATTGGTACAGACATGTTAAGTGGTAATCACTCGAATGAGTTTGTGAACCAGCCCGATCGGACCACCAGAAGGGGGGGTAAAGGGGAAAAAACACCCCCAAAAATGGGTTTTTTGAATTTTTTATATAGAAAAATAAAGTTTATCGAATTTTTGTTGGCAACATTGGATTCAGCTCAAAAAAACAAACAATTTAGTATTTTTAATCACTGCTTTATGTCCATTGGTTACCGAGATTTTGAAGGTGGTAAACACAGTACGTTGTCCCAATGTTAACCCTTCCCGGGCTTTTGACGGATATATCCGTCAATTTCCATTTACGTTGTGAGCGTTGAGACGGACATATCCATCAAATAAAATAATTTTTACGGGATAAAGACGGATATATCCGTCTCTAAAGCAAATTGATATACATTGTTTATAATACAAAAATAAACATTACTAGGCATTATAATAAGGTTATTTCGTTTCTGCAGTTGGTAATAATGATTGCCGCACCTGTTTCAGCTGTTTTTTTGCGTCATATTGTGCTTGGATATGGGAAATAGTGCCGAACTGTCAGAGTGCACGTGTTCGTTTTCTCGAGTGTTTGTACACAGTTGATATGTGGTTTTATGTTATTTAGATAAAATGACGAATGCTTTTTTCAATTTTTTCTGAATCATAATCGCCTTTTTTGAAATGTATTTTTTATGTAGTAGGCCTAAATTTTGTACACTTTTTTATAATGTCCAACTAAATGAACTTGATTTTCGAATATTTCTTGTAAAATTTGGCTGCAATAAAAAAAAGTTCGTTCATGGAAATTTTGTAATTATTTTCTTTTTGCATTTTAGTGCAGTTTGTTGGACAAAATAACCTATATTTTGATAGATAATAAATAAAACAAGGGACAAACTAAGGCAGACGGATATATCCGTCCGTCGCCCACAAAAGAACTCGAGATTATCGGCAGTTTTCATATTTCATGATTTTTGTAATGGGCGGCGGACAGATATATCCGTTTACCTTATGTTTTTAGCGGGCCAAAGACGGATATATCTGTCAAATCAAATTTTATGTACTTTATAACTTGTTTAAAAAAATTATTTCATCGGAGAGGTAAATCTTTTCATGATCTATGAATTATTTCAAACAAATAAAGTACAAAAAATAGCAACTTTAGTTTTTTAATTTTGGCTTAAAATAATTCTGGCCATGAGCACAATTCAGCGCCGCCCTGGAAGGGTTAACCTTATGGGAAATAAGTAAATTTCTATATCTTGCTTATTACTCAACATATCTTTATAAAAATTGGTAAATGGCTTCTTCTAGTTCAGATCTACTAAATATTGAATTAATTTTATATACCTGTAGCGGCAAACCTGCATACTCATTCCCCATGTTATTGTTATGGGGCTTACCAAAACATGTCAAATCTCGCTGTGTTGGATTGAAATATGTTGTTTTGCATTTGAAATTCGCCGAGTATGCAGGTCTGCTGCAACGGGGATATTAAGTTGTTGTAGGGATGTGCAAGTAATTGAGTATCAAGTTTTTTAGCCAATTTTACATTACTCGACTCAAAAGTTTTATAAAATACTTGAAAATTCAAGTGGAGTTGTTACTCCCGCCGTTTGCCCCCAAAATTGATACAATCAAATATCACAGCCGGTTTTCTTTAAAAATAATCTCATCTTAAAATATCACACCTTCAAGTTTTACTTGAATTTTAGAGATATGAGCTTGACTAATAAGTGAATGAATTTATTCACTTCATTCCTGTCCAGAATTTTAGGTTATGATTTTGCTTCAATGACTGTTATGTCTTCATTCCTCCTCTTTGTCATTGATTTAATTTATTTTCAAACCGTTAAAAAATATATTAAAATTAAAAACCCAATTTGTCTTGAAGGAGTGTATATAAATGCAAGTTTGTACCCGGGTAGCTGTATAAAAATGTGGACTATTATATCAATCAAATATTTAGTTAGGCTATGAAGGTACGATGGCCAGTGTTTTTGTAGGTAGAGATCTGAAGGAAACTTAAAATAAGAAATACTAGTGGTGAATTAAAAGTTTTCTTGATTTGTTTAGAATCATTCGGTAAGATTTTAGCGAATTTTCCCTATAGGGAAGAAGCTATTACCGTAGGTCTCATGGTAAGACCTAAGCCCAAGACCATGATAACTTTTTGTTTTGGGACTTCTAGAAGCAAAAAACACCATTCATAAACACCATATATGGATATATGCAGCATGATAGTGGCTGTAAAAATGGTCCGTTCTTTATGAAATTTGGTAAAGACATGTTAGATGGTAATCAATTTGACGAGTTCGTAAACCAGCCCGACAGGACCACAAGAAGGGGGGTAAATGGGGAAAACCCCCCAAAAAAATGTTTTTTTGGGGATTTCACATAGAAAAATAAAAATAATCCAACTTTGGTTAGCATCATGAATTCAGCTCGAAAAAACCAACAATTTAGAATTTTGAATCATTTTCCTATGTCGTTTGGTTACCGTACTGAGATATTGTAAGTGGTAAACACAGTACTGTGTCCCAATGTTAACCTAATGGGAAATAAGTAAAATTCTGTATCTCGCTTATTTCTCAACATATCTTAATAAAACTTGGTTATTGGCTTCATATCGATGAGATCTAATATATTTTAGTCTGAAATCCCTGTAATTTTAATTTTAATGGCAGAAACCTGCATACTCGTTCCCTATAGGAAATAAAAAAATCCATATCTGGTATATGACTTCTTCTAGTTGATATCTTCTAAATATTGAATTAAAACCACCAAGTATTAACATTGCCTGCACCTGCATACTTATTCCCCATGTTGTTCTTATGGAGATTACAAAAAACAAAAAACATGTTATATCTCGCTATGTTGGATGATAGTATATGTGATGCGGAAAGTGAAAAGGGACCTTAAGTCGCTGGAGTAAATTTTACAGTACGAGCATTTTAGTCAAACCGGTTTAAAAATATCGATTTTTAGGTTTTGATTGGATTCGATTCCTTAATTTTTCCAGTACATGATCATTCGGTTATTTTAGCGATAAGAATCCCAGAAATATTAAAAAATAATCTATTTAACAGTCTATGTTGTGCATGCGAAAAGGGACCTCGAGTCGCTCAAATGGGAAATAACATGGTGGGCGACTTCAGGTCCCATTTCCCAAATGTGCAAGCCTGCACTGACAGAGTCGTCATGAGCATTACAAAACTAGTCTCTCCTGACACCTATCGGCGGATAAGTGAACTACTTCAAGTTTTTTGCTGTAAAAGAATATTTTCTAAGTTCGAAAATCACCGTCTTGACGATGTATTTCTCTTTTATTCCTCTGCATTCTGCCTTCTGACTTGAGGTCCCTTTTCTAACCCCTCACTTTTTTGTTTTTTAAACAATTGAAAGTGTATCACGTCTGTTTTTGTTTAGATTCTAAGGTCTAGTTTTCATCTTTATTGTGATACCTAATTCATTTCTTAAACACTAATAATAAATATTCTGTGAACGTTTGAAGTTTCGGGCCTTGATTTCCTAAAATACCCGTTTTAACTAGTTAAATTAAAAATGCCAATAACTCAAAGACAAAAAATCATAGCACTATAAATTGTATGTCAAATTGTTAGTAATTTAATGCTGAATTTCAGGATGTTAATAACTCAAAAAAGGAAAATTCCGACTTTAGGTCCCTTTTCACTTTCCCCATCACATATTTTATTTTCATTTGAAATTTTCTGAGTATACAGGTCTGCTGCAACGGGGGTAATGTATATTTGCTCTTAATTCAGTGGCACTTCTAAGTTGAATAATATAAAAGTTATACCTTGCATTCGATAAATAATAATAATTATTTTTGATATGATGTATATATAGTCCATCATAACATAAAATGTTATCTACTGTTAATAAAAACAACTCGAAAAAAGCTTGAAATTTGTGAGTATTTTTCAATACTCGACTGGACAAAAATCACCACTCACTCAACCTGTAAATTATGTTCTAGACTATCTTCCTCATTGTAAGATAGCACTACATGCACGAATGATTTGAGTTGTGTTTATAGCTAACAAAATGAGTAAGTAAATCATAAGAGCTAACAACATTAAAATAAATAACATTTAAAACTATGATTGTGAGTTAATAGCTTTATCTGATAAGCGTATTTTACTTTAAACCCAAATTTATTTTGTTTTTTGTTCAAATAAATTATTTTTGCTTTGATTTATGTTAACAGCTTTCAAATAAATGATTCTCACTTTGCTTTATGTTAATAGCTTTCAATGAGAGAGTGGGACATCCCATTTGATGAGTTGAAAATGGGAGAAGCTATCGGCACAGGTCACTTTGGCACGGTGTACAGAGGAAACTGGCATGGCGATGTGGCCATTAAAGTGCTCAACATGAACTACATGGATGATGACAAGACCTTTGAGGCATTCAAGCTTGAGGTTAGAACATTGTACTAATAACAAGCTCTAGGTTTAGAATTTTATGGTAAGTTGGTATTTAACTGGGTTCTGTGATCCAACAAATTTTAACTAACTGAAATGTATTCTTTTTGTTAACTATGATTTTTAGTCATCATCATCATCATCGTTGTTGTCGTCATAGGCCAACCACCATTCAGGGCTATTTTGAAGCAAATATGATGAAAAGGTTATAGAATGTATGTTTTAACCCTTTTAGTGCCGGAAAAAAATTTAATGTAGGTGCAAGAAGTGCCGGACATTTTTCCATTGTTACCTGCAAGAAGTGCCAGGCCCTTTTTAGCAAAAATGTAAGAGTTTAGGAAAAAAATCACCAAAAATTTATTTATTAACATTTTTTAACAAATCTTTTTTTAGTTGTTTCTAAATACTTCTATTATTTATAAATGACAAGAATAAAGACAAATTTCAAGTTTCTGGTAAAAATAAATGTTAATAAATTTTTAAAAAAATTTGCATCATACTAATTTTTTATGTTTACACTGAGAAAACATATTTAGGTTTTACTCTGATGCAATTTTTATTAGTTTTATGTGAAACTACTTAAAAAAACAAGTAAAAACCATGTATAAAACATCGGTTTACTGTAATAGGTTATGAATTAACAAAATAAAACGATAACCTTGCAACAATGCAGAGTTGAACAACGTCACTAAGCAACCTACTTAAAACAGTATTCGTATTCCATATTTACACTAGAAACATCATTTAACATTTAAAAAGATCCACAATAACAAAATACAAACTATATTTCAATTATAACCCTATAGGTAAAACAAAAACATAGCCTAAAAATTACACAAACGAAGTTGCATCACCGCCATAAGAAATGCATGGTTATTTGTCTGCCAACATCTGTTTGCATTTCAGTATGTCATTTCAGCTAACCATAAAGACAGTTCAGGAGAAAAGTCACAAGAAACAAAAGATATGATTATAGAAAGGCATTTGGCACGAATTCCAGCCAGTAAAAACAAAAAAATATATTTTATATGTATAAAAATGTAAACATCTCGCTACGAGATCCTGGCATTAGCGGTAGTTAGTATGCGCGTCTCGCTACGAGATCCTGGCACTAAAAGGGTTAAAAAGCTTTCTGGCAAAGACCAGCTGAACTATTTGTCAGGATCATTGAAAGCCTGATGACCAATGTCAGCTGAGTCAAGAAACCACTGAAAAAGCTGCAAACTGACTTTGTGGTCAGCAACTGTAATCATTAAACTACCCAGCCAGTTCAACCTCTCCCCGTATAGTGTACACCAAATTTTACCACCTTTATTTTATTGTTTGTAAATGTGTTCAGTATTATATTTTTATGCATAATAATATATCCTCGCTTATAGTGGCTGCGATTTGTGCCAAACACCTTTGTACCAACCAGTCTTTCGTTTCATGTCACTTTTCATCTGAACTGTGTTTTTGTTTTTGCTGAAGCTGAAATGCAAACTGCTGTTGTTGGGTCAAAATCTGAAAAGGGTACAATCACTGTCCCTTCATAAAAAATAATGTAGCCTACTGTAATTATTGCTAAAAATGTTTTATTTTGGAAGTTTAGGTCTTATTGTCTATACTGTTTAAATCATGAATTAAGAAGAGGTTGGGGCAAAATACTGAGAAAAAACTGGCCAAAGTAGTGATGGTCACGTGTCCCCAATCCCAGTTTTACCGCTAAAGATGCGTTTTAAACAAGTTCACCAATCAAATAAGTGAATATAAAACCCACGTTTATATTATCGGATATAGGGAGATAATCAAATAGCGCTTATTACGGATGAAACTATATTATTACGACGCCGAGCTCGGTTAAAAGTCGTTTCCCCACCTTAAGCAGTAGCGTCGGTAGTGTAGTCTGTTTCTCATCGTACAGCGACACTAGCGCTTGTAGCAGCCGACAATGAGTTTAATTCAGGAGTATCATGGCGGTGAGCAACGACGGATGTTGGAGTTCGTCGTGTGAAATGAATTTCGACGTGGAGGAAAATTGTTTTGTTCCTTAAAATTGCTGTGTCTCATTTTTTGATGTAGCATCGGTACATGATTTATTCTTAATCAAAAGTAAATCGCTATCCATCGTAATAGTTTAATTCGTGCGTAATACGGCCCGGTTTCAAATGCCGATTCGTCACTAGCGATAGCGTTCGCCATTTTGAGGTTAGCAGACACAACAAGCGAAATTGTATCGTCGGCCTGGGAAGCGACGGTCGCGAATTTTGGTTAATTTAACGTGAGATCCGCTACATTTTGTGACCGGTTTTTCCATTTGACTGATATACCTTATATTCTTAATGGTGATGTATTTTTTTTTATTATGGCCGATTTTAATACCTAATAGAGTAAAATGAATTAGTAAACAATGTGTTAATTATGAAAATAATGATGCAGGGTTGCCACCAACAGGGAAAATCGAATTGTACGGGCATTTTTAGTTCCAGAAGCAATTTTTTACAACTGTTATACATTCTTTTATTTAATCTGAAAATGAAATTAGCTGATAGAAATTCTTTCTTTTCATAGCTTATTCTTTTTAGGAGTATTTGCCCTTGTTTCTGTTTCTACGGTATAAATTTTTAAAATAATTATAAAGGTATTTTAATATATATTTAAAATCTAATTTGGGTGAAAGTTTTTGATTGATTGTTTTTAATGAATTAGGCCTATATGCTTTAGATTAATTTATTAAGTCCATAGCTTTTTTGACGTTTGTCACCTGACCTTTGTTTAAAATGTTTGATACATAAAAAATGTAACACGTCCAACATTGAAACAAAATTTTTTTTAAATGCTTCTAAACATTTTTTAATTAAGTTACTTAATTAATTAAAATACAGCATGTCTTAATAATATTTTTTTGAAAGTTAACTTGTGAGTAGCATTTTTTTATTATGACAAATAATTTTTTAATGAAAAGATTTTTAATTCCGTTTGGTCATCTGTTTTTGCTGCAGTTTAAAAAGCAATTTAATACATTTTGAAAAATATACTGATTTTAATGTGTTTGAACTTACTCTAAGAATAGCTAAACGGGTTTTCTTTTTCTTTTAATTTTATTTTTATGCTCTAAACTATAACTTATTCAGGCCTAAGCCTATTTTTAGAAATTTGTAATGAAGCCTTCATTTAATCATTGAAACGTTTTGATACACAACCACATTAAACATACCGTAATCATGTAAATGTAATTTTGAAGAATTTCAAAATAATTTTTCATGACTAAGTAATAACAATGAATGATTTTGGAAATAGAACATCCTATACATCATAAGTCATTAACAATTTTGTGTTATGCACCTGATGATTCAGTTGAGGTTATTTTAACACTATTGTATTGTCTTGCAATTACTGGAAAAGGCCTATATTAGAAATCAAATTCTTCCTATTTCAGACTATAAAAGGAACAGATAAAGATTTTATATTAAAAAAAACAACAAACATGTAATGGAAGTCATATCCGTGTAACTGAGGTCACGCGTTGTAGCAGAATGTCACATTTAAAATTTTTTATTTAAAAATATGTATGGTCAAAAAATATATAAATGGTTATATTTTTTCAATTAAGTACAGTTTCAAGTTGGTACACAATAATTTTCATGACAATGGAATGGAGTAAACACATTGTGAGGTTAAAAAACCTGACCAAAACTTGTATTTGTCGGTGAATTACATCTTTTCTAAGCTATTATTAAGATATAGGTCAATCAAAAGTAAGAGGGCTGTAATATATTTAAAAACAGTATATGTGAGCAGCAAAAAATATGAAATACAATGGGTTTTCCCTTTTATTTCATTATGTAATATTGATTTATCTGGGTGTGACCTCTATTACGAAAAATGGGAGTTTCCGATATAAAACTGTCTCTCTCATTGACATACATGGGTAATGGTGCTTTCTTTATATTTTCTCATATTCTATAGGGTTCAAAGTATTAAAAAATGTAACTGTCATTTAGATACCAAGTAATAATTTTTTAGTTTTTTCCTACTTTGCAATTGTACCCTTTTCAGATTTTGACCCTGTTAGCACAAGTAAACAATGCATTTCTTATGGTGGCGTTGCAATTAAGTATGTGTAATTACATTATTGTCTATGTTGTTGTCTTATCTGTTGGAGTTATTACAGTGGAACTTGGATAATTGGAAACTCAAGGGACTGATAAAAAAATTCTAATTATCCAAAAATTTGAATTAAAAAAGTTTGGTCTAAAAAGCTTGAAACAATAAAACTTTACATACCCGCATAAAACCTTTTTTTGTGAATAACTTGAATTTACGTTCAAGTAGCCAACCGTGAATGATCATTGTAATACAGTAGAAATATTACGTGTTAAAAAATGCAATACTGTACTTCATAAAACAGGAATACAGTATGTCCATGGATACATATATAATTGGTAAAAATCAGAGCTGATAAAAAGAACATAGTTTGCTATACTGTACTGTTACGTTAGGCAATAGATCTAATGTTTTTACCAGGCGGTGCAAGGGATGACACTGTTATGAACTGTGACAAGTGGAGTATTGCAAAATAATATGATGGTGGAGGGGGTTGGGCAATGACCTTGAAAAGAAGCCGAGCCGTAGGGGTGAGTCATGTCGGCCAAACAATGGAGTCGGCCAAAGGTGCGGGTGGGTCCAACGACCCTCCCTGGCTGTGGAGGGATTTTGACAGCATGCCAATGATACAAAATGATACGAAAAGTCTTTTTTCTGGAATCTTGGCCCGACGGTATGACTTTAGATTGTATTTTTTCGCGTTAAAACCTCAAATTATCCAAAATATAATTTGAATTAACCACAATTATTGAGCATAGATTGTATATGAAATGCTAGGGACCGGAAGAAAGATTCAAATTAAAGAAGATTTTGAATTATAGAAGTTCAAATTAGGCAGGTTCCACTGTATTGAAATATTGTTAGTATTTCAATTTTTTTAGAGATTTTTAACCTCTTAAATTGCGAGTAATTTGGTACACCTGTAAACCTGGGTTATTTTCAAGAAACCAGTAAATTCGTCACTTCTCTGTTTTGAATGTAACATGTAGATATAAACCAAAATAACTTGTAGGCTATAGCTAACCTTTCATTCTGCTGTTTATTAGTTTTAAAATAAATTTATGTTAAATAAATATTTATTATTTTATATGGAGTTACTTATCTCTAGCACGTTTGGGACGAACTGGAAGAATGATAACTGGCTTATCTTGCAGTATTCACAAACTAACACTCGACTCACAATTTTTCCAATCTATTTCATTGTCACTTTCACTGTCTGTGTTGTCCGAAAAATCACTTAGGCCACAAATTTCAAAGTCACTCATAAGTTTTCGGTCAGCTATTGCGCAATGTTTACAAATATGGGCCAGCTGTCAACAAAGCAACTTGTTATAAGCAACTAGAGTAATAAGCAAAAAACTCTATTTTACCATATAAAGCCCATGTTAAATGTGCAGTACTTAGATTTTAGGATGTAAATTCAAATGCCTTGAGGAATGCATATTTAACATGGGCTTTATATGGTAAAACAGAGTTTTTTGCTATAACTACAAAACCACTAAAGATAGGAGGTGGGTTTAAGTTGAAAAGTTGTTGGTCTTTGCAAGACCTGTAAAATGATGTGCCATTTGACATATGCTGCCATTTAAATTTTTTTATTTTCAGGGCTACCAACATAAATAAAAACTAAATAAAATTTACTGTCAAAAACTTTTATTTTTTTTAATGTTGGCATGTTGTATATCAAATTAAAGCTGAGTTTACGAGGATTAATAATTTTAACATAGAACAAAAATATGTTTTATGATTCTCTAGATACAAGGTATTCCGTAAATAACAACTTTTTTCACAAAAATGGCCGCCATTTTGAAATTAACAAAGGTAAATGAATCCTGTTTTCAACAAATTGTTCGTCTTGATTAGACCTTTAAAATGATGTATAATATGACATATGTTTACATTTAAAAATTTTGATATTTGAACCCACGACCACCCTGGTCTGACACTTAAATGGAGCCAAGTGGTAAGCTTATTGGAGCGGGTTAGTTCGAAGCACTTTAGTTAGATGTCGTTGAAAAAACATGGTTTTCTTCTTCTTCACTGAATCAGCCAATCAAAATCACGAAAACGATCTGCTAACTTCCTATTCCGTTTCCCCTGATTTTCTGTTACGACGTGTACACAACCAAAACGAATTGGAATTAATTTGAGTGTGGGAAAATACCTGAAGTACGTTTGCCACTACTGAAAGTTGTTTCGTGAAATACTGTACTGCGTGATTCATATTGTGCTTAAAGCGATTGATAGAAAATAAATAGTAGATGTTTACATAAAAGCACTTAATAAAAATTAATTAAATTAATTTTTATTAAGTATATTTATGTAAACATCTACGTATTTATTTACTATTAATCGCTTTAAGCACAATATGAATCACGCAGTACAGTATTTCACGAAACAACTTGCACTAGTGGCAAACATACTTAATCAATTTAATCTAAACAAATCGATAAAGCCATTAAAATTGAAAGTCTAGCAAACAAAACAAGAAAATGAAAATATTAACAAAGTAGACGACGACGATCGATATATCACATCGATCTTTTTAGTTCTTAGCACTTTTATCAGACAGCGCTACTGTTCCCTTACATCCGAGTTAACATGGAAGTGACAACTCTTTACGAAGTTCATTATTACTCTATGCCACGACCCCCGGTTTTTGGAACACTCTGTATTTTAAAAAGCTTAAAAATATGTTATGTTGTTCCTTGGGGTCGACTTAGTGGGGAATGATTTTGTTTGATCTATGTATCTATGCATCTATGTACTGGTTTGTCCGAAATCAGGTTGAGACACCTTAGGTGAGACTCCCTATATATTCTTAGTTCATTTTCAACCAACAATCTTAAACCACCAGTTTGTATATATAGGTGGCAATATTTCGCAAGACGAGACACGAGAACGTTGTATTGTTTATGGGTGCCTGCATGAAGCCTCCGAGATTGGCGATAGTTACCAGCATGTGCAAGGGAATGACCCTCTACACTCACATACACCTGTGCAAGGACAAGTTCAACATGAACAAAACCACATCCGTAGCTCAGCAGATATCTCAGGTAAACAGCTCTTCCCTGGATAATCATGTTCAATCCGTGGTTAATGGCTCTTGTTCTATTCAAGCTCATGACCATTCCAAACAAGAAACCCCTTGTTTTTTATAGGATTATGAATAATTTGGTCTGATTATGTAATTTTGAATATTTTTATTTAGGTATAAGTATTGTGGATTTTAATGTATTGTGGCGACAAAAATTAATGTAAATTGTAAATTGATTATTATTCTGAGTAAATTATTTTTATTTTGAAGCCGGCTCTATTGATTTTTGTATTATATTAAAAAATATTGATGAACCTATTATTTATTTTTTTTTTAAGATGCCCAGGCTTCAGTTAACCGTGGTATTGCATCACAGCTAAGTTATCTTATTGTACACCCTCAAATACAGGTCCTTATTCTCTGTCAAATCCCAGACCCTTAACAAACCTTGAGATCCTCTTGGCGATGTTTACCTGTTCTTCCCTTAATTCACTCATTGCTAGGCCAAGGAATCTACGTGCACCTAGAATAGCACGTAGAAGTGTGTTACCTCCTCTTCACCGCACTCCCTACATTGTCGGTTATCAATAGGGATTCCCATCTTGAGTAGTTGTCCGTAGAATTCCCAGTGGCCGGCAGTATTCGGCCTCAGCAGTCTCCGACCAGCTGATCTGGCCAGACCGCCCCTGCCCCCACTAGTCCCGACCAGCCGACCTGGCCGGACCACTCTTGTCCCCACCAGTCCCGACCAGCCCAACTGGTCAGACCGCCCCTAACCCCACTGGTCCCGACCAGCCAAACTGGTCAGACCGCCCCTATCCCACCAGTCGCTGACCAGCCGACCTGGCCAGACTGCCCCAGCCCCCACCAGCAGTGATGCCATAAGTGTGAAGTGGTAGTTAAATTTTGAACACTCTATAAACTTCCTTCTGTGCTAATCCAAAAATTCTTAGAAGTTGATGTTCTAACTTTAATAATAAAAAAATTAACTAAGAGGTGGCAGGGCCGGCCCCAGGAGGGACGGGCGGGGTAGCTGCCCAGGGCCCCCCGCTTTCGAGAACCCCGCGCGAAAAATGTTCTGAGATTAAATTGAAATTATGGATTGTATAACTGGTCCCAAATATTAAGGCCCATGCCGTCCATAAGTCCAATTCTTAAATTAACATTAGTCTTACGGACGGAATGGACCTTAAGATTTGGCACCATTTATATTATTTGTTTCAAAACTTGATTAAAAACATTGATAACACGACAAGTAAATTTGGATATACGAATAAAATTGGATTGACAAAGGTTGACCCTTTCTTATATTAGCATTTCACAAGACGAAGGACTGAGGACTCCCGGGAAACAACTCCAGTCGTCAGTCAGCTGATCGCTGAGTGGCATGGTTTGCGCCTACGCGTGATATTGTCATCTGTTTTAATTTGAATGTCAGTACGACGCGCGCGCTCAGCGCATTGTGTTTTATAGCTGGTATGCCACTAGAGCAAGTTTTTTCGTGAAATACTGGACTGCACAATTCACATTGTGTTTAAAGCGATTGATAGAAAATAAATACATAGATGTTTACATAAAAGCATTTAATAAAAATTAATAAATTAACAAAACGGAAGTTTAGAGTGGTTTTAGATTACTCTGCTGTACATTTAACGAATATTTCAGTTCGTTTTTGTACTCCGTTGTACAGATTTCGTCTGCAATACTGCACTAGTGGCATACGGCCTTATGGTAAGCAATGTTTTTACAAAAGCATGTCCAGATTTATAACAATATTGCTTTTTAAATTGCTGTTACTGTTTGCTTTAAAAGGAACGGGTAGGTTGAGTCGGGGCCAGGGCCTGGAACTTTACCAATCAAGCCAAAAACTTTTAACCTATTGAATGCTATAAGATTATGTGATCATACACATGTTCTCATGCACGTAGATGTTTATCAGCTGATTTTCGCTAATAGGGGCGTACATTTTCTGGCGGCATAAGGCGGAAAAGAGCTGGTTTAGTCCTCCATTTGACGTTTTCAAAGCAGGTGATTACATCTTAGTGTGGTGGAAAAAAACTTGAGCTTTAGCAATTATATAATGTGTTCTAAAACAAATACCCGGTGAGCCGAGTCTTGCCCCGTAATAAATTATTTTCACCAGTTTTTATCTAAAAGTAGGATTCTGGATTACTCACCAGACTGACTAATAAAAGATCTGACCGACTGTATAAATTACTTTTGTTTGTTGTTTCCTTTCGACACAAACAAAGCAACCCATGTTACCCAGTGATTTTGTTCTACTTTCAAATTCATTACCTTACCAAGTATTTGTATTAGTGGTTAAAAAAATTTACAATTAGCTCTAACACAATAGCACAATCCATAGGAATGTATATAGGCTGAAGCGCTAAGCGCTGTAGGGCTATTACGCACTCGCCTAAGCAACAGCTTTGAAAGACCCCGCAACTCAGATCGGCCCAGGGCCCCGAAACCGCTAGGGCCGGCCCTGAGAGGTGGTGGAACCTTTTAGTCCAATATTCATTTAATGGAAATAAAATAGTCATCTATACAAAAAATGGTAAAAAAGGAAATAGCTTTTATCCTGACCTTTCAGATGGATTTAATTTTTAAAAAGGGCTTGCAATACTACAAAATATATTCATAATTCAATACTTGTGTAATATTATGTACTTATTCTGAATATAAATCTATGTTTTAGGGCATGGGATATCTGCATGCAAGAGGAATTATTCATAAGGATTTAAAAACCAAAAACATATTCCTGGAAAATGGCAAAGTTATCATCACAGACTTTGGCTTATTCAGTGTCACGAAACTGTGTTTTGCAAACAAGTAAGCATTTATTTCCCTTTTTGTATCTTTAACTGGTTCTAGTAATACTACTTAAAAGTTTTTTTTCCCATCTTAAATATCAACTCTATAATAATGCCGTAAATTGTAACTCATATGTCCCTTATGACAGATTGTTATTTTAAACTTTTAAAATCTTACTTAAAAGATCGAAAACACAAAACAGTTGTAAAAACTGAGACAGGGAACAATTATTCAGCATGGGCAGACAATAATAAAGGGGTTCATCAAGGGTCAATTTTAGGTACCCTCTTATTTTTCACATACAATAATGATTTACCTTCAAGCTTCTCAGATAAAATATACAATTATACCCTTTATACAGATGACACAACAGCTCTCATCAAACTAAATACTGTCAAACCCTACATAAAGACACAAAAAAAAACAATAGAAGACATAGCTAACTTGTTTCTAAATAGCGGCTTACTTTTAAATGAAGACAAAACAAATATTTTATTTTTTAAACGAAGAGATTCAATTATAAATGCAGAAACTATCACCCCAGCCACAGATGTGGCAATGTTTTTAGGTACACATTCAGATTGTAAACAGGTGGGTAGAACATATTAATTTTTTAAATAAATAGTTCAACTAGATTTGCTTTAAGTGTGCTGGTTAAGGTTTCCTCCTTGGATGTATGTAAAATGTGTATTATACTTATATATACTCATTTTTAAGTCACAGTATTGCACTGAGCAAAAATCAGTAATTAGAACTCTTGCAAATTGTCCCCCAAAAACATCATGTAGACAATTATTTCAAAATTTTAAAATCATTACTGTAACTTCAATATTAATATTCTAAATCTTAAATGTGGGTAGTAAAAATCTCGATATATTTAAAAAATATTTATTCAATCATTCATATAACACCAGAAATCAAGAAATATTTCAATATCCTGCTCATAGTTTAAACAAGTTTGAAACAAGTCCACTCTATATGGAATAAAAAAGTTATAACAAAATATAAAATACTTCTAACCAACTAAAAACAGTAAAATTTGAACACAATATTAAAACAATTCTAATAGAAAAAGCTTATTACAGTCTTGAGGATTTTTTTAACGAGTCTTGGTAGCAAGCTTGAGCATAGTTTTATTGTTTTTAGTTTATTTAGCAAGTAAATTGATATGTCAAAACCAATATTTTTTTGGATTTAAAAACCTTTACTTTGTGCTGTAAAATCCTGACAATTTACCTGTCTGTGTATTACTTTTGTAATAACTGAAACAGATATAGCATGTACAATAAAGATTTGTCATTTGTCATCAAAAGAATAAAAAATATTTCTCTGAGAAAATTTAACTGCGCAACAGGTACTGAATTTATTAACAAATCCTCTTACACAATAATGGATCCATAAATATCTTGAGAGTATGTGAAAGTAATTGGAACAGATGTTCCATATCTGTTCTAGGCAACAAAATTTCCCCATGCTACAAATTCTTGATAGCCAGGTTCATTTATAATCATCAAAAACGTTATGCAGTACAAAATTTGAGTATTGTATCTTTAAAATGCATTCCTTACTTCAAATGTTTATCTAGATATCACAGGCTTTAGAAATGATGAATATTTTGGTTTGGTTTTTAATGTTGGGAAGAAATGTTGAAGTAATGGTGAGGTAATGTTTACTATGCAAGTTGTTCTTGGTTTCCTAGGAAGCTGGATGGACTGAGTATACCCAAGGGATGGTTATGTTACCTCGCACCAGAGATCATAAGGGATCTTAGAGCTCATCAAAATCCTGATGATGAAGAATTGCCTTTCTCTAAGTCCTCTGATGTTTACGCTTTTGGGTAAGTTGTATGTGTATTCAATTAAACAATCTTGTTTTAATGTAACAACACAACCCATATTCTCATTTTCATCCTTTATTCCTAAGTTTACCATTTACATTTGCTACCATGGCTCGCTAGGGTATAGCCTAGCTTTTTTTATCCGTGCTGGAAAGCGGAGGAAGAAATAGGCCTAACACATGAAATGTGGGCCCTCTACACCACCCAGTCTCCAGCCTCTTTGTGCCAACAAAGCGCCCCCCTAGACGCGGCTAAGGGGGAGGTGCCTGTGTGCTTTGCAACTTAGTGTATTTAAAGTGGAATCTATTTTATCCAGTTCAATCCTGCCAATAACTTAGGCTGGCTGGACACTAACTATTCTCTTCATGGACACTACATCGTTACTTACATACATACATACATACATACATACATACATACATACATACATAGGTACTTTGGTGTTATATGGAGGCTACCCTTATACAGTACGCTACTGCGGTTAGGTAAGGTTATCATTAGTATGTTAATAGGAATTTCCTCGTTTCTTCACGAATCGAACTATACCAGATGAGTCATACTTTCGCCTGCCAAATCCTCTCCAAGTAGGCCATGGTCAGGGTTGTTGACCGGAGTGTAAGTCCTACTAACATATTTAAGATAACCTAACTTAACATAGCCGCTACAGCGCACTGTATAAGGGTGGTGACTGGGTGTGGCCGCTAGCGGCGGTGACGCTTTCAACTCAATCTTAGCCGACACTGCTGACTTCTTGGAGGCAGAACACAAAGACCGTCCATCATCATAATTATGTCAGATTTAAACAGTAAGTCAATTTAAGTATGTTCTTTCCAATTATGAAGTTATTTTTGGTATCCAGTTTAAAAAATCTCTTTAAAAATATTGGCCTCCGTATAATACCAAAGTACCCATACATACATTGCTTGAAATGGCGACCTACCCATGTAGCATTGACTTTACATCTCTTGAGTTTTCCCATTCTGTACAAAAATCTGTCGCCAACCAGCATAGCGGATTTCAGCCGAACTAGTTGGGTAAACCCTCCCATGCATTGTCGCTCCTAGCGGCCATGGCCTTGAAGCTCGCCCGGCTCCGCCCTCAGTGATAGCAGTGCGCGCACACGTAGTGGCATGACGTAATTGACGTTCGTATCTCCTATCTCCCCCTACCCCGCTGCCGCTGCGCAAGCACCGCCAGCCCACATTTCTCCTCGCCGATGTTTCTATTTACGATTCAGTCGCTGCCTCCAAGCCCAAGTCTTGCGCTCGGAATTCATAGAGTAGGACAGAGCCCAAGAATAGGAAACAATGAAGAATTTACTTATTCTTTCCTATTTATGTCGGTAATCATAAGAAAAATTATAAAGCTTGTCATTTACCTTGAGGGTGTTATTTTAAACACTCGTCAACCACCATCATTGAAGGAGCAACACAAACCACAAACATTTGAAGAATAATTAATTGTTGTTTATTGTTTAAGAATACAATTAATTGATTATATTTGTAACTGTATGAAATTCCTCAAGTAATCTCTATACCTTTTTATAAAACCAAGCAAGAACCGTTTTGATGTAAATAATATTTTATTGACTTTACATTTCATTCATTATTTTACTGACATTTCTTCTTTGGTTCTAACTGATTAACCTTAAATCCAGGTTAGAGTAGACTGGCTGACATGGATAAAAACATTAATGCTTTTGACCTTTTATATTAAGGAATAAAACTTAATACATTATAAAAATTTAGCCATTGGGTGAAATTCCTAAAAACATTCATGAATGTTTGTTTAAAAACTTAATTCTTTAAAAAATTCGTTTCGAATCAACCTTAAACGTGCTGTTCCAAGCCTCGAAATTCCACGATTTTTTTGGGTGAGGCCCCCGGGTCACCCTTTTGTTGGGGGTGGGGGTTACCGTGTGTGTCTCTTTTGCTCCACGGTTAAGGGTCATTTTTGAAACATTGCTTTTGCTCCACGGGTCAGCAGGTAGATTTCAGAGCCGCCCAAAACATCGCTTTTGCTCCACGAGAGAGGGGTCTGCGCTTCCTCTCCCCCAAAATCTCTCTTTCGCTCACCTCCAAGCTCCAAGTTTTTTCTTGGTTACTGCCATTTAAACGTAATATGCAATTTTTGTTTCACGTTATCCATTACGTCTGCAGCAGTAGCCTACATTGTTATTAATTTTATTACAATGTTACTATAATAATTAAGAATAATTTTTAATTTTGGCTACATCTCTAAGTTATAAACACCGCGGTAATGACGGTACCTGTCATGTGCGTCCTTTTCAACACTAACCTTGGGGCACATTTTAAACGACCGTAACTTTGGTTGGGAACATAACATTAACCCCGGGTTTGCGGCTTTTTGTTAATATTAATAAGCGCACTTCTCAATGAATAGTTCCTCAATTGGGTCTGAAAATTTGGGGCAACCCCCTTCCCCCTAAAATACTATTTTGAGAGCATGAACGTATTAGACATGTAGCCTAGGGCAAAAATTATGTTTTTTCGGTGCTGTTATATGTTTAAACTAGGGGTGTGCGAGTAGTGATTTTTGAAGTCGAGTCGAGTCGAGTCGAGTTTTGAAAAATACCCGCGAGTTTCGAGCTTTTTTCGAGTCGAGTTTTTTTATATATAATACAATAGTCATCATTTTTCTACATAATGGTAAACAATTATTATCATTTCTCAAATACAAATTACAATTTTGAGGTATTTAAACTTAAAAGTGTTACTGAACTAAGAGCAGATATACAAATAAATTATACCAAAAAAAGAAAGAAAACCTTTTACTTAAACTCACAATAATTCTTGATATGATATATTTTTCAAGCCTAACTTGTGTTTAAGGCTTTCCTGGTTTTGAAATGAAATGAAACGTTTTGACTCTAAGCCATGACCAATTACCTGACTCAATTAATGATTAAAATATTTCCTTCGAGTTATTCATACGGGTACATTTTTATTCATGTGTCAACAAAAAAACAAAGTTTTTATTTATTTGGAATGGTTTGCAAAATATAACAAAATGTTTTTTAAGAGATAAAATAATAAATAACTTCAAACTATAGAAAAGATAGTGATTTAAAAATTTATATGTCTTTAATATCTAAAAAGAACGTTTACTTCAAGTATAACAAACGAGGTTTCAGTTACATTCGTTAAAGATAGATTGACATTGTGAAAAATGGCCGTAATATTCTTTCACACGTACCTATTTTGGGTAAACGGCGGGAGTAACTACTCGATTCGAACTTTCGAGTATTTTGCAATAAGTCGAGTCGAGTCGAGTAGTGTATACTCGGCTCGAAAAAAGCTCGATTCTCGAGTACTCGCACACCCCTAGTTTAAACAATCAAATATACAGTAGACGTCCTCTAGTTCGACCACCTCGGACCGGACCACCGGCCGGACTATCCGGATGTAATATCAAAATGTAAAATAACCCTAGTTATTTTATTGCCTATGCTTAAAAATCAACAAAACACGTTATTTAAACATATTTACAGTGCTTAATTGCCAAAGAAAATATTTTGACGTACGGTATCTTATGTTGAACTGTCATATTGCATTACTCCACAGAGAAGAAATAAGCAGAGGTTGCATTCATATGGCAGTAGTGTTTCGGATAACTGCGTAACACACAGGAAGTCTAACAATAGGGAGACAATAGACTTCTGGGCACCCCCTTACCCCCCGCGTCCACTCTACGACACTGCTCGACACATATTTAGTGAAACATTAGATGCGTCCTCTGTCTTTTTTCTTCTCTGTGGTTACTCGTAGATAGGTACGTTTTTACCAAAACCATACTGAGGATATAAAGTGAGCAGAAAAACTCATTACGTTTTATAAAAACACACTAGAAATTTATTTGATCAAATTAATTTATGCGTATTACTAGAATCATAACCTATAAAATTAAAAGAAACCTGTTATTTTCTTTTGTTATGCAAAGGAAATCCCAGATCAAATCTTGCTGTACAGTCCTTATATTGAAAGGATAACAACATCGTTTCAACTGTGACCATCAATAATTACAAGCTTACCCGGAAACTAAACTAACATAAACAGTTTACTTCTACGGCCGGAAACTAAACATTCAAGATAAATCCTGTTGAAGGTCATTCCCCCGCAGTGCAATGTGGCAATATGACGGATACGAGTCACCTTCCTAGGACTGGCCGGACCATCCGGCGGCCGATCCAACTGAAACCGAACTAGAGGGCGTCTACTTTACCTCAGAACCTATTACTTGAACTGGTCCAGGACTTTCACCTTCCGAGGAAACTGTTAAAGTTACCAAGACAATCCTGGAGGTCTCTGACAGAATGTTTCTAGAAAACATTTCTATTGTAGGAATAAGAAAAAGATTGAAACAAAATGTAGACAACTAATTTTAAAGACAGTTCAACAACAATTGGACAATTCTTCAACAATTGGGTGAATTGCGGCAGTGATTGCGACCCTCACTGAATGTTCTTGGCCAGAAAGATTTTAGCAGTAAAACTGCTTTGGAAGGTTAAAGAGATTTCAAAAGATATTCGTCAACCTGGAGGGAAGCATGGTGACTATCAAAGAAAGTGAGAATTTTTGAAGGAAAATAAATTCGTGTTCACACTACTTTTTATGCTTTATTTTTCCTAAACACACAATTTAAGGTAATTTTAGGTAATTTTAAGGTGGATTTGTTAGTCATTTAAGGTAATTTTTTGAAGCAATCGTCCTTCCATACTACCAGACAGCAGCTAACACTCTTAACATTATGCAAATTAATTTAATTTTACTTTTAGCGAATTTCCCCTATAGGGAAGCAGCTCTTACCATAGTACTCATGGTAAGACCTAAGCCCGAGACCATCATAACTTTTCATTTTGGGGCCCCCAGAAGCAAAAAACACTATTCGTTCATTTTCATAAATATATATATATATATGTGTGTGTCTTAAAGCGCGATAACTCGCGTAAAAATTGTCCAATCTTAATGAAATTTGGCATGAATATGTAAAGTAGTAATTATTCGGACGAGTTATTACAGCCCGATCGGACCACCGGACGGGGTGGTAAAGCGGGGTAAACCCCCCAAAAATGGGTTTTTCGAGTTTTTTATATAGAAAAAAAAATTTATCGAATTTTGGTTAGCACCATTGAATTCAGTTAAAAAAAACAAACAATTTAGTATTTTGAATCATTGCTCTTTGTCCATTGGTTACCGAGATACTGAAAGTGGTAAACACAGTACGTTGTCTCAATGTTAACCTTATGGGGAATAAGTAAAAGTCTATATCTCGCTTATTTCTCAACATATCTTAATGAAACTTGGTTTGTGGCTTCATATAGATGAGATCTAATGTCTAATAGTCTAAAATCCCGGATATTACCGTTTTTATGGCAGCAAGCCTGCATACTCAGTCCCCAATTTATCCTTATGGGAAATAAAAAAATGCAATATCTTCCTTATTTCTTAACATATCTTGATAAAACTTGGTGTATGGCTTCTTCTAGTTCAGATCTACTAAACATTGAATTTAAACCACCCAGTTTTAAAATACCTGTTGCAGCAAACCTGCATACTCATTCCCCATGTTATTCTCATGGAGCTTAAAAAACGTGTCAAATCTCACTATATTGGATTAAAACATGTACTTTGCAATTGAAATTCGCTGAGTTTGCATGTCTGCTGCAATGGGGGTGTTTTACATTTATTAGAATAAAAGAAAAATATGACCTTCTAACTCGATAAAGCCTATTTTATTAGTTTTCTTTAACCCTCGAGCGGGCGCACACGGAGTTTTCCTCCGCACGTGTTTTTTATGTTAAAATAATCTGACATAATGGGTGTCGGCGGTCGTGTCCGGCTCTGTACTTTACGCCTCTCATTCCAGGAATCTCCTAAAGCTATTTATACCCCCCACCCCCTTCCCTTGGTACCTCGTTTTTTGCAATTCAGAGATGCCGTCTCAGTTTACGGAGCACCCTCGCCCGTTACACAGACAGTGATACATATTTTTAAAATTCATAATAGCGAAGGATTTGTAATTATTACATTTCTTTGGACTTTTCCTTTCGCTTTCGAAAAAAAGAAGCGGAAGGAAAAGTCCAAAAATGTAAATAATAATTATTACATATTTTATACTAGAAAATTACTTACTATGTTTGCACGTAATTGTTTGCAATTAAGTTGAACAATTAATTGCATCGACGATGAAATATGATTCCTAATGAAGTTTGTCAACATTTAATTACAATATTTCGTTACAAAACAAGTAAAATGGGTTAAATTTGTGCAATGTAGTGTTACGGAGTAAAACTCCGCATGCTTGCGTTTTGCCGGTGAAGCGCCCGCTCAAGGGTTAAGTGACGAAGTGACACGGGCTCAGGGTCGGCCCCAAGGGTGGGCGGACCGGGCGGCAGATTTTTGGGGGCAGCAAATTTTAAGGAACTGCATTAAAATACGAATAAAATAATAAATTCACTATATGAATGTAAGAGTAAAATTTTCTGTATCACATTTTACCCAAAGAACAAACCTAAGAATATATACGACAATGCAAGCATTGATTTACAATTATAATTCAAGTCCAAATATAAAAACAAACCACTCGGCTTGTATCGAACAACCTTCGCCGCCGCACTACGCAGAACAGTGTCAGCGTCAAAGCAACAGCGCAGTGGTTGGGAGTGACCTTAACGGAATCCTCTCTCTTCCCCCGGCGATGTGTTTAAAAATCTATTCAGAGAAAACTTAAGTTTTTTGCCTTCAAGTTCTTTTTCTGGTCTCTTTTTCCTATACAGGCTACAAGAGAGTCGTTTTCTTTCCTCCATAATTTAATTTAGCCTACACAAAACAGATATTTTCAAAATATATCAGCAACACATGGATTCTCAGTCAGCTAAAACCAAGGTCGTTATATCCTTATTTCTGGAAGTAAAACTCAATAGTATATTCGTGCAAGTGGCACTAAATTTGCTAAGGTTGGTAAGCAAGTTGGGATGTTAATAAACTAATCAATATTTTTGTACATAAACTAATCTGTGAAATGAGTCAAACCATTGATTTAGCTGATCATAGAAATGCATTTTTCAAGATTTGCATTAGGCCTAGTTCTGTTTAATTGTGTCTTTGAAATATTGATAAATAAGATAATTCCATCAGTTATTTTATGTTACTGTTCCCTAAGATTTACATTTGTCAAAGCCTTTAAAAAGATTAATCCTAAAACAAAAGTTATTTGAATTCATACCACGAAATAAATGATGCACTATAGCCTACTCGGGGCGTCATAAAACGGCGTGTTTTTAAATTACTTGATCAGCAGATCTCTTACCTCTACTTAGGGAAAGGGTTGTTCAAGTGATTTTGATGCTCACGATTGTATATACGCCTGTCGCCTAGTAGACCTATAAGTCAATTTTTTATTGCTTCAAACAACAAGTAAATGTAAACAATTTATTTTTTAGATTTGTCTAAAATGGCTTTTACAACATCTTGGCATATTCAGGTGTAGGCCTATATTCAAAAAGCCTGGGCTGTGTAAGTTAAGTTGTGCTATCAGAATGGTACTTAGGTTTTTTTCTTAAAACTGCGAACTTTTTCAAGCAGGGGAATATTACAAATGAACGCGTTTTAAATATCACATAAAATTAAATAGTTAAGCATATACAGTGTGTAAAAAAAATTACGTCCTCCCCTCTTTAATATTTTTGTTTGTTAAGACAAACAATCAACTAGAGGTGTGCGGATATCCGAAAACTCGGATCGGATTCGGATCGGATCGGATATCCGAATCCGATCCGAGGGTTTTATAACTATCCGGTAAGACTGACTAGACATCTGACTCTATCGGATAGACTGCATTTTTTGGGGTAAATTGTAAAGAAAGATCAAATTTTCAAGTAAGGAAAGTCTTCAAGTAAGGTAAGGAAAGGTAAGTAAGGTAAGGTAAGGTATTTTCAAGTAAGGTAAGGAATTGTGGAGCGCTGGTATCAGAGGCGTTGCCTTTAGATGGTTTTCAAGTTACCTTTCTGGTAGATGTCAGCAAGTTAGAGTCAATGTTGAATTAAGCCGAGCTTTCACAAGACCTTGTGGTGTTCCTCAAGGTTCTGTTTCAGGGGCCTATATTATTTCTTGTATATGCTAATGACTTATGTTCTGGTTTATTTAACCCTCGAGCGGGCGCACGCGGAGTTTTCCTCCGCACGTGTTTTTTATGTTAAAATAAACAGACATAATGGCTGTCGGTGGTCGTGTCCGGCTCCGTACTTTATGCCCCTCATTCCAGGAATTTCCTAAAGCAATTTATACCCCCCCACCCCCCCCCCCCCCTTAGTACCTAGTTATATGCAATTCAGTGATGCCGTCTCAGTTTCGGCACGCCCTCTCCTGTAAAACAGACACAGATACCTATTTTTAAAATTCATAATAGCAATGAATTTGTAATTATTATTTATTTTTTGGGCTTTTCCTTTTGCTTTCGAAAAAAAGAAGCGAAAGGAAAAGTCTGAAAATGTAAATAATAATTAATACATATTTTATACTAGAAAATTACTTACTATGTTTAATTAAAATATTACACCCATTAAGTTGAATAATTAATTGAATCGACGATGAAATGTGATTTCTAATGAAGTTTGTCAACATTTAAATACAATATTTCGTTATAAAACAATTATAACGTGTTAAATTTGTGCAATCTAGTGATGCGGAGTAAAACTCCGCATGCGCCCGCTCGCGTTTGGCCGGTGAAGCGCCCGCTGAAGGGTTAATGGTAAGTTAACTACATCCGCGGATGACATAGCTCTTACATACTCTTCAAATGATAAACAAAATTTGTATACTCTGGTTGAACAGGACCTAGACAGAATAAAGTATTGGTTTGACAACAACTGCTTACTGCTTAGTGAAAAGACCAAATACCTTTTTTATAGTTTAAGCAATGGGCATAGGTTTCTGAGTCCAGTCATCTGTAAATGTACTAAGTGCTAAAAAAGATAAGGAACTGTAGGGAATGTTTAAAGATTGAACAAGCTTAGAGTGTTAAATATCTTGGCCTTATAGTTGACTTTAAGCTTAATTGGAAAGAACATGTAGAAAAATGAAATTGCTCAGTTATGATTGCATCGAGAAATTTTTTTTTACGCTATATATGTCCTACTTTTGTTTTGAAACAGCTATATTTTGCTCTTGTTAATTCAAGGCTTTAGTATGGTATTATATTTTGGGGTGGGACCTATTTATCTACACTCAAAGCCTTAATTGTCTGTCAGAAAAAGATTATTCGTACCATTTTAAGAAAGACGCCAAGAGAACCCTCTTTTCCACTGTTTCAAAACCTAAAAGTTTCGCCTCTCAGGTATCTATATATCTTTAAGGTCACGAGGCTTTTTTACGTGAAATCAGGGAACTGGGATATGGTTGTGAGCAATTATAGTTTAAGAGGAGGAAGGGATAGAACATTTTACGTAGTTAGGCCTAGATTGGAAATGTTTAAATCTTTTTTCTTGTTTGCAGGCCCTAAGCTCTTTAATAAACTACCCGAAACTGTACGAAACATCAAAACACTACGTAGGTTTTCAATCGCAGTCTACAACTGGCTTTTAACAGTATCAAACATGGACTTTTTTCGTTAATAATTTCTCTTCCTCATTATGATTGCTCCATCCCTCCCATAGTGAAAGTTATTATTTTATAAAACGGCAAAAAATGTTATTCTTTTGTTATACAATGTTAATTTTTGTTATTGTAAATTTTATTTATATCCACTCGCCACTGTCTTTTGTTCAATTGGTACCCCAATACAGGATTTTCCTAAGGGGCTACCTAATTTCAGGGAAGTCAATTTTAATGTTTCTTTTTTAATACAGTCAGTAAACTTGTGTTGTAAATGTTTTTTAGTCAGTTTTGCATTTTTTTCAATTTAAGTTATGTAATAACTAAAGTTACCAGTTTGTTTGTACATATATATATCAGTGAAGTAGAATAATTTAATTTTGCATTTTTATACTTATTAATGATTCTTTAATATTTATCTATATGCACAGTATGTATGTATGTATGAATGAGTGTCATAATTTGAGACAATTAAATGTTATTCAAGTGAATATAGGTACCAAAGTACTGTATTGTATGCAATGCTGTAAGCAACACAAGTGATCAATCTGTATTCTTTTATAAGATCTTGTACTTTTCTGAAACAAAAATATTTATTTATTTTTTTTTTTTCTTCCAAACAAAAGAAGTCACTGCCGACGAAAGTACATTAGTGACAGGAAACATCGCAGAGCAAAAACGACACTTTGAAATGCGACGGTTGCGACAGCGGCTAGAACAACGCCTCAACACGATGCGATGTAGTGGTATGCATCAAGCGATGTATTTCGGTTGCCGATATTGCGACTCGTGATTAGATTGAGATCGTTGTATACGATCAGATTATTGGCAATACCCGACACGATAACAAACATTTTCTTAAGATAAATTCTTGTATCGTAGCATTAAATCAGTTAACAAATAATAGTACATCCTGTAATAGTTCTGTCTCGATTAGTATCCGTTACCGTATGAGGGGGGTATGAGGGAAAATCGCAATCAAGACAAAGCAGTGCTCGCCGTTGACCGACAGTGTCCAACAGTTGTCTTGAATTTCCAAAATGAAACATCCCGTAAATACCCCATAAATAAATAGTCGTGTTGATGTTTCGTACGACTATTTCAGGCCGTAAATATCTTAAGTGGCCTGTTGATACGATAAAATAAAAAGCCTACAATAATTTTGGCTGTCAAAGATTTGGCAAACCTGTTCTCATTTCATTGTTTTTTCTTTCCATCTCACTTAATTTTTGAATGTCGTCGTCTGCTTAAAAGCTGAATTATCTCAAGAACGTCTTTCTTTCAATCGCCAGATTACTTTATTTATCAATTAAACAATTACCTACCAAGAAATAGAAAGTTGAACGATCACAAATAAGTTTTTATTTTGCTGAAATATTAATCGTTGACGATTTAAGCCTAGTCAAAGCCGGCCGGCCATATTTTCAATACGTGATTAAAATGGACATTCTTAGATATCAGTACAATGCGACTTGACAACCTACGTCTATGAAAATGAAAATAATTTGTGAGTTTGCTTGTTGTTTGTGATATAAAACAAATAGACCTTTGTTCTAATTAAATGACCAAGCTTTAATACTGAAGCTTACAACATTTGAAACTTATCTTGAATTTTAGGCTAAGTTTACTGCTCAGACTTATTTTGTTTTTTTAGTATTACTAGATAACACGTAGCTCGAAATCGAGCAAAAATCATACAGTAAAAGGATGAAGAATAATCAGCCTACTTATATACTTTTAAAGTTTAATCAAAGGGCTAAATTCATTAACAAAATTATAGCTTAACTACTGAAACTTTTAAATAGGGGTGTGCGAATAGTGATTTTTGAACTCGAGCCGAGCCGAGCCGAGCTTTTTCAAAAGTTTTCGAGCTCGAGCTTTTTCGAGCCGAGCTTTTTAACAATCACCAAATTATTAAAAGAAATTATGAAGCTTGATTTTAATTTTCAAAGATACAATAGACTAATGTTTGCATACCTTAAGTGACCGCCAGCTCAAAAATAGAAAGCTTATCCCCAAAACAAGTGAATTATCTCATAGGTTCATCAGTATTTTGTTACATAAAATTAATCAAACTGACTCAACAAATAATTTATGAAGAAAAATACCAAATTTAAAATCTACATTTATCTACATTATATTTAAGTAATAACCAAAATACTTTACTTTAAAATAAATAGTTAAAATTACATAATTAGACTAGTTACATATAGGTACTACAAAATTTAATTTCAATAGTAGAAAGAAGTAGTTGAAAGGTTTTAAAATAGTTATATCAAGTAAAAAAAATCACACATATACACCTAGTCAAACACAAGATTGATTTTTTTTATGTTTACTAAGTAAAGATGATAAAAAATTAAATAGCAGTCCCAATTGTGGCATAATATTCATGGCTATACTTATTATTTCAGAATATAATATATGAATGAAATAATATTTAATAAGAATAATAATTTATTGTAATCCTGAAATTAGTTACATTTCTAAACTTTTGTGAAGAAAATAATGTACAATTAAGAAGAAGAAATATCATAAATAAATAAGGACGGAATAGACAGAAAGAAAGAAACAGCTAACCCTCTCTCTTTCCTTATCAGTGGCCAGGGAGAGGGGGGGGGGGTGGAGGTTGTTTACTTCAAGCCCCTTCCCTGTTTTTTGCTCTTGTCTGAATCAGTGCGTGAGTTAATTAGGAGATAAGGAATCCTTACTACAAAATGCAAAAATACAAACTACTTGTCATACAGCTATAAATGACGGCTCATATTTTTTGTCTCATTTTTATAAATCAAATGAGATCAAAATGAAACTTGTACGATAAACCGTTTAAGAGATAAGCCTTGATAAAACAATAGACTTAAATGCTGTATTTCACGTTCCCCAAGGTCAACTAAATATAGCTCCGATTTCCGTCTAAATGGAGATAATATTTCTTGTTACCTGTCAATGTCCTTTCCTTATCACTAGGGAATGTTTTTTGCTTGTTTTTCGTGGAAGGGAAACGCTCTTCCGGTTTAACGTGTCTAAAAATAGATCGCAATAATTATCTTTCCGATAAGAACTCTCTTATCAAAAGCTCGGCTCGATTGTCGAGCTTTTTAGAAAAAAGTCGAGCCGAGCCGAATACTGAAAAGCTCGACCTAAAAGCTCGACCGGTCGAATACTCGCACACCCCTACTTTTAAAGTTAATTTTATGTACCGCAGGAGTTTCTGGTAAACGTTAACGATTGGCAACACCTTAATTTCCCCATGTTCTCTTTTTTCTGAATTGTATATTTTAACACGGGCAAAAGATCAAACTCTGCTTACAGCAACATGTAGCTGACCGATAGCAAATACTGGCACGTAATGACTTCCTCTGTTTAGTGATTGCCGCTGCACTTTATTGATAATTATCGCCAAAACAGAGATTGCAGGGATCGGCTGACTTTATAGGCATAACCTTTCATTTGTGGCAGAAACGGGTAAATGAAGTATTATCTCTACCAGTCTTTTCTTTCTTCAAATGCAACCCACCTCAATGAAAACGTTTTTAGTTCATTGGTCTGAGGTTGGAAGGAGCATCAAATGGTATATCGGGAGGGTGATGCCAGCGGTTGCGATAGTGTTCTTTCCGACTCCTCCGACCGGTCAATGTTCGTCTTCTTCTTATCGGTGGCATTATAAATGCACCTAATCTAAAAATAGATTTGCTCAGATTAATATAACTTTAAAAAACACTTTGAGATATCGTAAATTACATTGTAAAATTGGTAACTGTAATGTTTAAGAGCTTTTAAAACTTCAAAGCATCGGGAGGGTGATGCCAGCGGTTGCGATAGTGTTCTTTCCGACTCCTCCGACCGGTCAATGTTCGTCTTCTTCTTATCGGTGGCATTATAAATGCACCTAATCTAAAAATAGATTTGCTCAGATTAATATAACTTTAAAAAACACTTTGAGATATCGTAAATTACATTGTAAAATTGGTAACTGTAATGTTTAAGAGCTTTTAAAACTTCATAACATAACCTAAATTATATAATAAACCTTTTAAAAAAGAAAACTGTTGAAAACAAAGCCAAACCAGCTGTAAAAATAAGTTTACCTGTAGAACTATTTCAGAGCTTGGCCATATGTTCAGTTTGTAAACACAACTGAGCTTGCTCAAATGTCGATGAATAGCGCCACTGTTCTGAAACTTCAGCCCTTTACTGTACTTTAGTGACGCCCTTTTTTAAAGTTCTGAGACTTGATGACAAATCTACATAAAAATCCCTTTAATTTGATACCTCAAACGTTAAAATCCGCCCAGCCGTTATTGCGGTTGGACTGTGAAAAGAAAACCGCTTGCGTATTAATATATAGATTGTAGTGAATCACGGCGCGGGCAGAGGGCAGACTCTGCCCGCGCCGTGATCAAGTCATGCTGACAGGCCTGTCTAATTATTTTTGTTTTTCGTATTTAGTGTCTTTTCGTTGTATAGTGTACGTAAAGTTGTTCTGTATGTGTTGTTTTAATTCATGACAACCATAAAATATTATGGGAAGACTTCATATTTTTGACAAGCTGAAGATGGGGTATTAACCTCGAAACATATGTCCTGATTCCGCAAGAATATTATTTTGAGCTGTTTTGACGTAAGTAGTATAGTCTTACATATAAATTGCAGCTCAGGGGCTATTATCATGGATTCTAATAGTAGAAATTAGTACGGTAATGCCCAATGCCGTACACGCTCATATTGGCCTGGATTGGATTTTCCCTTGATTGAAGATAGTTAACTTCCACCATCACTTGCTAAAGCCTATCTCGAGTTTATCAAGTGATCAGTATCCAGAATGGAGGTTAAAAAACTTCCATCTATTATACCTTGCGTGAAACTATGTAAAAAAATAGAGTTGTTAAATTGACTTAGAGGATTCCCATATTAGAAAGAGTTGTAATCTTTTATAAAATCGTTTTTTAAACAGTATTAATAAATACGTGGCAAGAAAAAGGGTCCGGAGCCGTACCGGTGAGTTGAGAAATCGCGCTCCGGTGAGCTCCGGTTTCCTAAAAAGTACTGGAGCTGTGCTCCGGCTGAAATTAACCCCTGTAGTAAACATCAACACGACTATTTATTTATGGGGTATTTACGGGATATTTCGTTTTGGCAATTGAAGTCGACTGTGGGGACACTGTCGGTCATTGATGAACTCTGATTTGTCTTGATTGCGATTCTCTCTCGTACCAATCGATGTTTTGTCGGTAACGGATACTGATTGAGATCACGACAGTGACAGAACTAATAAAAGATGTACTATTATTTGTAAACTGATTAAATGTTACGATACAAGAATTTATCTTAGGATGTTCGTTATCGCGTCGGGTATTGCGCAGTACTCTGATTGTATACAACGATCTCGATCTTATCACGAGTCGCAATATCAGCAACCGAAATACATCGCTTGATGCTTACCACTACATAATCGCATCGTGTTGAGGCGTTGTTCAAGCCGCAATCGCGAATCGTCGCATTTCAAAGTGTCATTTTTGCTCTGCGATGTTTTCTCTCAAGAATCAAGAATTTATTGCAACAAATTACAAACTGTACAATCTGTACAGTTGAAGTCAGATTCGCCTAGTGAACAAAATAGTAGGCTATAATAGAAAGTTTGTGTGGGCCAAACAGCTTGCATAGGCAAAGAATGAAATGCTGATTAGGCTAATGTAACTTATTAATTAACAAGTTGAACTTAAAGAAAGAACATGAGTTAAAATAACGATAAGGAAAAAAATCTGACACAATTCAACATATTCATTACAATTACAATACAAACAAGGGTAAAACTGACATGATGACCTACATTAAGACTCAGTTTCGGCCTATGACAATGTTACAAAACACAACAACTAACGATTAAAACAGTTAGGTTACACATTAAAACTTAAATTAAAATCAGTGTGGTTAAAAAAGTCATCTAAATTATAACAAGGGTTATCCAACAGCCAGTTTAAAAGTTGAGATTTGAAAGACTTAAGAGAGACTAGGTATGCTTCATGAGGTAGCTTATTGAACATTCTAAGACCAACATAAGTGTGTGATTTTTGGGTTTTGGTTAGCCTGGCATGAGGTAAATTTGACCTAGTAAAATGATGTGAGTGTCACCTCTCAGAGAGACTGAGTCGAGATTAGATTTTACATTTACTAAACAAGCATAAATATACAAATTTACGACAGTGAGAGTTTTTTCTCTTCTAAATAAAGGTTTGCAGTGAGCCCTGTAGCCAGAGAATGTAATTATTCTGATGGCTTTTTTTGCAGCAAAAGTACCTTATCTATATCAGCACCACTACCCCATAATAGAATGCCATAACTTAAAATACTGTTAAAAAGCAAAGTAGGCCATTCTCAAGTAGAACCCAGGGATACACTTTTTCAAACTTCGAAGTAAATAAATGACTCTAGAAAGACTACTACAGACATTTTGGATATGGACTTTCCAATTCAGTTTGGAATCCAAGTGTATACCAACAGTTTAACAGAATTATTTATGTCAGGTAGGCTAGGTACATTTTTGCTCAGAGTAAACAAAATTGACTGAGTCTTGCTATTGTTAAGTAGAAACCCGTTGCTTTGATACCATGAGGAACATTCAGAAAGGCAATTTTGAACTAAAAGACAATCAAAATTACAATTACTAGTGAAAAATTTTGAATCATTTGTAAAAATTACACATTTGCTTGAGTCGGATATACTATAGTGCAAGTCATTTATGCTCACTAAGAATAGGAAAGGGCCAAGGACCGATCCCTGGAGTACACCGCTCTTCAAAACCGCCACATCTGAGTGACTATTGTTGTAGAACACTTGATATGTGCGGATAGCCAGATAAGTCCGAAAAAATTCTAGCTCCACACCACGAACGCCAAAATGGTTCAATTTAGCTAAGAGGACGTCATGCGAAATCCTTTGACAGGTCACACATGGTGGAGAGTGTGCTCTCGTGCATCTCGAAACCGTTTAGGACACAATCAGTTAGACTCTCGACTGCGTCCACAGTTGATCGTCCTCTTCTGAAGCCGAATTGGGATTTGGAAAACAAATTATTTACTTCAAAAAAGTCATTACCTGGTGTATCACAGCTTTTTCCAATATTTTTGAGAAGATGGGTACAACGGAGATCGTTCGATAGCTCCCAGGGCAAAGAAAATCACTTTGGACACTTTGAGAAATCCTGGAAATAATCCAGAGGCTATGCTCTTGTTGATACACACAGTGAGAGGATATATGATTTCTGGTAGCACCGATTTAACAAGATCACTGCTGATTTCAAAGATATCACGGCACTTGCCATTTTTTAAACTCTGATCAATCCTGCACACCTCCTCACTTGACACTGGCCGCAACTTGAAGTCAGGAACGTTGATGGGACATTTCTCCACTAGACGGGTAGCCTCAGTGATGGAAGGTGGGACCTGGTTGCTGATGTTCTCCACTGAAGAGGTGAAGTAGTCACAGAAAATCTGCGGAGTAAGCGAGACATCTGATGGTGTGGTTTTACCCGAACTTGCCTTGGTTATGATTTCTCACGCTTTTTTACACTGGTTGAGAGCCGTCGCTATGGAGTCTGCATTGTGGTTTAATTTAGCTTGGACTAGGGCTCTTCTATAGCTGGCTTTGGCTTCTAAATACCTTTGTTTACAGGCATCAACAAGAAGAGGATTGTATTTTATGGTCCATTGCCAGAAATCAAAGAGTTTTTGCATTTCCTGCTGTTTTTCAAACAGTTCATTATCAAACCATTTAAGCACAGATTTAGATTTGCATGTTCCTGCTTTATGTCGAAAGGTCGTCCATGGAAAACACTCACTCATCTTATCCAAAAAGAATGAGAAGAACAAGGGAAAATCATTTCCCTCCCCAGACAAAACATCGCCCCAGTTTGTACCCGCTAAGATGAACTTAAAATTTTCAATATTAAGTTTGTTGAAGTTCTAACTTGTTTGGGTTTATCAGACATTATTTCATTGGCATGCGGAAATTTCACAGAAAGTGAGGTTAGGAGAGCTTTGTGGTCGAAGAGTGGTGGTGACAGGGCAACAGTCTTTATTTCGGATCTAGGAAAGTTGGTTAAAACATTGTCCAAGCATGCCTCACCTCTTGTAGGCTCAAAGTTTAAACAGTGGCTGTTATGGGAGCGAAGAATGTCCAAAAAGCTAACAGGAAGGCCTTCCTTCAGCCTTACGTCAATATTAATATCACCACACACAATTATTGGTAGTCTATATTGTTCTAAAATAATCATAAGTCTATCAAGGCTATCTAGGAAAACTTCATGATTACCATTCGGTATTCGGTACAATGAAACGATTATGACCTTCAGACTAGGCCTACTGAAGCTCACCTTGACACAAACAACTTCAAAGTCATTTTCCTCACACAATTTTTCCAAGTTAATAACACTGTAGCTAATGCCAATTTTAATATATATGGCCACACCACCCTTTAGTTTGTCAGATCGACAGAACATAGCGGCACAGCAATAATCATTTAAAACAGCAAGGTCTTTATTTGAGTCTGAGTACCATTGCTCACAAACACAGAGGATCGAAATATCATTTAGTTGTAGTAAAACTTCAACTTCAATCATTTTATCCTGTAAGGACTGTGTATTTGCTGAAAGTATATTAACTATACTATCCGGAGAACTATCCATCAAGTTGCATTTTTGACTTGTTGACTTTCCAAGTTTAAATGTTCACTAGAGCTTCATCTTGATTGCTTGTGGTTAAACTTTGATACAAATATATTGTTTGGCCAAAAGTCAGGAGAAAATATATCTTGAAATAGGCTAGATGGTACACCTATTTTGAAGGACGAGTACAGTTCGGGATGTTTTGAGGTTAATTTTTCAACCACATAGGTGGATGGCTTATTACGCTGAAGAAAATCCTTGATATCACTTGGTTCAGTGTCAGCGGTGAACCGAGAAGCAAAAAGGAAAACTTTCCTATCAGCAGTGTTAAGGTTATGAGATACGTTGGATTTCCCTGTGATGTACTTATACCTCGGCCGCTTGATGGGGCAAGGCCCAGAACTATCATTCGGTTTTGATTGTTCCTTTTTAGGCCTATCTCTCTTGCGAGGTTTCACCACTTGAAATTCACTATCAATATTAGGGTCACTGTGCTGACTGGCTGTAGAGGCCTGGTCAAAATTTTCATTAGGCCTAGTTGAGATGTTATTTGTTTCGACAGCTGGAGTAAAAATGGGTCGGTTGGTACCAGTGAAGAACTAGGACTAGGCTTAGAGCTAGTACCTAGATTACCAGAGCTGTGGAGATTAGTAGGCATTGTTGAAGTAGCAGATTTCTTAAGACTCAGTTTAATTTTGTCCGCATAAGTATGCCCTTCTTCACTGAGCATGAGATCACTGATAGCCTCTCAGCTTGGGTTGTAACAATAGTTCTAAGGTTAGCATTTTCAACAGTCAGGGATTGCACTTTTTGGTTAAGGATATTGTGATTTTCCACTAGACCAAAAACTTTTTCTTGTAACACCTTGATTTGATCGCTTACATAGCGAGAGTCACTTAAAGGGTCTGCACCGGGGACATCAGTTTGTACTGCCATGTTCCTCATTATAGGTTGTGAGGTTAGCCGGCACTTGTTGCACATCCACAAAGCCTTTTTGCGTAATTCACAGAATTTGTTGAATTCATCGTCACTTAATCCTGCGCATGTATTATGATGCCAGGATTTACATTTTCCTGCACAAAGTAACGAATAAGAGTTCTTTGAAACGGTTTTATAACACGTCCCGCACTTCTCTCTGCCACTTGGCGCCATCTTCCTCAATCAAAAATCAAAAATCTCACCATTGTACTCTCGTTGGCAGGGACTAGTTTTGTTAGGAAGACTTTCCAAACTTTAAAATTTGATCCTTCTTTAAAATATACCCCAAAATATGCAGTCTATCCGATAGAGTCCGATATCTAGTCAGTCTTACCGGATAGTTATAAAACCCTCGGATCGGATTCGGATATCCGATCCGAATTTTCGGATATCCACACACCTCTACTTTTCTTATATTTGTAGGAGATTTTTTTTTCTGCACTGTCAGTGGTAAGGTATTTAGTAAACTTATTTTTTTGTGTAAGTTATTGATTTCTTATTTTAAGCTGATTTCTTATATTTAATTCTTTAGTCTTATCACTTAGGCCTAGTCACTGATCAAATAATTTATTGATTTATGAAAAGGAAAAGAACAAAAAATACAGAGGCATGAAAATGAACAAATTTAGATTGCATTGAAAAATGAATTTTTAAGTAACCTAATTCTGAAATTTATTTAGGTCTAATAACCTTGTTCAATTAAATACTAACTATGCTTAAGGGGAATCAATAAATTTCCAAATTATTAACAGATATTTAGTTGAACCTTTGCATACTTAATTGACATTTGGCCTGCATTGAAACAATATATCTGAACAATCAACAACTCAACCCTATCAAGGCAAATCTTACCTTACACATAAGGATAATATGGTAGTTCCTTGCAATTACCTTAGGCTTATGAGAAAACTTAAATCTGCTCATTACGCCGCGCCGTAAATATCCGAATCCGGTATTATCCGAACCGAACCTGTTGTTATCCGATCTGAACATAAGCTATCCGATCCGAATCCGATCCGAATCCGATCCGATCCAAAAATTCACTATCCGCACACCTCTACAATTAACCTTAATTGAATGATACTAACTGAACCCAAATTATTTTTTTACATTACCAACAATTTTGAGTGTCCCCCAAAAATGGGGGATTTGGGGGGCAGCTCAAAATTTTCAAACGCAAACCCCTTTTGAGTGACCCCTCATTATAAAGAACTTTCAAAAAGTAGGTGAATGGTGTGTAATTAAACCTTTATAATTTTAAATTATTAATATACTCAATCCCCTAATAATATAATCAGAAAATATTGAAGTTAAAATATTTATTTCTTATAGTACATTAATTAAACTGCTTTTTGAAGAAAAAAAAACTAAATGTCAACACCTAGCATATGACTTTGAATCGAGCATCATCACTACGTGTTTAATATAAACAGAGAAGACGTTTTTCAATCACAATGCATTTTAAATGGAAGATATTTTTCGTTATTAGCGAATTTCCCCCTATAGGGAAGTAGCTATTACCGTAGGCGGCATGGTAAGACTTAAGCACGGGACCACCGTAACTTTTCATTTTGATGCCCCCAGACCCCAAAAACACCGTTAGTTCTATTTTGATTAGGATTTTTGCGGACATTTGCCATCACTGATTAGTAAAAATCAAGTTTCACGACGTTTCGGGATCTGGAATCTGATCCCGTCTTCAGGTGGAAGAAAACCTAGAACATAACAAGATTAGTAACACATGGCCAGGAAAACCTGGACAAAAAACACAGCTAAAACAGAGAACTGTAAAAGCAGTCACGAAAACACTAAGCTGAAAAGAAAAACAAAAACACAAAATAACACAGGAATCACAAGTATCAGAATCACCAGACAGGAGAGAGCACGTCCACACCCAATCAGAGCTGAGCTGAGACTGGTGGGAGGAAAGCAAATGGCGACGGCGGCGGAAATGGCGGCAGCCACAGCCAACCAAATCCCGGCGCGCTACCGGTGGCGAAAACCTGAAACAGAGACATGTGATATGCAAATTCCGTGAGTCTGTTTGTGTTTTTTAGTTAATTTTTAACCTGATTTTGCCCCTTGGCCTTGCTACGGGTTAACATGTTGTGAGAATTTTGAACAGAATTGTTAGTAATTACCCTATTTGCTGACACTTTATTTTCCCTGTCTTTCAATTCTTTGTTTAATATTGGTAGCCATACTGGCCTTATTTCAAGAGAAGATTGACTGATTGGTTGGTCTGCTAGTTTTATGTATGAAGCTTCAATTAGTTTTCTTTTGAAAAAATGAGGTTCGCGGTGTACTATTTTTGCTTCGTCAAAATTCATCTGGTGATTTTCAGACCAGCAGTGTTGAGCAATTTTTGATTTATCCACTAAGCCCTTCCTCGTGTTATCTTTGTGTTCTTTGATTCTAACATTTAAAGGTCTTTTTGTCTCGCCATAATACGGCCTAGAGCAACTATTGCAGTTTATTCTGTAAACACAGTTTTTTGATCCCTGAGTGCCATTTTTTGGTTTGGTTTTTACGAGACATTGCCTAAGAGTGTTTTGTGTCCTAAACGCGGTTCTAACTTTGAACTTCCTAGCAACTCTTTTAATTTTTTCCGATAATCCCGGCACATAATGGATTGACATAGGAACGAATTTTTCAGTGTTTTCTGACTCATTCTGTTTAGCCCTACGGTTTTTGCACTTTCTTATTACGGATTGAGGGTATCCATTCTTAGCCAAATCTTGCTCTACTTTTTTGATTTCCTGATTTAATCCATCTTGATTTGAGCAAATGCTCTTTGCTCTGTCAAATAATGAGTAAGCTACCCCTTCTTTGACAGATTTTTGATGGTTTGATTGAAAATTTAAGTACTGCCCTGTGTGTGTCTTTTTTCTGAAAACAGTTGTCCTGAGCGTGTCCCTATCCTTTTCTACGCACACATCCAAAAATGCTAGTTTGTTTTGGACTTCCTCTTCCATTGTTAGGCGGATGGAAGGAGAAATACTGTTAAGATGCCCTAAAAAGTCTTTTAGTTCATCGTCTCCATGCGGAAATACCACGAAGGTGTCATCGACGTACCTCCACCAAATCTTCGGTTTGAGCTGAGCCAAAGACAAAGCCTTTTGCTCAAACTCCTCCATAAAGATATTAGCAAAGATAGGCGACAATGGCGACCCCATGGCCATCCCCTCATCTTGACGGTATAATTTACCCTCTAGTTAAAAATAATTACATTGAGTGCATAATTCAAGCAGTTCCATAATGATGTTAACAGGAAGTTTAGTACGTTCAGTTAGACTTTCATCTTTTTCGAGCCGAGACTCGATTATTTTTAATGTTTCAGGAACTGGGACATTCGTGAACAGACTTTCAACATCAAAACTAACCAGCTTATCCGTCTCAGCCAGCACTATGTCCTTTGACTTTTCAACGAAGTCTTTAGAATTTTTTATGTACGAGTCAGTTTTTTTTTATGTATGTTTTTTCTAACTGAACGTACTAAACTTCCTGTTAACGTCATTATGGAACTGCTTGAATTATGCACTCAATGTAATTATTTTGAACTAGAGGGTAAATTATACCGTCAAGATGAGGGGATGGCCATGGGGTCGCCATTGTCGCCTATCTTTGCTAATATCTTTATGGAGGAGTTTGAGCAAAAGGCTTTGTCTTTGGCTCAGCTCAAACCGAAGATTTGGTGGAGGTACGTCGATGACACCTTCGTGGTATTTCCGCATGGAGACGATGAACTAAAAGACTTTTTAGGGCATCTTAACAGTATTTCTCCTTCCATCCGCCTAACAATGGAAGAGGAAGTCCAAAACAAACTAGCATTTTTGGATGTGTGCGTAGAAAAGGATAGGGACACGCTCAGGACAACTGTTTTCAGAAAAAAGACACACACAGGGCAGTACTTAAATTTTCAATCAAACCATCAAAAATCTGTCAAAGAAGGGGTAGCTTACTCATTATTTGACAGAGCAAAGAGCATTTGCTCAAATCAAGATGGATTAAATCAGGAAATCAAAAAAGTAGAGCAAGATTTGGCTAAGAATGGATACCCTCAATCCGTAATAAGAAAGTGCAAAAACCGTAGGGCTAAACAGAATGAGTCAGAAAACACTGAAAAATTCGTTCCTATGTCAATCCATTATGTGCCGGGATTATCGGAAAAAATTAAAAGAGTTGCTAGGAAGTTCAAAGTTAGAACCGCGTTTAGGACACAAAACACTCTTAGGCAATGTCTCGTAAAAACCAAACCAAAAAATGGCACTCAGGGATCAAAAAACTGTGTTTACAGAATAAACTGCAATAGTTGCTCTAGGCCGTATTATGGCGAGACAAAAAGACCTTTAAATGTTAGAATCAAAGAACACAAAGATAACACGAGGAAGGGCTTAGTGGATAAATCAAAAATTGCTCAACACTGCTGGTCTGAAAATCACCAGATGAATTTTGACGAAGCAAAAATAGTACACCGCGAACCTCATTTTTTCAAAAGAAAACTAATTGAAGCTTCATACATAAAACTAGCAGACCAACCAATCAGTCAATCTTCTCTTGAAATAAGGCCAGTATGGCTACCAATATTAAACAAAGAATTGAAAGACAGGGAAAATAAAGTGTCAGCAAATAGGGTAATTACTAACAATTCTGTTCAAAATTCTCACAACATGTTAACCCGTAGCAAGGCCAAGGGGCAAAATCAGGTTAAAAATTAACTAAAAAACACAAACAGACTCACGGAATTTGCATATCACATGTCTCTGTTTCAGGTTTAGTACGTTCAGTTAGACTTTCATCTTTTTCGAGCCGAGACTCGATTATTTTTAATGTTTCAGGAACTGGGACATTCGTGAACAGACTTTCAACATCAAAACTAACCAGCTTATCCGTCTCAGCCAGCACTATGTCCTTTGACTTTTCAACGAAGTCTTTAGAATTTTTTATGTACGAGTCAGTTTTTTTTTATGTATGTTTTTTCTAACTGAACGTACTAAACTTCCTGTTAACGTCATTATGGAACTGCTTGAATTATGCACTCAATGTAATTATTTTGAACTAGAGGGTAAATTATACCGTCAAGATGAGGGGATGGCCATGGGGTCGCCATTGTCGCCTATCTTTGCTAATATCTTTATGGAGGAGTTTGAGCAAAAGGCTTTGTCTTTGGCTCAGCTCAAACCGAAGATTTGGTGGAGGTACGTCGATGACACCTTCGTGGTATTTCCGCATGGAGACGATGAACTAAAAGACTTTTTAGGGCATCTTAACAGTATTTCTCCTTCCATCCGCCTAACAATGGAAGAGGAAGTCCAAAACAAACTAGCATTTTTGGATGTGTGCGTAGAAAAGGATAGGGACACGCTCAGGACAACTGTTTTCAGAAAAAAGACACACACAGGGCAGTACTTAAATTTTCAATCAAACCATCAAAAATCTGTCAAAGAAGGGGTAGCTTACTCATTATTTGACAGAGCAAAGAGCATTTGCTCAAATCAAGATGGATTAAATCAGGAAATCAAAAAAGTAGAGCAAGATTTGGCTAAGAATGGATACCCTCAATCCGTAATAAGAAAGTGCAAAAACCGTAGGGCTAAACAGAATGAGTCAGAAAACACTGAAAAATTCGTTCCTATGTCAATCCATTATGTGCCGGGATTATCGGAAAAAATTAAAAGAGTTGCTAGGAAGTTCAAAGTTAGAACCGCGTTTAGGACACAAAACACTCTTAGGCAATGTCTCGTAAAAACCAAACCAAAAAATGGCACTCAGGGATCAAAAAACTGTGTTTACAGAATAAACTGCAATAGTTGCTCTAGGCCGTATTATGGCGAGACAAAAAGACCTTTAAATGTTAGAATCAAAGAACACAAAGATAACACGAGGAAGGGCTTAGTGGATAAATCAAAAATTGCTCAACACTGCTGGTCTGAAAATCACCAGATGAATTTTGACGAAGCAAAAATAGTACACCGCGAACCTCATTTTTTCAAAAGAAAACTAATTGAAGCTTCATACATAAAACTAGCAGACCAACCAATCAGTCAATCTTCTCTTGAAATAAGGCCAGTATGGCTACCAATATTAAACAAAGAATTGAAAGACAGGGAAAATAAAGTGTCAGCAAATAGGGTAATTACTAACAATTCTGTTCAAAATTCTCACAACATGTTAACCCGTAGCAAGGCCAAGGGGCAAAATCAGGTTAAAAATTAACTAAAAAACACAAACAGACTCACGGAATTTGCATATCACATGTCTCTGTTTCAGGTTTTCGCCACCGGTAGCGCGCCGGGATTTGGTTGGCTGTGGCTGCCGCCATTTCCGCCGCCGTCGCCATTTGCTTTCCTCCCACCAGTCTCAGCTCAGCTCTGATTGGGTGTGGACGTGCTCTCTCCTGTCTGGTGATTCTGATACTTGTGATTCCTGTGTTATTTTGTGTTTTTGTTTTTCTTTTCAGCTTAGTGTTTTCGTGACTGCTTTTACAGTTCTCTGTTTTAGCTGTGTTTTTTGTCCAGGTTTTCCTGGCCATGTGTTACTAATCTTGTTATGTTCTAGGTTTTCTTCCACCTGAAGACGGGATCAGATTCCAGATCCCGAAACGTCGTGAAACTTGATTTTTACTAATCAGTGATGGCAAATGTCCGCAAAAATCCTAATCAAAATATAAAATCACCATCACCAACAATGAATTTCAAACAAAGAACCGTTAGTTCATTTTCATTTGTATATATATATATATATATATATATATATATATATACAAAAAAAAAGAGTGACATCCACAGAGTGGAGTGTGGAGTGGGAGTGTGTGTCCTCTTAGAGTGACATTTATTACTTCGAGTTCGAAAACCAGCGCAATAAGTTAACTCTAAGGAGGGTTTTTTGACAAAATAAAATTTATTTTTAGGATGTAATATATTTATATTATTATTTTATAAACTTAAGTGTCAAAATTGAATTCAGCTTAAAAAAATAAACAATATAGCATTTTGAATGATTACTCTACATCAATGTGTTACTTAGATATTGGATCTGCTAAATGCAGTACATTGTCCCCTGAAGGGATGTGAACTATCCAAATTCTGGTATAAATACCTAAGTTTTTCATTGAATTCCCCAAAAATGGGATTTAAAAAAATCATATTACATACCAGATGATTGAATTTAATTTGTTCATGTGATGATTGATTTGTTTTGTATTCCTTGGATCTTAATAGATTGATAACATGTTTGCTGACTTTTATGTACTATAACAAGTATACATTTATTAAAAATTATTAGAATATAAATAATTATTTAGAAATAAGAACATGAATGATAAAATTTACTTTATTTAAATTAATATTTAAACAAAATTAAATATTCAAAACAACAACTTCCCTAACTAATGTAGAATATGCCCACATATAAAAAATTAATCCTTTAGAAATTAACTGAGTATGCAAGTTTGCTGCAACAAGCTTTTAGCGAATTTCCTTAAAGGAATAAGCTATCACGGTAGTACTCATGGTAAGACCTAAGTCCGAGACCTTGTTAACTTTTCATTTTGGGGCCCCCAGAAGCAAAAAATACCATTCGTTCGAATTTTTATATATATATATGTCTGTTGACACGATAGCGGCCGTAAATATGGTCCGATTTTAATGAAATTTGGTGCAGACGAGTAAAGTAGTAATCACTCGGACAAGTCTGTGAACCAGCCCAATCGGACCACCGGAAGGGGGGGTAAAGGGGGATAAACCCCCCTAAAAATGGGTTTTTTTGAGTTTTTCACATAGAAAAATAAAATTTGTCAAATTTTTGTTGGTACCATTGAATTCAGCTCAAAAAAACAACAATTTAGTACCTTGAATCACTGCTCTATGTCCATTGCTTACCGAGATATTGAAAGTGGTAAACACAGTATGTTGTCTCAATGTTAACCTTATGGGAAATACGTAAAATTCTATATTTCGCTTATTTCTCAACATATCTTGATAAAACTTGGTAAATGGCTTCTTCTAGTTCAGATCTACTAAATATTGAATTAAAACCAACCAGTTTAAGCATACCTGTAGCAGCAAACCTGCATACTCATTCCCCATGTTATTCTTATGGAGCTTATGGAAAACATGTCAAATCTCGCTATGTTGGATTAAAATATGTTGTTTTGCATTTGAAATTCGCTGAGTATGCAGGTCTGCTGCAACGGGGGTATTTTAAATTTTAAGATGAATCATATGTTTGGATTTAATTTTTTGATATGATTATTTATTTGTTTTGATTTTGACTGATTTTAGATCATTGATTGTATGTTTGCTTACATTTTTATACTATAAAAAGAATATACTTACAAAAAATATTAGACTAATAATTATAAGAATAACAAAAAGCATATTACTGGAGTGGATACTGAAGTGATTCCCATAATCATTTCCTTTATATCGAAAGCTCTTCCATTATTATTTAATATACTTTTTGCAATAATTACATAAGGTGTTTGACAAATTTTCTCTGACATAATTTAAATAAGCTCCCATATAAAAAATAATTCTTTAGAAATTCGCTGAGTACGCAGGTTTGCTGCGACGGGGGTATTTCTAATTTTCTGGTAGATTTGGACATAATCTGTTATTTTTCCCGACCCCCCTGGGACCAAGACCTTTAATTTGAGCCCTCTCCTATCATCCTGCGAGCTGTCAAACTCTCACAATTTTTATTTTAAAAAATCACTTACAGAATTAATAATATATAGATAGATATAGATTGTAACTTAACAGCTAATTACCTTCGGGTAAATTTTTAAGTCAGATTTAAAAAAAATTATCTTTGCAACTGTAAAAATGAACCAGCGTATGAAATGAAAATCATTTCAAAATGTGCAGTTTACACTTGGGACCCTTAGTACATAATTATTTAAGAGTTTAGGGAGACACTGTAGTTCGGCGATCGCTCAAGGAAGCAGGGGTGGAGCCCGGGAGTAAACAATTGCCTGCACGGGCTGCTAGTCACTTATAAACAATTAGGTAGCATCATTCGGCATGTGGCAAACTATTAATACTGTAACATTTTATTATAAATAAAATCGCCCATTGTTTTCAATACAAACCGTAATGAACCGTACAAAGTAATGATTTACTTCAAGATTGTATAACCGAAACAGAGAAATCAACTGTTACAGTAACTGTTTTTTACGGATTAGTCTTTAAATTCACTAACTGGACAGACCGTTTTGGGGTCACCTCCGACCGGTACAGCTCCTAGTTTGCATGGTAGGTCTACTTGGAATTCACATTAAACGGTGGAAGTATGGTGGGGGAGGGGGGGACATGAGTGTACGGCGCTGGTGGCAGGCGCAGCGGCAGTGGCTGAAGTGACGGGGAGGTAGGGGGGATTAACAGCCGTAGAGCGCGCTCTCTTGTGGCGAAGACATGAACTAAGACCGTCCGCTGCGCTTGCAGCGCTGTTTTGCTGAGGCTCAGGCGAACTAATTGAACCAACCAATCCTGGCTCAGCTCCGATCGCTACGGCTGCGCAGTATGGGTGGGAAGTCTCAAGAGATGTAAAGTCAATGCATGTAGGTTCTGGCTTTTACTGACTCACTTACCCACTTACTGATCACAATTTCTCAGAAACTGTAAGGATTTGGGCCATGAAACTTGGCACAAATATTCTTTAAAAGCTCTAGATGCGTACTAAGATCAGAAAAAATTTTTTAAAATATTTTCTCTCAAAAATCCAAAATATAGTCGATTAAAAAATTTGTAATGGTGACCATTTTTAGTTTCCCAAGCTTGATTTCTTAAAAACTATAAGGCTTTGGACCATGTCTCTTAGTACAAAAAATCCTTAAAATCACTAGACATGTACTAAGAAAGGATTAATGAATAGTTTCTCTCAGAGTGCTAAAATAGGTTACATTCAAGAAATTCAAAATGGCAGTCTTTTCAGTTTTGCAAGCTGTAATTAAAAATGGATGGAAGGTATGTAGAATATTTTCAAAAGACAAAAAAGATAAAAAATCAATCTACTAAAAGAATAAACTGTTCAAAACTATTTTAGCCATACATTTGTCAAATACCACACTACTGACCTCTTCAGATTCTTGAAACTCTGCATGGACATCCCATTCAGAATCTAATTTTAAAAATCTCTGCCTTACAGCTTTTTCCTTATACAGCTTCCACTAGAAACATAATTTTCAAAATTAAAATCTTTAGGAGGGTTTGAGTGGCTGAATGGGATTTGCTTGGAAAAAAATTTCTATTTCTAGCGGCCATTTTCGTCTCTCGCACATTAGTGATCCGATTCTCAATGCCTTTGCAGAGATTGCCTGTTAGGGATTTTGGTTTCCTCAATTTTTTTGGTCATTACATTCATTTTCTATTTTTTCTAACAATTCTGTATATTTAAATAAAGAACTAAATTAAATTCAGATGTTGAGATTTCACCATTAATTGTCGTTTGTATTATTTTTTCAATCCCAGTTCAGCCCACTGTTATCATGAGTCAAACTGGCTGTCGAGATTTAGGCGAGTTTACTGTACGGGGAAAGTTATTAGAGTTAAACCCTAGGAGGATAAATGATTAGGAGAGGGCACGCTAATGGGAATACACATGCTGCGGTGAAGCCAGCCGCTCCCCTCTCCTAGGGGTGAACGCCGAGCCGTAGAGGGGCAAAAAGGCCTCTGCATAACATGGGCGAGATAGGGAAAAACGCGACGCGCGCTACTTCGAATTAAAATTGCCGCCAAACTTGGACACCTATGATGTTCGCCGGCGGCATTTTAAAAGTAAATTAAATTTGCTATTGAATGGTGCAATTCATTTTTATAAATATAATTGTTTATTATTTATTATAGGAGGTCAAAGTTAGAATAACAACTGCGGACTATGAACATGCGATCACTTTAAAAACGTGTTTGGACAAAATATTAAGATTTTATCAAAATAAACGTTTTATTCTTGTTCCGTAAGAACTACCCGACGTATCAATACTAAATTTCACCAATCAGTCATAATAATTGTAATACAAATTATATAAACAAATATTTTTTTTTCGATTTGCTTCTGACGAGTTCACAAAAATCTAGCTAGTAGTTAAAATACAACTTGGATGTCAAAAAATATGGTTAATTCGCATCCATTATTATATTCTTTAACTTTTAATACCATTTTATGCTACTTTTAAGGCATTTATGAGTTAGGTAAGCCAATAAATGTATGAAAACACAACAAAAAAACTGTAAATCACGCTCACATTAATTACACTTATGGTCATTAGAATAGAATAAAAGTAATGAAAGATAAGAAGTTAGTTGCCCTTTAAATGCTCGAACGTATAATATAATATAAGCTATATTTGAGTAGATAATGTTGGAAAAAATCTATATCAACTTCCAACAATCAACGGAAACTTACATTTCCTGCTTCTTCTTACGTGACGTGTGCTACTTCGAATTAAAATTGCCGCAAAACTTGAACACCTATGATGTTCACCAGTGGCATTTTCCAAGTAAATTAAATTTCCTATCGAATGGTGTAGTTCATTTGTATAAATATAACTGTTTATTTTTTACCTATGAAAAGTAATCCAGGGGTTCTCGTTGTTTTTACGGTTTGTGCTTTAATGAATACAAAAGTGTTCCTCCCTCTGAAAAATTACAAAAGTGGTCACTCTCTAGCACACAATAAATCACCTCTATTTTTTACCTTTTCAGACAGCAGAGTACAGTGGAAGCCAGTCGATTTAGTTGAGTTTTCGGTGCTGGACCAGAATTAGGAAAAAATGCCCAGAGATCCTTGGGGATCTGGGGAGAATGTTTGGTTTTCTTAATACTACACTGAATTTAATTTTTACAACCACTTCTTCAAATAAGAGATCAGTATTTGATCAAAGCTTGCTGTGTTGAGAAGATTATATTTGAACCATATTACTTGTTTAATAAAATTGCAGTACTCAGTTTATCTGATATGTTGTAAAAGGATGTGAATGAATGAATGAATTGTTTATTCCAATAAATTGTACAGCTTTTTACATTGGGTTTCTTAAATAAATAAAACTATAATAATTTATAAATATAAATAAAAATAAATTATAGAATTGCATGAATAAATGCTGTTAAAAGAAAAAAGGAATTGGTCTAAGGAATCAGCAGACATAGACTAAAGCCTGTGCGTCTGCTGTGTTGCATTTGCAAAAATAATAATTTATGACCAGTTAATTTGGAAAATAATAGTTAATTTATGTATAAAAAGTATTTAGATAATTAATTTTTTAATAAGTGAAGGAAAAAATGAATAAATCAAAAATAATATTACTGAACTGGCGTAAATGACAATATTTAACAGAAATCTAAATTACTAAAAATAATCACATTGATCTGACATATGAAATATTTGAATGTAAGATTGAAACAATGATTTACACTGTACTATAGCAAGGAAATATGGAGATGAATTTAATTACTAATAGAACTTTATAAATTTAAACTGAGCACATTCAATACATGTTACTACGAAAACACTGCTTCAAAAGGATTAATTATAATGTGTACTTTGCCACTTTACCTTGATAACACGGGTTAATTAAAATGCAGGATCCTTTAACATACGTATATTGAACCAAAAACATACATATTGCAGACAGTATTATGAAAGCGTTGGAGAGCTGACATACAATATTTATTGGTCTATATTCACTGAACTTTTCTTTTGCACAGTGTCTGAATTTATATTATTAATACTGAAACTAAGTTGAAAAACAAATTTATGCAGTGAGGGATTGGCTCGGGACCTGGAGATCTATGTAATGACTCCCTATTTATTTATTTATTTAGACTATTTTGAGGCTGTCGAGTACCAAAACATTATTTGAGACAACTGGCCAGTTGTTCGGTATGGCAAAAGGGATAATCAGGTGGAATTAATCACACCAGCAGTTGTATTTGCAGCTTCAAGGGGGTTCAGGCTAGCTCTGAGCTAAGCCTACAAAGTTGTTAATTTATTTAGTTATTTTTATGAAGTTAAACGGTACTCATCCTTACAGCCTATAAAACGATTTGAGATTGAAACTGTTGTTAATATTTTTACTCCAGGTTGCCCAAGATTGCCATCCTCAAAAATTATTTTACCCCAAAAATATTCAGACACTAATTTTTTACTAATAATAGACTTGTCAGCAAATGGTATTATAATATGTCAAATCACAGTTTGAGTGTTGGATCCTTTGATTGAAGTTACTAGGCATTAATAGGTAGAATACTGCAATAATTAAATGATGTTACAAAAATATAATAAATTACGGTATTTCAAATAATTTGGCGCTCTTTAGGAAATATCACAGAGAATAAACTTGGCGATTACGAGACCATTTTGAATAAATCTCTGAATACGTGATAACAAGATTGTAATAAATATAAATAATTTCAATAAATAATATTCTTAATAAATAATGTGCTTACTCTAAATGCAAGATTGATGGGTGGCTCTGGCTGAACTAAATATAATAAACAAACAAGACTTACGTTTTATCCGGGTCGACCCTCTATCATTTAATTAAAATATAATACAATTAAATACTGTTGTCGGTGGTCATGGTGGCTATACGCTGGGGAATTTAAATTGTTCTACCAAATCGAAACAAATTATTAATTCTCGCGTTTCCCCTGGTCGGGTTCTGCAGTCTTATAAAACTTTTAACTACTCAAAAAATCGATTTTAGAAATTCATTTTCACGACAATTGTATTTAAATCAAACACAGGCCTGATACAATGATATTCTAATTTACACCGCGACCAAGAACGCAAAGAACTTTAAATAAATTTGAACGAATTTACCACACACCCTAATCACTCTACATTCGACCACCGACTACGAGTTTGCCGGCACATCAGGTGATCATGGACGCTGCCCCCTCCCCTCGGACTTTTTAACGGTCAGGCAGCTGATTGGCTAGTTTGAAATTATTATTTCTTGTTTGCAGGAATTGCGATTTTCATGATTTTAAATCCAAATCGGTACAGTGCAACCGATTACACAGCATGATTTTACCATTTTTAAATCATCGTCATAAATCAATTAAAAAAAATTGATTTATTGTAGTCCAAATTGACAGACAGAAATCTACCGGCGCTTATCAGAGAGAGGCATGGGAACTCGACGAGGGTGCGGGCGGAGGGGGTAGAAGCGCTGTCCCCCCTCCACCCAGTGCGGCGCCGGCGGGCAGGCGGCCGCTGGTTGGCTTCAATGCAACCGCCGCGTGTCCTCTCCTTCTAATATATCCTTCTAGGTTCAACCACTAGTTTATGTTGGATTAAATTTTCTGTCTAGGTATATCATTTACTTGTATGTTACATCATTAGGATTTTTAGTTAGTTTTTGTTCCTAATTACATTAGGATATTTAATTAGTTTTTCCAACATGTAATAGTAAGTTACAATAGTTTAAATTTTTTTTGGATATTAAGTTTCTCATGTGCCTTAGCTTTCAACTCCTCAAAATTAGAAACAAACAATTTTTAGATCGGAATCAATGGCATACAGTTTTATTATTTTTATTAGTTATCATCTTATTTATTTCGTTTATATAAGTTATAAGGGCCCTAAATTTGACTCTCGAGAGGCCTACCCCACATTTTATCATTGCAAGATGAGTTGTTACATTTTGTAACCATACAATTATTCAGTGTTATTTTTATATTTTGTTGTCCATATTGAACATATTTTGGTACCCAATCATAAGCAACATTGTTTTATTGTAATATTTGTGAATTGTATGGATAAAGAAGACTTGACTTTGACCAATACATTTTTCACTGTTATCAATTGAGTCTTTAATTGATTCAACAAATTCTGTAGCTGCAGTCCTTGTTGACCTCCCTTTGTGGAATCCATCTGAAAGCTATTCTGACTCTACATGTGTAACTAACCTTTTGAGACCAGATTTCCATGCATATCAAACTGGCAATAAATAAGTAGTGGCAAAATAAAGACCAGAAAAAATTAAAGGATTATTGCCTTACCGTTGCATAATGTGTAATTTGGGATGACTGAATAAGTGGAGAGGTTGACGCACCAAGAACTGTTTTCAGATAGTGGTTTCTGAAGTGGGATTTGCAGTTTACTCCTACAAAGCTGGAAAAATGATGTTTTTATAGTCACTCAAATAATGAGTTCATGTTGATTGTTGGCAGAACTGTTTGGTATGAGCTGCTTTGTGGAGAATGGCCATTCAAGGGACAGCCGCCTGAAACGATAATTTGGCAGGTTGGAAAAGGAGTTAAACAACCTCTAGCTAATCTTCAGGCCTCAAGAGATGTCAAGGTAATAATATTTAGGTTACACACACCTGTAAAAATTATGAGTTAGATTTACCATGAATTATTATAGAACCTCAATTATCCCGGGGCGAATTAACTGGGGTCCAAAACTGGCCAATAAATCATGATTTTAGGAAAGGTTTTTCTCACCCTTAGGGGATAAAAACCCTTATTTTCTATAAAATTTAATTAAAAAGTATTAATTTTTAAACAAACTTAATATAATTTTAATATCTTACATACATAACCTGATTTTTAAAGAGAGAATAAACATACGAGTTCTAAATCATAAAGAAATGTTATCAATGAAAATTTGGCAAAGTACACACATGTGAAACTATCACCTTGTCTTTCATAGCAAGGATGTTCGTTGTAGTATGAGACAGCACCTGATTGGGTCATTGTTAGGACGACACATGGTCACCATGACATCCTGGTGTACGCATTGGGCATTACGCATAGTGTGGGCGTTGAAAAAGGAGAAAGGCAGGAAATAAGAGAGGGTAAGAGAATCATGGCAATATGAATGACTGAAATATAAAGGAGGTCAATAAGTCACCTTTTATTAATTTCACCTGCTTATTGAGCATTTGATTTACATTTTTTGAATCCCTCCTCTCCGACCATCTCGGCGCGAACTATTCCCCATACACACCAGGACAGGGCGAGATTAGACAATGATGAAAACTTAGATTATGCGATCAGCATACCTCATTCCAACTCAGCAGAGCGAGTCCTTCTCGCACTCCCACTCACTCTGCCCGGGCGAAAGTGTATTTGCGCCAAGACATAATATCTCATCTGCTGAAGCAGAGTTCCCTCTGTTCTTAGACGTTGTTAAACATAACATTTTATAAAATACTTTTTTTCACAATCTCAAATGTTTGGATTTTTACAAACTAAATAATGTGATTTTTACTTCATAAAAGAGACATAAAAGAAACAGTTGGTTACAAATTTGGTATGTTAAATGGTTTATTAAGGCTTATTAAAACCAAAAGGGCTTATTGAGTTGTCGTAACTTGGTTCATAAAAGGCAATTAGTCCATGACAAATTATAATTTCCCCAGCATGATTAAATGGTGGTTTAGAAATATGGAAATACTTCAGTTCAGTTCAGTTCACTTCAGTTGTCATTCAATAATAAGATAAGTTCAAGGCATTTACGTTGATGTCAATGTCGTTGTGTTTCATTTTGAGATTCTAGGTTCCACATTTAACCACTCAAAAATAATAAGACTTATAAATTTGAAGAAAATAATTTAAATACAAAATAATTAGCAGATCATAATTTTACTTAACCCTAGAGAGCTCGAGCCTACTGCCTTAACGTGAGAGCTCGCGCGGGCTAAATATTAACCCCATTATGTTTTATTGTATTTTTTTGGTGAAACAACAAGCAATTAATTCAAAACATATTACAAACTTTAATGTCAACTATATTTAACTTATATACACTCCATCATGTAGAAAGTCTTAACAGAAAAGCATACTGTTCACACTTAAAACAGCCAACACAAGTTTCTACTGTATGGTCCTTGCAGATGCTTTTACCGCAATTAGCATAGCACTTTGTAGTTTTCGGTCCAAATTTCTAAATTTCTTGATCAGAAATCACATCTGGCATTTTTCCGAGTTAGTTGTTGCATTGGTTCTCGATGCGGTATTCCTAAAGCCAGCTTTATGCACGTTTTAGGTCTCTTGGTAATGTTACAATTTCAGTACAGCGTGGACTTAATACGAGATTTGCCATTACAAATTTGGCGTTACATCAACCTAGACTTACAGGTCAGCCACTAGAGGAGTCGACTGGAAGGTAGTGAGGGGGAGAAAGCACTCGGGTGCGTCTTCGCATACTTTATATTGTGTTAATAACGTGCCTGGAGAAAATTTACCCCGCGCGAGCTCTCTAGGGTTAATTTCCTTAATCTTTCATAGTAATGAACTTACATTTTACCATCCAAATAGACTATACCAAACCTATGTCTGTACTGCATTTAGCACTTTACCGGTAACGATTTTTTAGAGCACCTCAGTCCTCATAAAGATGCGAAGTGCAAATTTAATTAGACTAATCTACTTAACTTAGTGTTATAGAGGTAATTTTTTTCAACTTAAAGAGATATAACCTCAAAAATATTTCATGTAAAGCATGGTTTTTATTTTGACTCAGTTAGGTTTGTGCAAGGGGATCGTAATTACTAATTTGAGTTAGCGAGAGTCAACTGTACGTCCAGTACTAATGGGCCCCCGACCAAGTGTGCAGCCGAAAGCTCTTCTCCTAGCCTCAATGCGTTCCGAGGCAAATGAGTCTCGCTGCCGACTGATAATGCTTTTAATTTGTCCATTAAAAATCCCACCAAGTGCATATGTTGTGATAAAGTTGTTTCTTTTAGTTCCTCGTCATTTGCAATTACATTCCTACCTAAAAATTACATTTATTTTGAAAAGAGAAGGTGATCACTTGGGACCAGGTAAGGGCACTCAGGATTTGTACAAAAATGTTATACTTTAGCCGATTTTTAAGTGCGATAATGTCACACTTCAGGGATACCTTTGTCCACGATAGGATTTTTCCCACATCGCTTGACATGTGAGGAATGTCAAGTCATTGTTGGCTTTCACAATTTTTTTTGGTGGTCTAGGTATTAATTCAACAGTGTAAATTTGTATGGCCCCAAAACACTGCTTTAATCAGTTCCCTTTGCATTTGGCAGGATTTTCAATTGACACCACCATTTTAAAATTCTAAAAGACTGTAATCTGTAGTCAGTCAGCAGCAAGACTCGGTTCACACTGAGGGTAGCAGTGGAGTTCTTAGCCGCACACTCAGTCATGGGGGTGGGTCAACAGCACTAGACACAGTGGCAAAACATCTGTTACAGTAGAACCTCGATATGAAGATACTCAATTACATAGAAACCTTGATAACAAGAGAACTTTTTGAATCCCCTTGAAGCTGGCGTTACACTTAATATTAGGGATGGACGGGATTGGATTTTCAGTTCGGGACGGGACAGACGGGATTTTTGTCTTCCCTAAATATTCAGTAAATGCTCATTCACGAATTTATTTTCTTTATTACAATAATAGCATTAGGTTAAAAACAATGTCATTTATAAATGTTTGTACAGTCCCAACTCAAAAAATTTCAAGAAATAAATTTAGTGAAAAAAATACTAACTTATATGCAATCGACAAAATAGCAAAAATTAGAAACACTTAAAAAATAGTAACACAATGAAATTGTTAATTATAAATAAAATACAAACTTATACAAAAATGGTAAATAAAATGTATTGTTTATTTTATTTTATTTTTCATTAAATTTGAATTTTTATTCTTTTTAATTTGAATGCATCAAAAAATAGAAATAATATAAAAAATAAGAAATAAATAAATATAATATGCATTTTTTAACATTTGATAGAAACCAAATAGTTTTTAAGTTTCTGCTTTTGTTTTATTGTTTGGTTTCCAAAAAGCCAAAAGTAAAACACTAGAGTGGTTATTGCATGTTGACAATATACTGTCATGTATAATCAGTTAACATTACAACTCATCCTTTTTGGTTTGTAAATATAAATAAATAAATAAATATCTTTAATTATAAGTACAGGTAGGTGACTCTTATATTTTCTTCTTAATTCTAATTAATTATTATTGTTCAAGATGGCGTCATTATAATTAGTGTGATACTAGCCTATTTAATATTTAAATTTGAAATAAAAGAATGGTAATCTGTTACAAAACTATTATTTATTCAACAATAACAATAAATATGAATATCAAAATTGAACTCTAGGGGGACGTACAAGGATTATTACAGTGGATGGGGTTAGATAAAATTACTTATGCTAATTGGATTAATATGGTACAATTTAAGGGCATTAGCTCAGTTCTTGAGAAGCATGATCTCTTCACATAGGGTTCTGGGAATCGTGCGGGCATGACATTGAAAAATTAATTTGTTTGAATATCACAATCATAAATACTTTTAAATAGAATAAATAATTTTGATAATAATATAAATTGCCAATTCTGATCTCTTTTTATATTTAATTAAATCAAGTCTTTGTTTGAAAGTCTGTTCCTCTTCAACAATGGTTGGTGAAATAAATTTTGGATTGGTCTTACCAAGAGTTTATCTCTTCACCCTGATCTTTTCTTCAGATAGATAAATTTGGCCACTTAAAGGGGCATCAACTAAGATCAGGTTTACCGCTGGCTAACCAAAAAAAATCTACTAATTAAGGGGGATGAAATTTAAAATTGGAACGAGGTCCAGGTACAATGAAGTTAACACTTGGCCATCTCTCTCTGGAATAGAAGCTGGAGTCCTTTACAATGGTTCCACTTTTCACTTTAACAATGTAACACATGGTTCACTAACTTGGTCTTTGGTAAACACTTCACTGAATTATTAGAGATCAAATTTTGAAAAACATGCTATATAAAATAGATAATTTGAGATAGCGTTCCCTGACCCATAAATATAAATTATATTAAATTATGAATACAGCTGATCTAACTTAACTTATCTAAAATTTTTATGGTAGATGGTAATAAATTAATGAATGATTTTAGGAAAATAACATTATCAAATAATTTATATTAACTGAGTGATATACTAGGTTGACATATTATATACAAATAATTATTAAGCTGTGTGTTTGTTTATTTATATGGGTGTTCATTTATGAAATTTAAATGTAAATGTTTGTGAACTATTACAATATCCCCTCAGAGTTGAATTAATTTAAAGAATTGAAATTAATGAAAACTCGATAATAATAGGAACAAATATTTACAAAACTATACTAAATGATAAAATATTTATTTATAATTTAAAATGATGATTTCTTAAAACTAAATGGATTATATGACCTAATATTTACAATCATAACTTCAGGTCCTAATACTGTCCACGCGCACTTCACTTATTTCAAATTTTGTTTCACTGTTCAACATTTATTACACTATTGTTTATATTTACTGGAGTCTTTTATCCCCTCAATCCATAAATAAACAAATTAATCTACAACTTTTAATTAGTTGTCCGTGTATTGTCCAAATGTTTATATAACTGTTAATAACACTATTTACACTGTATTTATTGTTGATCTCGGTTTGGCGTTATATATTTTCTAAGAGCAGTTACATGGTAGGGTCCAAACTCTTGTTCTTCATTTAACTTTTGTACAAAATAAGTCGAATGTCCCAGGATACTTGAGATGCGGTACGGTCCTTCGTATATGGCGAATAGTTTGGCTGTTTCTCCAAATGCTGCATTTGATAGTTGATGATTTTTGACCAATACCAAATCGTTTAAATTGAATAATGTTGGTAATACACCGCGGTTAGCTCTTCTTGCTCGTGTTCCCTTCTTTTCTCGGATCCGTTGGGAGGCGAGGAATATCTTCTGTTCTAGTGGGACATCTTCTGAAAATGGGTTTTCCACATATCGTTCCCAGAACCTGAAATCTTTTCTTCCTAACTGTAGTTCATTCGGACTGAATCCTGTAGTTTCGTGAGGAATTTCGTTCAAGTATTCATTAATTTCTGTTATACACTGAGCCCATTTTCTGTGTTGTCTTGAGCAGTATGTTCTTAAGCAGCGCTTCACTTCTTTAATAGGTCTTTCGGCCATATTAAATTGGGGATGGTACACAGGGTTAAATATTGGAATAATATTGTTTTCTTCTAACTTTCTTATCCATTTGTGGCTCTTAAATTGCGTACCGTTATCACTTTGGATCCTCTGGGGTATTCCATGTTCTATAAAGTGTTGGTTAAACAATTTATTTAGTATGGTTTGTGTGGTGGCACGCTGCATTGGGTATAATTTGATAAATTTAGTGAAAATGTCCAGGACAATTAACATGAATTTCACATTTCCTCGGCCAGGCGGCAAAGGACCTATAATGTCGATAGCTAACTGTTCGTTCTTCTGATTACAACTGATACCTTGAGCGAAACCTCTTGGTGGATGAGTATCATTTTTGCACCGTTGGCACGAGTCACAGGATGCCAGGTATTGCCGGATTCTTCGATTCATGTTCTTGAAAATGAAACATTCTCTGAGTAAATCAAAACATTTCTTAGACCCGCAATGGAGGTAGTAGCAATGACACTCCCAAATAAGGCGATTTATGATGGTTTCTGGTACTACTATGAGCCATTTATTAAGGTGTTTTTGGTATAGTATTTCCTGGTGTAATTTATATGATTGTTTGATTTTTGTGTGTTCAGGTGTATCTTGGGGTATTAATAATATTTGACGAATCTCTTGAAGGCGGGGATCTTGTGACTGTAATTTCCCAATGTTTCGGAGATCTTCTTGTAGTCTAGGGTCTGGAATTCTTCTAATATAATTGATAATTAATTCTCTCTGAGATGTTTCCTGGTTCTCTTCAACTGGGTAACTTATTCTGCTCAGGGCGTCGGCTGTCGAATTATCGGCTCCTTTACAGTGATGGATCGTGAAATTGTACTCTTGAATCGCCAATGCCCACCTTGTTAATCTATTATTCAAGAGTTTACAGGTTTTTAGAAATGTTAATGCATGATGGTCAGTTATGATGTTTAATTTTGAGCCCAATATTATATACCGTGTTTTCTGTAAACAATAGATGATGGCGAGTAATTCTTTTTCAGTGGTCGTATATCTTTGCTCTGCTGGCTGCAGTGTCCGTGATAAAAACATAATTGCTGCTTTGTCTCCATTATCTCGGTATTGAAATAAATGTCCGCCTATCGAAAAATCTGATGCATCCGTTTGTAGGTAGAAGGGCTTCGTATGGTCTGGATGGTGAAGAACATTCATTTTTAGAAATAGGTTCTTAACTCTTTGAAAAGTTTTATCATCTTCTTCGGTCCAGATAAATTTTTGTTTCTTTGAGGTGAGGCGTAGTAAGGGTTGGATTGTTTCTGAATACTTGTCAATAAATTTATTATAATAGTTAATGCATCCCAAAAATGATTTTAACTGTGTCCTATTTTTAGGTGTGGGGAAATCGAGGATTGGTTTGACCCGCTCCTGGTCCATTTCCAAACCGGTTTCTGTTAATGTGTACCCCAAGAACGGAACTGAACTTTGACAAAATTTTGATTTTAAAAACTTTATCGTCATATTTGCTTCAGCTAACTTATTGAAAATATACCTCAAATGTTTTAAGTGTGTTTGGAAGTCGGGTGAAACTATACAAATGTCGTCTACATAAATTAAGGTGAATTTTTCTACTTCCTCATCGAAAACTTTGTCCAATGCCCTTACTAATGCTGCCTGAGATGTGTTGATTCCAAATGGTGTAACTTTGTAGTGGTAGGTCTTTCCTCGGAACTGGAATGCTGTGTATTTTCTCGATTCTTCAGATAGTGGAACTTGCCAATATGATGAAGTTAGATCGATACTACTGATAAATTTTGCACCTTGACATTTTGCTAATAATTCATTGACACTTCTATTACATTCGTAATCTGGAATAATAATTTCGTTCGCTTTTCTAGCATCCAAACAAAGTCTTATTTCACCAGTTTTCTTGACGACCGGGATAATTGGGTTTATAAAAGTGCTGTTGCTTCGCTCTATGATCCCTAGGCGTTCCATTTCCCTTATTTCTCGCATGACTGCGTCTTGGTGTGCTAATGGTACTGGGTAAGTATGACATTTAAAATTTTGAGGATTTTCGACTCTTAATACATGCTGGTATTTGTTACATAACCCAGGTTGGTCGGAGAATACATCTTGAAAGTCCAATAACAAATCAGTTAATTGTTGTTTTTGAATACTATTTAGATTTAAATTATTTTTGAGGGATTCTGTAATTATTTCAGGGGATAATTCACATGATGTTCTGGGGTTTGTTTCTTCAATATAATAACACTCTTCGTATGGATCTTCATTGCAGCAGTAATCTTCTAAATTATCCACATTTTTATCATTAGTGATTATATGGCATAAAATTCCAGCTCGATTTGTGTTATTGAATTGAATTACTAAATCTGTATCATTAATATTCATATGCATTTCACCCTTTTCAAAATTTATCTTCATCTTCCAGGCACTAAGTGTATCTATCCCGATAATTACTGATTGTATTAGTTTTGGTACTACGAGCATTTGTGTTAATATAGTTTGTTGACCAATGGTAATAGGAATCATTACGATTTTTGAAATTTTCCGGGATTTTTCATTGGTTGCTGTTCTAATGTGCATATTATTTACTGGTAATTCTTCTATTTTTCCTAATTCACTCCGATTTGATATGTACCAATCTTCTGCTAGACATGTAATGTTAGAACCTGTATCAATGAGAGCTGTAACTTCTTTGCTTTTGATCTTTATTCTTATTTCGGGGCATTTTTGCGATATAGTCGTATGAGTATTTTGTTCTGTTTCTTCTTCAAATAAAAACTCCCGATCACAATAAATATTGCTCAAAGTTAAACTATTGGTATCTGATTCATTATGCATGTTATTTACATTATTTACAATTTCAATTGACCTCTTATGTCCGACTTCTTTCTTATTTTGCACTGAAGATGTGTTCTTCTGATTTGAGCTATTTACATGGAGAATGAGGTCACCACCATCATCAGTGCCTCTCAGTTTAAATCCTGATTATTTTCCTCTGGCACTAGGTTTGCGTTCTCCTCAATAATGGCAGCGCACACCTGGTTTTGTTCTTGTGTCGGGTGGTATCTAGGCAGTGGTCTTCTCTCTTCAGACGGCGGTTGGTTTGATGGTAGATTGGGAAACTGTCTTAGGTCACGGTAATCGTTTCCAAATCGATGGCGTCGGTCGTCTCTTTGGTACCGATTATCGTGGTGGAGGTGATTCTCATGTCTCCGATTGTACGGGTGGTACTTAGGTGTGTACGCTCGATTGTCCGTGTTTCTTTCATTGTAGTGTTGGTTATGACCTTTTCTACCGTGTTGGTGGTGGTTTCTATTTACATGATTTTCCTCAGGTGTATTTTCCTTTTTATGTTTATGGTTTTCGTTCCTTTGATGGTTAGGTGGCCTTGCTTGTTCTCGCAGATCTTCTCTCTGGAGTAGAGCTTCAAAATCGCAGACCGTCTGAATATTTTGAACTCTATAGGCATCTTGGATTATGTCTCCAAAGTGGTTTGATAGGCAATCGAGGATTTCTTTTTCGTCCAGGGGAGGGTTTAGCGATTTAAGGGTCAACACCCGCTCTATAAAATACTCTGATCGGTTCAGATAACCATTTGGCCGATATCGTTCATTTTCGATCCGTTGTTTGACGCCTCTTTGGATATCTCGGTTCCAATATTTCGATTCAAACATATGTTGAAAATCATCCCATGTGTGAATATCAGTTTTGATTAAATTGAACCACTTTGAGGCATGTCCTTCTAGGCACATTTCAATGAGATCAACTAGGCTTTCCGCACTATTATTTTCTGGATTTAACTGTAGGTTTTTCTCATAATATTTCTTAAGTTTGTTTAGAAATTCCTGGGAATTATGTGTCTTTCCATTAAATTTTGGGTGGGTCATTTCCGGTGTTAATGTCGATCTGCCGTTACACACAATATTAATAGGGACGGGCGCTTGTGTTGTTTGAATGTTGGGTGTAGTAGGTATTTCTAATATTTTCTTATGACACGCCTCCACGGACTCAGCCTATTTCGCAATTTGGTATTCATTGGATTTAATGTTTGGGTTCAGTTCTAATTTGACTTGGTTGGTTTCAGCTGTTACTTGTTCTTTGATTTGTGTATAATTTTCCTTACAAATGTTTTCTACCTCCCTGTGTGTCTCTAATTGAATCTGTTTAATTTGTTCAGTGATTTTTAATTGGGTTTTACAATTTTCTGATACGATGATTTGACTAACCTCCTGTTTATGTTGAATGAGGTCTTGTATTAAATTTTCTCTGATTTTGTATTCCCCTTGTTCTAATTTAGTATCAATTTGATCGACTTCCTTAGCCAAATTTTCCTGAAGAAATTTAAGTTGATTTATGTCAGTTTTAAGATTTGACTGTTCATTGTGAATTTGCTGAATTTGATTTTCGACCCGGGCAGAGTGATTTTGAAATTCAGATCTTAAGTTTGCATGTTGTATTTTAATATCAGATTTGATTGCGTTCATATCGGCTTTAATTTCATTTCTTAACTCGGTTTTAAGCGCATTCATGTCAGTTTTAATCGCAGCATTGCTCGATTTAATTTCATTCATGTCGGTTCTAAGTGCATTGATCGCCGCTGCTATTTGTACGAGTGGGTCGACACTGTCGACAGCTGATTCAGTACGAGTATGGTCTGGAATCAGCACAGGAGGGACGGTACTTGTGTCGCTCGTCAAAGAAACTAGCGTTCTGATTGGTTGTTCCGTTCGGTATATTTCGCTCAATGACGATGTAGCGGGGGAAATCGCCGCGGAAGTAGTGGTAGCACTGATTGAGGTTGGCGTTGGTGTTGAAGTGGGAGACGCCGGCTGGGACAAAATGGCGGAACGTTCTGACATTTCACTCACGGCCGAAATTGTTGTCTCATTATTAGAATCACTCGCGTTGTCGGAATTATTTGAGTCGCCTACCGAAACAATGTTTTCTTTGTTCACTGACGGGTCACTGTCCGATTCGCGGTGTACATTTATTGGTTCCGTGTTATTGCCGAATAAAACAAAACTTGTCTGCTCGGACTGCGTCGTTGAAACTTTAGGTTTGTCGGTTGATCTTAAATGGTATTTATGTTCGTCGCCCATATTGAGGTAGTAAGCACGCAATTAGGATTATTATACAATAAATTGGATATTATACTTATATCTAAATGAGGTGAGATGAGTCTTAATCTAGGCTATCTCCTACAAAATTATCTTCTTGCTATCTCAAATAATGTCTGCGATCATTAACTTTTCATTGTCAATGCCCTTACGTTGCGGCGCCAATTACAACTCATCCTTTTTGGTTTGTAAATATAAATAAATAAATAAATATCTTTAATTATAAGTACAGGTAGGTGACTCTTATATTTTCTTCTTAATTCTAATTAATTATTATTGTTCAAGATGGCGTCATTATAATTAGTGTGATACTAGCCTATTTAATATTTAAATTTGAAATAAAAGAATGGTAATCTGTTACAAAACTATTATTTATTCAACAATAACAATAAATATGAATATCAAAATTGAACTCTAGGGGGACGTACAAGGATTATTACAGTGGATGGGGTTAGATAAAATTACTTATGCTAATTGGATTAATATGGTACAATTTAAGGGCATTAGCTCAGTTCTTGAGAAGCATGATCTCTTCACATAGGGTTCTGGGAATCGTGCGGGCATGACATTGAAAAATTAATTTGTTTGAATATCACAATCATAAATACTTTTAAATAGAATAAATAATTTTGATAATAATATAAATTGCCAATTCTGATCTCTTTTTATATTTAATTAAATCAAGTCTTTGTTTGAAAGTCTGTTCCTCTTCAACAATGGTTGGTGAAATAAATTTTGGATTGGTCTTACCAAGAGTTTATCTCTTCACCCTGATCTTTTCTTCAGATAGATAAATTTGGCCACTTAAAGGGGCATCAACTAAGATCAGGTTTACCGCTGGCTAACCAAAAAAAAAATCTACTAATTAAGGGGGATGAAATTTAAAATTGGAACGAGGTCCAGGTACAATGAAGTTAACACTTGGCCATCTCTCTCTGGAATAGAAGCTGGAGTCCTTTACAATGGTTCCACTTTTCACTTTAACAATGTAACACATGGTTCACTAACTTGGTCTTTGGTAAACACTTCACTGAATTATTAGAGATCAAATTTTGAAAAACATGCTATATAAAATAGATAATTTGAGATAGCGTTCCCTGACCCATAAATATAAATTATATTAAATTATGAATACAGCTGATCTAACTTAACTTATCTAAAATTTTTATGGTAGATGGTAATAAATTAATGAATGATTTTAGGAAAATAACATTATCAAATAATTTATATTAACTGAGTGATATACTAGGTTGACATATTATATACAAATAATTATTAAGCTGTGTGTTTGTTTATTTATATGGGTGTTCATTTATGAAATTTAAATGTAAATGTTTGTGAACTATTACAACATGTTATTGTATTTTTATAAATTTTGGGCTTTGGAGTTCTTGTTTTAGGAAATGACTCTATGACTCATAATTTTTCCAGCACTCTAAACCACGGTAAAAAATTAAAAATAAATTTAGTTTCAAAATGAAAACCATAACACTAGTTTTTCCAAGCTTAAAATTATAAATTTGAAGTTCACAACTTCCAAACTTAATATTGCTTAAGTTACATAAAATATTAATTACCTATGTCTTAGAAATTTCTTAAGAGTCTTTACTTTTGTAATTTTTTTACTTATTCATGAAAAATAATGAACCTTCGGCTAGGATTCAAAGACATCTAAATTATTTTAGAAAATTGAATCAATGGGCAAAATCACAATTTGTAGCAGACCAGTGTGGCCGACAATATGAACAATCATCACTGTCACGCAAGTTATTTCTGATGATTAAGCACTATCAGTGAATAACTAAGATTGCTTTTCACACCCAATTGCGAGTTAGCAATCCAAGCCGTTTATCAACGATCGGCAAATACGCGCGATCGTTTTTCACGGACGATCGCGAGTTTCGTAAAGCAACATTGGCCGTTAATCCGCGATCGGCAAAGACGCGGCCATTCGTAAATTCCGCAAAGCTAGATTTGCCGTCTATTCGTGATCGGTAAATACGCACGATCGTTTTTCACCGCCGATCACGAGTTCTGTAAAGCTACATCGGCTGTTAATCCGCGATCGACAGATACACGCTAGCGTATTTCGCGGCCGTTCGTGAACAGCGCCAATCGATTTTTGCCGTTCATCCGCGACTGGCAAATACGCGTGATGGTTTTCGCGGCCGATCAAGAGATTTGCAAAGCCGGATTTGCCGTTTATTTACGATCGGCAAATTCGCACGATAGTTTTTAACGGACGGCCGCGAGTTTTGCAAAGCTAGATTAGCCGTTTATTTGCGATCGGAAAATACGCGAGATCGTTTTCCATGGCTGATTGCGAGTTTTGCGACGCTACACCCGCTGTTTATTTGCGATCGCTAAAACAATCCCGTCCCGAAAAAATTCCCGAAGAAAATAAAATCCCGCCTGAAAATCGGAAATTTAATTTTCCCGAAAATTTCCTGAAATTTCGGGACCCGACCATCCTTACTTAATATTGTAATAGCATAACTCTTGATAATAAGACTCCCTCGATAACAAGGCTGTTTCTGAATCCCCTTGAGAATTTTCTGATCAAGATTCTACTGTACTTTCTGGATGGCCTTCTTATAAGGAAGGTTAAAGGTTTGTCATAGTGTTATTTTAAAAATTTTCATTCAGATCTTGGTACAGAGACAGTGTTTGTCATACGATTGACCACTGTTTTAAATTCGTACCCATCGCAGACACCAATATATTTAGGCTAACGATGTTTAGTTCGGCTTTGTAATCATCCTCACTCAGCGGTACATTGACTTATCTATTTATTAGTTGTAACTGACTGCTCTTCTTCTTTGGAAGAAAACATCAGGGAGTGTAGGAATACCAACAGAAAAAAACTGAATATAAAACAATTTTATTGATGTAAAAGTACAAAAACGTAATGTTGTTACTAAAACGTGATAAGTCATTTTGCCAAAAGTTATCCACATGTGGTGCATAAAACATTATTCTACCCACTTATTTTGGGGGCAATTTCCAGGCTTTGGCTTTTTAGTTTTTGAAATATAGGGTAATCTAACTTTTCTATATTCATTCCTGGTTTTATTCTTCCACTTTCCAATATTTACTTCACGTCTTTTATTTTTATTTACGCGATTTTGGTCCTTGGGTGACAGCGCAACAATCGGCTGGGATTTCATCTTTCGGCGAATTGAACGTTGTTCCCCAAAAAGTCCATGCAGTCCCACGAAGCACGCAAACTTTGACAGACGAAATCAGGGCTACCAACTCAAATATCTTCAAAACAAAATATACCACAGTGTAGCTCATGTCCTAGAGAACCTTTTTCACTGAATATCTCCGATTTTGAAATTTTGTTGCTTAGAATGTTTTACAGGGGACCCCTTCAATTGTTGTAAATTCTCACAAACAAAACAAAAAAAAACTTCATGATGGATAAATATTAAAATGTGCAATTTGCGCATGGGCCCTCTAGTAATGAATAAATTTGTGTAAATATTTCATAAAAGTATTTATTTAAAATGAAAACACTTTAGTTGTTATTTAGTTTTTCAATCATAGTTTCCTACAAGAAACTTGTGTTTATCATAGATTTTACATATCTAATACCTACAGTAAAAGTTGAAATTTGATGTTATGTATCTTTGCATTTATTACATTGTTTTATTGTTATAAATTTACTTACAACTTTTTAAATTTTTTGCTTAATTAAAAGGAGTTGGTTCAGGTAAGTAATAATAATGTACATCATTTTGAGAAAAAATTAACCATATGTTATGTCATTTTCTTGTAGAAGGCTGGTTATTTTTCTAAAATGTTAAAATTAAATGCTTTACTATCCTTCACCGGATTATATAGCATTTATATTCGCAGTGCTTGATTTGCGACGGGACGACGGGACACGGCAAAACGGCGTCCTTTCGCGGCAATATGGCATCATAATCATTTAGCAAATAATGGTATATCGTTTATTAGTTTTTTCTCTATCAGTATCCGTTAAAGACGATATTGCGAATAATTGGTGATAGCAACTTTGCCGTAAAAGACAGATCACGTGTAATTGGCCGGAGTAATTTTGCCATGAGAGACGATCACGCGTAATGAGCGAGAGTGAATTTTTGTAAATTACTGTGATACTCTGATACTAATTATTATCTGTAACGGCAATTACGTGATAAAGTCAATGATGCGTATTCGGCGAAAGGAAATTTTCCGCAGGCTGTATAATGATTGCGTGTGTTATAGCATGTTTAGAAATATAAGCGTAACAGATATGTAAATAATGTTGGGTATCATTAGTAATTTGACACTGTTCAATGTACTAACGAATGTACAAACCATATAATAAATAAAGAATTATTGTCTATTGCCTATAGGGTAACTAAGCACGAAGTTTCGCCCTGAAAGTCATGCTCTCTTGTCTATTGTGTCTTGTTAAGTCTAATGTTGAAAACATTCCTAAAAAATCATTTACTCTCACAAGGCTAATCTCAAAAAATATAAATTTTTTTAATTGATATTTTATCTTAAGTGATGCTTTGTTAGTTTTTATTTTATTTTTTGAAAAGTTTTAGTTCAACAAAATGTATGAAACCTAGCTTTGTTCATATGTACAAATAACCTTTTGACAAAGGGAAGAACCGTGGGAGGTCATATACCTCCGGTTTGGTTGCAGTTCCAGTTCCTCAATTTGTTCAAATCAAGTATATTTGTATTGTAAACCTCACTTGAACTCCAGTAGAAGTGAAACGGGCTAGTGAGGAAGTGGAGGGCGGGAGGGCGAGGGCGGGATTAAATTCAGACTGGGGCCAAGCGCCCAAAAAACCGCCTTTTCCGCCTTTCCCCGGGTTTTACATCACAAAAAACACACTTTTCCGCATATAATTCGACCCGGTTTCAACACAATTTTCAATTTAATTTAAAAATAAAAAAATTCAAAATTCAAAAAAATGTAAAAATTTGAATCTTTTCGGAGATTCGAACGCGGTCTGCCGGCGTGATGAGCGAGTACTCTACTGAATGAGCCGAGGCGCTCGGTGTTTATACGACGACGTACGCTGCTTGTAATGGTTATCAGACGCGAGCTGTTATCACGCGCTGATAAGGCATTTTAGCCGTTTCGTGCTGGGAGTCACAGTGTCACTTGACGTCTGCCCGACCATCACTCTTAGTCAGGCGAGATGAAAATAAAGGCGTGTCGTATTAACAGGTTACCTCGAGCGAAAAAAAAAACCATCGAATATGCTAATAAACCCGGTCTTGGACGAGAAAAGTCTTGTAATTCCGTTTCTCTCATAAAATCAGACTACATTTACAGTAAATTTCTTTTTATGTATTTTGATTTGTATTTATCGTTTCCACTAGATATCAAGTTTTTACCTGAAACCTCAGATACGAAAACAGGTTTTTTACAACAAAAACAGACCTCATTGTATTCGTTGTCTGCTTGAGTTTACCGAGTTCTGTATTTGGGTTTTTGGGTTTAAAATCGTCATGTCCTAATGTGGGACGCCTTTATGAATCTACAAAAAAACATGGGATATGCGAATAAGCACTGTATGAATAAGACCAGTCGTTCCAACGGGTCTATCATGTGGGACCAGACCTAATGTGGGACGCCTTTATGAATCTACAAAATAAAACCTTTGGATATGCGAATAAGCACTGTATGAATAAGACCAGTCGTTCCAACGGGTCTACCATGTTGGACCAGTCCTAATGAGTCGTTCCAACGGGTCTACCATGTGGGACGAGTCCTAATGTGGGACACCTTTATGAATCTACAAAAAACATGGCATATGCGAATAAGCACTGCATGAATAAGGCCAGTCTTTCCAACGGGTCTACCATGTGGAACCAGTCCTAATGTGGGACGCCTTTACAAACCTACTAGTCCTAATTTGGGGGATGAACCCTTGGGGGAGATCCCTTTACATATAGGCCGCAAACTCCGAATGCTAGTCGATTCGTAAACCACGACGTTCGTTTGACGCACGTTGACTGAGCTCATTATGACTTCGTTAAGGCACGTTGACAACGGTCGTTTTACCTTGACGTGTGTTGACGATGGATGGCTCGTGTTAGAAAATTTACACTTTTAAAACGTTGTGTAAAAAAAATTATCTTCCGGTTGTGTAAAAAAAAATGATCTTCTATTGAAAAATATAGGTCTTAGTTAGTCTTAGTTCAGTTTGTCTCTTATCCGAGCCTAATCCCAATTTCCTTCCTAGAGGCCTATCTTTATCTTTTACAACATTTACATCTTCTTTATTCTCTTTGTCTTGCAATGTCATAGGCTTAACTTCGTCTTTTTTTACAACATTTATATCTTCTTTATTCTCTTTGTCTTACAATGTCTCAGGCCTAACTTCGTCATTTTAGCGAATTTCCTTAAAGGAATAAGCTATTACCGTAGGTCTTATGGTAAGACCTAAGCCCGAGACCATGTTTACTTTTCATTTTGGATCCCCAAAAGCAAAAAACACTATTCGTTTGAATTTTTATATATATCTATATCTGTATATATACAGTGTGTAAAAAAAGTCCCGGAACGGCTTAATATTTTTTGAACCGAATTGGTTTGAGGAATCAAACTTTGCACATTCACTCCTATGTAAAAGAACTACTTTCTGAGGTGTTTACTGACTCTTGGGCCCCGGTGGGGGATAGCCCACAAGGAGTCGGTACAAAATCTTAAATGTAAGCATAGGTCGATATGCACATCATTTTAAAGGGCTAATCAAGTAGAGTTCAATGCCGCAAACCACACTTCAAAAGGTCCATTCGTTACAAAATGGCGGCTGATCAAAAGTCTAATAGACTTACAAAGTTTTCGCCTAAATTTTGTCTAAAAATTGTTCACAGCCTATGTCTGGAGAATCAAAACTCCGGGATTGAAGGTTAGGCCTAAAAGCCTTTATTTTAGGATGCCGAAGAGGATGTTAGCTCCAATGGGGGACGGCCCACGAGGAGTTGGTACAAAATCTTAAATGTTAGCATGGGTCCATATGCACATCATTTTAAAGGTCTAATCAAATAAAATTCAATGCCGCAAACCGCATTTTAAAAGGATTATTGGTTAAAAAATGGCGGGTTATTTAAGTTTGCAATAAAAATACGTAGGCTTAGGTTTGTTACGCAATTTGATTTATTAAATCTTTTATTCCAACCCCCCCCCCCCCCAAACCTACACCTATGAACTTTTGTTGAAAACTTGAATCAGGCGCCATTTTGTAAGAAATTAACCTTTTGAAGTGCGGTTTGCGGCATTGATTTCTACTTGATTTGCTCTTTCAAATGATGTGCATATCAACCTGTGCTTACATTTAAGATTTTGTACCGGCTCCTTGTGGGCCATCCCCCCTTGGAGGTAATATCCTCTACGGCACCCTAAAATTTAGGATTTTAGGTCTGACAAACTATTCCGGAGTTTAGATCTTTCAGACATAGTCTGTAAACAATTTTTAAGCAATCTTTGAGCGAACACTGTGTATTTCCTTTTGATTTTTGATCAGCCGCCATTTTGTAACGAATGGACCTTTTGAAGTGCGGTTTGCGGCATTGAATTCTACTTGATTAGCCCTTTAAAATGATGTGCATATCGACCTGTGCTTACATTTAAGATTTTGTGCCGACTCCTTAAAATTGTTGACAAAATAATTTTTAATGTAAATAAAAAGAAACAACAAACAAATCAGAACAAAAATCAATCGATGAGAGAAAAGAAATACATAAGCATGCCATTTAATACGACCCTTAACAGAGCTGTCCGAAACACATTTTCCAGGACAAACTATGAAGTAAGCTACAAGACTGAAAACAATGCATTCAATCTAATTTATAAAAAATCTAACCAAAGAATAATAAAGGATAATAAATACAATCAAGCTGGTATATATAGATTAGAATGTTCAGACTGCAAACATTTTTACATAGGTCAAACGGGGAGATCTTTCAGATCCCGATTCAAAGAACATATACAGGCCTTAAAAAGTAACAATAGTACATCTATGAAATCAAGCTTTGCAGCACACTTACTTCACCACAACTATAATTACAAAGGTATTGAAGAAAACATGAAAGTAATAGAATGTTTAAAGAAGGGAAAAGAAATGGATGCCAAAGAAGAATATTATATATTTTCAGGCTATAAATACTCCCCTTCCGACATATTAAATGGTCAATTACCTTCAAATAACCCAATATTCGAAGTTAAAAGAAAACTGAGAAATACATGACAAACGGGTTATATTTCCTAAACCACCATTTACCAAAAAACATATTTCTAAATTATCTGTATCATATGACTTTTACTATATACTAGCAGTTGCCCGCGGCTTCGCTCACGATAGCAATTTTAACACCCGCTGCCTAAATGAAGATGGTGCCACATACTGAGTTTATGATTAAATAGATAAGGTACAAAAACTGTTGACTTTAACTGACTTTAATATAGTACATATCACCTAAAAAAAAACCATGATAAAAGGAACCAAACTATAAATCAGCTGTAGAGACCTGTCTGTATGTGAAGCGTAAACCGCCTTCTTGATTAAATGAAAATTGACAATTTAATCGAAAGATCATCCATTAAATTATACAAAAAGATTTTAGACCGTTGATTCCACCGAAAAACCCTGAAAACTTTGAATTTTGAAAAACCCGTTCTCAGCGGATGCACACGCCCTATAGGAACGTCCATGAAAAGTCTCAAGTTTCGAAGTCAAGTTCAAGTAGTTTGGGCTGTGCGATGATTGGTCAGTGGTATTTGACAAATATAAAATAGATACTCTTTCATAAGCCAGAAAGATGTTTTAGGAATCCGCTTAGGGTGTCGCTGCCGACGGGAGTACGGAGAAATATTGGTGCCCCGCCGAACGAGGCATTTTTATTTGGCCTCTCTATACAGTACTACATATGCCAGCACATTCCAGCGCCCCCGCCGACAAAACCCCTAAGGGTGTCGCTGCCTGGGAAGGCTTATACTCAGTAGGCCTATCGTTGAATCTGTGCTATAGTACAGACTGACCCGGATAAAGCAGTTTCCTGTTTCATGAAAGTTTATGTAAGTAGAGTAGAAAATGCCTTGATTAAATGCCACCAAAGTATTTTCTAATGCTTTTAGGGCCTATTTTGAACAACAACAAAATAACAGAGCCGTCCCGCATTTTTTAAAAAAATGGTTTACATTATCTCTTTCATTAACAGCTGTTATAATAAGGAAGGACTTTTAAGTATCTCTAATCAGTGAGTTATTTTATTTTTTACAGGCAGCTGGTTTTACATTCTATGAAATGTCTTGCTTTTAACATCTGTTTGAATATAAACACTTCATCACTTATAATTCTGGCATAAGGATATTAATATGTGATCTTTGAGAGGGTCTGAGCGCGGCCTTAATTGGACTGTGGTGGAGTCCGAGAGTCAGATCAGGATGAAAATCCTGATAAATGTATAATGAATGGAAAAATATTAACTTTATATAGTACATGTCAATTAAAAAGAAACATAATAAACCAAAACATAAAACTGAATGAAATCATAAATCATCTGTAACGACGAATCCATCAGTGAAGGTAACTACCATCTGCTTGGAACACTGAAAATGTAAACAAAACGTCACCCCCTTGAATTATGGGGAAATTCAAAACAAACTTGGTCGAAATCGAATAAAACTCGGTTTTTAGAAGCTTGCTATTCAATTTCAAAAAGACGTGCGCTAGTTTTAAGTCGTCTAAAACCTTCTCATATGTGCATACTACACAGGAATAAAGTTTCAGCCATAACAGTACTCTAGTTTTTGCGTGAAAAGCGGTCTAAAGTGTGATGTTGAGCGTTACCAACACACATCGGGACATAAATTGAGATAAGGCTTGATTCGGATTCTCTGACCTTCAAAACGTAAATATAACCAAACATTTCATAATTCTAAACAATGTACAGACAAAACTCTAATTTTATTTATATAGATTTATTTATTTTTATACTTATATAAACACTTTATGTTGTAGGTTAGATTTGCTTGAAAATGACATTATAGTCGAAACATGTTGCAAAAATAAACCATGAAAAAAAGGGTATTTGTTCTACTTTCTGATATAATTATATATATATATATATATATATATATATGTCTGTTAACACGATAGCGGTCGTAAATATGGTCCGATCTTAATGAAATTTGGTACAGACGTGTAAAGTGGTAATCACTCGGACGAGTTCGTGAACCAGCCCGATCAGACCACCGGAAGGGGGAGTAAAGGGGGGTAAACCCCCCAAAAATGGGTTTTTTGAGTTTTTTACATAGAAAATTAAAAATTATCCAATTTTTGCTAGCATTATTGAATTCAGCTCAAAAAAAAAACAAACAATTTAGTATTTTGAATCACTGCTCTATGTCCATTGGTTTCCGAGATATTCAAAGTGGTAAACACAGTATGTTGTCCCAATGTTAACCTTATGGGAAATAAAGAAAATTCTATATCTCGCTTATTTCTCAACATATCTTTATAAAACTTGGTAAGTGGCTTCTTCTAGTTCAGATCAACTAAATATTGAATTAAAACCACCCAGTTTTAATATACCGGTAGCAGCAAACCTGCATACTCATTCCCCATGTTATTCTTATGGAGCTTACAAAAACATGTTGAATCTCGGTATGTTGGATTGAAATGTGTTGTTTTGCATTTGAAATTCGCTGAGTATGCAGGTCTGCTGCAACGGGGGAATTTCACAACATTATTCTCTTTGTCTTGCCCAAACAAAGGTTCGATTCCCATGCCCAATTTCCGTTTCACCCACATCGCTGTTCCTGTTGCCGCAGCCAAGGGCCTCTCTTATAGGCCGGCATCTTGGGAGATAACACGTTCGAACGCTTTGTCCTGCAGCACTTTGTCCGCTTGCCATCTGTCTTCCGCTCTCTTGTGTTTACTATACCACAACTGCCACTTCTGCCACTTCGTCTAGAGGGTTAACTCCTTTGTCGCCTCTACCCAACCGTTCCTGCAGTTTAGTTCCGGGTCCAAGGAAATTCATCCCGGGGGCGTGCAGTTCAAAGGGCAAGTTGTTAATTATGCTGTTTAAAATTCCTGATCCCTCTATCACTTTCTCGGGTAGTGAGGACAGACATCGCGCCAAATACATCGGACCGTCCGGAAGGTCGATTATATGTTCGAGAACGGTAAGGATAAATTCGACTACATCTACAACAGTTTCGGTGCCGTTTTCAACCGACTTCGTCAATCGATCACTCGCGTATTTTATGGAAGGTTTCGGTAGGGCAAGGAGGCAACGCATGATATACTTGTGACCTTTGATTTTTTTGTCAGTTCCATGAGACAATCATAAATAAACTTGACGATACTCAACTTTTCATTATGGAAGTTGTTATTACCAGCCCTCTCTTCCGATTCTAAAAAATAGAGTCTTTCTACGAGGTCCGCGTATTTTTTTATGTACTTGTATTCTATTGGTTTTTTTGTATCTACTAACAGACCGGATCCCATCGCTCTCACGAATCTGAGTGTATTCTGATTTTTTAACCCGTTTCCCAAGACGTTTCCACGTGCAACCTCCGTTCGAAGCTCTTCCCATATGGGTTTAATAACTTTTTTCCATTTAAAACCTTGGCTCACCTTGGGTCGACCGGACGCCGGATCGTTATTTTGAAATATGGCACCAGAGTCTACTAAAATCTTTTTATAAGCTTCCCTATCACTTTCCGAATACTGTTCACTACCAATGTCACCTGTCTGTGTTAAAAGTCTCCATAAGCCCGGAGTGCCGGGATGTCTTTCTTTCGTCTTGTCGATAATTATGTCATCATTTGCTATGGTAACACCGGAATTGCCTACTTTTAGTTTTCGCTTGCCGATATCATAATTAAAACCGAATGTCCCATCGTTGGCCTTGGATAAATATTGTCTAGCCAACGTGCCCACCTCAGTACCGCTCATTTCCATTATGGCTTGAATCGATTTATCGACACGCATATCGTATTCACTTTCAGGCAACGGTGTGCTAGCCGCTTGCACTAGTGTCTCGGCTTCAAAAATGTCTTTTTGTTGTGGTACGTTAGGTTCTGGAACTAAGGTATCTTTGTCAGAAACGCTTTGTTCAGGTATGTTTGCATCACTCGATGGGGTTGTTATACTTTTATCGATCATTTTACAAGAGGGTGTACTCATTACACGCGGTCTAAATGACATATGCTTGTTCTGTTTGCTACGCAGTTCTTTAATCTCTTCGTTTTTCTGTCTCATTTCCTCCGTCAGTTTTCTCAACTCGTTAACTACCGGCTCATGTTGCCTCTCGATCTCACGTTTCTCTTCGAATTCTCGATCGTGAGAATTTTCAGCTTCCGCTTTTAGTCTGTCTTGTATTTCACCTAACCGCTTTGCTTCTTTGACCGTCAAAGGTTTGTTTTCTTGCTGAGATAAAAGTTTCATTTGATTTCTCGGTTTTACTAAAGGCGTCGGGTGTACACGGAAAAACTCTTTCCATTCTTCAGCTTTTTGCCTTTCATTTCTCACATTGTCTTCACGCCATTGATTTCGCAATTTTTCAATCCTTCTGGCCGCCTCCGGTGTCATTTCATCCGGCCATTTTTCATCACCATAAGCATCGTGAGCACGTGATTTGTCAGCTTCCGCTTTTAACTCGTCTTTGCGAACTATCAGTTTGTTTAATTTCTTCTACCGTCAAAGGAAGCTCGTTCACGTAGCTTGTTCGCGCAGGTGGCGTAGATACCGAGCTTGTTCGTATGGTTGGTACTAAATCGTATTTCCTCCTCTTTCCACTCCCAAAAAAAACCTCTGGCGTCATTTCATCAGGCCACATTTCTTCAGCTACTTTAACTTTCTTGGTCAATGAGTCAACAATGTCACTATCGCTCGAACGTCTCTTCATCATATCTAAATATACATTTTAATTTTTATTTTTTAATTTTTTTAATAAACTGAACATTTATTTTTTAATAAATATAACTTGAACTTAACTTGAAATAAACAGTAATAACGAGTGTCTAAAGTTGCGTCAAATAAATCGTTAAACTCGAGTCAGACGCACACCAACGTACGTTAACCAAGTTATATAAACAGCCTAGTCAACGTGGGTTTGTCAGACTAGTAGATCGGAATTGGGCATGGGAATCGAACCTTTGTTTGGGCAAGACAAAGAGAATAATGTTGTAAAAAAAGACGAAGTTAGGCCTGTGACATTGCAAGACAAAGAGAATAAAGAAGATATAAATGTTGTTAAAAAAAGACGAAGTTAAGCCTATGACATTGCAAGACAAAGAAAATAAAGAAGATGTAAATGTTGTAAAAGATAAAGATAGGCCTCTAGGAAGGAAACTGGGATTAGGCTCGGATAAGAGACAAACTATGATATTTTTCAATAGAAGATCATTTTTTTTTACACAACCGGAAGATAATTTTTTTACACAACGTTTTAAAAGTGTAAATTTTCTAACACGAGCCATCCATCTTCAACACACGTCAAGGTAAAACGACCGTCATAAACGTGCGTTAACGAAGTCATAATGAGCTCAGTCAATGTGCGTTGGACGAACGTCGTGGTTTACGAATCGACTAGCATTCTCGGAGTTTGCGGCCTATATGTTAAGGGATCGTTCATTCCCCACATTAGGACTAGTAGGTTTGTAAAGGCGTCCCACATTAGGACTGGTCCCACATGGTAGACCCGTTGAAAGGACTGGCCTTATTCATGCAGTGCTTATTCGCATATGCCATGTTTTTTTGTAGATTCATAAAGGTGTCCCGCATTAGGACTCGTCCCAAATGGTAGAACGACTCATTAGGACTGGTCCCACATGGTAGACCCGTTGGAACGACTGGTCTTATTCATACAGTGCTTATTCGCATATCCCATGGTTTTGTTTTTGTAGATTCATAAAGGCGTCCCACATTAGGACTGGTCCCACATCATAGACCCGTTGGAATGACTGGTCTTATTCATACAGTTCTTATTCGTATATCCCATGTTTTTTTTTGTAGATTCATAAAGGCGTCCCACATTAGGACATGTCGATTTTAAACCCAAATACAGTGGAACCTGGATAATTCGAACTTGTATAATTCGAAATCTTCTTTAATTAGAATATTTTTCTTGGTCCCTGGCATTTTGTATCCAAACAATGCTAAAATTCGTGGATAATTCGAATTTTATTTTGGATAATTCGAATTTTTAAGTTCCAAATTAAGGTACATGAATTTTATTCCACGACTGGAAATAGTTAAAAATTCATTGTAAAACACGTTTTACTACGATGTTCATTAACAAATTAACGCCAGACCTATGCCGTGTCAGGTTATGGTCAAATGACTCATCCCTTCCACCTCCCAGGCTTCCCACCCTACCCCAACATCGCTTGTAACTCGACACCAATGACACCAATAATGTAAACTAAACAGTACAGAACGCTGACTGGGTCCGGAAAAGGGTTGCGCTTGCCGTGACAGCGCCACTAGTCTTTTCGCGCTTGATTCTGTATAGAACGGCTCCCGGCAGACGAGCCATGCGCCACACCTGTTGCGCAGTTTTCTATGTCGACACAAAGGCTACTCAACACTGCGACCCCCTTCCCTCCCCCACCAGCCAAACTAACTTCTGAATTCCAGTGCAGCATTCCGTTGTTTTCGATCGTCCCTCAAACTAAGTGTTTTTTTTATTTGTGCAGTGTCTTGTTTTTAAGTGTTAAAAAGTTTTTACATAACATTAAATAAGTGAAGAGACCATGTCGACAAAATCTCGGACCTATAAAACACTCACTTTAGAGGAAATTCAATGAGCGTGCAGTTGTCAATGTTGCACGAAGTTAAGTTGGTAGCCTGTATAAAGTTCAGAAGTAGCAGAAAGTACTGTATTTTTTCTAGCAGAAATGTTTCTTTGTATTATCGTATGTCGTGTCGTACGTAGTTTATACTTTAGGGTAGTTATTTCTGTTTTATGATTACTGATTTTGAACCCTTGTAATTAGCGTTTGTTGATGAATTTATTCTCTTAGAGTGTCAATTTCATAAAGAGGTTAAATTCACAATGTGAAGTTTTAATGTTTTGGCCTCATACTTTAGAACTTCTTTAATTCAAATTTATGGATAATTCGAAGTTTTTAGCTGGTCCCTTGAGGTTCGAATTATCCAGGTTCCACTGTACCCAAATACAGAACTCTGTAAACTCGACCAGACAACGAATACAATGAGGTCTGTTTTTGTTGTAAAAAACCTGTTTTGGTATCTGAGGTTTCAGGTAAAAACTTGATATATAGTGGAAATGATAAATACAAATCAAAATACAGAAATACCCCCATTGCAGCAGACCTGCATACTCAGCGAATTTCAAATGCAACACAACATACTTCAATCCAACATAGCGAGATTCAACATGTTTTTGTAAGCTCCATAAGAATAACATGGGAATGAGTATGCAGGTTTGCTGCTACGGGTATATCAAAACTGGGTGGTTTTAATTCAATATTTAGTTGAACTAGAATTCAATTATCTGAACTAGAAGAAGCCATTTACTAGGTTTTATCAAGGTATGTTGAGAAATAAGCGAGATATAGAATTTTACTTATTCCCCATAAGGTTAACATTGGGACAATGTACTGTGTTTACCACTTTCAATATCTCGGAAACCAATGGACATAGAGCAGTGATTCAAAATACTAAAACGTAAAAGGATTCATAACATAACTGAGATCTTTTGACTGTTTGATTTTGGCATCAATATGGTTTAAAGTTTTGAAAACCATTGACATAGTCAACAAAGTTATGCAAGCGCATGGAGCGACGATTGGGGTGGTCAGTGAAAATCTAAAAGATTTAGTTAGTGAACTACAGAAGCTGTGAAATGAAGGTGTTGAGTTAATTTTATATAGTACAGGGTGTTTTTTTTTAAACGCAACCCATTTTTAAGATTGAATAACGCACATATAAATATTAAATTACTATTGTTTTATTTATCTTTACATTTTATACAACCTGTTATTTAAGTTTGATCACATTTAGTTTAAATTATGTGCTCAAACAGTCCGCCATTGGCATTTGTATAAATAAAGTTATGCTCCCTCCATCAAATTCCCGAACACGTGTTGAAAGGTGCCTCATTGAATTTCTTGCGTTAAATTTGTTATGTTTGTTTTGAGGTGCTGAATATCCTGTGAATTGTTTTCGTATGTCTTACTTTTTATGATATCCCCAAATAAAATAATATAGTGGGGTCAAATCCGGGGATATTGGGGGGAAATAATCCTTCATCATTAAAATCAAGTTTTGGGTTGCGTTTTTAATGTGTCTGTCTTTAAGCACGATAACTCGCGTAAAAGTGGTCCGATATTAATGAAATTTGCCATAGACATGTAAAGTAGTAATTATCCTACGAAAACAATTCACAAGATATTCAGCACCTCAAAACATCATAACAAATTTAATGCAAGAAATTTAAAGAGGTACGACGCAACACGTATTTGGGAATTTGATGGAGAGTGCATAACTTTATACAAATGCCAATGGCGGCCTGTTTGAGCACATAATGTAAACTAAATTTCATCAATCATAAAAAATAGGTTGTATAAAATGTAAAGATCAATAAAACAATACTCACTACTCATTCATATGTGCATTATTCAAATTTAAAAATGGGTTGCGTTTTAAAAATAACACCCTGTATTTTTTGTTTGTCTACCAAAAACAGATGGCATTGATTTTGTTCTCTTTTGTTGTTGTTAAATTCAAATTTTGCATGTGACCAACAATGGATTACTGAAGTAGTGGCAAGTTAGAGGAAACATCCAAAAACATGAAGATCCCTTTTAAATAATTCTCTCTTTTAAATAATTTTTGTAATCTATAATAAAGTTTATTGTACTAAAAATATCTACTAAATACTCAATATGGTTCCCCCTGCGCCGGATGGTTGAATGAAAGCTCTTTAGGATTTTACAATCTACGCACTCAGAGGTAAAACGAAATCCATTCTTTAACATCATCATTCAAAACAAGAAGTCAGAAGACAAGAACTTTTGAATATCGAATAAACATTTATGTACTTCAATTTTACTCAGACTTTATTAATTTGTGAATTTGTTATTTTAAATGAAAATAAAATACTTTGTAGCTCTCAAATCCACCACTAAGCGCTATTGTAACAATGCCATCTGTTAAGTCAATTTCGTATTGCAGACAAAAACTACCGAAACTCACGTAAACAAAGTAAAGTAACCTCAAAACTTTACTAGCTCAAACAAATTAAAGATTTGCAACTTAAAATATAATTGTAAGTAATAAATACTGTTTATTTTGTCTTACACCTCCAATTTGAATCACTTTCCCAAAGTAGGGTATTATAACTTAGCCTTTTCGTTTTACAAGTCCTTAAACAATTATACCCTACAGAATGAAGTTTGTTACTATTTCAAGACAGTTAAGTACCATCTCAAATCATCTATCTAAGATTAAAACCAACATTGAGGCCTTAGATACAGTATCTGAAGGTAGTAACTTGTCCCCAGAACAGATTAATAAATTGGAATTGCTTAACACTGAAACCCACAAAAAGTACCTAGAATTTGAAACTTCTCTCGAAAAATTATTTAGTAGTGAGGATCTACCCTATGATTATGATGAAGATACACTCTCTCAATTGCAAGATTCTATCTCTGATCTGTATGTAGGGATCCAAACCCTTGTTAAGAAACACAGGTTTGTCTCAAGACCCAAAATCACCTAGTCCTAGGCCTGTCCCAAACACTGACTTGACTACAGATAGCACCCAATCTACCGACCACCCACAAACGAGTAGCCTATCTCATAGGCCTAGCACGTCTTCTTCTAACACAGATAGCCACTCATTAAAGCTCCCTCCTCTATCTCTCAAAACATTCAATGGTTCACCAGAACAATGGTTGTCCTATGTCAGCCTATTCCAAGTATCGGTACACGAAAATGAAAACATTTCCAAAGTCGAGCGATTTCAATATCTGCTTTCTACCCTTCAGGCAGAACCTTTTAATCTAGTAAAAAACCTGCCTATCACCGCTGAAAATTATGATGTAGCATGGGATCTTCTCCAGAAACGTTATCAAAACAGTAGGAAAATTATTAGCCTACATCTCAACCACATAATAGACTTACCTAACCTAACCGACATCTCTCTCAAGAACATTCGCTCATTCATATCTTTTTATAATGAAAATGCTCAAGCCCTTATTGCATTAAATCATGACATAGCTAAAGAAAATATCTTACTCTCAGCCATGTTATTAAGAAAGCTACATGCAGATATTCGCAGAAAATTTGAAAGCTCTCGCATAAACTCTCAACACTTACCCACTGTAGAAGAAATAATGACATTCTTAGAAAATGAATGCTCCTGTCTCGAAGCCGCTAACTTCTCTAACTCTCATAAAACCACCCCAAGCAATGTAGGTTACCCTCAACATAGTAAGAGGCCTAGTCCTCACCCCACTCAGATAGGCCTACATAAGCCCCCATTAAGCCAAAACCGCACCAGCCTACTCGCTTCTCGTGATGTGAAAGCCACATGCGTATTTTGTAGTAAAACACATCACAACATTTATCGCTGTTCAGAATTTAAAGATTTGTCTGTTCAAGAAAGGTACAATTTTGTGAAGAAAAACCATCTTTGTTTGAACTGCTTAGGAACATCTCACTCTGTTAAGGATTGTAAGTCAAATAAAACATGTTTTGACTGCAAGCTAAAACATCACTCTCTCTTACTAGTAGGCCTAGTAATGATAGGTCTGACCTTAAGTCCACAAGTAATTCTCCAAACCACAACGAAATGAACAAAGCTTCATCACTTGAAATCTGATTACGGTAACACAGTAGTAGCCCGAGCCGTTATTGACTGCATCTATGGTAAGCTGCATAACCGAAAATGTTGCTAGTCTACTTAAGGTAAAACGAAACTTTCTTTGTAACTCCAAGCTAGATGGCCTATCCTCAGTAGAAGTACGATCTAAAGGACTGTCGAATTTTGATATCTCATCACTTAGTGGAGACGTTATTGCGACTAAACATCCAGTTGTAATATTGGATCGAATCACATCGAACTTACTCCACACTGCAGTCCCTGTAAATGTTAAAGACTACTTCAAACATGTCGTCCTTGCTGACCCAACATTTCATATTCCCAGTAAGATAGATATGCTTATCGGTGCTGATCTGTTCACCAAAGTAGTTACTGGAGAACGCATTTTCCTCAACAAGAACATTCCTGCTGCTATGAATTCTGTATTTGGATATCTTATCATAGGCTCTGCCCCAACCCTTTCTGCTGTTAATTCCAATAAAACAGCCTCTCATAACAATGGCAATGTTTCTCTTCTGAGCACACAGGATATTGACCTGCATAATTCTCTACAGAAATTTTGGACCCTAGAGGAACCCCCACACAAACTTCATGTAACATCTGAACAAGAAATTTGTGAGAATAATTTTTGAAGCACTGTCTCTAGAACTTCTGAAGGTCGATATGTTGTTAGGCTTCCTATTAAAGATAATCACCCACCTCTTGGTGACTCATCAACTTGTGCTCGCAATAGATTTTTATCGCTTGAACGGAAATTAGAAAGTCAGCCTGAAGTAAAAGCTGAGTACAGTAAAGCCATACATGACCTGTTGTTATCTGGACACATGGAACCAGTTGACCCTCTTCCTAAAAATGATCATAAACAGTTTTATTTGCCTCACCATGCAGTAGTCAAAGCAGAATCCTCATCAACAAAACTTCGAGTTGTTTACGATGCCAGTGCTTGTAGCTCCTCAGGTGTCTGTCTTAATGACATTCTCTATACAGGGCCTAAACTACGTAATGATCTGAATGATGTTCTGATGAAATTTAGGTTTTCACCGATTGTTTTCTCATGCGATATAAAACAAATGTTCGTCAAATTATGATCCATCCAGATGATAGGAACTATCAAGTGTTGTTCTGGAGGGAAAAGAAAGATATGCCTCTCTCAGTCTATCGATTAACTACGGTTGTATTTGGTTTCAACTGCTCTCCATACTTAGCCATAAGAACTTTACACCAACTCATCAATGATGAAGGCACAAACTATCCACTAGCAGCTGAAGCTCTAAAGAAACAAGTATATGTAGACGATTTAATCTTAGGTGCCAATAACACAGATCAAGCGCTGCTATTGAAAGATGAGGTGGAACAACTTCTTTCCAAAGGATGTTTCGATCTTAGGAAATGGACTAGTAACAGCTCTCAACTCATGGAAACTCTGCCAGATTCTTATAAAGAGACACCCATGTACTTTAACTCCTCTGATCAACCTTATTTTAAAGTTTTAGGCATAAAATGGTCCCCAACCTCAGACAGCTTCTCTTACCAACTAAACATACTAGACACTCCACCCACCAAACGAGGTATTCTCGGAACCGTAAGCAAAATCTTTGACCCAAATGGATGGTTAAATCCTGTCACCCTTTGGGTGAAAGCATTGATCCAAGTTTTGTGGGTTCTTGATTTGTCATGGGATGCCCCTATACCCCCAGATCTCAATGAAAAATGGTCCAAGTTCCTACAACAACTCCCTTTCTTAAGTGAACTTAGCTTACCTCGGTACGTTTAGTCAAAGTCAAAGTCAAAATAATTTTATTCTCGGAATAGAACATTACATAATAATACAGTTTCACAAATGAGAAAGGTCCCCGCATCGGTACAACCTGTGCGCGGGGGCCGAATCCAACATCAGTCTCTCTTAGTGACAGACCAAAATGAATAAATGGTTGACTAAAAACTAAATAAACTAAAATTGATCAAAAACTTAACTGGACTGGCATTACTTATGAATCTAACTGACATGAATTATGAAACTAATAATTGTGTGGAGGAAAAAGGACAGAACACATAAATAGTGCAGCATTGAAAAGAATTTATCTTCATGCCAATGGATGCTCTTACCCACAGACAAACACCTACATTCGCATAACATGCACACAACCCTACAATCGTATATTCATTCTGACATCACATACATACTACAAGCAAGCAAGCACACTCACACTACTATCAACTGCACACTGACTCACCCAAGACCATTCATACGGCCATACACACAAACTAACCTGAAAGTGAGCATAACAAACCTATTAACTACATCCGTATCCCCTATTGAGTCATGTGCAAGGATAAATACAAATAATAATCATAATTTTCAGAAATTAAGACAAAAAAAGTATCAACATTATTTGGAAAAATCTTGACTATGTGGCGTAAATTGATGTAACCAAGCCCATGGCAGCTCCCCTTCCAATCATAACGAGCCAGTTGACTATTTTTTTTTTATAAACTCTTAAACTTAATCCTTCTAAAGGCTTTAAATCAGCTGGCAATCTTTGATAGATTATGTGAGCCAGACAGATTTGTGTGGTTCACAGACTTCACAATTCTTGGGGTTATAATTCCAACATGTGTTTGATGACGGGTCGGATATGGATGATTACTTTTAGCCAGAAAATTATGCTTCCTTTTATAGCCGAATAAAAGTACTGATTTAATGAAGAGTTGCCTCAACACCAACACTTTAAATAAATCTATTAAGCTGTCACTTGAAAATCTAAGAGGTTTTTGAAGAGCTGCTTTAATGATAGATTTTTGAGTGATTTGAAGCGGATGAATTACATAAACAAAAGAGCCTCCCCAAATCAACATACCGAACTGAATTATCGACTGGACATAAGCATAGTTTACAGTTTTAATGCGAATTTCATGAAGCACGCGAGACAAAATTACGAACATGTAAATGAATTTCCTTAGTTTGTTATTTACAAACTGAGTGTGTGCAGCCCAAGTCAATCTATTGTCAAACATAATACCTAAGTACTTATACTTCTCAACTCGTTCAATAATATCACAACTGCAGTTATTAACATTAGTACAAGTGTGAAATGCCAAGTTGTTATTGATCGGGTTCCCAGATGCTCTAAGGGAAACCGCCATGTGCTTGGTTTTATTTACATTAACTGTTAACTTATTGTAGTCAAACCACCGCTTAACAGTGAGCAGTCCACGCCCCTCATGACCGTACACCTCGTCCCATGTGGCGCCTTCGAAGAGGAGGGCTGTGTCATCAGCATACAAGTACATTGACCCGTTTGTTAATTGAAATTTTCCTAAATTATTGACATAGATCAAAAATAATAATGGTCCAAGAGTGCTGCCTTGAATAATCCCGTAGCCAATGTCTCTTTTTTCACTATCATTACCATTTACTGAAACGAGTTGCTGTCTGTTTGATAAATAACTTCTAAACCAATTGAAACTCTTTATCTTGGATTCCCGTACAAGAAAGTTTTTTTTTTAGTAGATTTCTATCCAATGAGTCAAATGCTTTAGCTAAATCAATAAAGACTAATAAAATACGTCTCTTGCAATGGAGTCGTGGAGTTTTTTTGTTACACTAAACAGGGCATCATCAGTAGTCAAATTTTTTCTAAAGCCAAATTGATTTCCTACTACTAATCTATTTTCAAATAGACATTGTGAAAGTTGTTTCGCAACACATTTTTCTAATATTTTGGATAAAACACTGAGTAAAGAGATAGGCCTATAGTTACAATTAATCCCCTTCACCCCACCTTTATAAATTGGAATAACTTTAGCTACTTTAAAAATATCTGGAAATACTCCTTGAGTAAAACTATTGTTGATAATGTGCAAAAGGGGATTTTTTTAAATTTGAAAGTTATTTTTGATGATGTCGGCCATGATGCCATCTACTCCTGGTGCAGACCCTCCTCTTAGTTCGCGAACACACGCAGCTAGCTGCCCCTCCGTGACAGGTTCAAGGATGAATCGCGTCCCCTCCTCAAACTCCTTGTCAGCAAACACGGGACCCAGCGACGGGGCTGGGACACGACTGGCGAGTTCCGCGCCAACATTGACAAAATATTCATTCAACCGATTTGCTATTTGGGCTTCACAACTTTCTCCTTTACTTACCACGACTTTTTCAAAGTGTTGAACCGGAAATGACGTGTTTTTCTTATTTTGACCAGATAGTTCATTGATATGCTTCCACATTAATTTAGGATTACCAAGCGACTCATTTACTGATTTTTTATAATATTCAGTTTTTGCTGTTCTTAAAAGTGTTCCTAATAAATTACGATAGCATTTAAACTGCTCTATTTTAACTGTATTGAACAGTTGACTTTTCACCCGCCTACTCAATCTGTCTCTGTGCCGTATTGAAGTTATAAGTCCACGAGTTATCCAAAGTTTTAGGTTTGTCATTTTGTGTGAAATATTAACATTGTTGGAAGAAGCCTTTAAGATCTCATGAATTTTTGTTACTAATAAATTTGCCGAGTCATTTACATTAACACAATCCATCACCGAAAACCAATTTTGTTCGCTAAGCAAGCGTGCAACACTGTTATTGTCTACTCTAGTTTTAGTTTTATTATTTAAACGATAGTTCGAACTTGAATTTTCCCCCAACCATTCGGCAGTAATAATGAAGTTATCCGTAATTGAGGTTCTAATTACAGTAGAAGAAATATTATCCGTGCTTCGTGAATCAACAAAACAATGATCTATACAACTTTTGGAAAATTCAGAGACGCGCGTCGGTTTATCAATAACGGCAACAAAACCTGCGGCATAAAGAGCATCAAGATAACGCTCGGCGAGCAGTGTCCTACCGTCCTCCAGAATACAACAGTTAATATCCCCTAGTATCCAGTGAACGCGATCCCGAGGCCGATCCTCGCAGTATCGCTCAAGATCATTGATAAAAATCTCCAGATCCCTGTCACCGGAGGGGCTGCGGTACACAGCCAGGACCGTGAACCGCTCACTGCCAAGCGTCAGATCTAACTTTAATGAAGTAGCACCGTGTAGGCCCACTTCGCAACAAACAACGTGAAATTTTTTACTAACATAGCATATGACTCCATCATTTTGATTCCTTTTTTGCTTGTTGCAATAAATATCATAACCGTCCAATTCGGTAAACAATCCATCCCCCTCCTCAAGCCAAGCTTCAGTTAAGATAATTATGTCCCATTTAACATTGCTTGAATTTAACACTACCAGAAATTTGTCAAAATTTGTCCTATAACTATGTATATTCATCATTATAATATTCATGCCATTTGTATTATTGTTTCCTTAGCTGATGCTGTTCATATAAGTTTACACGGATTTCGTGATGGATCAGAAACGTACTTTCGCAAAATTACCTAGTGAATGAAGTACATGCTTGGTGTGACTCATCTGTAGTTCTTTCATGGATAAAAACTGTACCCTTTCGCCTAAAGTTTTGTGTCGCAAATCGAGTCACAGAAATACAAGAGCTCACTCCTACTCATATTTGGAAACATGTCTCAACACACTGTAATCCTGTCAACATTGCCAGTAGAGGAACTCTTCCCTCATCATTGAAAGACAACCGTTTATGGTGGAACGGTCCCGATTGGTTATCTTTGGAGCAGGAGTCATGGCCTATTCCTCGCTTTATCCCTCTTGAAAAGGAGCAATTACCGGAACTCAAAGCCAAACCACTACCAATAATGGTAACCACCCAAGAACCTGATTTTCTTGTAAAGTTTTCCTCGTGGTCAACCCTCCAGCGAGTCATCGCCTACATTTTACGATTCAGATACAACCTATCAAATCAAATGAAAGAATCAGGATTTTTAAAAGTTGAAGAGCTTGATAAAGCAACAGTAACTATTTGTAAATTGATTCAACAAACAGTATTTTCCGAAAATATTTCTCGATTGAAAAAGGGCAAATCTTGTTCTCCACAATTGGCGTCGCTTTCTCCCTTCTTAGACGAGAGTGGATTGATTCGTGTGGGAGGCCGCATTAGGCACTCTCAAGCGTCTTACGCTGCAAAACACCCAATTATCTTGCCTAAGTCGCACCATATAACAAATTTGATCATTGATTATTATCATGTTAAACACTTACATGCAGGACCACACTATCTCCAAGGAATTATTTATCAAAAGTTTTGGATTCTCTCCGCTCAAAGTGCAATCAGAAAAAGAGTGTTTAAATGTATTCGCTGCTTTCGATGTCAACCTAAATTCCTCTCAGAAGATGGGTGATCTACCTGCAGTTAGACTCACTCCCTCTAAGGTTTTTCACAATTGTGGAACTGATTTTTTGGGACCATTTATGGTAAAACCCAATAACTTAAGAAGAACAAGTCCTGTGAAGATGTATATTTGTGTTTTCATTTGTCTGGCTGTTAAAGCTGTTCATCTGGAGGTAGTTAGTAGTTTGTCTACTGAAGCCTTTATTGTGGTGTTGTCCCGTTTTGTTTCACGAAGAGGCCTATGCTCTAATATTTTCTCAGATTGTGGGACTAATTACGTTGGGGCTGCATCAGAACTACAACGAATTCAGTCATTCTTAGGACAGAATGATACTAAACAAGCCATTAATAAGTTTTGTAATGAAAACCTGATCAAGTTTAACTTTATACCCCCCTCAGCACCTCACCAGGGAGGTTTATGGGAGAGAATGGTGCGGAGCATAAAACATCACTTCCGCCGGGTTGTTGGGAATCAACTTCTTAACTTTGAAGAGTTTCTTACCTTGTCTACGAAGATAGAATCAATCCTCAATTCTAGGCCTATTACAGCGCTGTCCTCTGACCCTTCGGAGGTCGACTACCTCTCACCTGGACATTTTCTTGTCGGAAGCCCTCTTCTCGCTCTTCCAGAGCCAACATGGGAAGGAGTACCCACCAATCGACTCTCAAGATAGCAGCTCGTTCAAGATATGTCTCAGCATTTTTGGAAGCGGTGGAAACAAGACTATCTCCATTCTCTAACGCAACGAGGAAAGTGGAAATCCCCTGAAGCAAACATCAAAGAAGGCGACCTTGTGTTAATCCATGAAGAGAATTCTCCACCCCTCAGCTGGAGGATAGGTCGTGTCACAGTTACATCCCCTGGACCTTACGGACTTGTACGAGTTGTACACCTTCGCACCAACAAAGGATCTCTCACTTGGGCTGTCACCAAGGTGTCACCCTTCCCAACAGAAGATTAATCCCAAATATCATCATAACTCCCATCAGATTTTAGTTTATGTTTCTCATTTTTTCAGTGAACCCCAGTGTGGTTCACGGGCGGGGGTATGTTGAGTTAATTTTATACAGTATTTTTTGTTTGTCTACCAAAAACAGATGGCATTGATTTTGTTCTCTTTTGTTGTTAAATTCAAATTTTGCATGTGACCAACAATGAAGTAGTGGCAATGAAGTAGTGGGTAGTTATTGAAGTAGTGGCAAGTTAGAGGAAACATCCAAAAACATGAAGATCCCTTTTAAATAATTCTCTCTTTTAAATAATTTTTGTAATCTATAATAAAGTTTATTGCACTAAAAATGTCTACTAAATACTCAATAGAAGGTTGGGGAAAGATTTGGAGTGAAGTGACAACTGTAGCCAAAAATATTGGTTGGCCTGATCACTTAACAGAACAGTCGAAGAGAGTGAAAAAGCGAAAAAGGATGGCTGATGGGGATGTTAGTGACAAAGACACGCAAGAGGTAGTCGATGAAAAGAAATTGTTTGAAAGAAATGTTTTCTGTGTCATTTTAGACCAGATAAATTCATATCTGGATTCGAGGTTTCAGTCTCTTAAAGACATTATTCAAGTTTTTTTAGTCCTTTTGGAATTTAGGTCTATGACGGATGAAGATATCAAATCAAAAGCCAGGGACCTAGTTTCAAGATATCATGATGATTTACAAGAATTAGTTGACGAAGTTCAGAGCCTTAAGTTAATATATTCAACAAACTTTGGAAAAAAGACACTCAACCCATTAGAACTACTGCACCTTCTTCACAAGATAAACCTTTCCAACATGTTTCCAAATGTGCGTATCGCACTACGAATTTTTTTGACCATTCCTGCAACTGTTGCAAGCGCGGAAAGATCGTTTTCGACTTTAAAAAGAGTTAAGAATGTTCTGCGATCTACAATGACGCAACAGAGACCATCAAGCCTTGTAGACCGGGAGCTGGGAGGTCGAAAATTACGTCATAAGGTGCACATGTAAAAGCTATGCCGTTTTGAAGAGGCATCCTGGGGGGTTTCAAAAATGGGTTTGTTAGCCCTCAATCTGGGGGCTTTCTCCAAGGTGGACAAACTCAAAAATTCGAAAAAAGGTCAAAATTTACGTCATAAGGTGCACGGATTTGACACATACCATGTCGTGGGAAAAGTTGAGGGGATCACAAAAACACCTAGGTGGACAAAAATTTTGGGGGCTTTGACCCAGGTGGACAAACTTGAAAATCCAAAAAAATGCCAAATTTTACGTCATAAGGTGCACAAATATAATATGCGGCATTTCATTCCTCAGGTATTCAGGGACCTAAAACCGCTGAGGTGGACAAAATTTTTGGGGGCTTTACCCAAGGTGGACAAGATTGAAAATTTCATGTTTCGAATTTTGGATTTTTTTAAATGCGTCTGTACCCGCATATATATAACCGATTTCGTTAAAAAAATTTTTTTGGGAGGTCTTGGCATGTAACTAAAACAATTTATATCAAAATACCTGAAAAATATATAATTTTTCACTAAAAAGGGCAATTTTATGGAAATTTTTCAATTTTTTGGGAAAAAAGTTTTTTAACATTTGTAAAAATTAACCGATCTTTATGAAATTCGGCACGGACGTGTAAAGTGATAAAAACTAACAAAATCTCGAAAACTAGCTCATTCGGATCATTAGAAGAGGGGTAATAGAGGGTTTTACCCCCCAAAAATGGGTTTTTTGGAATTTTTACGTTTACAATTTTATAAAATCAAATTTTAGTTTACGCCATTGAATTCAGCTTGAAAAAACAAACAATTTGGTATGTTTAATCATTGCTCTATGTCCATTCGTTCCCGAGATATTGAGGGTGATAAACTCAGTATGTTGTTCCAATGTTAACCTTATGGTAAATAAATTAAATTGTACATCTCGCTTTTTTCTGAACATAACTTGATAAAACTTGGCATATGGCTTCAACTAGTTAAGGTCTAATTGATTATGGCCTAAAATTCCCCGTTTTTGGATTTCCGTGGCAGCAAACCATCATACATTGATCCCATGTTATTCTTATGGGAAGAAAATAAAATTCTCTATCCTCCTTTTTTTACATATGTTAATAAAAATAAAATTAATCCAATTTTAGTTAGCACCATTGAATTCAGCTCAAAAAACCAAACAATTTAGTACCTTAAATCATTGCTCTATGTCCATTGGTTACCGAGATATTATAAGTGGTAAACACAGTACGTTGTCTCAATGTTAACCTTATAGGAAAATAAGTAAAATTCTATATCTTGCTTATTTCTCAACATATCTTAATAAAACTTGGTTTGTGGCTTCATTAGATGAGATCTAATGTATTTTAGTCTAAAATCACCAAAATGTCCATTTGTGTTGCAGCAAACCTGCATACTCATTCCCCATGTTATCCTAATGGGAAATAAAATTATTGCTGTATCCTCCTTATTTTTTTACATATCTTGGTAAAACTTCATATATTGCTTCTTCGTGCTGAGATCTACTAAATATTTAATTAAAACCACCGAGTTTTAACGGAGATGTTGCAGCAATCCTGCACACCCATTCTCCTTGTTATTCTTATGGAGCTTACAAAAACGTGTCAAACCTCACTATGTTGGATTGAAATACGTTCTTTTGCATTTGAAATTCGTTGAGTATGCAGATCTGCTGCAACGGGGGTAGTAGGAACTTATCTTAATGGTTGAAAATCATTAGGCAAGCCGGGTTTCTTCTCTTGGACAGAATTAGCTGATGTTTTTAGTACATTTTCAATTTCGATCAGAGGTCTCAAAGACTTTTTTTTGCAAACTTTCAGGAGGGGGGAGTTTTGGCTCCTTTTTGGTAGAGTCGAAGAGGTTTGAGTGAAAGTAAGAAGAAAAATACCAAAACATGTGGGTAATTTCAATAAAACGTAGCGAGACATGACTTTTTTATATTCTTCATAAGAGTAACATAGGGAATGAGTAAGCAGGTTTGCTGTAACAGGTACGTATAAATTGGGTGGTTTTAAGTCAATATCCAACTAACCTCGACTAGAAGAAGCAATATACCAAGTTTTATTAACATATGTAAAAAAGTAAGGAGGATAGAGAATTTTTTTCTTCCCTTAAGAATAACAAGGGAACAGTGTCTTTGAGACCTTTGATTGAAATTGAAAATGTACTAAAACATCAGCCAATTCTGTCCGAGAGAAGAAACCCGGCTTGCCTAATGATTTTCAACCATTAAAATAAGTTCCTACTACCCCCGTTGCAGCAGACCTGCATACTCAACTAATTTCAAATGCAAAAGAACGTATTTCAATCCAACATAGTGAGGTTTGACACGTTTTTGTAAGCTCCATAAGAATAACAAGGAGAATGGGTGTGCAGGATTGCTGCAACATCTCCGTTAAAACTCGGTGGTTTTAATTAAATATTTAGTAGATCTCAGCACGAAGAAGCCATATACGAAGTTTTACCAAGATATGTAAAAAAATAAGGAGGATACAGCAATAATATTATTTCCCATTAGGATAACATGGGGAATGAGTATGCAGGTTTGTTGCAACACAAATGGACATTTTGGTGATTTTAGACTAAAATACATTAGATCTCATCTAAATGAAGCCACAAACCAAGTTTTATTAAGATATGTTGAGAAATAAGCAAGATATAGAATTTTACTTATTTTCCCATAAGGTTAACATTGAGACAACGTACTGTGTTTACCACTTATAATATCTCGGTAACCAATGGACATAGAGCAATGATTTAAGGTACTAAATTGTTTGGTTTTTTGAGCTGAATTCAATGGTGCTAACTAAAATTGGATTAATTTTATTTTTATTAACATATGTAAAAAAAAGGAGGATAGAGAATTTTATTTTCTTCCCATAAGAATAACATGGGATCAATGTATGATGGTTTGCTGCCACAGAAATCCAAAAACGGGGAATTTTAGGCCATAATCAATTAGACCTTAACTAGTTGAAGCCATATGCCAAGTTTTATCAAGTTATGTTCAGAAAAAAGCGAGATGTACAATTTAATTTATTTACCATAAGGTTAACATTGGAACAACATACTGAGTTTATCACCCTCAATATCTCGGGAACGAATGGACATAGAGCAATGATTAAACATACCAAATTGTTTGTTTTTTCAAGCTGAATTCAATGGCGTAAACTAAAATTTGATTTTATAAAATTGTAAACGTAAAAATTCCAAAAAACCCATTTTTGGGGGGTAAAACCCTCTATTACCCCTCTTCTAATGATCCGAATGAGCTAGTTTTCGAGATTTTGTTAGTTTTTATCACTTTACACGTCCGTGCCGAATTTCATAAAGATCGGTTAATTTTTACAAATGTTAAAAAACTTTTTTCCCAAAAAATTGAAAAATTTCCATAAAATTGCCCTTTTTAGTGAAAAATTATATATTTTTCAGGTATTTTGATATAAATTGTTTTAGTTACATGCCAAGACCTCCCAAAAAAAATTTCAACGAAATCGGTTATATATATGCGGGTACAGACGCATTTAAAAAAATCCAAAATTCGAAACATGAAATTTTCAATCTTGTCCACCTTGGGTAAAGCCCCCAAAAATTTTGTCCACCTCAGCGGTTTTAGGTCCCTGAATACCTGAGGAATGAAATGCCGCATATTATATTTGTGCACCTTATGACGTAAAATTTGGCATTTTTTTGGATTTTCAAGTTTGTCCACCTGGGTCAAAGCCCCCATAATTTTTGTCCACCTAGGTGTTTTTGTGATCCCCTCAACTTTTCCCACGACATGGTATGTGTCAAATCCGTGCACCTTATGACGTAAATTTTGACCTTTTTTCGAATTTTTGAGTTTGTCCACCTTGGAGAAAGCCCCCAGATTGAGGGCTAACAAACCCATTTTTGAAACCCCCTAGGAAGCCTCTTCAAAACGGCATAGCTTTTACATGTGCACCTTATGACGTAATTTTTGACCTCCCAGCTCCCGGTCTATTGGTGTTCTGGGTTAGGAATCTCAAATAGCGAAAACCATCAAAATGGATGACGCCATCATGCTCTCTATTACCTGGTATTTTTATAAGGTATGTTTGGTTTTAAACTTATAAATATTTCAATAACAGTATCAAATAATATAACAATATCAGTAAAAATATCTAAAGGTAAATAATTTGTTTTTTAAGCAAAAATATCATGTAGGTTTATGTAACTTTCTTCCAAATTATATAAAAACTGAAGTGAATAAAGTTAAATTCAAGACTGAACTAAAGAAATACATTACTGAGCTAGGTCTGTACAGTTTAGAAGATTATTATACTTCAATAAAGAACAAATAAAAAAGAGGGATGTAAGAAAAAGGGGACTCTATATTATTGTAATTAGATTTTATTTATACAGGGTGTTTCAGAACTCCCTACCAATATTTTAGGGCATTGTTCCTGGGTAAGAAACATATCTAAATATCATATTTAAATTGTCCGGAAGTCCTTAGTTACTCACACAGCCGCCATTTTGTTTTTTTCACTTATTAATTAATTTCAAAAAAACAGCTAAACATACGAAATTGAAACTTTGCACAAACATTTATGTCAATTAGGCAAAGCTACAAAAAAATTATGAAAATTTTTCAAATACATAAAACAAAATGGCGGCCATATTAAATTTTGTTTCCTAAATAACTAAAAAACCGTTAATTTTAAGTAAATTTTACAAGAATAACTTTTTTTAGCTAATTCAATTAAAAATCGATTGACACCTTATTTTTTAAAATTGGACGAATATTAACTGAGACATGGCAGCTTTAGTGGTACGTGAACGCTGGAGGTAAGTTGCAGTGCATGCTGAGGCATGCGGCTAAAGTCTGCCACGACAATGCAACAGTCTCCTTCCACTTTGCATGTCATTTATAAGCGATTTTAGATTATTTCAAACAATACTAAAATATTACATAACCCCAAAAGTATCCTCTTTATCAGTTATCTATCATTAGGATGGCTTGAAAATTTCACTCCTTTTTACTGTCTTTAAAATTCACACAAAACACCCAAACCTTTTATATCAGCTGTCGTGAAAGTCAACGTACTTGTTAACAAACTAATCAGCTGATTTTATTGTTGCTTTAAATGTAATTATTTATTCAATGTAGTCAGTTCCTCTAACTTTTTACAGTCACTTTTATTTGCTGTTTAAATGTACTGTTTATTTTAAAAACAACAATAAAATCAGCTGATTAGTTTGTTAAAAAGTACGTTGACTTTCACCACAGCTGATATCAAAAGTTTATTTTTTTTGAGTGAATTTTAAAGACAGTAAAAAGGAATGAAATTTTTAAGCCATCCTAATGATAGGTAATTGATAAAGGATACTTTTGAGGTTATGTAATATTTTATTATTGTTTGAAATAATCTAAAATCGCTTACAAATAACATGCAAAGCGGAAGGAGACTGTTGCATTGTTGTGGCAGACTTTAGCCGAATGCCTCGGCATGCACTGCAACTAACCTCCAGCGGTCACGTATCACTAAAGCTGCCATATCTCAGTTAATATTCGTCCAATCTTAAAAAATAAGGTGTCAATCGATTTGTAATTGAATTAGCTAAAAACAGTTATTCTTGTAAAATTTACTTAAAATTAACGGTTTTTTAGTTATTTAGGAAACAAAATTTAATATGGCCGCCATTTTGTTTTATGAATTTGAAAAATTTTCATAATTTTTTTGTAGCTTTGCCTAATTGACATAAATGTTTGTGCAAAGTTTCAGTTTCGTATGTTTAACCGTTTTTTAGAAATTAATAAGTGAAAAAAAGAAAATGGCGGCTGTGTGAGTAACTAAGGACTTCCGGACAATTTAAATATGATATTTAGATATATTTCTGACCCAGGAACAAATATTGGTAGGGAGTTCTGAAACACCCTGTATATTGCATAATGACTTTGTCATACCCTTGTACTTTGACACTATTCTTTGTACCAAGATGTACTATAATACAATGAATAAAGAAATTTTGATTTTGATTTTGATTTTATTGAAAAGAGTGTATAGTAAATAATACTGTATCGTAAACAATACTGCTATTGCGTATATATCTCGCGGACGCTGGCCTAATGCATGCTATCTTATGGAAAATCCTGCAGACAGTCGTGACGGTGCTCTGACGTCACTGCCATGTTGTGATATAGGGCGTCCGAAGATGCGTGCGCACATCAGTAATCAGTGCAGCACCCACAATCTCTTAGGGCAATAAGAAACTGAACCTTTGCTGCCGTTATGATTGCACGATTCATGTTGGCGAACCTGTTGTTTATTCGTTTCAGTAACCATAGCAACCCGCCAATCTCTGTAACTTCCAAACCTTAACCTAAATGGTTAGGCCGCGGCATGGGAACTGAAGTGAGGTTATTTGTTTTCTGCTGTGTTTCATCCAATGAGTTGGTAATCAGCAATGGTGATAAGTGATTGTTATTATTTTAATAGTGAATTCAGCGGATTTTGGTAATATTACAGACCTTGAAATGTGAATAGCAATCGAAGGTAGGTGTAATAATACACAAAATCCGTAATATACTCTTTTAGTAGTTAGTAGTAAGTGAGTCCTCCTGTTCATTTAACCTACCAGCCGCCACTGGTACCGGTACATGAAGGGGCCCGGCCTGATGTCTTCACCAGGGCCTGCTAAAGCTGGGTACGGCCCTGGGGTCAATATTGATGATCTATGAGTTGTTTGGAAGCCTTTCAACATGTGGCTATTCATTGGATTGCAAATAATAATAATAATCATCATCTTTATTTCTCTTCAAAATATACAAATTAAACAAAGTTCATGAACAAACACTGTAAATTTAACAAATCTATATAATACATTAATTATCATACAAATTTAGTTTGTTCAAAAGAAATTTTTACGTAGTTAGTAAAGAGAAATAGTTCACACCCAAGAGAAGTGCAAGCCTTCTGTTTATGGGCGGGAGTCTCAGATTTATTTGTTTTTGTTTTTTGTTTTTTTTTTTTGTTATTTTGGCGCAGTACCACCATCAAAACGTAAACAACTCATGTAAATATACAATTTAAAAGGAAAAAATGCAGCCGGGTATGAAATATTTAACTATTACGACAAATGGCAAGATCATACATCTGAAGCAGTAAAAACAAAAATCATAGAAAAGAAGTTGTGAAATATTTTTTTACTTTCAGTTATCTAAATAGAAACTTTCTATTTCTTCATAAGTCTTCGTCATTAACCAGTTTTTTAACCTCTTTTTAAATAAACTTAAGGACTGACTTATCTTTACAGAATTAGGTATAATATTGAAAAATTTTAAAGACAAATAAACAAAGCTTTTCTTGAATAAGGTACAGTTTGGTTTGTGTAGACGAAAAAAGTTATTAGAAACCTGCCTTGTGATATAATTATGAATATTATCAACTATTGGTCCTGAATTACCACTTTATTTATAAAAAATAGACAAAACCTTAAATATATACAAATATCTGAAAGGTAAAATTTTATGGCAAAAAAATGGAAAAGAATGTTCATAAAAAGTAGCATTTGATATAAGTCAATGTATTTCTTCTGTAAGATAATGATTGGACTTAAGTTCGAGTAATAACTACTGCCATACAGAGAGATCCCATATTCTAGCTTTGAATTTATCAATGAATAATATATTTGCTTTAAGGTGGTTGAAGGGCAAAAATACTTTAGGTGAAAAAAGATTCTTAAGGTATTCCGAAGTGAGTTCTTTAAATGATAAATGTGATTCTTCCAAGTTAAATTTTCATCCAAATACAAACCTAAATATTTTGTAGAATTACATTGCTCGATAGTGTCACAATCACAGTCAATTTTAGCACAATCTGATTTATGAATTTTTAAAGAAGTTTCGAAATGACCAGATTCAGATAGAGAAAAAATCATGAATACTGTTTTTGATACATTAAGTGAGAGTTTATTGAAATTAAACCAAAGTGAAATTTTATCCAAATCATTTTGTATTTTTTCATGAAGTTCATTTAAAGTGCGCGGTATGAAAAGGCAGTGTCATCAGCAAACGCTGTGATATGTCCCTCAAAATTACCATTACAAAAGTCATTCACATATATTAAAAATAAAATAGGGCCAAGTACAGAACCAAATCAAAACAAAAGAACCACATTATCAACTGTGGTAAGAACAAATGACAACCAACTTTCAAATTAATATATCTGTAGGAATTCAAACACATGGTTTACTTGAATTGTCAAAAATATTATGATGACAGTTTTTTTAACTTACATTCAACTTTATGTTTACCCTATTTGCAATTGGATAAATCAGGTAAGCTTATTTTAAAAACAGTAGGGGTGGGCGATAAGTGGATTTTTAATTTGAGTCGAGTCGAGGATTAAGCCAACTACTCGAGTATCGGGTCGAGTCAAGCTCGTTTGTGAAAAGTTTTGAAATATTCATATTGCTTTAAAGTAATAAGGTCGTTGAATTTCAATGATTTAAAATAGTTCATCAGTTTTACATAACAAATTAATCTACTTTATATAAGCTTTTTTTTGTTTTTCTTTGAAAAATAAAACTCTGAAATTCTGATAGGTATATTCTAAAGCCTACTTTTAAAAGATTAACTATACTAAATCTCTTAAAATAACAAATCACTTAATGCCACAAAATTTTCAAAATTTTACACAAAGCCCAATTTTTACTATTTGTTTGTAATAGACCTATTCAAACAATTGTCCAACCAAAATAAGCTTTTTTTAATATTTTAATTCCTTTATTGTTTAAAAATTAACAGTCCTGTCTAAGGAACATGTCGGCCTTAGTCAGTAAAAAGGCTACAAGATCGTGCCACAATCATCTTTCACTCACCTGTCATTCATACTTGGCTTAAAATACCTACCAGGGTAGGTCGCCATTCAAGCAATGTACAGTAGACCCCCTCTTAACCGACCCTAACGGGACGGGACCTGGGTCAGATAACTTAAAAGGTCAGTTAAAACGGGTAATCCTCTAAACGCCTAAAAATTAAAGCTCTATTGATTGAGGGCTCTATTGGCATTATTATAAAGCCGTTCCTGGATTATTTAGAAAACAAACGGTAATTGTCAGCCTATTTTCCAAAATAATCGTGTAGAAATCTTACAAATTACTCAAAAACACGGTCCAAACAAAACATTTCAATAAATATAAGATGTGGTTCAAAAAGTTCTCATGTTATCACCTTTAATAAATTTTTTATTTTTTTAACGAATTTCCCGTAATGGTTGTTAGAATTGATCGTCTAAATTAATGATAAGAAACGAGCAATCATTGCACTACGAGTTAGGTAGTTGAAGCTCTCACGGAGACTTGAGTCACAAAAACTATCCTCCGAGTCATCGACACCTTCTCCCCCATCCACACAAGATGCGTGTTATTTGAATTCTCTACTGATGAATGAGATAATGGTTTCCGGATATAAAAACTTAAAAACAAAAACTCACATACTATCGTACTATACACACTGAAATGCACCTTTTGTTCGTTTTAATAAAATGAATAATATTGTATTCAAAATATTTTAACCCGCAACAACCTGTATAGTTGAGCGTTACGTTTCCGTTGCTGGGTATGGGAACGGAAATGCTGCAATTCCTAGAAAAGGGCAGTTAAACCGAACTGTTCTCAAAACAGGGTCGGTTAAAACGATATTTAATATTTGACCGGCAAGGGCGGATAATCCGATCGGCGGTTAAACCGAGGCCGGTTAAGAGGGGGTGTAATCTACTTATGTCTGTCTGACAGCTGTTAATCTTTATGATTAATTGTTTTTATTATCAGATGTCTTTTTGTTATTGTGAATTGAACTTGTTCAAAATAATATTGTAAAAATATAGCTTGTTCTTTAATAGTCAATTTTATCATTAATTTATGTCCGTCTAGACCGATAATTTATTATATTTTTGTGGCACCCAACGTAAATCATGTCATTGAGGAAATCCAGGAGGGAAAGACATCCTCCAGAAAGATCCCCTGAAAATAAAAATCAAAAACCTGATGAGCCTAGGAAAGGTGGAAGTCTACCTGCACAGGTTTCGGAATTAAAAACCATCACTACAACATCAAGTAGGCGTCGCTTACTGCAATTAGAGCTACAAAGGATAGAAGAAATGAATAAACTTGAAAAAATGTTAGAAGAAAAGGAATTGCAACGACAACGAGATTTCGAGGCTAAAGAAATGGAGAGGCGACGTCAACAAGAGGAGTTGGAACGAGAAATGGAGAAACGACGTCAACAACAGGAGTTGGAACGACAACGGAAGATGGACGAGAAGGAAATGGAACGCCAGAAACAGATGGAAGCAAGGGACTTGGAACGCCAGCGGCTACTACTGCAGGCTAGAATCAAGCTGGAAAATGCGTCTGTTTCGGGCAGTAGTCATTTGACAGGTAATCAAGACTACGACAAGGTAAGCCTGAATAATGCTACACTAGAGGAGGATTCTAATGTCAAAGTCGAAAGATGGCAGAACGAGGAACCGTCAGTTCACTTGTCATCGTCAGCCATCGTATCTACGGCTATTAATAGACTAGCAGATTCCTTTTCAAAAGCTATTAATTCCGCGTAGCCTGTCTCTTGTCGACAGCGTCTTCCTTCCTTTAGCGGTAGAGCAGACGAATGGCCCATGTTCTATTCCTCTTATAATAAGACTAAACACCTTTTTAGTGAGGATGAAAATCTCGACAGAGTAAGAAATGTCTGGAGGGAGACGCCTTTAAAATGGTAAAACCTCTTTTTGTTTCCAGCAGAAATTTAAATACGGTAATGAAAACTTTACAAATGCGATTTGGTCGTCCAGAGTTTATAGTCGAATTAATGATGAAAAAGACTCGTATGCTAGTACCTGTCAAGGAGGATGACATTGTTAGTCTTATCGAATTTTCAACAACACTCTTGAATCTGACCTCTACCGCAGAGTCCTTGGATTTAGAGATTTATCTACTTAATCCTCTATTATTAAATGAATTACTTATTAAGCTTCCCTATAGTCTTAAGTATAGATGGGCTGAACACGTGAATAACATGTCTTTGGAAAAACCTGACCTAAAAGTATTTTGTACCTGGCTGGAAAATCAATGTTCCATAATGAGTATTTATTTTCGTCCACCTGATGAGACTATACACGAAAGAAAAATGAACCTAGGCCGGTTTTCACGAATTCGCCTATTGAAAACATTTGCTTGATTTGTTCGGAAAGTCATGAAACCGAGAAATGTAAACTTTTCAGGAAAGCAGAAGTTTCTCAGCGATGGAAAATAATTGCTGAGAAAAAATTGTGTTTTTCTTGCTTTCGTCGCCACCAAATTAAGTCTTGTAGATTAAAGAAAATTTGTGGAATCAATGGATGTAAATTATTCCACCATCGCCTTCTCCACACTAGTAGTTCCCCAAAAAATGTACAAGAAGTTTACCAGGATAAAATACAGAAAACTTTCAGTCAGGAAAGTAAAGCAAATGAAGAAATTATAAGCAATCACACAGTAAATAACCGTGTTTTACCTAGAGTATGTCCGGTAACGTTGTACGGTCCCAGTTGCCACATTGATACCTATGCACTTCTAGACGACGGTTTGACTGTATCTTTACTTGATTCGGCTACAGCCGACAAACTAGGCGTCAGCGGTAAAATTGAACCCCTTACCACATGTTGGTCAAATATGACTAAACATTATGATCCAAATTCCAGACGAGTCGAAGTTAAAATAAAAGGGTTTTATGAGGAAGAAATGTTCACTTTAAGTAATGTTAGAACTCAATCACCTTTAGATTTACCTAAACAATCTATTGATTCTGTAAAGCTTCGCGAGAGATGGTCCCATTTAAATTCGATTGATCAGCCGCTGCCAACATCATACGCCAAACCTACCATTTTGATAGGACAAGATAATTGTAACTTATTATTGACTAGGAAGGTAATTGAAGGTCTCCCAAATGTTCCTGTGTTGTCATGGAGTTACCTCGGGTGGTCAATACATGGAAAATGCCCTGAATTTAGGGGACGTGTTGATGATTTTACCTTAACGTCATTTGAATGTGATAGACTACATGATCTAGTAAGAGATTCATTTGAAATTGATAATTATGGTGCATCTCCAGCGGAGAACAGAACAATAAAGTCGGCAGAAGAAGAACGTGCAGTATCGATTCTTGAAAAAACAACGAGAAAAATCGGAGATCGTTATGAATCAGGCTTGTTGTGAAATCAGATGATTTTAAATTTCCCCCAAGCTATGAAAATGCGCTTAAAAGACTAAAACATATCGAAAGAAAGATGGCAAAAGACACTACCTTTAAAAACGAATACACAAAGAAGATTGCCGATTACCATGAAAAGGGGTATATTCGTAAATTAAGCGAAGGTGAGGCTAATGTTATCAATGATCACACTTATTATCTACCACATTTTGGAGTTGTAAACCCAAATAAACCCAATAAATTGAGATTAGTATTTGACGCGGCTGCAAAGTCGAATGGCGTATCGTTTAATGATGCCTTACTAAGTGGCCCTGACCTTTTAAATCCATTACCGGCTGTTCTTGTAAAATTTTGTTTGGAAAATTTGCCATCGCTGGCGATATTAAGGAAATGTTTCATCAGGTACGCATTAGAGAGGAAGATGTAGATTCGCAGAGGTTTTAGTGGAGGCAAAACACAAATGATCCACCAGATACGTATGTAATGAAAGCGAAGACATTTGGGTCGACTTGTTCTCCGAGTACTGCTTTATATGTGGTGAACAAAAATGCTAAAAGTTTCTCATCTATTTATCCTGAAGCGAGTAAATCAATCCTTACAAAAGAATACATGTATGATTTATTAGACTCTGTCGATTCCGAAGAAGAAGCAAAGATTAGAGTGAAGGAAATAATAGAAATTCATAAGTCAGGTGGATTCCAAATTTGCAATTGGATATCGAACTCAAAGAGTGTTTTATCCAACATTCCTGAAGACCTGAAATCTAATTCAACTAAGCAATTCTTCCCACAATCTAAGCAATCTTCCCACTGAACAGGTTCTTGGAATGTGGTGGGATTCGGAAAGTGACAACTTTGTATTTCACCGTAATGCGGAAAAGTTACAAAAAATGGAAGTAAGTTACCCAACAAAACGTGAAGTTTTACAGGCCGCGATGTCTATCTTCGACCCTTTGGGATTAGTCACACCTACTACAATCAAAGGTCGAATATTAGTACAAGAGATTTGGAGAACAAAGGCATCATGGGATGAAGTACCAACAACAAGACTAACTAAGACATGGCAAGAATGGTTAGAAGAAGTTAGACAACTGCAATATTTCAACATTCCACGTTATTATTTCAAAGCCCTAACAATAAAGGAAATCGAACTTCATGTCTTCGTAGATGCAAGTGAAGAAGCATATGCCGCTGTTGGATATCTAAGATGTAAGACTACTACTGAGAGCGTAGAATGTTGGCAAACTATGTTGGTAATGTCAAGAGCAAAGGTAGCACCTCTAAAACCTACCACCATTCCAAGGCTGGAACTTCAAGCTGCTGTCCTTGGATGTAGACTTGCAAAAAGCATCGAACGCGACATGGACATCAACATTGTCCGAAAGATATTTTGGTCAGATTCCGTGACAGTAACTATGAGCAGAAGTACATTATTCATGGCTCGAAATGGGACCTACCCAGACAGGTATTATTTTAAGCCAAGTATGAATGAATGACAGTTGAGTGAAGGATGTACTGTGTCGCAATCAAACCTTTATGGTTACGAAGGCTTATAACCTTAAGAAATAATTGTCATATGATGAAAACTAAATGATAAATGGATTGAAATACCAAATAATAAAATTGAATTGTGATCAAACTTAAGTTTAGGCCTACTTTGAACTGTTACAAGTGTTGGGCCAACAACATAATTAATTGAGTCTGTTTATCATATTATTACCACTTTTAACTTGCATGATCCAGAAAACAATTAGCCTAGTTCATCTTACCTGTTTAGCCTTCAAAAACAATGTCATGGTCTCGACATAGGTGATTTGAACTGGTAACCTCTGCTACACACTCCACCATAAATAAATGACGTACATAATTTTTTGCCCTTTAAACATACTTTGGCTTATTTTGGAAACCAATGAACAGTTCACTCGGGTATAATGCAAAAATTATTTTTTGGCTGTTATTTTTAACATTTTTGAATTACTTCGTCCTTATTCAACGAGAGACAATTTATGAAGCCTTTTAATTTACTTTGAAATACAGAATGAAAACAAATACAGCCGCTTTTCAAAACAAACTACACGAGTCAACTGAGGTTTTAAAAGTCAAGTCAATACTGAAAGTAGTATTGTAAAAGTCAAGCCTTAAAAAATCTAATTTATACTTTATTACCTATCGGAAATCAAAATAATAAGATGGTGTAAGTTTCAAGGCATGAAATTCTCCCGTTATTTTATACCGAGCGGATAAACACACACACTCACTCTGGAAAATCTTATCAATCCAGGATTCGCTTCGCTTCATCAACAAAGTAAATTTGTGTAGAATATGCATAGTTGTTAGATTTAAACAGTTACAAGATTGAATTAATATCATTTTAACTATCAACAGTAGGTTTATTTTTCTCCTAAAATAATTGTAATTAACACCGTAGCCAGAAAATTGTGGAAGTAAGAATTAAAAACAAGATCAGAGAGGGGAGCTATGCCCAGTTATTTGTTTACTTCTTAACCCAACCACCCCTTTGCCAGACTACTGATCTATTGTTTTTTGACATCCAGTTGATTGAGCACTGAGAGACACAGCTGCGATCAGATAAGAATAAGACTTCCCCCAATACAAAAATTACAAAACCTAAACTATTTGCCATATATATATGAAGTCCACAATTTTCTTCTCATTTTTACGAATTAAATGAAACAGAAATGAAGGCTTTGTACCATTCAAAAGATAAACTATGAATAAAAGTTTTATTGAAGTTGTATAATGTGCAAGGTCAGAGTTGAAAGTTTCCAGTTTCCAAATTATGAGCGATGGTATTTCTAGATAACTGCCTAAATCCATTCTTCTGAGTTAATGAAGTATTGTTGAGGTTATTGTTATGAAAAACTCGTGGATGGCTAGGAAAAACGATAGCGCGTGTCTGTCGGTCACTGATAAACAGCATATGTGGCTTTTCGAAACTTGTGATCTGTCGTGAAATACGATCACGCGTATTTGCCAATCGCCAATAATCGGCAAATGCATCCTTGTGAAATTCATGGTCGGCCGTGAAAAGACATCATGTGTATTTGTAGATCGCAAATAAACAAAATGTAACTTTGCGAAACTCGCGATCGGACCTCGAAAATAATCACGGTTATTTGCCAGTCACAAATGAACGAAAAATGTAGCTTTTTAAAACTAGCGAACAGCTCCAAAAACGATCTATTGATTTGCAACAGATCGAAACAGGTGCAGCTTTGCAAAACTCCCGATCGGCCGTTAAATTCGATAGCACATACAAAAACCACACACTGGGTAAATGGTGGGAGTAACTACTACTAGTAATAGTTACTACTCGACTCGAGTTTGTGTAATTACTCGAAATTTGAGCCCACCCCTAAAAAACAATGAATAAGTTGATGTGTTGGATCAGTTAATATGTAAATGACAACCAATATTTTTCTCAAGCTAAAATCATTCAACAAATAATAGTACATCCTTTATTAGTTTTGTCTCAATCGATATAGTTTCCTATGAAATATCGAGTGGTAAAAGAAAAAAATACATCAAAAAACATTTAGAGTCGTCTTTGACCATCAGTGTTGTCTTCCAATGCCAAAACCAAATATCTCTGCGGGTTTATATTTTGCATGACTATTTTAGGCTGCAATTATCTGGAGCTGACTCTGGGATTACCATCGCTTCAAATGAGGATACGATAAAATAAAAAGCTCACTTCATATTCGTATGTCCATGACATTGTCATATTCTTTAACTTCGTGCTTAAATGTCGTGCCTTAAAATCTCAAAAACAATTTTCGTCTTTCTTTCGGTAGCCAAAATTTTTTGCTTTTGGATTAAGTATTTACCTAGAAATAGAAACCTTGTACATAATAAAAAATAGGTTTATATTTTGTTGTAATTTTCATCTTTTACGAATCAAGCCGAGAGTATATTTTCATTAAGGGATTGAAATGGACATATTGAGATAACAGTACAAAATCTCAATTGACAAAGTACGCCTACGATAATAAGTAAATAGTGAGTTTGCTGTTTTTATTTCAAACTAGTAAGACCTTTGTTATAATTAAATATCCAAACTTTAACCCCTTTAAGTCCACAACCGAGGTTGCCCAAGTCCCGCCGCCGGTCCACGGCTGTGGATGAGGTAGCAGGGGGAAATAGTGAATAGTGTTAGTTTGTGAATACTGCAAGATAAATTAGTCATCATTCATCCAGTTTGTCTCAAACCTGCTAGTGATAAGTTTCTCCAAATAAAATTATAAATATTTATGATAAATTTATTAGAAAGTATAAACTGCAGAAAGAAAGGTTAGTTATATATGTTATTTTGTTTATATCTTCATGTTACATTCAAAACAGAGAAGTGTTGAATTTACTGGTTTCTTGAAAATGACCCGGACTGGGGGTTTACAGGGGTACCAAATCACTCGGGCTTTAAGAGTAAGTTTACTTTTGTAACTTTATTTCAAACAATTGTTTTATACTATTATATTAGGTGAATCAAAATCTTGGTTGTTTGAAATCAATGCAAAAATAAAAATTAAAGGTGTTCTTCAAATATATAGTTATTGTTGAATCAAGTTTATATTCAATTCTTTTGAATTTTATCCAAGCCTGGTGTGATCAAATGTAGGGGTGTGCGAGTAATTGACTCATTGAGCTTTTTTACTCAAGCTTTTTAGTATTCGGCTCGGTTCTAGACTTTTTGAAAAAGCTCGAAGTTCGAGCCAAGCTTTTGATACGAGAATTCTTATCAGGAAGATAGTTATTGCAATATAATTTTGTACACATTAAACTGGAATAGCGTTTTCTTCCCTTGAAAAACATTCACAAACAATATTCCCTCAAGTGATAAGGAAAGGATGTTGACAGGTAAAGAGATACTATCTCCAAATAGACAGAGATTGGAGTTAAAGCTATATATGGTTGACCTTGGAGAACCGCAAAATACAGTTTTAAAACTATAGTTTAATCATGGCGTATCTCTTCAATGGCATATCGTACAAGTTTCTGTTTGGTCTAATTTTATTTAACAAAAAACGGTTTATATTATCATCATTTTATTTATAAAAATAAGACGAAAAATATGAGTTGTAATTTGTAGATATATGGCAATTACAGTAAACTCCCGATTATCCGCGAGCAGATTATCCGCATGTGCTACGAAAAGCGAGAAAATACATATTTATTAAAAAAATTAAACTGAACCGACAAGTTTTTTGAGTACAAAACGCGCGTAGACTTTCTCCATCTACTGTAACGCGAAGACGATTTTCTTTTACCGCGACGCGAAGACGATTTTCGTCTACCGTGACGCGACGACGATTTTTGTCAACTGCGATGTGACAACAATATTTATCTATTGCGACAATGATATTCGTCTACCGCGACGACCATATTCGTATAACCCGGCGACGATATTTTTTCTACCGCGGCGACTATGCTCGTCGACCGTGACAACGATATCCTTCTACCAGGACGATGATTTTCGTCTATTGTGAGGTGACAAAAATAAGTGTCTACTGCAACAATGATACAGTAAACTCCTGATTATCCGCGAGCGGATTGCGTGCTACGAAAAGCGAGAAAATACATGTTTATAAAAAAATTAAACTGAACTGACAAGTTTTTTGAGTACAAAACGCGCACAGACTTTCTTCATCTACCGCAACGCGAAGACAATTTTCGTTTACCGTGATGCGAAGACGATGTTTTTCTACCGCGACGCGAAGACGATTTTTGTCTACCGCGACACGATGACGATTTTTGTCAACTGCGATGTGACAACAATATTTATCTATTGCGACAATGATATTCGTCTACCGCGACGACCATGTTCGTCTACCGCGGCGTCTACCACAACGACGATACTCGTCTAGCGCATCAACGAAATTTGCCTACCAATATGTGACGTAACAAAAATATGTATCTACTGCAACAATGATATTTGTCTACCACGACGACGATATTCGTTTACCGCGACATCCATATTTGTCTATTGTGATGCGATACTCGCCTACCACGACATTGTAGGATATCGCCTCCCCCGAAATTAAATCTTGGTTCGCTCCTGACTGTATTAAATACATTGATTTTTAATGATGAAATTGTTATTCTCTTTTATTCTCTCCCATTTCCAACACTTGCGGATTATCCGCGATTTTCGTTATCCGTGGTAGTCGCGCCACCCAATTCCGCGGATAATCGGGAGTTTACTGTAGTTTGTATTTTTTCATTTTGTAGTAAATATTGTTACCTCCTAATTATCTCAAGCACAAGCACTCAGACACGTGCTGAGTCAGACAGTGACAAAAAACCGGAACAGGGTCTTGTTGATGTAAACACACTCCACCCCTCCCTCCTCCCCACTGGCCACTGGTAAGGAGAATGAGATGTGTAGCTGTTTCTCTCTTGCTCTCTCTCCCACTCCTTACACTGTCCTAATTTCTGGTCTTTCTTCTTCCACATTTTCTCAAATTGTACATTATTTTCTTCACAAAAGTTTTTAAATAAACCCAATTTTAAGATGAAAATAAATTATTGTTTTAAAATATAAAATATTTTTTCAATAACATAGTATATTTTGAAATAACAAGATGTTTTGAAATAACAAGCAATGAATAGCATATGACATTTGGGACTGCCATTTGTAATCATCTTTAATTTTTTAACCTTAAGAAGAAAATCAATCTTGTGTTTGACTAAGTTTTATATGTTTTTTTTCTTTTTCTAGATATAACCTTTTATAAACCTCACTATAAACTTATTTCAACTCTTGAAATTAATTTTATAGTATATGTTACTAGTATAATTATGCAATTTTAGCTATGTTTCTTTTTAATGTGAAAGTGCACTTGGGGAGTCAAAAAATAAGTGTAGAGTCAAATAATAAATGTAGATAGTAAATTGATTATTATTTTAAACAAATAGTGTTTTGAGTCAGTTTGATTAATTTGATGTAACATAATACAAAATATTGATGAACAATGAAATCATTAACTTTTTTTGGAGATAAGCTTTCTTATTTCGAGCTGGTGTTCACTTTAAGTATGTCGAAATTAGTTTATTGTATTTTTAAAAATTAAAAGCAAGCATCATAATTTGGCAATTATTAAAAAAGCTGGGCTCAAAAAAGCTTGAGCTTGAAAACTTTTGAAAAAGCTCGGCTCGGTTGAGCTCGAGTTTGTCAATCACTATTCGCACTCCCCTAATTAATTGATTCATGAAAAGGGAAAGAAAAAAGGGATAGAGAGGCGTAAAAGTGAACAAATTTAGGTTGTAGTGAAAATGGAATTTTTAAGTAATTCTGAATTAAATGAATTAAATATTATGTGCTTAATCAATAAATTTCTAAATTCTCAACAGTTAGCTGTACTTATTCAACATTTGAATTATATTATAAAAATTATTTTATCACAACAATCAACAACTTGAACCTAAATACCTTTACTTACACATATCAGGATATTGTAGTTCCTTGCAATTACCTGAGGCCTATGAAAGTATTTAAAACCACGAATTATGACGTAAATATCTATGCTTTTAATATTTATGTCCTCTTTCTTTGAATAAAGTATTTTTGAACTTGAACTTGTACTTGAATATCCAACCATCAGCTGTCCGATATGATCCAAAAATTTGCTGTCCGCACACCTCTATTAAATAAATACAGAATGTTTACAGTTCTTAATACTGTTTTGAGATCAAGTAATGTTTTTATGAAGTTAAGAAAACTAAAGATGAAGCCTCTTATAATTGCTTTGTAGGATATTTTACAAGTTGATTTGCTTTCGCAGGACATACTGATGCTGTGCTGGTCCTATCAGCCTGACGATCGGCCCGACTTCATCCGCTTGCTCAAGACCCTGGAGAAGTTGCCCAAGAAGCGCCTCGCCCGCAGCCCCTCTCACCCCATCCACCTCTCCCGCTCGGCCGAGTCTGTCTTCTGAGTTATAGTGTCAGTCAAGAAACACCTTGCTCGCAGTCTCTCACACTCCAGCCACCTCTCCCGCTCCATCTTCTGAGTCATACTGTCAGTCAAGAAGCGCCTCGCTCACAGCCACTCACACTCTAGCCACCTCTCCCACTTGGCCAAGCCTATCTTCTGAGTCACATTATCAGCACACTGTGAATTGATAACCAATTTTGGAAGATTGTATTTGATGATTTATTTGTGGGCTAAATTAAATCTTACCGATCCAACTCTGTTTGTTCGAAAATTTTAAGGGAGTATAGATACTTTCGAATAAATTGTAAGTTATCATATTAGTCATTATATTCTAATGAAGATTTCCAGATTTGTTTTTTTAACATTTATGGTTGCTGTACCCATTGGTCGCAAAATTTGGAAGGTTTCAATTCCATTAGTTGGCATCTCAAACTGCTGAAATAAAAAAGTTTTTTAAAACAGTTATAGCAGGACAGCTTGTCTCTATCCTGCACAGACTGTCCAAAGTTTCTGTGAGCACGGGAAAAACTGCTAGTGAGCGGAGCACTGTAGATGGCGCTGTAAATGGAAACGGGCTTCTTAAAATATCATTCTCAAACTAAATCAAAAATTCGATAAAACCAGCTGCATGAGCTTTTTCTTATAAATTTTGGTGTACAAAATAAATCAGCCACTTGCCAGCTCTTCTGACTTGTAATCATATGCAAGCAGCTTTGATGAAAAATACATTTTGTTCGTTTCTTCTTGGTTTGCCATGCACACAGAAACTTTGGGCCAACTCGAAGTGTTAAGTATCCTCAACAGTTAATAATTCAATTTTATTTGTTTTAATTATTTTATGAGGTTAACACCAAAACAGAAAAAGGTTTATTTTTATGTAAAATAACTGTGAAAGACTAAGTTTAGCCTTTTTTTGGGATTAAAGCAAGCACTTAAAATGTTATTATATTTTAATATCCAGTTTTTATCAAGTTTTTATCATAAAGTTGCTGAATTTAAATGTATTCAAAAATAGAGATCTTTTTTTATGTTCCTGGAAACGTTTATAGCATTAAACCTATTAAGTTGAAATTCTGCTCAAAGGTAGATTGTGCTGAAGGCCTGATGTGATCTTAAAATCCCCTAAGGTGCACGGGCTGCAAACATTTCCATTTTTACCTCATAGAAACATGTAAATAAAGCAATTGAAACATGAACATCCGTGGATACACTTTGTTAAGCACAATTGTTATAAGCTATTTTAATCCTGTCGCTCAAAATGCCATGGATGAAAGCCTGGTTTACATGACGACCTGTACAGTGTATAGTAACAACTTTAAACAAAAGAGAACAAAATAATTTTTTTCCTACTGTCCTACTGTCTGGTCGTTGTGCAAACGAGGCTTTAGGCCTTCTAACTCATACAACGGGTACAGCGATTTGACTGATCCATACTTAACTTCCTTTTAAACATCTTAAAATACTTTTATTTCAAGGCAAAGTCAAAAGTGCCCTAAAAGATGTAAATAAGTTGGATGTTAATTGGTTTTACATTGCAAGGTTTTATTTTATGAGTTTCTGACAGTGCTTAACTTGTCACCTGAGAAAGAGTAAAACCTTAATTATGCCTTCTCTTACTTTAGTGTAAATTAAATTTAAAGATTTTATGGATGATTGGAAACTTAATTGAAATGTATGGATCCAATCACAAATTTTAGTTTAGTACTTCTAACAATGTTTGATAGCTTTCCGAGAGAATGTAGATAAACTAAACTTTTACCCCTCAATTGTGAGTTGTCAATAGGTTGGTTGATAGGATGGCCATTTCCATCTAAGCATTGACTTACTTTTATTACAAATGTTTCAATTGTTTAACAGGTAAATTAATTTTCAGTGGAGCTAAGTATGTAAACCAAATCCCATATGTGGAAATACCTTTAATATACTCTCCAGACATGTATTTTTTTGCGTGATAAGGTGAAAATTTAGCCTCGGCCATTCTGCAATATGTGAATAAGTGCAATGCAACATAAATTGTAAAAGTGAATAGGATACTGAATATATATGTACGTATGTAAAGTAACAAAGTTAGTCTAGACGTACAAAGAATGATCTCCCCTTTCTTGTTACCACATTGCAACCACTCAATGGTAAAACTGTAAGCTTTAATTTTTATATATGATTAGTTTTATGTGTGTAAATAAGTATAAATATATAAATATATGTATGGTTGCCTTCTGATAACTCTGTTCAACTTCTTGTAGCCATTTAAACTGAGGCGCAGGAGGATTTTTTCACTAATATTTCGTGATATAAATTTTTAAGGTAACAGTGAGTTATAGTTCCATCATATAGCACTTCTTTTACCTTATAAAGAACATTTACTCTTTATTTGTTGTTGTAATTTAAAAGGTGAACTTTACATGGCTTCATTGGATTATTGCCATACTTTATACTGAGTTTTCTTGCAAGAATGTTTTTAATTAATGACGACCGTTTTAAATAAGGACTGAGACTGTAAAAAAGAAATGTCTATAGCATTTACATGACTTCATTGGATTATTGTCATACTTTATACTGTGTTTTCTTGCAAGAATGTTTTTAATTAATGACGACCGTTTTATATAAGGACCTGAGACTGTAAAAAAGAAATGTCTATAGCATTCCATTGGTTGTGTTCCATTTAACGATTTCCTCAAAGGAATTGTTTCACATTGACCCAGTGCAATATTATAACCGTGTAAATATATATTATAGATTCAATTTCTGCACCAGTTAAATTTTTCTGGAGATGAGTGTCGGACAGTACCTTACATTCCAAAGTAACATTGTTATGTTATGTGGTGAGTTAGTTATTGTACCTGATTTTTTGCTGTAAATATTAATTTTTTCATGTCAAAAAACATCATAACATCATTTATGTTTTTTGATCATAAATTTTGTTAAAAAAATGTTGGTCCATTTATTTTGTTTACAACTACCAAACTAAATAAGATAAAATTAAAGATTTCATTTTAGTTATCTTTCAGTCAATAATAGGACATTTTTGTTCATTAATAATGTACATCTCAGTTGGAAGCTCTAGTTATAATGTTGTTGTTATACTGTAATCATATGAAGGTTTTACGCTTAATTTTGTGGGTATGCAGTGTATCATAATTCTGATTTGATTCATTGAATTGTGACAAAAGTAGTCAAAATTTTTAGGCATCACGTTTTTTTCAATGTATGCCGTTAACTCAAAATTGGTAAATGATAATGCGTTTTCACTTTTTTGTCATCTATGAATTTATTTTCACTCTTTACCTATGATTGGTAAATGTACACAATGAATTTAATTTTAACTGATGCTTTGTCAGTCAAGGTTACTTTGCAGTTCACTTGCAATCACTTAATTTGTGTGATTGTTTTTAATGGATGTTTCTGTCATTCGTAAAAATAAAGTTTCCTCAGTAAACAGTCTCAGGAAGAAATGGCGTTCACTTGGATAGCTCATTAATTTTTTGCTCAGACCTAATTAAATTCAGGCTCTAGAATTATTTCACTCTGGACTAATAATATTGAAACATCCTTCTAAAGGTGTAGTCAAACTGGGCTAGTTACCAGCGTTTTTTTTTTTTTTTTTTTTTTTTTTTTTTACGAGAGCCAGGCTTTGTAGTATCTATGGACATGCACTGCAGCTAATTATTATTTTAGCTTATTGTGCACCCTCGAGGTTACGGCATTATCACATAGCAAATTGCCATTGGTGATTGGCGGGTTTCGGACGCGGGACCCTGGGGGCCGAAGTCCCGCGCTCTACCTCTACGCCAGACCGCTCCCTACCAGCGTTGTTGAAAAAATAAATAAAAGTATTCAAGTATTTAAAAATTTCTTTAAAGAATACTTCAACAAAGAATGTTTGCTTCCATGGCCGTCATCCCTAGATGTTAACTTGAGTCTTCTGGGATAGGCCGCGTCTGGATGTCAAGGTTCGTAGCCGATGTTTTGGAGACTTTGCAGTTTCCCATCTTTAGGTCAATGAACATGCTCATAGTCGCGCATAACCAATTATTTAGCTGTCGGAGCACTCTACGGCCTCAATTAATGTAGGCCTGCTTCGACTGCATATATGTATGTTTGTATTTATTAATGGATAATGTAAAGCTACAGACGTTATTAGTTGTATGATATCAAGACTGCTAGGAGGAGGTGACACCAAAAGCTGGCTTCTCAATGTTGTGATCAAATTTCAAAATTTCACCAGAGGGTGATTCTACCCAGGAAATTAAATATAATGCTTGCACACGTCATTTGACACATAAATTAACGATTTTATCATGTGATAAAATGTTTAAGGGTCTCGAGTCATTTTACCATTTATACCTGTCAGTTAATGTGTTGAGCAAAGACAAATTATTTATTGAAATATTCTAATAAATAACGTGTGAAACATAACTATTTCTTACTCAGTCGTTTACATGAATATTTTTGTTTTACATTTTATCTTTTAACATTTTTTTGGTGTTTTCTAAAATACGCTATTTATTGTGGGTCATAAATAAATGTCGGATATTAAAAAATGATAATCATATGGAAAAATAGTAAGGCTATTAAAGATGACAATTTCTAAAAACCTGTTTGAATATTCAACATGTTAACCCTTAAGTACTGGCGCGGTTTTTTGTGACACTACTAGTCTGCTGAACCCCCATTTTAAAATTTTTGTAAAAATATTGCAGGGATGCCACAGACATTAAAAGTCAGGAAAAGTCAGGAATAGTCAGGATTTTTGGGTTTTGGTCAGGTAAAGTCAGGAAAATGTTTGAAAAAATGCCAAAAGTCAGGAAAAATAGGAAAAAAGTGCCGAAAGTCAGGAAAATTTGTAGTGGCACAATCCAACCGTCTCGATTTTCGATTTCACCCCCACAAATAGGAAGTTAAAATAATTTTTTGTACTGTGAAAGATTTTTTATGCTTTTTTGTTGTTGTTGGAAATGAGTTGGTCAGATGCAGCATCAGAAACCGATGATTTTTAAGGTGAAAATGCAAGGATAGTTAATTTTCTAATATATCTTTTAATAATTATCCAAACTTATTTTGATTAATTTCTCGTCAGCAATTGAAAGTCATACTTAATATCCTGGGCCGAACCCCAATGACCACATTCGTAAAGCAGTGATGGCTCCTTATTTTTTCCTCGTCAGGATTGAAAGTCATACTGAATATCATGTCCCGAACCCCAGTTACCACATTCGTAAAGCAGTGATGTCCCCTTGTGTTCCTTCATCAGCGATTGAAAGCTATTGTGTATTCATTTCTTAAACTGTTTTTGTATTCACAATTTTTCAACGTATGTCTACTATACGCCTAAATGTATAGTATACCCTATATACATTTTTCACACAAACGCTCTTAAATTCGTACCATAAAAAAATAAATTTTGTAATCATTCGTCTAACTGTTTATTTATGTACAATATTTCAACGTATTTACAGTATACATCTAAAAAGTTCGTATTTCATACGAACGCTCTTTAAATCGTACGTTTTTTTTTTTAATTTGGCAAATCGGCATATTTTCTCCAAAACATTTTCTAAACCATATATCTTAAGTTGTTGTATTTTAGAGTTTACATGAATTGTGTAGCTGAAGTCATCAAAATAATGAATTAATTTTCTAAATAGGAGCTTGAGCCATATTATCAATGAGCAGGTTGCATTAAAAACAACAAAAAAACCTGTCTTTATTTGTAAAACCCCGCGGTTCCGAAAAGTCAGGAAAAATCTCTCAGATTGGTCAGGAAAAGTCAGGAAAAAGGCCTCAAAAATTCTGTGGCAACCCTGTATTGTTAAACACATTTTTTTACAAAACCTTTGATTTCCTTATAGTTTGGAATGTTTCAAACCGTTATTTATCACTTACTGGTAGATTTACTCAAATTTAATTATACAAAAAAAAATTTTTAATTTCTAAATTTTGGTTGAAAATGTAAGGGTTTTGTTCAGTTTGCATGAAAATTTTAAAGTGCAATTTAAAATGTTTTAAAACCTTATACTCTTGTAAATTAGTGTTGGAAACATGGACAGAATTAATATTTTCAGTATATTAATAATAGATTGCTTATTTTTTGGATCTTAACTTACACACCTAAAATTTTACTAAAATATGGCAATTTTTTGTGAGGAAACAAAACAATCGCCATATATATTCTCAAAATTTTTTAAAATTTTTAATTTGAACAAATTTAATAAAATCTTGAAAAATACAAGGAATCCAATGAATTTTTGGTTACAAGAAGCAGGTTTTGGAATCTTAAGTCCATACCACTCTGAAGCATCTTTGAGTTCCAATACTTTTGGCAAACAGTTTTCATGTGGCTCACACACATCGGCTTTTTAATTATTCATGTTTAAAAATTACTAAGAATGAACAAAAATGAAAAATAAGCTAAACGTTACTTTCTAATGATAAATAATACATGTAAAAATCACCGCCGTGCTAGAACGCAACCACTGGCGCGGGGGTCTAGGTGCACCCCAGGGCAAGTTTCACCCACAACAGAATGTGATGAACTAACAAAAACTGTGCCAACAGGTGAGGGGGGATGTAACTTGAAGGTACTAGGACGCATAGCATTGCTGATAACTTATTTCAGCTTCCAGAGCAAAATTTCCAGACCTAGGGGTCTTAAAACACCCTGCGCCAGTACTTAAGGGTTAAAAATAATGCAATCATTACTTACTTCAAATTCCTAACATAATGCTTATCAATCCCTCTAAGCCTAACTGGTTAATTAATAGTTAACATCAATGTCACTAAATCGATAAAATGGGAAGGAGAAGTCTTAAATTACTACAGAGGACTTAACCGCCTTCAACTACTGACTGCCGACTTGCCTCCTGTCTGCCTCGCCCACGCAACCGCTCATGCACTTACCTGTTTTTTCATGACGGCTTAGGTCTGATTGTTCAAACACAGTTTCAAACTAAAAGATTAATTTAATTAAAAATCTGAATGGCTCCTGTTTTTTAAAGGGAAAATAATCTGAAAGGTCTGCTACCATTGCAGCATATTGGGCCGATGTTTGTGGATTATTTATTAGGATTTGGACACTGAATTTATTAGATGGTCGCCCTAATCACAACTCCACGGATCATTCCAACGAATATTATTTATTCCCCTGGAGAGCCATTTTTGACCTAGTTAATTTAACAAAAAGAAAATATAAACTGAATATTTGACCCCCTAATTATTCAAACTAGACTGATCACATTGTTAAGCAAATGCAGGGATCCAGCTATGACAGGCAAAAGTCTAAGACATTTCTTAGACTTTTTAATAAGACTTTCTTTTTTTCTTTTAATAGAAATCAATTTCTTTTAATAGAAATTGATTTCTATTAAAAGAATAATAGTAAGGATATAATTTGGAATTTGGAGGTTCGGTGGGCCTGATTTGGTAACCAATTAATTTGTACATATCAGCTCCAGCTCCCTACTCTCCCCCCTTGACTGAGCTTGGAAGACTACTCCTCCAGTCGGTTGGTGGCCCCTCTCTCCTTTTTAAACCTTGACCTAATGAACATTTAGACTTGGCAGGGCTGGGGTCGAGTTTCAAATAAGCTGGTGTAATGGCTATGGTGGACATCACAATTTATATGATTTGGTTACTTTAGCTGAAAACTCACCAAGGCAATGCTACTTTGCATCAAATTCACATCCATTCAAATCAAGACTTGGTAAATCCCATCATGCATTCTCATGCCCTTTCATAATCTCAATAGTAATTTATTTATAGTGTTGTGCAAACAGCAATTTTTTGTGTCAGATAAATTAGATTGTTCCCAAATTCAAATTTGTTAGCAATGTTTGCCAAGATGTTAATTGTTGTTGGTTGGTGTTTTAGGCTTTATGCTGGAATTTTAATTACTTAAGTTTATCTATAGAGTAGACTTTAAAAAATAACATTAATTTAGGTTTCAATAAAAATTTAGTTCCTAAGCAACCACTTAATAGGGTTTCACCTACTAAAGCAGCTCAATCAAATTTATAAGTGGAACAAGGTTGTTTCAGTCTATGTTCTCTAATGCAGTGCATCGAACTTTCGCATACATGGGTGATTTTTTGGATTTTTTCATACTGAGGTACTGCGGAGATGGTTAATGATGTTTATTGTGTGTCTTTAGTTGCCGTTTCTGGCTGAATGGGTAATTAAGGACATTGTCCTTTGACTTTGATTTAGTATAGTTTGAAAAGTTTTCAGTCTGATCTTAAATACTGAATGGCATTACATTGTCATTTTTGAAAAATCACAGTCAGTGAAATAGGCGATCCATACCCTTCCTTTTACAAAATTTCCCTAATTAGCAATAATTGGCCTGTGTTTTAGTAGTACTTGGAGGCTTATTTATGTTGATATTTTTTATTATAAATTATTCATCTTTCTCATCTGTTTACCAATAATGTATAGGGCCGTCCCTAGGGTTGGCGGCGCCCGGGGCAAACGTGGTCGCGGCGCCCCCCCCCTCCCGCCCCCCCCCTCCCGCCCCCCCGCATAAGTCGAATAAATGTTAGCTTTTTGCGCTGCCACCAATACTTATACAGCTTACGTTCAGTATAGTTACATGTATAAAAGGGTAATTCTAGGACTGCAAAAATTTAAGAACATCAATCGGTTCAGAATGTATTTTAAAAGAAAATTAATAAATGAATTATAAAAAGGTATTCACTCTCACTCTTAACTACATCACTGTGATTACCGGTAACTAAATGTTACAGTAACATCAGTCACTAGCAACAACAACAGTAACAAATGACTACATCACCCACTACCGCGTCCCGAATTCCGACTCAAGTCTCGACCAGTGATGCCAGATAGGATTAGGCATTTTACCTGCCAACTGCATAAAAAATCCCCGCTTTTACCAGGGTTTTTGGCAATAATCCCCGCAAGTACCAAAAACCGGGTAGTTACCCGAAAAACCAAATAATGACTTTCAAAATACAGTAGAGTCCCACAAACCCGGACTAATGTGGACCGAACGGTGTCCGGGTTTGTGAAAATTCCGAGTTATCGGGAAATGAGTAAAAATAAGAAAAAATAATAATAGTTTCTGTTATTTCTATAATAAATCATTTATTTATTGCATAGTAAAAATATAAAAACTATATTAGTTACAAAAAAAACTTAAAGAAAAACTAAAACTGGTTTAAATATGTCACACCGTTCTCTGGCCTTGAATCTCAATGCACTTTATTGCTCTGGTAGGCTTTCCGAGTTATCCAGAATTCCGGGTTATCGAAGTCCGGGTTTGCGGGACTCTACTGTACCCAAAACCTGGTAGTTTCTTCGAAATTACTAGGTAAGGAGGGAAATCGTACATCACTAAACTGGTCACTATACCAAAATATATCTGTTTACTTCATGCGACCTGTTCTCAAAACCATGAAAACAAATTATTTTTCTCATCTTACATGAATAATGGATATTTGCGAAGCAAATCATAATTCAAAAATCCCCTGCAATAACCATTTTTCATGTATTTAGGATGCGGGGTAAACCCCCGCAGCTCAAGTCTAGAATCCCCGGTTTTACCAGATTTTTCTTAATTCTCTCAAAATCCCTGAATGGCCTTCAAAGTAACCCGAAAAACCGGGCAAATACCTGGTTTCTGGTAACACTGAAACCAATAAAATCATAACGAATACATATTACTAGCTAAAAAACCTAGAGTTAAAACAACTGTAGCTCGTCCAAAATACGCGGTTTTACCGTTTTTTTATATTCAGGTTGTTGGGTAAATCCCCGCAGCCCAAGTCTAAAACCCCCGGTTTTTTCTTAATCCCCGCCAAATCCCCAACGGCCTCCAAAATACCCAAAAACTGGGAAAATACCCGGTTTTTGGCGACACTGGTCTCAACAAGTTTAACAGCGACAGACGGCTAACCCCAATTAGCTGTTTGAATCATATTTTTTACTACTAACCCCAATTTGCAATTGGATGTGCGCGCAACTTGCATAGTACTGACACTGTTATTATTTCATAGTTCATACTATATTTTCATTAATGATACCTATAGTGTTAAGAATAATTTCTAGCTTCAGGCCTCATTTTTCAGATTCATATTCCTATTTATTAACGCCATACCTTCACAATTCATGCAAATCTACAAGATTGCAAAATAATTTGCTGCGGCACGGCGCCCCCTCAGCCGCGGCGCCCGGGGCAACTTGCCCCGGTTGCCCCCCCCTTCGGACGGCCCTGTAGGGGCCATTAATTTGAACTGTTGATGCCAATTGACTCATTAATGAGTGATATTCAGCAAAACTCAGTCATTCAAGCCTCAAGCTTTGTCAAGTAACGACTGATTTTATTCAATTTCTTATAAAATCCTACTCAGAATACTGATAGATGACAACCCGAAAGTATTTCTACAAGAATTGTATAACCAAAGTATACTGGAATAATGCAAACTATAAAGTGGGAGAGGGAGGGTAATTTATATTATACTTATCATTCGCTAACGACAGGCTAACCCCACGAAGGCAGACAAAAACACAGAGAAATTCTGAAATCTCCTAAAGTTCAATAATCTAGGTATCACTATCTAGCGGACAATCAAATTTTCGGGACAAGGTAAAAACAGCAAAGGAAAATTCATCCTAAAGGAAACGATGATGTTGTGGAAAAAAAAAAACCAAAATATTTCAGATAGTCATATAATTTGCGGGATCTTGCGAAATATACTCCTTGGTTTTCGTGAGTTACATGAATGTTGGTGGCGAAATATAAAAGAAATTCCCCTCTCTCCCCTGCTTCATAATTGTATCAATTCTATTTTAGAGAGAATTTTAAAAGTTATTTATTTATTTTTTTGTAAACCATAATGTTTTTAAGAATATATCATTTGTATAATGTACTTTTGCTATTATAATACTGGATAGACATTACTGTACTTTGTAAAAGTCAAACTTGTTATAATAGTTACTTAGGCTTTGTTTCTTGAGGCAACTTTGCTGGTAACTAATTGGTTGATCGTCAGCAGGGCCGCCGACAAACTTTTTGAGGCCTGGGGCAAACTTTGGATATGGGACCACTTAATAGTGAAAATCGTAAATAAAAGAATCTTCACCTCTTAACTAGCTAAATTTAGAATCTGCCGATAAAATAAAGCGTGGAAAAATGTTGAATATCTTAATTTATTCAAAACCTCATTCAGGACATTCCAGACAGTAAAAGTATGTACAATATTTTTTTATTAAACCTAATGAATATCTCATAGATTAAAAGCATTTGACCAAACAACGTATGACCCTAATAAGCATGTACTTGATTGAAATAATGACTAATTTTAAAAACCCGTTTTTAGTTATAATACAAATTATTCAAGGACTACCTAACTAAACCACTTGACTTGATTTCCTTCTGTTATCCAACTCCTACAAGGCGTGTGGAGCAAGGAGACCATTTTTCCGGTTGTATCCTAGCATTAGGTGGATACCAAAAGGGAAAAGTATAGCCCAAATCGGAGGTGTAAGTACTAAGTACTCTCTGATTGGCCATGGTACTTTATTGTGCTAGTTGGAGGGTACAGATGAGCTGCATTATTCCAGTCTGCTGATGACGTCACAATTTGCTTAAATTTTTGAATGAGGAAACCCGTATTTCTTTGAACCTTAGTTCGTACGTAGTTAAACACAGAGAAGAAATGAAGCTGAACTTATTTACCACTGCAAAGCAAGTCATATCGCGTCTTGAGACATAAATAACTATTACACTTTTTTTAAATATACACTGTTTAGTTACAGCTAGGAATCATCTTGGTGACAAACGTTTTGTGAGGAACCATTGAGGGCAGACGATTGGTATAGGGGCCTAGCTTGGTACGGATTTAGTTAATGCGAGTTCTGGTGCAGGCCTACCCTCGGGGGGTCCCAGATGATGAGATGTAACCAAATGAAACTGTATCAAAATAAGACCAACTTATACTTTAGTTTGGGCATTTTAATAGATACACGTTTTTTAAAGATTAAGTTTTTTAAATATCTTCTAATAATTTCATTTAATTTTTCTCTTCTTAGTTAAAATTTTTTTATATTTAATAATCGACAAAAATATACTCAGCTAAAAGTGTGGCCCCCCCTCTTGTAGCTTTTTTGTGGCCCGGGGCAGTCTGCCCCTTTTGCCCCCCCCCCCTCCTGGCAGTCCTGATCGTTGATATCTAAACCTATTTTCAGACTTCTTGTTTGATGTTGGAAGTTAAGTAACTTACTATTTTGTCCATATTTTAAGCCTGAAATATCAAAAGCTTGTTTTTAACTGTTGTTATCGTAACTCTCATAAATTTGTTAAACTGACCCTGAGAAAGAGGTAATTTATGAATCTGTATTCTAAATATGTGTACTTGACTGCCTGTAACATTTTACAAATTAATTTTAATCTACTTGACTCTGACTGTCGGTTGTAGTTTGTACAGTTATAAAAAGCCATGGCGATGTTTGAATGATTCTGTTTGATTATTTATTTGTATGTATATATCAAAGTATTGTTGAAAATTAAACGATGAACAATTTATGGCTTTTTCATTTTTACCCGTGCAAAGCAGATGAAAAAAGATAGATGATAACTCAGCAGAGACAAATATCCATACACTTGGCGCATTATATCTTGACATTTGGGAAACCTTTACACCTGAAGCAGTTGGGGTGGAGTGGAAGTCATCAGGACACCACAGCTGATAAGACAAGTTGTACTAGCCTGACGTACAAGCATTTTCCAACAGCTGTCAATAAATATCTTAATCGTCATTTGTAAACAAAATATAGTTAATGTAAGTAGAAATTTGTTTTTATACTGTATTGTTTGTTGGCCAAAGTCATTGAAAACAAACAGTATGACAGCTCCAGCAGAGGACTAGGCCATGTTTCAAGATATAATGCGTCAGGTGTACTGTTGATTTATAAACAAAACAAATATTCATACAAACAAAACTAATGTTTGAGTATTGAGTGTTTAATTATTATTGTTAAATTATTAATTATATAATATTTTGTGTGCAAGCCGAGCATGTAAAACACTATTGAGCCCCAAAACGGGACTTTGGTGACGAGCTGTGAATTATTCTTTTCGTCACAATGCAATTCTTGGAAAAGAATACTAATGCAGTACGCAGACATGACAGAGTGAATTTCAGATTCGTGGCTGAAATTGTTTATTTTAGACCCAAAAACCTCAAACCTGCACATTGGCATCGCACCAAAAAATTCTAGGGGGTAAGTCACCTGATTTTTCCAACTCTTGACCTTGAATTTCTCACCTAAAATCATTAAATTCAAACATGAAAATTAATCGGAAAAATTAATTTTGATCACAGGCTCTTAAGTGTGCCGGCCGGTGGGTGAACATTGACTCACCCATCGGCTGGTACGCGTTAAAGTGCACTTTGTAAATAATAAATAATTGTAATTTTCATGTTAGTATATGTAATGTTCAATTAATTTGACAATGGACTCATGTCCGAGGTAGGTTATTTGAAATCAACAGACCTGAAGATGAAAACATCAGTTTTCGAAACCGGTAGTCCTACACTCTTGGATTGGATAAAGCTGCACGACTGAGGGTAAATAACCTGTTTTAATTGAGATATTGAAAGCTCTGTGAACACAGTATATATTGTCCCTAAATTATCCTTAAATTAATAAAATTATGTATCTGTAATCCTGAATCCCGTATTTAATGCGAACAATCAATTACTGTAAATTATTATGGAACTAAAAAAAATTATTGTAAATTATTATTTAAACTTAAACCAGTTACTTGGTTTCAGCATTGGCTTTAAATCTGTCAATGGTTTCAGAATATGATCTTAAAATCATTTTTACAATGAAAAAAATGTTTATTATTTTTGGGTGAGAAGGGAGTGGATAAAGCGTAAAAGTACAGAAAAAATAGAAGCCTTCTAATTATTTAAAGAGAATACGTGTGTGGTACTCTTATCTCTCACTTCCAGGGCCAGCTCAAGAGTTTTTGGTGCCCTAGGCGAAAGTATCGTTTGGCGCCCCCCCCCCCCCCACTTTCTAACAGTTCAGTAAAAGGGTATGTTACTATCAGCGCTAGAGAAAAAAAAACTTATAAGTTATACAGTACCATGAAAAAAAATCCAACTACTGAGACACTTAAGTTTTTAGTGCTTTTATTTAAAATGTAATAATCGCTTAACAATTATTTTTACTTCCTTGTGTGGTTAATTTTTGATAAGTAATTGTGTACAAACAAAACGAGAAGAGACTTGTATTATCGTAGTTGAATTACAATTTTTTTCGCCTAATGCTTTGTCACGTTTCTCAGGAGATATTGGCATATTATTGTTATAATTGTTTTTAAGTTTAAATCAAGATATAAATCGATTTGTTCTATTATGAGATTTGAAGGATTTGTTTGTTAATATATTTTAAGATGAAATACTTTTTCACTTCATTATTTATTACTTCAAACGTATTTTTTGGGAACATCAGGTGTGCCCACAGGGGGGGGTCATGATGCAAACTGCGTCATTGAAATTTCTGGGCGGGGGGGGTGAAAAATAGTACTTTTTCGCCAGCCTGGGGGGGCATCATAAGACAATTAAAAAACGTGAAATTAAGAAATTCAATTTCAGTAATTAATTAAAACCCATATTTCTAGAACTATGGATATATGCGTATAAACGTAGTGTGGGCTCTGGGCAGTGACAATGTGTTTGGCAACGTTGAGCTAGTGGTTGCTATGGTAACGAAACTCGCGCGGTGGCGCGATGTACTCTAGTACTTGTATTTCGGAGAATTTCGGCGCATGCGTTCAGACTCCCACCCCTTTGATCTTGTGTCAGTTGCAGTTGTCACTGTCTGTCAGTGGTTGTTAGTTAGTTCTTGTTATCCGATACACCTGACACCTGCCTGTTATGTGACTTTCGAATATCATAGGTGTTTTAAAATATTTAGTTTGTGGTTTAGGTCTACTGTATTTTATTGTAAGATGTAATCACGGTGAAGTGCATCGGGCTTTATCTCAATACATTATTGTATTTTGCTTATAGTTCAGTTATTTAAAATGCCTAAAAAACAAAAACTGTAAAAATGTAAGTGTTTGGAACCTATGTGTAACGCTAAAGTGCACCACAATAAGTGGACAGAGCACTGCAGAAAGAAACATGTGTACAAAACTAAGAATGGCTTGAATATAAATTTTTAAATAATCGAGGAAAAGGAAATGGGCGTCCGCTTGGAAACCCTTGATAGGAAAAACTGATAAAGAATAATATATACATATATAATGAACATTGCTTGTTAACAATAAACCAATGTTTATGTATTCAATGAATTTATCTTCCAAATCCTAATATCTCGGATGTGGGGAGGGAGTTGGTCGCAGTTAAGGGGGGGGGGGGGTAGTCATTAGCCCAGGGGGGGGGGTGAGTCATTGCCCCAGGGGGGGTGGGCACCTCTGGGGAACATAAATTGTTTGATTTGATAGTATCTTCTACCGCGGTAAAAACCGCAGATGGAATAAGTGCGTCAGTTGCTTGGGATCATTGGAGTCGAGGGGTCGATCAGTTCCCCTATCGATTTTACTTATTGTAAAGATAAAACACTAAACAGCCAAGAGCAGGCTTTTTTCAATACACTACAGAATGAAACAGTTAAGGTTTCAAGGTAATGCTTTTTGAAACTTGTCAGTTTTTTGTTCTCTAGGTTTCTTGTTTAAAAGTGAATATTTATTGTAATGAAAAGAAAGTGAATCCGTGTTGTTTTGGTAACCCCAAAGAAACACCTGAAACTAGAAAATTTTTATCAGGGATCAGGGGTTAAAAATGAAAAACCTCTCCGTTTAAGCAATCCAATTTATTGAAATGTGAACAATAAATTCGTCCCTATTGATTCAGGGGCATTATCAGGGCCGTTTTTTTCATTAATTAGATTGCGATTCCTGGTAGTCAATAACAATATTCAAACTAGTGAATTTTAAGAGAAATCACACTTTACATGCACTATCAGTGTCATCATATGTGTATTCTCTTATGTGTGATATCAACTTTTTATGCTTGATTGTAAAATTATCTTGAAAAACTGTTTTAAATATCTCCTTCAAATTATGAAAATGCTGTAACTTATTTCTAACTAAAAACGTGATTTGTGGAAGTCACATCGCTGGAAAAAAAATCGAATGGCTTAAATAGTAAAAGGAATTTGAGAGAAAAATTTAATATTCAACGTTGGACCTCATGGGTTTTCATGTTATTGACAAAATAAAAACGAAATAAGACGAAAGTTCTGTTATAATTACCTGTAATTGTAAATTTTCAGCTCCTACGTTTTTACCATACTTCATTCAATTTGAGACTGCACATCGAGTGTTCAATAGACACGATACCATTTTTGAAAAATTGTGCTAATAAAATGAGGCTATAAAGATTTGAGACTGAGTTGGTTCTTTGAAAAAAATAGTTTAAAATCATATTTTTCTGAGTATAGGTACTTAGAGATTTGAATAAGACATGCTTTCAACCGTTGATCAAAATAAAAATAATATAATTAATATGAAACTTAAACAATTAAAAAACTGTCATGCAAGTTATTAGGAACAATAATTTACAAAACAAAAACATAGTACTTGCCAGTATTGGGAAAATGGTGGACTAGCACAGTGGTCTGGTCTCGAAATTTGGCTGTCAGGATAACAAGAAACCTAAACTACTGTGTAACGGCGATGGCGCCTAGAGAGCAGAGGATGTCGCACACTTAGTAATCATAAGTTTGGAAGGGTAGGGTTTTCCACCATTGGAGATAAGTTTACAGTTTAAAAGTGTTTAAAAAAATAACAAGCAGAGCATGTTCCCGCGACCTATTTACCAAACTATAAACTTAGTACCTGGTGGACCGAGCCTTGCTTGGTGTTATTTCATGTTTACCAGTTCATCCAGTAACTATAAAATATTTCAATGTCATAAAATTGATAAATAGAAACCTTTTTTATTGCTCCATGGACTCTTCATCCCACTTGCTGTATTTTCCCTTGATGGCTGTGGATTCCAAACAGCTGTTATGATTACTTCATTTGTTTACACTTTCCTTGTTTATTTTCGTTGCAATCACGGCAACCCATAAGGCCAATGACAAAAGCGGGCATTGCGCACAATTCTTCATCTCAATTGTAGAGCACATTGTAAAGAACATTTTATAAACATGGGAATCCTGACGGTACCATGCCTCTACATTTTTGAAATTTCTGTTTATGTTAAATCCGCTTTACCTGAATATATAAATACCACTCATACCTATAACACTAGATTTAAAAATAATTTTTCCGAACAGCACAGATTAAGATTATTTGAAAAAAAACCTGAATATATGGGCAGAAAAATTTATCAGTTTTTACCTTCTAGAATTAAGCAAATAAATAATGTAAACAAATTTAAGAGAGAACTAAAGTCATTTTTAATTCAAAACAGCTTCTATAGTTTAAGAGAATTTTTTGAAAACAAATTTAAGTAACATAGCCTACTTTTGCCAACTATCTGCCGGACTCCAATTTGTCAACCCAACCTAACCTTCCGAACAAGCCTAAAAACCCTTGAATAAATGCCCTTCCATTAATGGAGGACAAGATGACGCTCCCAAAACTCATCGAGTCAACGGGAAAGAGAAGAAGTATCAAGTAGTAAGTAAGTAAGTAAGTTTTACAACTTGAAAATTCAATTTATTACGTTATTAGATTTTCTCTGGCCAAGTAAACAAGCAAGCAAGCAAGCACGATAACATTACTTGTATAAGAGTAAAGGATACTTGAATAAAATGTAAATATAAATTCAAGTTTAGGCTACTTTCATAAATTTTCCTTTATAAAAAAGTGTTTTATTTGCATCTTGCTTTTTTGAAAAAAACGTGGCCGCTTAGCGCCCCTGCTTTGGCGCTCCTCAGGCCCTGGCGCCCTAGGCGGTCGCATAGTTCGCCTATATGGTAGAGCCAGCCCTGCTCACTTCCCTGCTTGTTCCCTTACATTGGCGGGATCTGGGGGGGGGCAAGGGGGAGCACTTGGCCCCCCAATATTCTACTGGTATACATTTGTATTCCTCCGTTTCCTTTAACCAAGTTAGTGTATCTAAAAAATAATTTTAGTCTAGCTCTCATGGAAATATTTTGAAGTTGATATTATGGCATCTTAAAGAAAATTTCACAATCAATTTTGTATGTGCAATCACAATGCACGTAATCACAATCACAATGCCCCGGGCGCCAGCCATTAGGGGGCGCCACGGTTAAGAAAAAAAGTAAAACTTTAATAAGTTTTAAGTTTTAATGGAGGGAAATTTGTGGAGGGTCAGTTGGCGAACCTGCACGCTGATTCCTTCTGTTTTGATGAGTATTGAGAGGGAGGGGAGAATGCGTGGTTCACGCTCACTTTTTTTCGTATTTGAATTTGAAGTGATGTTATGGTACAATTTCCTGTAATTAAACGTTGATAGCAAAAATCGTAGTTATGATTTACTTATGCTACGACTAAATACACTTGACTTACACTCTATCTGTACGGGGGTTTTTTAAGCGTCAATTCAGATGTTCTAAGCTGTTCTTATTAGAGATTAATTGGAAGTTAAAATGAGGTTTTTACGTTAAATTCCCAAAAAAATTTACTTTTTAATTTAGCCTAAAACCAGCCCTAAAATTGAGTATAAGGCAATAAAAATCTCAAATTTTTCCCCCGTTGTGCTGTGTCCCGCCCATGTTCCCTTATAGCATACTAGAAGATTCCGTTCTAACTGCGTCATTCCAGGCTTTCTTTCAAACTGAGATTTTTATTGCCTTATATTCAATTTTAGAGCTGTTTTTAGGCTAAATTAAAAAGTAAATTTTGTTGGGATTTTAACGTAAAAACCTCATTTTAATTCCAATTGATGTAAAACTAAAATTGATCTAAAATGGTCAAAGAACAATGTTTTTAATTGCTAAAAAATAGTATCAACATATTTTAACCATTAAAACATTTATATTGGACCATTTGATTAATTAATTTTAAGTTTAAATACATCTCCAATAAGAACAGCTTAAGAACATCTGAATTGACGCTTAAAACCCCCTGTACAGATAGAGTGTAAGTCAAGTGTATTTAGTCGTAGCATAGGTAAATCATAACTATGATTTTTGCTTTCAACTTTTAACTACAGGAAATTGTATCATAACATCACTTCAAATCCAAATACGAAAAAAAGTGAGCGTGAACCACGCATTCTCCCCTCCCTCTCAATACTCATCAAAACAGAAGGAATCAGCGCGCAGGTTCGCCAACTGACCCTCCACAAATTTCCCTCCGCTTACGCACACCCTACCTGGTTAAATGCTTTATTGCACATACAAAATTGATTGTGAAATTTTCTTTAAGACGCCATAATATCAACTTCAAAATATTTCCATGAGAGCTAGACTAAAATTATTTTTTAGATACACTAACTTGGTTAAAGGAAACGGAGGAATACAAATGTATACCAGTAGAATATTGGGGGGCAAGTGCCCCCCTTGCCCCCTCCCCCCAGATCCCGCCAATGATACACTTGTGTATTACAACAGTATCTCAAGAACTGCAGGCGCTACAGTCTTTCAAGCTGTACTTGAATACTGATTGGTTCAAGGCTATAACCTTGATACAATACATTGGTATTGTGTGTAAATTTTTTAACCGTGAACCCCTTAGTTTATTAACTCCAGCCGCCACTGCCCCCTCTCATATTGCCAACCTGATCAAATCAGAAGGTTGTGAAAATATATTGCTTGTTACCTCCATTAGTCCATTACCTAACATCCTTGATGTTTACTTACAAAAATTACTACAATGTCGGATAATTTTTATCAACATTCCTATGAAGGCTATCGGCGCCACCTGCTCACTGTAGCTCTGAGCGGCATGAGACCATGCAAAAACATCATACGTTAAAACTCTAAATAAAATATATATATACTATAAGCAAACCCCTTTGACTGAATGACTGATTCGCTGATCACAGTTTCTCAACAACTGCAAGGCTTTGGGCCACAGAACTTGGCACAAATATTCTCTAAAGGCTCCAGTTATGTACTAAGAAACAATTTTATATTTTCTCTCAGAAGGCTATAACAGGGTAGATTACAAAATTCAAAATGGCAGCCATTGTTAGTTTTCAAAGCTTATTTCCTAAAACAATGTAGGGCTTCGGGCAATAACCCTTAGCACAAATATACTTTATAGACTCTTGATTTGTTTAAAATTGAAGGGACTCTTGATGCGTTTAAATTTTTTTCTCTTAAAAGGCTAATTTGAGGAAAATTATATGATTTAAAATGGCGGCCATTTCATTTTTTTTTTTTTTGAAGTATGATTAAATAAAAGTTATGGATGGAAGTAACGAATATTTTCAAGAGAAAATTAGATAGAAATTTCATCTACTGAAAGAATAAACTGTAAAACTACTATGGCTATCTACATAGGTCAGATACCAACTAAGGCTGTTCGTGTGTTTTACGGATCACCCGAAAAGTAATCTAAATCAGTGACGGATCTAGGGGGGGGGGGGGGGCAGAGGGAAGCACCTGCCCCGGGCGCCAGCCATTAGGGGGCGCCACGGTTAAGAAAAAAAGTAAAACTTTAATTAAAGTCAAGTTTTAATGATAGCAATGCATATGGTATATTTACTGGGATTTTTTGTTTTCACAAATCATAATAATAAATAAATTTATTAATTACAGTAATTTTACTGAACGTATTTTTAACTAATTAAAAGGTTTTTTTGCAGCTCCGTCGCCGAGCGTCTCATGCCGAGCGTTGATCGCGAGGCTATTTTGCCACACTATATAGACGCTGACGTCCGCGACGAAAGAACTCAGTGTCAGACTTTTGTTTTACCCCTAAAACGAGGTTCTCTCGTAAAGAGGATGAGTGTATTTAAAGTGGATGGTGTATGAGTGAGGACGAAAGTATAATTTATTAGTAGTTCTTAGGAAAGATGATCATCCTGTGTTCATGAGACTAACGGATGAAGGATACTCAACTCAACTCAAATAATTTTATTGTCAAAAACGCAAATGTGCAAAACGGTCGTCAACAATTTATACGTATATATTCAATTTATACACAGTTAAAAACATAAACATTATAAAATAAACAAATTACTTAGAAATTATATTCCTCTAAGCTATAAAATTCCTTGAGAATAAGAAACTCTTTCAACTTTTTTTTAATTTTATGGCGTTTGTTTGATTTTTTAGGGATGAAGGGAGGTGGTTGAAGAGCTTGATGGAAGAGTAAAAGGTCTGTTGCTGCAAAAATGTGGTTCTATGTTGAGGTAACGGTAAGGGATTAGTTTTCCGGAGATTAAATTTTGAAGGAGGTTGATGAGGGAACAGATCTAAGTTGTTTCTCAAAAATATCAAATAATTGAAAATATAAATGGAAGGAAACGTTTGGATGTTGTTTTCTCTAAATTTGCCTCTACAAGATGTCAGTCTACCAAGGCCTAATATAATTCGTAAAACCTTCTTCTGGGCTTTGAAAATAATTTTGGATTTCGAGCTGTCACGTCCCCAAATTGCAACACCATAAGCGAGGATGGGAAAGAAACATCCATAGTAAGTGGTGAGAAGGATTTCACAATTTGAGAAATAAGAAAGCCTACGAAGAAGGAAGAGAACACGACTTAGTTTTTTGGATACACCGTCAATATGCTCATGGAAGTTGAGATTGGAATCTATAGTTATCCCTAAAAAGTTAGTACTAGAAGATGATATCACTTCAAAGTCACCTATTGATAATTGGTTGATCTCGGAACCTTCCCTTTTTCTCAAGAAAAAATTTACAACCTTTGTCTTAGCTGCATTTATAGCAAGACCATTATCAGATAACCATTGCATGATCGAATTTGCTTCAATAAACATTTCCACCTCCAGTTTTTCAAGACTCTTGTTGGAAAGAGCAAGAGAAGTGTCATCCGCAAACAAACACAGATTAGCTTTAGAAACACTTCTAGCAATGTCATTAATGAAAATAAGAAACAAGACCGGGCCTGAAACACTGCCCTGTGGTAAACCACACCGCACTGGCAATTTTTCCAAGTCTCTCATCTTAAGAAAACCTACTTCATCTATATACGGAACTGAAAACGACTTGCGTCCTGTTCTGTAGGTATGATGATACCCAGTTATACGCCTTTCCTCTGAAGCCTATCTTTTCCATCTTTTCAAGCAAAATGGAATGATCCATAACATCAAAATCCTTGCTTAAGTCAAGAAACAAATCTAATGAAGATTCTTTATTCTGGTCAAGAGAGGAGGACAAAGTCGATACGAAGTTAAATAAAGCATCAACAGTCGAAGTGTTCTTTCGGAATCCAAATTGGTTTTAGAAAAGGATGTCATGACTGGTCAAAAATGAAGATAAACGGTTCAGAAATACCTTTTCAATTATCTTTGAAAAAGTTGAGAGGATTGAAATTGGTCTAAAATGTTCAGGAATACGAGGATTTTTTATTTTGGGCAAGAGTTTGCTTGTTGCAGTCATCAGCAGTAATGGAAATTTTCCACACTGGAAAGACGAATTTATAATGTGAACAAGAGGCGCTGATAAACTATTAGCACATGACTTCAAGATTATCGATGAAATCCCATCATATCCAGATGAATTACTTGACTTAAGCGACTTTATTGCTGATAGAACCTCTTCTTCATTCGTTATAGATAAGAAAAGGCTAGACCCTACAGTCTGATTTTCTGAAGAAGACACTCTTGAAGTCGATCTATCTCCTCCGACTCTAAGTCCGACCTCAGAGGAGTAATTGTTGAGATAACTAGAAACAACCTTTGGATCATCAAGCAGCCTGCCATCACTGTCTTCAACAACTAACTTTTTGAAGGGTTTTGGAGCCTTGCCAGGGATGTGCTCGTTAACAATATTCCAAACAGCCTTTTGCTTGTTTTGTGATACTGAAATTTTTTCAGAACAATTTCTGCTCTAAAAGACTGAACCTGATTTCTGAATGTTTTCTTTTGACTGATGTACCTCTGTTTCATGGGATGAGATGAATCCAAATCCTTAGTCAGGCTATAAAGGTGGAGCAGATCATCCTGTGCGCTTTGAAGCAAAGGGTTGAGGACAACTCTTTTTGATGGAGGATTTGTTTTGATCTTAACCTTTTTCTCAGAAAACGCAAAATTGAAATTATATTTGACAAGAGTGCTCATGAAGGCCTCAAACTTTTCATCAACCTTCCCGGGTAAAAATAAGTCATTAAAATCCATATTTATAGCCCCTGAGCTGCGATATGACTAATTAACATATAAATACCTTCGTCATACAGCTCCTATGTTGTAACGAACGTTACGGCCGTTTCGGCATTAATATGCCATCTTCAGACTTTGAATTTCAACCAAAAGGTGTCGTTAAGATATAAAAAAAGTCACTGCACATCACACACATAACACAAAATTTACATTTACAAAAACAGGCCTGTTTCGCGGTAGCGCACATCCCCGATCACGAGCAGATGACAGACTGAATTATCCTTGCTTCGTCGTGTCGGTGGCGGCGTTATCAATAGTTGCACTTTGCCCTCCTGGTCTTGGCGTTCTCCTCTGATTTAATATACTATTGAAAATAAAATGTGATTTAAAATTCAGTTTGTCATTTAAAATAAGTTCGCTATTGTAATTTTTTGTGTGAGCTTTGTAAATTTCGAATTCTTCCAGGGTGTCTAATTTATTGCCTTTTCTGCAAGTGTGGAGGATTTCCAAGCCATTGTTTATGTCGTTCATGTCATGGTTTTCATTGATCAGATGTTGGGCAAATGTGGACTTTTGTCTGTCAGCTTTTGGGTTCGGCTGATGTTCTTTGTATCTAATGTTAAATGAGCGCCCCGTTTTTCCCACATAAACACTCGGACAACTCGCACATTTAATTTTATATACACCTGATCTCTCACCCTTATCTATACTTTTGTTGTTGACATTAAGCTTACTTATTGTTTTGTTGTTGGTTCTGAAAGTTAATTCAATGCCATGTTTCTTTAATTCCTTGCTTAATCCGTGCTGTAAGGAATGAGAGTATTCTACACAGACATATTTCTTATCCTGCGGTGGTTCATTATTTCTTTCATTTTTATTTTTATTCTTTTGCTTATTTATTATTCGGTTTATCATGCTACTTTCATATCCATTCGCTGATGCTATATGTCTAATGATATTGAGTTCTTTCTGATAGTTACTGGGTGACATAGGGACGTTCAAAAGTCTGTATATCAAGCTATTATAAGCTGCAAATTTTTGTGCTGGTGGGTGGTAAGAAGTATTATGAATAGTTTGGTTAGAAGTGGTAGGCTTTCTATAAATGCTGAAATCTAATCTGTTATCTAACTTCTCAATAGTCAAATCTAAAAAATTGATTTTATTTGATTCTTCAACTTCCATTGTGAATTTTAAATTAGGCGCTATAGTGTTAAGATATGCATGCAATATGTTCAGTTGTCTGCTGTTTCCATTAAACAAAAGAAGAGTATCATCAACGTAGCGGTGGTATTGCAATATTTTTTGTTTTTGTTTGTTGTGTTCTGCAAAGATAAATTCATTCTCTATGTAATTTAAGTAAATATCGGCAAGCACACATGACGAAGGGGAACCCAATGCAAGGCCATCAGATTGTGTGTAGTATTTATCATTGAAAATGAAATAGTTCTGTTTCAAGACTTCAGTTAATAGATTTAATAATTCTTCAATGGCTTCTGGTAACATATTTGAGTTAGTGGTCAGGTGTTTTCTTACTATCTCTAAAGTTTTATCAACTGGCACATTTGTAAAAAGATTAACAATATCGAATGAAACCAATAAATCTTGTTTTCTAACATTCAAATCTTTAGTTTTTTCTATAAAATCATACGTGTTTTTCAAACTGTAGTCATTATTTAGAGTTATTTGGTCCTTCAAGATCTTTTCAAGTTTCTTCGCAAGTGTATACGTTGGCGCTGAAGTGTAGTCCACCAACGGTCTTATTGGTACGCCTTCCTTGTGCACCTTAGGCAAACCTCTTAACACTGGTGCTTTGGGGTTCGTAACTCCAAGGCTCTTTATTTCTGCCTCAGTAAACAATATTTTACTGTTATTTACCATTTTCCTAATTTTTCTCTGAAAAATGTTGGTTGGGTCTTTTTTTATTTCTAAAATATTATTTTTCTCCATAAATTCATTAACTTTACTTGTGTAGTCATTTTTGTACATTACGACAACAGTATTTCCTTTGTCAGCTTTACATAATAGTGCTTCATTAGACATTAATTTCTCTCTGATACAATTCAACGCTAATGCATCTTTTTTATGTATATCAGTTACATTAGACATTTTACCTTCTTTATATTTTCTCTCAAGTTTGTGTGAAGTCAAAACTCGGGCTAAATTACGACTGTCTTCGTCTGGGATACTTTTTAAAGCACATTCCGCATTTATTAACTCATTAAACTGTGCTTTCTTGCCTGTTCTTGGGAGGTTATATTTCAAACCTTTCTCTAGTACGGATGTTTCATCATCATTAAATATTATGTCCGTATTATTGATTACTCTGGGGTAAAACTCAAAATCAAATAAGGCAGTTGTTTCTTTCGATTTCTGTTCATTGAATAATCGTGTTAGCTTTTTCTGATGAGTCAGTTTTTTAGACCTAATAACCCTAGAAACAGACTGCTCAATATTATCGATTATACTATCTATGATAGTTGGGTGAACGTTATTTGCCATTTCTAAATACTTTTTTAGCAACAGAGTGTTCAACATTTCCTTCTTACAGTAAAGAAATTTAATTTCATTTCTGACCCATATTCTTTCAGCACTTTCTACTGCTTTTTTTGCAGCGTAGGATTTATTCCTAACCTTTACCTGTACATAGTTTGGTTTCAGTCCATGTCTTAAACATTCTTTGTTAAACTTTATGTTCTGTATAGTGTTGTGGAGTTTCAGTTTTACATTCTTGTATTGTATGGCTAGTAATGCCTGACTGGCTGATGAATTAAAATCCATATTTATAGCCCCTGAGCTGCGATATGACTAATTAACATATAAATACCTTCGTCATACAGCTCCTATGTTGTAACGAACGTTACGGCCGTTTCGGCATTAATATGCCATCTTCAGACTTTGAATTTCAACCAAAAGGTGTCGTTAAGATATAAAAAAAGTCACTGCACATCACACATATAACACAAAAAAACACGTATGATTTTATAGAAAAAACTAAAGATTTGAATGTTAGAAAACAAGATTTATTGGTTTCATTCGATATTGTTAATCTTTTTACAAATGTGCCAGTTGATAAAACTTTAGAGATAGTAAGAAAACACCTGACCACTAACTCAAATATGTTACCAGAAGCCATTGAAGAATTATTAAATCTATTAACTGAAGTCTTGAAACAGAACTATTTCATTTTCAATGATAAATACTACACACAATCTGATGGCCTTGCAATGGGTTCCCCTTCGTCATGTGTGCTTGCCGATATTTACTTAAATTACATAGAGAATGAATTTATCTTTGCAGAACACAACAAACAAAAACAAAAAATATTGCAATACCACCGCTACGTTGATGATACTCTTCTTTTGTTTAATGGAAACAGCAGACAACTGAACATATTGCATGCATATCTTAACACTATAGCGCCTAATTTAAAATTCACAATGGAAGTTGAAGAATCAAATAAAATCAATTTTTTAGATTTGACTATTGAGAAGTTAGATAACAGATTAGATTTCAGCATTTATAGAAAGCCTACCACTTCTAACCAAACTATTCATAATACTTCTTACCACCCACCAGCACAAAAATTTGCAGCTTATAATAGCTTGATATACAGACTTTTGAACGTCCCTATGTCACCCAGTAACTATCAGAAAGAACTCAATATCATTAGACATATAGCATCAGCGAATGGATATGAAAGTAGCATGATAAACCGAATAATAAATAAGCAAAAGAATAAAAATAAAAATGAAAGAAATAATGAACCACCGCAGGATAAGAAATATGTCTGTGTAGAATACTCTCATTCCTTACAGCACGGATTAAGCAAGGAATTAAAGAAACATGGCATTGAATTAACTTTCAGAACCAACAACAAAACAATAAGTAAGCTTAATGTCAACAACAAAAGTATAGATAAGGGTGAGAGATCAGGTGTATATAAAATTAAATGTGCGAGTTGTCCGAGTGTTTATGTGGGAAAAACGGGGCGCTCATTTAACATTAGATACAAAGAACATCAGCCGAACCCAAAAGCTGACAGACAAAAGTCCACATTTGCCCAACATCTGATCAATGAAAACCATGACATGAACGACATAAACAATGGCTTGGAAATCCTCCACACTTGCAGAAAAGGCAATAAATTAGACACCCTGGAAGAATTCGAAATTTACAAAGCTCACACAAAAAATTACAATAGCGAACTTATTTTAAATGACAAACTGAATTTTAAATCACATTTTATTTTCAATAGTATATTAAATCAGAGGAGAACGCCAAGACCAGGAGGGCAAAGTGCAACTATTGATAACGCCGCCACCGACACGACGAAGCAAGGATAATTCAGTCTGTCATCTGCTCGTGATCGGGGATGTGCGCTACCGCGAAACAGGCCTGTTTTTGTAAATGTAAATCTTTTGTTATGTGTGTGATGTGCAGTGACTTTTTTTATATCTTAACGACACCTTTTGGTTGAAATTCAAAGTCTGAAGATGGCATATTAATGCCGAAACGGCCGTAACGTTCGTTACAACATAGGAGCTGTATGACGAAGGTATTTATATGTTAATTAAAAATAAGTCATCCCATGTCTCATGTTGAAGAAGAAAGTTAAAAACTCGAATGTTTTCTTTTGAAAAAAGAGCGGTGGAGTTTGAAATTTGGGGCAATGGATATCAGACCTACACTGATATCTACTATCTGGGCATGGTGGTCAGACAACCCTGTAATCACGACTGAAGATTTGAACCTATCATCTGAGATGCACGTGAAAACATTGTCAATCATAGAAGACGACCCACTATATTCACGAGTGAATGTAAAAATTGTTTGTCGCAAACCATATGATGACATTAAATCCCCAAACGTTTTGGAAGAAGAATCACTAACAGACAGGTCAGTGTTGAAATCACCAGCTAAAACTGCCTGGGAATTTTTATGTAAGATCTCATCCAAACATCTGCTGAGAGAATAAAAAAATAACTGATAGTCTGAAGACTTTTTTTAGGTGTCCTATAAGTACCCAGGAGAAGATACCATGTGTCCGATACTGTGATGTTCACTGCTGCAAACTCACACTCGTCTTCCATGCAAAAAGAGGAAACGTCAATGGTTTGAGTTTTTAAGGAATCCGAAACCAAGATACAAACTCCCCCTCTCTTTGCTTTAGATCTACTGTAGCTTGCCGATAGATGATATCCTGGAATACAAAAGCTTTTGGACCTCAGTCTCAGACAAAAAATTGTTCTGTTAAACAGATTTCCTGAGGAGAAAACTGTTCGATTAAGATCTCAATATATGGCGTAATCCTTAGAACTCACACCTTGGATGTTTTGGTGGAAAATTCATAGGAAATCTGAATTGGTAGTTGCATGAGATGAAACAGCAGAGGAATTTAGTGCCAAAGAAGCGCCATGAACCACTGATTAATTTTTTCCGCTAGCTAGGTTGTGGGATCTGCAGGACTGATGACCTCGTTTCCCGAGTGAGGAACAGGTTCAGGAGAAAGGATTTTAAGGTTGTACTGATCAACATTCAGAAGCACCTCATGCATCAAATAACCTAGCAGATAATTCCCCTTTCTGTTAAGATGTCTCCCATCTTTAGCAAGGAAGTACCACCGTATGCAACTCATTTACTTCTACATATTGTACATTAAAATTAAAGCACATTATCTCTAATTGTTCATTAAGCAGTCGAAGAGATTTATTACTTATATCTCTCCTCATTGGGATGCTATTTAAAATGCTTTAGAATTGGGGAATCTAGTTTTAACCGTGTACAATAGGTCCACCATAGAGTCATGAATGGCCCGTTCATCGCTCAATATGGTGCTTCATACCACACTCGAAAATGCTTTACAATATCAGGATTTGTACAATAGTAATTGTAGATGTGCTTTAGGTTTGCCAAAAAATTAATTCCATATTCAAACTGATTAGTTTGCTGATAACACTTCATTTAAACAAAGTTACCAATTGGGATGTCCAAGTTTTCAGTTACTTGTTTGGCACTTTTAGAATTCAGACCTTTAATGGAGTCAAAATGAAATGCATGATTGGAGTTTTTTTCTATGAAAAGAAGGCTCCAATGGCAACTGCCATCACTTTTTGTTAAATCCTTCCTATTATAATACGGAGGAAGACAAAATTACAATTAGTATACGTCTCTAACTGCTTTATGCCAATTGCATGGACCCTAAAATGTTTCACAAGTTGGGTGGCAGATAGCCCTAAGAACAACACTTCTTTTTCCTTACAACTAAGGGGCAGCGACTCAAAATATGAGTCCAAAAGTGTGTCATGGACCCACTCCTCTTTACTTCAATTATTCGGTATGTTGCATTTTTCCTTGTTTTTGTTTTCTAAGATTTGTTTTTTAATTCTCTGATTTTTAACTTTAATAATGTATTACTTGACTCAAGCTTATCTTTATCAACAGTAAGATTTGCAAAGGATGATTTACTCTCCCTAATAGTTTCTCTTAAGCTATAATTAGATGCTACTAGGTCCTTGCCCTGAAGTTCAAGATCGTGGATGCTCTTCTCAAGGATATGGATTTTCTTCCGAAGTGTGATAACAAAACACTCTCTGTATCTTACCTTCACATAAATAAATAATAGTTTCCCTCCTCTTTAAGAATATTTTGCAAAATGTTCTCAATGCAGCCAGAGTTGTTTTGTGCGCAGTGGAAAGAGTTGCAGAATTGCAAGTAAGAACTTTATTTAATTGACACCCCCAGAAGCACTCGTGAAGCTTTCATTGTGATATTTGATGAGGCTGATTGCACTTCTTATACAAAAATAACTAAATTGTTGATACACAAGCCTGCTATAATATTATTGACTTTGTTCCTGTAGTCCAGTCAATTTACGTGATGACCTCAAAAAAATTGCAAGAAAACGTTTTTTGATGGAATTCTACTTAAATAAATATGAATTTTAACATATCCAAAGTTTACCAAAATCGGACCATCGGAACCTCACTAAAATCACGTTTCAAAATGGCGGATTTTCCCACCATACAAATTTTTTTTTGAAAAAAGACATTCAACTGCATTTTGTATCAATGTTTTTCGAGATATTGACTTTGGACCGCCGCCAATCATCGTTGGGTGATTGGTTTTAAATTTTGACAGAGTTTACATTTTCGGCCGCCATCTTGGATCCGCCATATTGGATATAAATATTTTTTTTTCAAATGTAAAGATGGTGTTGTGACGCATCATTATGGACTAGATTTTTACCCTGAACACAATGCTGTGATCCGTTTTTGAAAATATGCATTCGTTAAAAAGATATACTCAAATAAAAATTCATCCCTATACATTTCTTATGGACGTTTAATTTTTTATGATTTTTTTAAGAATTATCTCTTATATCTCCGGTTCTAAATAAGGTATGTAGTTCGTTTTGGTCCTAAAATACTCAGTCATTTAATGGCTTTTTAATGAGCTATTGATCATTAAAATCGGACGACTGCTGGACGAGCTATAAGGCTAAAATCGACACGAAAATCCATTTTTTGAAATTTGTTTTTTGTCAAAGATTCATATCGGAGGTCCTAAATGGACTAAAAAGCTCGTTCTCCCCTCAAGTTACTCAGAAGATTCTGGGCTTTCATATGAGCTATGGCTCATTAAAATCGGATTTACTTAATTTGAGTTATGAACCTTCATTTACCATAAAATCTGTTCACTTTCGTGAATTGTCTATAATTAGTGACTCATGCATAGAAAACTAATAGAGATTCAAAACAGTCTTATATTTTAATTAACTCAGTACATCATTGGCTTTCATTTAAGCTCTTAATCATTTAAATCGGTTGAGTTTGAGGTGAGATATAGACCTACAACCAACATAAAATTCAATTTTTTCAAAATTTCATGATTATTTAAAGACTTGTATCTCCAGTCCCAAACATTGCCTGCTGGTCGGATTGGTTTTAAAACATGCGCTGAACTATTAGTTTTCATTTGACATATTGATAATTGAAGTCTGACAAAAATAGGATGAGTTATATTCTTTTATATCATCTTTTTCATAAAACAAATTTCTAAAAAATTTATTTTCGAGTCGATTTTAGCCTTATAACTTGTCCAGCAGTCGTCCAATTTTAATGATCAATAGCTCATATAAAAGCCGTTAAATTACTAAATATTTTAAGACCATAACGAACTTCATACCTTAATTAGAACTGGAGATATAAGAGATAATTCTTAAGAAATCTTAAAAAAAATTAAGCGTCCATAAGAAAGGGATAGGGATGAATTTTTATTTGAGCATATCTTTTTAACGAATGCATATTTTCAAAAACGGATTTCAGCATTGTGTTCAGGGTAAAAATCTATTACATAATGATGTGTCACAACACCATCTTTACATTTGAGAAAAAATATTTATATCCAATATGCGGATCCAAGATGGTGGCCGAAAATGTAAACTCTGTCAAAATTTAAAACCAATCACCCAACGATGATTGACGGCGGTCCAAAGTCAATATCTCGAAAAACATTGATACAAAATGCAGTTGATTGTCTTCTTTCAAAAAATTTTGTATGGTGGGAAAATCCGCCATTTTGAAATGTGATTTTAGTGAGGTTCCGATGGTCCGATTTTGGTAAACTTTGGATATGTTAAAATTCATATTTTTTTAAGTAAGATTCCATCAAAAAACGTTTTCTTGCAATTATTTTGAGGTTCCCCATGTTAATTTTCGTAGAATGACTGGCCTACTGATTGTGTTTCAATGCCTAGCGATGAGGGAATATAAATATAGAAATAAAACTCAATATATTGATTAAACTGACATGTATTTGTCCTACAGCTTCACAGTTCTAATTTAATATAATTTTGTTAAGTCATTTTGAAAGACAATTCATTGGCAGCGTCATTAAATTGTGAAGATTGTACAAGTGGTGGGACCAGATCAGTAGCTTTAGTTCAAATTCAATAATACAATAATACAATAATTCAATAATACAAGTTGTTTCTGCAATTGATAATTCGATGTGAGTTTCAAGGTTTTATAAGAATTTAACCATTGTGGTTCCAGATCTTATAGGTGCTTGGTTCATTTTTATTAATCTATTTTAATATATAGGCTCTAACGGTCGGTATAACACATTATGTTCTGGCCAGAACTAGTACGGCAAAACCCTCTGTGCTACACCTCAGAGGCTTATGAATTATATTCTATTTTTTTTTTTTGGAGTGTCTTAAGCCTCTGCCCTAACTTTGGGGACTAAAGGTAAAATTAAGTTATTTTAGATCAACAGGATTTATTTGGGGACGGTTATTTACCACACTGCTCGACCAATGCACTCCTAGAGCCTGTACATACAGTGTGTAAAAAAAGTCCGTCCCCCCTCCTTAATTTTTTTGTTTGTTAAGACAAACATTAACCTTTGAGGAATGATACTAACTCAACCCTAATTATTTTCTGACGTTACCAAAATTGTTGAGTGTCCCCCAAAAATGGAGGATTTTGGGGGCAACTCAAAATTTTCAAATGCAAACCCCTTTTGAGTGACCACTCATTTTAAAGAGCTTTCAAAAAGGAGATGAATGGTGAAAATTGGAGGTCTCTAACATATTTCTATCCAAATTGACAGCTTGTCAAAGTTTTGAATACAACACATCCTTGAAACCTGGCGTCTGGGACGTTTGGAGTTTTAATTCAACTTTGGTGACGTAAAAATGAAACGAGCCTGGGAAAAATGTTATTAAATGAAAAAGTAGTCTCTTTTGGTGATATTTAAAATTTTGAGTGTCCCCCAGAAATGGGGTATTTCGGGGGCAACTCAAAATTTTCAAATGCAAACCCCTTTCGAGTGACCCCTCATTTTAAAGAGCTTTGAATACATTGGCGATTGGTGGAGGTTGGAGGTCTCTAACGTGTTTCTATCAAAATTGGCAGCTTGTCAAAGTTTTGAATACAACTCCTAAAAACTTTGACAAGCTGTCAATTTGGATAGAAACACGTTAGAGACCTCCAATTTTCATCATTCACCTACTTTTTGAAAGCTCTTTAAAATGAGGGGTCACTCGAAAGGGGTTTGCATTTGAAAATTTTGAGTTGCCTCCAAAATCCCCCATTTTTGGGGGATGCTCAAAATTTTAAATATTACCAAAAGAGACTACTTTTTCTTTTAGTAAAATTTTTCCTAGGCTCGTTTCATTTTCACGTCACCAAAGGTGAATTAAAACTCCAAATGTCCTAGACGCCAGGTTCCAAGGATGTGTTATATTCAAAACTTTGACAAGCTGTCAATTTGGTTAGAAACACGTTAGAGACCTCCAATTTTCACCATTCATCTACTTTTTGAAAGCTCTTTAAAATGAGACGTCACTCAAAAGATGTTTGCATTTGAAAATTTTGAGTTACCCCCAAAATCCTCCATTTTTGGGGGACACTCAAAATTTTTGGTAACGTCAAAAAATAATTTGGGTTGCGTAAGTATCAGTCCCCAAAGGTTAATTGTTTGTTGTAACAAACAAAAAAATTAAGGAGGGGGGCGGACTTTTTTTACACACTGTATATTACAAACACCTAAAGATCAGTTATTTTTTTATTTTAACCACAACAGCAAAATGTCATATAATTATTGCAAACTTGATTTTCAAAAATTCCCCTGAATATTACATTGATTCGCTACTCTTGTCTGGTTTTATTTACCATATCAACTCATAATCCAGCCAGTTTCTACTTTTAAATATAATACCAATTTACCCTTGAATGTTGTCCATTATTACATTAGTTTTACTATTATATGAATCAAGCCCAACGTGACTAAAAATGTTTCTTCAATACAAATATTCAGAAAATGCAGTAGGTGAGCTGTCTAATTTTATACAAAATAACCTTTTTCTTAATTAAATATGTCTGAAGGATCTAATCTGTTCAAATAAAGCCAGAAGGGCTACAATAGTGAAACATCTATATATTAAAAAAATTTGGTTTTTCTTTTCCAAAGTCCGTCCGGCTCTTCTACTCAACCGATTTTCATAATTATGGTCTTAAATTAAAGGTTTGCACGCGCAGATTTGCCATCAAGCATCCGCATTCATTTATCTGCCGTATTACTCGAATTATGCACAAAAGCAACTTCCTCCCTGTACATTTCTTATGGGAGTTAAATATGATTTTCCTTTTCCAAGTTTGTTTGGCTCTTCTACTCGACCGATCTTCATAATTGAGGTCTTAAATTAAAGGTAAGCACGCACAGATTTGCCATCAGTCACACTGAGAAAAATGTTTAGTCTAGTCGGCATGGTAAATCAACATTAGCATGCTACCTGTACGTTACACACGTAAATACGTCTGTTTCACCGTTAGTACGTAGGAAATACAATGATAGAAGATAAGCGGCATGGTGTTTCACCATGCCATGGCAGTCTGTCCTCGTTTTAGCACCCTTTAAGTATGATTCATACAGCTTTTTCTCTCAGTGCATCAGCATTCGTTTATCTACTGTATTACTCGACCAAAAAACATTAATTTTATTATTTCCGGGATTTTGAATTCAATTTAAGTTATATTTCCCCGGTTCTAATTACGTAAATCTGTATGTTTTGGTCTAAGAACCTTCAGCGAAATACCACCTTTCATTTCAGCTATTGATTATTAAGATCGGACGTACCAGAAGCACGCTGCTGAATTCCGAACAACACAAAAAAATTTTGTTTTTCTTTTCCGAGCCCGTTTGGCTCTTCTACTCGACCGATTTTCATAAATAAGGTCTTAAATTAAAGGTATGCACGCAAAAATTTGCCATCAAGGATCGGCATTCATTAATATAGGTACTCTATTACTCGACCAAAAAACATAAATTTGATTATTTTCCGATTTATGAATTCAATTGAAGATATATTTCCCCAGTTCTAATTAAGAAATTGTATATGTTTTAGAACCTTCTATATGCTAAGAACCTTCAGTGAAATACCAGCTTTCATTTGAGCTATTGATTATTATGATTGGATGTACCTGGAGCACTCTGCTGAATTCCGAACAACACAAATCTTTTATATATATAAATTAGGTTTTCTTTTTCTGAGTCCGTTTATGGTCTGATATTAATGAAATTGGTACAGATGTGTAAAGTGGTAATCAATTGGACGAATTCGAGAACCAGCCCGATCGACCACCGGAAGGGGGGTAAAGGGGGATAACCCCGCCCCCAAAAGTGGGTTTTTGAATTTTTTACATAGAAAAACAAAATTTATCCAATTTGTGTTGACACCATTGAATTCAGCAAAAGAACAATTTAGGATTTTGAATCACTGGTCTACGTCCATTGGTTACCGAGATATTGAAAGTGGTAAACACAGTACGTTGTCCCAATGTTAACCTTATGGGTAATAAGTAAAATTCTCTTTCTTGCTTATTTCTCAACATATTCATCTTGATAAAAATTGGTTTATGTCTTCATATAGATGAGATCTAATGTATAATAGTCTAAAATCCCCGATATTTCCATTTTCATGGCAGCAAACCTGATGTATACTCATTCCCCAAGTTAATCTTACGGAGCTTACAAAAACACGTCAAATCTTGCTGTGTTGGCTTGAACTATGTTCTTTTGCATATGAAATTTGCTGAGTATGCAGGTCTGCAACGAGGGTATTTTAGCATGGTATATAGTTAGTTTGTAAAGTCGTATGTGCCGGGCTGACATGTCGCTGTCCCGAAAACTTAAGTACAGAATATCTCATGAAAGTCCTACGTTTTCCTTCGTGGAACAAATTATTACCAACTTGGTAATAAATTGTGGTTTAATTGGTTTTCTGAAATTTCAACATAACCGGGCCCAGCTATATGAACCTCTTTTTCAACTTAGGCAAATGTCGGGCAAGTCACATTGAAGTTGTAAAGATCCATTGCATGTAACATTAATTTTGTAAATGAAGAATTATTTGATTTGAGTTGATTTTGTGTCTTAATACCAAAATTTACTGCTGCGGAGCAGCGTGGGTCCTCTAGTTTTTAATTATTGCAAGTGCCTAAAAGGCAAAAAAATACATGTTATTAACAAGACTTATGTCATATACAACATTATATCAATAAATAGAAGGTTGGCCGCTAGAATACTAAAAACTAAATAACAATAATATAATTTAAACAGTTAAACACTTACCACATACACTCACACATACATGACTGAACAGCAAAGACACGTGGCCACTATTTATTTTTACATAAAGAATAAATTATTTTAATTTGCCTACGCGGTGCGACTTGGGGTGTCGGCGTTCATTTTTTGAATTTGCATTGAATTTATTTTGATTTAAATTCAATTACGAGACTAGTTGCGAATCAGAGTTTGCGTGGTTACCGACGCGGTTCAAACACGTTTGGAAATGCTTGATTACGTTGTTTTTCTTATTTAATTTCTTATTTCGCCGGTCAACAAAATGGCATTTGATCAAATTTTATCACGCAGCTTGTTTGCTCGGCGTTTTCCTCCCGCGACGGAGCTCACTCGCAAAATTTCTAAATTCGTTCCCCGAGACACCCTAGCATCACACGCGCACTGGTCTACGATCGAGAAGGCAGGGTTAACCCCCTCCGCTTCCCACCAGAAAGTTCTTATCTTGAAATCTTACAAAACCGTTGGTGTGTTCTGACCAACAAAGTCTGCTTTGACATCATCACAGAAGTGAGCTGTTCTCCTCCTCAACGCTGTCCAGAGAAGAAAAAGAGCGATCAAAGTCAGTACGTCTCTGAGTCCTCTTGAGGTCCCGTTTATTGCTGAGCTCAGCAACATCTTGTTGTAGATCCCCCAGTGCTAACCTCTTCTTCTCATTATCAGCCAAAGCAAGATCAAGGCGGCGAACCAAAGCTTGGATTCCGGATAATAGTGGATTTGACTCTCCTCAGGTCGATCAGTCGTTAATCGATTTAATTCAAAGCATATCTCAGCCAATATGTCTAATATGCCACTGTCGGTATGTGTAGGGTTAAATTCAATAACTACTTCTTCCATTTCTAGAAAATTAATTACTATTTCCTGCCTAATAAAGTTCTTAAGTTTACTAAATAAAATCAGCCAAATCACAAACACCTTCAGACTACGGGTTCATTCCGAGCAGTACACATGTGAGAGTGTATTGCGTTAGCACAATTGAAGGCACCACAATTCCAGCCATAGCGCAGCCCTTCAAGGCAGTAGCAGCAGTGCAGATACAGAAGTGGAGTGCGGGTTGCGTCAGAAGGCGCTTTGCGGTTCTGTTAAACAGTTGCAAACAAAGCCCTTGCCTTTGGCCAGGGTGGCAGCTGTTATCAGCGGTTGCTAACAGGTGGCATGGGCGTGCGCTCTGACAGAGCAGCCGCAGTGCAGTACGAATAAAGTTTATTCAGTGAGTGTGTAAAGTAAAGCCCCAAAGCCCCTCCCCTTAAACGACATTTGTATAGAAAAGAACCAATCAGGGAAGTGACAGTCCATATGTTCCCAAGGATGGTTCACAGCCATTCCACTTAGTGATTTGAAACGAAAAATACAAACTGTATGATATTATGAACAATAAACAACGCATGGATCAATGCATTTTTTGTCGTGAATTATTTACTGACTTTTTTGTAAAGCTCACATACATTTTAAGTTCACTGTAAACAAAGATAACCACAATTGGCTTTGTAAACAGACATCCTGTTCCAGCTCCAGTTTATACAAGCTCTTTGGAGTTCTGTAGCTATAACAACAGGTACTCATGACACTGCCTGCTGCCTGCCAACATTACAGCTGGTGCAGGAGGTGGTGCTTTACTTTACACTCTCACTGAATGACGTATCACTAAGTTGCACTCTGTTAATCGTGGAGTCGTCTGCAACCAGTTGAGAAATGCCACTTTTCAAAATTGTAACAACCTCCAATTATAAGTCCACTAGTACCAACCTCCTCGGATACTGTCGGAGATTGTTTAAAAACCACGTACGAAAGGACGAAAAAAGGGTTCTGAATCTCTTGGATCATCAGTTGCTCATATTGATTTTGAGCTATGTTTGGTAACGGAATACCTTACAAAGCGCCCTGTAATATGACTCTGTATCCTATTTTAACTGAAAAACTTGCTATAACATTATGGTACGTACACATGTTGAATTGATCTTGTTATCCACAATTCAGCCACTATTTAAAGGATGTCAAGCATCAAGATGCAAAAGAAATCGTTCAAATTTTCATAGACATTTTTTATTTCAGTGGAGTCCCAATGTCCCAATAATCGGAAATAGTTGAGTCCGGCTCTTTTTCGGATTAGCGAATATGTCGGATTAAGCTTCCATTATCATATATTTAATTTCGTAAGGTGATTCTGTGCGTCAAAATTGTGGACGTCTGGCAAGTCGTAGAAAGATGGGAGCGGGCTCAAATTAAAGGTTTCTATTCCGTGATGGCGGGAAAAATAATGAAATTGCTTGAAATTCACCAGAAAACGGGAAATAACGTAAAATATCTGCCATTTAAAAAGCATTGGGATCCAAAAACGTCTGCTTTGTTTATTAAAACATGTGGTGCTGATGCTTGATTCAAAGCCCTATGCTAGATGTTGACATATGGTTTTTTTTTTTAAAAGGCATCTAACTATGTTTAAAATCTAACTATGTTCTAGTGTACTATATCAAATATATCTTAACTTTAAGATGTTCAGGCTTTATGATTACGGGTTTGAGTATATATTTATAATTTAAATAATAAAGAGTTATAAGTATGTTTGTTTCGTTTACGTTATAACGATGCTGATTTAATGGCAAATGGCAAATGATCGATATAAATATATGAAATGAGCGAAATTTTCGCGCCGAAATTGTGAGCATTTGGCAAGTTGCAGGATAATGGGAGAGGGCTCAAATAGAAGGTCTTAATGTCAGGTGTCGCGACGTGTGGTTGTGGCGTCAAAGTTTTGGTATTATAAAATAAATAAAAATACGGTTGGATAAAAAACTATGATTTAATAAACTGTAAAAACTGTTATAGTCCAGTCAATTTACGTGATGACCTCAAAAAATTGCAAGAAAACGTTTTTTGATGGAATTCTACTTAAAAAAATATTAATTTTAACATATCCAAAGTTTACCAAAATCAGACCATCGGAACCTCACTAAAATCACGTTTCAAAATGGCGGCTTTTCCCACCATACAAAGTTTTTTGAAAAAAGACATTCAACTGCATTTTGTATCAATGTTTTTCGAGATATTGACTTTGGACCGCCGCCAATCATCGTTGGGTGATTGGTTTTAAATTTTGACAGAGTTTACATTTTCGGCCGCCATCTTGGATCCGCCATATTGGATATAAATATTTTTTTCAAATGTAAAGATGGTGTTGTGACGCATCATTATGGACTAGATTTTTACCCTGAACACAATGCTGAAATCCGTTTTTGAAAATATACATTCATTAAAAAGATATGCTCAAATAAAAATTCATCCCTATACATTTCTAAGGACGTTTATTTTTTTATGATTTTTTAAGAATTATCTCTTCTATTCCGGTTCTAATTAAGGTATGTAGTTCGTTTTGGTCTTAAAATACTCAGTCATTTAACGGCTTTTTAATGAGCTATTGATCATTAAAATCGGACGACTGCAAAAAACGGGGATTTTTCGCTAGACAGTTGGGGAAATTTCGTGGGTCAGGGGTAGCAACACTGCTGTCGATGTCGAGTCGTCGAATGTTGTTGACTGAGTTGAGTGAGTGGTTTCAGTGAAGTGGTTCCCCGGTTCCCCCGTTAGTATATGATGAGATACAGTTTGTCACAAGCTTCTCGCGCCCGAGCCTTCCGAGGGAGGCACGACTAGGCTGGCGTAGTGGGGGAAATCAAACGAACAATGATGGAAATAACCGATTGTCGCTAATATGGCTGTAGCCGAATAGTCGCAATGAAGCTTCGATAGTTCCGATAAGCTCGGAAATATCGAAACAAATATCGATATTGACTAATATTATTGACTACATTTATTTCGCAGCATATTTGAGTAAAATTCCAGATTGCTGCATTTCAGTGGCAGCATACATGCGTACTCCCTTACTCCTTACCAATGCTAACTTTGTGGGTAATAAATAAATAAGTCATCTTGCTTAATTCTCGTCACACCTCAATACAACTTGTTTTGTGACTTTATCCAGTTGAGACCGGCTGTATATAATTACCAAAAATCTCTCGATTGGCGAATTACTCCTATGGGGAGGAAATTGCTACCGTATAGGTCTCATGATAAGCCTGAGACTGTGATAACTTTACGTTTTGTGGCCCTTAACGTTTTTCATGATAACTTTACGATGAACTTTAATATTTCTATTTGAAATCTTAAAACCCCATTTTTGAGGGCCAAAAAGGAGCCTTCCAGAAGGAAATTTGTTAATATCTTTGAGACCAATGGACTTAAAGAAATTATTTAAAATACCAAATTTTTGTCCATTCTGCTAAAACGACGGTAATAGCTTATATCTAAAGAAAATCGCTAAAATCCTTTATCTCGCTTATTTCCCAAACATGGTTTGTGGCTTCGCCTAGGTGAAACCTATTGTATTAACCTCAAATCGCCGATTTTTACTCTATCGTAGCAGCAAATCTGCACCTCATTCCCATTGCTACCCTTATAGAAAATAAAAAATGCTGTCTTCCTTATTTTTTAAAAATAACATGAAACAATATTTTAGTAATATTTTCAGCGATATTTTGGTAATGTAAGGTAAGTTAATTTTGTTACTGTAACTAGGTAAATATTAGTTTATTTCTCTGTATGAAACATTTGAAATGCGAGAATAATATTTCACTTTAAAGATCGGAATTCCTCTTTCTTTTTGCAAATAACGTAATTGAAATAAACAAAACAAAATCGATGTTGACGCGACGCGAGAGTAGTGGCAAAGTGGCGTTTCTGGGCCAAAACGCATTAATCAAAATTGACAGCTACATCCAGTCTGGTGACGTCAGAGGCTGTGACGTAGCTGTGACGTGTAGGGGTGGGCATTTAAAGTTTAAATGACCGGAAATGGGTCAAGGTCAGCTGTGGATGTTTTTAAAAATATCTTGCATTTTCGGAAAATCCGAAAATGCAAGATATTTTATTTGTTTTCTTTTATTTACAAACTGTTTCTTAATTGTTGGTTTGTTGATTTTCATTTCTGTTAAAATACCATGTAAAAAATGGAATCGATAAGTTAACAAGAAAATATCCTGCTACAAAGTATCCAAATAAAGATGCAATTACATAAACATAAACTTTAAAATATCGCGAATGTTCTTCCTCTTTATCTGTTAGCATTTTCTGAACAAGGTAACCAGAATTGTAATCACATAAAAATGAAAGTAGGCAAATAACAAATTTCGACGGGTTCACCAAAACCAAGTTGTAAAGTCGCGAAATTCTTTCTTCTTCCATTGTTGAATTTTTAGTCGAAACCAATTAATGATAACATTATTGCTTGCGCATCAGCACTAACAGTTGATGAAATTTCATTTACTTGTATACTTGCAGTAGTTTCATTTGTAGTAGGTAATCGTTCGGAAGTTGGTGTAGATGTAGAAGAAACAGTATTATCTTGAAGCTCAGAGTCCATGTGTGCTCGGGTGAAGAGCTGAAGCTTTAATGACGTGTGGTAGCCCTGTCCTACTCAGTGAAGCAGTTGTTGGTGGTGGGGGGTCGTTAGGTTCATGCACTGAAATGTAGATGGAATCATAATTTTCTGGAGGATGTACTAAAATTTGTTGTACAGGATGCGCATCAATAGTGAAACTTTGCGTTTCAATGCAAAGTCCATCTTTAATAAAAGAAACATATAAAACAGAACTCATGTTTATTTAGATGTTTACTCTGCAAGTCCTAGCGGCAAACTGATGTGTTGGTAGTGGCTCAGCGACCTCCCTTGACATGGCATGTGCAGGACGGAACATCTGCTGCACACCTGCCTTCCCCCACCACCTTGAAAGACTCCTCGCAATTTTTAGATATGTAATGTTAGTTGTAATGTAGGTGTTGTAGGGTCAACATCTCAGTGCTAAACAAATGTTCTTAACATTTGGCTTAAAAATATTTGCAATCAAATATTGTTTTGAAATACTTATTTAACTTTGTACAAGTTACAACATTTTTAAAGATGCTACTTTATTATATAACCTTAATACTTAGTTAAAATATTTAGTTGAAGAAATGCAAACTAAACTACAGTTGCGATTAAAATAGAAACATGGTTTCTTAACATTTGGGTTAAAAAATATTTGCAATAAAATATCGTAAGAAAATTTTTACAACATAATTGAATTAATATGTTTACAAACCCTATCATGCGAGTTTTAAAAATAAGCGAAATAAAAGATAAACGAAAAAGGTTTAATAAAACCAACGAGACCAAGTGGGCCAGGTTTATATTCCCGGTGACCTCGCATGCTTTCGCTTGCTGCCGACCAGTTAGTAATACAAGTCGTCGACCTTGTTGCGTCACGCTTTCGCTTGCGGCCGGCCAGTTGGCAATACAGGTCGTCGTCCTTTGCATCACCTGGCACACAGGTGCTCAAGTCCTTGATTGCTTAACACACTCTACACTCGGCAAGTTATTCTCTCCTTTGCCACCGACCTAACAACACCTACTTCAATTTCAATATGAACCGCTCCGAGTACACCAAGATTTGGTATAACTGGTTTTCCTATCTTCAACTGCTAGGGGTACGAATTATTCAATCGAATAACAATCGTGATTGGTATGATGTTACAACCACTATTGCTCGAAAACCTTTTCAGCAAGTTGGAAAGAACATTTTTACCGGCACCAAAATTACCACCGAACCTCCTCTTTCACCTGTATCTTCAAACGTACCCCAGCAAACATTTCATATAAAAAAACTGAAACCTAACCGAAAATATGAAATCTTTAGACATTTATCTTCTTCTATTTACATTTTTAACTCAGAAAAACCCAAAATTTATGTCATTGACATACCAAAAAAAATTCCTGCTCTTGTTAACCCTCGACACTTGAAAATAATAAAGACAGGTGCCAAGTTGAAAATAAATTTTACCGAGTAAAACCTTTTATCCTTTCCCACCTCCAAAGTCCACCCTGGTGGCAAAAAACGGTCCTTCTAAGGGCCAACATAAGACTTTCAAATTTGGACTTTCGCTAAAGCCTTAATCCTTGGTGACAAACAAGAGTCTAAGTCCCAAAGGGGTTGGGGTTGAAGTGGTTAAGGGGGGGGGTTCTGCGTTTTGTCCCGGGGGGGTTCTCCGTTTTGTCCCGGGGAGGGGCTCCCTATTTTGTCGGGGGGGGGGGGGGGGGCTTGTTAGTCACCAAGGGTTGAGGCTTTAGCGTCCAACCCTTTGGGACTTAGAGGTACACGGACCTCTTGTTAGTCACCAAGGGTTGAGGCGAAAGCCCCCCGCTATTGACTCAACCTTTTGGACTTAGAGGTATGTGAACCGCTTGTTAGTCACCAAGGGTTGAGGCTTTAGCGAAAGCCTAAATTTGAAAGTCTTAGGGTGGCCCTTAGAAGGGCCGTTTTTGCCACCAGGGTGGACTTTGTCTGAGGAGGGGAAGGAATAAAAGGTTTAATTTGTGATATTTATTTTCAATTTTTCACCCTGCGCTGTTACAATCAGGAATTTTGGATCTGATGGGATATATATTCTTTTTGATTTGGGTGTGGTAAGGACATAAACTTTCGTCCTCTCCTCATTGTAAATATAAATTTTGTTCTCTTCAATCTTGTAGATGACATATTTTTGGATTTTCTTTAATTTCTTCAGTTTTATGTTTTTTAGTGGTGCGGGATGAATTGGTTGGAGGGTGGGGGTTTCTCTGATTGTTGGTGCGGGTTGAATTGGTTGGGGGGTAGAAGAAGGCCGCATCTCGAACAATTCCATCCAATCTTCATTTAAAACATCGTCACAAATTGGGGCGGTAGGAATTTCTTCAATTTGCGACGTGGAGGTTTCTGCAACTGGTGCGGGATGAATAAATAATTGGGGTTCATTTTCTTCTTTAATAGCATCGGCTATGATATTATCAATGGAGGAGAGGACGGGAGCAGTCGGTTTTTCCAGAATAAAATTAGTAATTGAAGACAGGTTGATTGATACGGGGATAGAAGATTTCTGCAGCAGAGGTTTCTGCAGCAGACCCAGAAGAATAGGGGTGGATGAAGAGGACGATGAAGAGTCCATAATTAGATAGAGAAAATAATAAAATGGGAAAAAATGGAAAAAATGGATATAATAATGAAATAGAAAAACGTGGGAATGGACAGTAACAGCGATGGTGGCGAGTGGCAGAATGACACAAGGCGGGCGAATGGGGTTATTATAGGCAGCAGACACGACAACCTTGTAGTCAAGGTAGTGAAAGCTGAGGCTAGCGACCAGGCCAAAGTAGGCCAGACGAAGTTGTGAGAGCAGAGGCTAGCGACCCGGCCAAGGCTACCGGCCCCGGCAGAGCGACACGTTGACCTACTAGTCAAGGCTCGACTAGCGAGGTCGAGTCTCAAGCTCGCTAATATAACGGCCCCACGGAACGTTTCACTTCAGCATTACGGTAGAGGTGTAACTGGTGTGCTTACGTGCACGGTTATGACGGTTAAGGCCACTGCCTCTGGAATCAAATGTCAAAACTGATCTGGTACGCACTGTTGTTTGTCAACATTGACAACTGTCACTTTAACCTGCTATGAGAACATTAGACTTTGTATTGTAATTAAATCTGTTTAATGTTAGTACTGTAATTCTCTGTTATTTTTAATTGCACATTACCCAATTTTATTGCGTATATTATTTAATTTTCTCATTAATAAGAACTTGTGAAGTTCAGGTGATTCTTTACCGTAGGCCTAAATACTTTACATAAATTATTACTTATCTCATTGTTTATATTTCTGATTTGGTTCCTCAATACATACGTTGTAGTCTGTTTATTTTAATACATAAATATTTGCTTTAAATAATTTTTCTGTCATTATCTGTACATTGTTTACTCAGCTTTAGGTAAAGTTAAGACATTGCCTTGTGTGTTGGAAACACATTGTTAGCTAATTAGGTATTGTATATTATAGTACAGCTAATGTACAGCTAATTATTGCTAATGTAACTCATTCAAAAGCGATTGTAACTCAGATTTAAACTTTCCTTGCCGCTTTAGGCTATTTTTTATTGATCTGCCGAAAACTTTTCTGGCTAATTTTCCTCTATTGATATCCTATTGATATTCCTCCGGGTCCTATTGATATCCTGATCGGAAGCTCATTGTTCCCTCGAGTTCTTACTAATGAGCGACACTCTCTGGGTCCAAATTTGCCTTACGCTCTTGGCACCATCTTTGGCTATGTCATAGTGGGAACAGCTCCCTGTAATTCAGTAGGTCCCAAAGTCTCTAATATTGCTGTTTCCCTCCTCTCCCCTTCAGACATGGACCTGCATTCCTCCTTGCAGCGCTTTTGGGCGCAGGAGGAGCTCCCTCCCTGCAGTAAAAAAGCTGCAGAAGAACTTCAATGTGACAGGCTTTTCGAAACTACTCACTCTCGTGATCGTCAAGGTCGCTATGTAGTACGCCTCCCTTTTGCCACTGATCCTTCGAAACTTGGAGTGTCCAAGCCCATGGCGGAACAAAGATTTCAATCCCTTGAAAGAAAAATTGCTCAGCCCACTAATGCGGAATTTCACGCTCTCTATTCAGACTTTATGTCAGAATATCATGATCTCGGGCATATGGAAAAATGCTCAAGTGTCGACTTGACCTCTCCACATTACTTCTTGCCCCACCATGGGATCCTTAAAGCTCAGAGTAGCACAACCAAACTCCGCGTCGTGTTCGACGCTAGCTCCAAGACCAGCTCCGGCCTCTCCTTAAATGACATCCTACTCACCGGGCCTAAGTTGCAAAATAATATTTGTGACATACTTCTGCATTTTCGCCTGCAAACCGTAGTTTTTTCTTGTGACATCCGACAAATGTATCGACAGATAAAAGTACACCCGGATGATCAAAGGTTTCAACTGATATTGTGGCGTGATGTCCCAAATTCCCCTGTCTCAGAATATCGCTTGACTACCGTGACTTACGGTTTAAATTGTAGCCCTTATCTAGCCATAAAAACTTTGCAACAGTTGGCTGACGATGAAGGTGCCCGCTTTCCCCGCGCTGCGGAAATTCTGAAACACCACAGCTATGTAGATGATCTCATCGCAGGTGCCCCAACGGAGGAAGAGGCAGTGGAACTGCAAACTCAACTAATTAATCTACTGCACCTCGGCGATTTTGAACTAAGAAAATGGGTATCAAATAGTCCCAAACTGCTACAACAATTACCTGAAGGTCATCTAGAAACTCCCGCATTTTTACAGGAATCACAGCAACCACAGTTTTCCATTCTGGGACTTCACTGGTCACCCACCTCCGACTGTTTCACATACAGTCTTAACTTTCCAGCCGATTCAAACCTCACCAAGCGGTCAGTCTTGAGCTTGATAGCAAAGATCTACGATCCATGTGGCTTTCTCTCGCCATGCATAATGATGGCAAAATGCTTCATGCAATATTTGTGGACCACTGGTTTGACATGGGATGAACCCCTGCCAACCGACTGTGCTAATAAGTGGCACACTTTTGTAGCTGACACTCAATACTTGAAAAAGGTCTCCATACCACGAGCACTTCAATTACCTCTTTGCAATGTCATTGAATTACACGGCTTCTCGGATGCTTCAGAAGCAGGGTACGCTGCAATAGTATACTCGCGCTGTCAGCTTAACAATGGCGAAGTCATAGTGCGCCCCATAATCGCCAAAACTCGTGTTGCTCCCCTTAAGAAAGTAACACTCCCTCGACTCGAACTATGTGCAGCTCATCTGCTCACCCGACTAGTTGCACACTGTTTTCAACTCTTCAAAACTAAATTGACAAATCAAGACATCCACCTATGGTGTGATTCCTTCGTAGTTTTGACCTGGCTACGCACCCCGCCATACAGGCTAAAAACCTATGTAGCTAACCGGGTATCTCAGACCCAAGAGCTAATTCCTCTCGACTCATGGCGTCACATCGCTAGTGCTGACAATCCAGCAGACTGTGCGTCAAGAGGCATACTTGCTTCTAACCTTGTAGACCATTCTCTCTGGTGGACAGGCCCGCCATGGCTCAAGTTTCCCCACTGCGACTGGCCGTCTCCATCGTTCGTCCCAGTGGATCTCTCTTCATCGGATGAGACAAAGAAGGCACCCTTGGCCATCTTCACTACCGTCCAGCACAGGAATGGGACCTATTGTCGAAATTCTCGTCGTGGAACAAACTCCAGCGCATCACAGCTCTCATCCTTCGCTTTTGTCACAACTACCGTGGAAAAGCACAGTTCAAGGGTCCTCTCACCCCCTCAGAGATCACTAAGGCTCGTCTCCGGATCTTCAGCCTGGTTCAGCAAACTGCGTTTGCAGAGGAAATTTCGTCTCTCCAAAATCAGCGAGACTGCTCAACTCGACTTCAACGTCTAAGGCCGTTCCTAGATGGTGATGGGCTGCTTCGAGTAGGAGGCCGCCTCAACCGCTCTTCACTTCCGCCTGATGTCCGCCATCCAGTTTTGCTGCCCAAGAAACATCATGTTGTAGACCTAATTATAGACGACTGTCATAAAACACACCTTCACTCTGGACCTCAGCTCACTCATGCTCTTCTGGCTCAAACAGTATGGATTCTGTGCGCGCGTAGTGTTATACGCTCGCGTATTTTCAAATGTGTCACATGTTTCAAGAACAAACCACGCAACAGACCCCCCCCCCCTGATGGGCGATCTTCCTCCCTCACGGATTGCTCCAGCTCGACCATTTCTCTCCACGGGCATTGACTACTGTGGCCCATTCATAATCAAGGTCTTCAATCTCTGCTTTGTTAAACATGTGAAGGCGTACCTCTGTAATTTTGTATGTATGGCCACCAAAGCTGTACATCTCGAGGTGGTCACAGACCTAACTACTGATGGGTTTTTAGCCGCTTTGACACGCTTTGTCTCCCGCCGCGGCCTTTGTTCAGACATTTATAGCGATTGCGGCACTAACTTCGTAGGCGCTGACGCTACTTTGCGACGCCTAATTCACTCACATGTGAACTCTCTCTCTGCACGAGATTCAATCCAGCAATTCTCTGTCCAACAAGGAATAAATTTCCATTTTAATCCTCCCGCCTCTCCCCATCAAGGTGGATTATGGGAAAGCGCAGTGAAAAGCGCCAAACACCATTTGAGACGTGTTATGGGTGACACCGTTTTAACACTTCCTGAGTTTATCACATTATCCACCCAAGTGGAGGCCATACTCAATTCCAGGCCTCTAACTCCTTTGTCGAGCGACCCAGCTGATCTGGCCGCTTTGACCCCTGGGCATTTTTTGATTGGAGCTCCCCTGGCATCCGTTCCAGAACCTAATGTCTGTGACGTGCCTTCTAACCGCCTGAAACACTGGCAAATAGTGCAAGCGTTCAATCAAAGAATATGGCAACGATGGAGCTTGGAATATATACACACCCTCCAACAGCGCTCCAAATGGACACAAACACCAACAAACCTCCAAGTAGGCGACCTTGTGCTAGTTCACACCCCATCTTCACCTCTGAATTGGCCACTAGCCCGAGTAACAGCGCTCCACCCAGGGAAGGATGGCATTGTCCGTGTAGTGGACTTAAAGACTTACTCTGGACACCTTACTCGACCTGTTGTCAAGGTGTTCCCCCTACCCCTGAACTGATAGACACAAACTGCCCCCTAATTAGTGTTAAGACGTTTGAGTTTTGTTATTTTTTATTCATGTTTGTTTGTTTGAAGTCTGTAATGCTTCAAGGCAGGCGGTATGTTTAGTTTTAAAATTGTAATTAAATAATCTAATAATTAATTAAAAGTCAATCAAATAGGGTTCCGTTCTCGATATTCTCCAGTAAATAGAAATTTAAGTACATTTTAAATACTGTTGTCAACCCAGAAAGAAAGAGCGAGAGAGAGCTATAAGCGTCACTATGTCTATCCTTGTCTTTCAAAATCGCCTGATCGTTCCCCTCTTACCCCTCAAAATATCATACGATGAAACTCGGCATTTGATTGGATGCAAATGGACTCGCCCAAAATCACGTTGAGCCTCAGCGAACTTTTGAACGTTCAGTTGAATTCGGGCGGTCTTGCTATAAACTCTGCGTCAATCGCATTCTCTATTTTCTCGGTCTCAATGACCTAATTTTTCTCTCAGTCAATATGTAAAAGTTCTCTCATTTGCATACCCCCTTTTTTAAGTGTTTTTATTTAATAATTTTAAAGCCAGTTCAGTGTATCAACAGCTCCTCTTCTAGAACTTCATTGTGCGGAAATCGCGGCAAGATTGATAGAGACTGCGAAATCGTCTTCAATCGCGCATCCGCGGTCGTGGCATCAAGATACAAGTGATTGAAACAAACAGTCGCTCGATTTTCGTTCATCAAGAGCTCCAGATCGCGAGAGACTTCATTTCCCTCCCGGGCCGACGCCGCGCGCCGACACTTCCTGTGGGCTGCACCGATGGACAAATTCTCTACCCGAGTGGATTAAACACAAGGTACACAAGGTGTTACCACTCGTTTTAAAGTCAATTTTAATATCAAGTTTTATCTCTGTGAACTACCCTTTTAGGCTCAATAACATTTCTCTGCCGAGTACTTTCTTCGGCTGGTCCTCCATTAAAATGAACTCAAAATAATTAAAAAACTAGAAACTATCTTTACCCCCCATTGTTTGGTCCGATCCGCGGCCAGATATGTTTTTCAGTCTTGTGAAAATACAGTTTACTCTCTTACTGTGTATTTGAACTCAAGTTGTTTTTCGAAGCATCAGGTAAAACTCACTTGTCGCCATTTTTTAATTGCCCATTTCGTGTACGCCCATCAACAAATCACAGAGCATCTTAATTTCGTTGGCCACGCCCATGATGACGATACAAATACGCACGTTGTCTGACGTCACATGCGTCACTTCCCATCTCTCTCTCGCTCACACGCATCAGCTGAGTACCATTAAGGCCACTGCCTCTGGAATCAAATGTCAAAACTGATCTGGTACGCACTGTTGTTTGTCAACATTGACAACTGTCACTTTAACCTGCTATGAAAACATTAGACTTTGTATTGTAATTAAATCTGTTTAATGTTAGCACTGTAATTCTCTGTTATTTTTAATTGCACACTACCTAATTTTATTGTGTATATTATTTAATTTTCTCATTAATAAGAACTTGTGAAGTTCAGGCGATTCTTTACCATAGGCCTAAATACTTTACATAAATTATTACTTATCTCATTGTTTATGTTTCTGATTTGGTTCCTCAATACATACGTTGTAGTCTGTTTATTTTAATACATAAATATTTGCTTTAAATAATTTTTCTGTCATTATCTGTACATTGTTTACTCAGCTTTAGGTAAAGTTAAGACATTGCCTTGTGTGTTGGAAACACATTGTTAGCTAATTAGGTATTGTATATTATAGTACAGCTAATGTACAGCTAATTATTGCTAATGTAACTCATTCAAAAGCTATTGTAACTCAGATTTAAACTTTCCTTGCCGCTTTAGGCTATTTTTTATTGATCTGCCGAAAACTTTTCTGGCTAATTTTCCTCTTTATTTATGCCTGACACCAGGTGAAATGTATTGTTTGTTCCTCATATGTTTTTAATATGTCACTTTTAGTTTAGATTTTATTAATTTGTTTTCGCTTACTGAATTGTCTAATTGTTGTCGATCAAAATGGCCCCTAAAGAGTTTAAGTATGAAACGTACCGAAAATCGACTGATCTCATTGTATCTCGATTTAAAAAACTCGAGGAATCTGTTAAGAAAATAGCCACTGGCGATACACCGCTTACTCCTGTACAAATCAGACAACTTAATACCATTTTTGCCGAGCTCAAAAAGAAACGGGCAGATTTTGAAGCTAATTTCAACCGCATTTTAGAAAGTGAATCTGAGGAAGCTACTGAGACCACTTTGTCAACGGACGTGGACGCAATTAATGACTTATATGTCAGCATTTCTAGTATTATCGAAGTAGCCATTACTCCTGACCGCACGCCTACAACACCCCATTCCTCAGACAGCGAGGGTTCTCCTAGCCTTCTTCCAACATCAGTTACTGTCGGAGTTAAATTACCTAAACTCAATCTCCAGACTTTCGATGGAACTCCGCTGAAATGGGTTTCCTTTATAAACTTGTTTGACACAACTGTGCATAAAAATGCTAGTATTTCTAACGTGGCTAAATTTCAGTACTTACTAAGTGTACTGACGGGCGAACCTCTCAACTTGATCAAGTCTCTTAATTTAACAGACCCTAACTATGTGATAGCCTATAACTTACTGAGGGAACGTTACCACAATACACGTCGCTTAACTACTCTTCATCTAAATCATATTTTAGATTTGCCTACTCTCACTCACAACGCACCAAAACAGATGCGTGCCTTTGTTACTACATTCTACGAACACACGGAAGCGTTAAAAGCTTTAAATTGTGACGTAACGGAGAACAATCCTCTACTTGCGGCCCATCTGTTGCGCAAACTAGACAGTAAAACGATCCAAAATCTTGAACAATATCGATCTCTTCAAGACGATACAGAGCCACACTCTTTACCTAAAGTTTCTGAAATAATTAAATTTCTCAATCTTGAATGTTCAAAAATTGAAGGTGCAAATATACACTCTCATTCGGATTCCAAACCTTCCTACTCTAATTCTACGAAACCTAAAACTGACAAAAGGGTTCACTTCTCTCCTAGAGATGTATCCATGGTGTCCACCACTGCTAAATCTACTCAATCAAAGGATGTGACTTGTTTTTGTTGCCACAAGCCTGGTCATAAAATTTATCAATGTCAGCTGTTCAAAAATAAATCTACCAACGATCGATATAAAATCGTTAAAGAAAATCAGAGATGTATTTCGTGTCTAGGCACTCATCATAAAAAGGACTGTCAATCTAAGGCTTCTTGTGTGACCTGTAACCAAAAGCATCATTCACTCTTACATTTTAACAAAGGTAAAGAAAATTCATCAGCTCCGAGTGAAACCTCAACCGCGCCTGATGTAATGCCTGCGCAAAGCGCCAATACCTCTTTGACATGCTCTGCTCAAAGTAAAACTGTTAACCAGACAAGTACCGTTCTCCTCAGCACTGCGCTAGTCAAACTCACTGCCGTCAATGGCCATTCTTATGTCTTCAGAGCATTGTTAGACTCCGGTAGTATGTCGGACTTTATTTCTGAACGAGCCGCTCAACTTTTGGGAACTCGAAGGCATCCTACTAACCTCGCTGTTACGGGGTTAGCTCAAACCCTAACTCATACGAGAGGCTCACTAAATCTCGATGTTGAGTCACTTTCTGGCGACTTAATTGCCAAACAACACTCTTTCCATATTTTGGAAAAAATTTCTCTGGACTTGCCTCGGATGGAACTTCACCCGGAAGTAATCGAAAAGGTCAAACCCTTTGTTCTTGCTGATCCAACGTTCCACAAACCGGGTCCTATTGATATCCTGATCGGAAGCTCATTGTTCCCTCGAGTTCTTACTAATGAGCGACACTCTCTGGGTCCAAATTTGCCTTATGCTCTTGGCACCATCTTTGGCTATGTCATAGTGGGAACAGCTCCCTGTAATTCAGTCGGTCCCAAAGTCTCTAATATTGTTGTTTCCCTCCTCTCCACTTCAGACATGGACCTGCATTCCTCCTTGCAGCGCTTTTGGGCGCAGGAGGAGCTCCCTCCCTGCAGTAAAAAAGCTGCAGAAAAACTTCAATGTGACAAGCTTTACGAAACTACTCACTCTCGGATCGTCAAGGTCGCTATGTAGTACGCCTCCCTTTTGCCACTGATCCTTCGAAACTTGGAGTGTCCAAGCCCATGGCGGAACAAAGATTTCAATCCCTTGAAAGAAAAATTGCTCAGCCCACTAATGCGGAATTTCGCGCTCTCTATTCAGACTTTATGTCAGAATATCATGATCTCGGGCATATGGAAAAATGCTCAAGTGTCGACTTGACCTCTCCACATTACTTCTTGCCCCACCATGGGATCCTTAAAGCTCAGAGTAGCACAACCAAACTCCGCGTCGTGTTCGACGCTAGCTCCAAGACCAGCTCCGGCCTCTCCTTAAATGACATCCTACTCACCGGGCCTAAGTTGCAAAATAATATTTGTGACATACTTCTGCATTTTCGCCTGCAAACCGTAGTTTTTTCTTGTGACATCCGACAAATGTATCGACAGATAAAAGTACACCCGGATGATCAAAGGTTTCAACTGATATTGTGGCGTGATGTCCCAAATTCCCCTGTCTCAGAATATCGCTTGACTACCGTGACTTACGGTTTAAATTGTAGCCCTTATCTAGCCATAAAAACTTTGCAACAGTTGGCTGACGATGAAGGTGCCCGCTTTCCCCGCGCTGCGGAAATTCTGAAACACCACAGCTATGTAGATGATCTCATCGCAGGTGCCCCAACGGAGGAAGAGGCAGTGGAACTGCAAACTCAACTAATTAATCTACTGCACCTCGGCGATTTTGAACTAAGAAAATGGGTATCAAATAGTCCCAAACTGCTACAACAATTACCTGAAGGTCATCTAGAAACTCCCGCATTTTTACAGGAATCACAGCAACCACAGTTTTCCATTCTGGGACTTCACTGGTCACCCACCTCCGACTGTTTCACATACAGTCTTAACTTTCCAGCCGATTCAAACCTCACCAAGCGATCAGTCTTGAGCTTGATAGCAAAGATCTACGATCCATGTGGCTTTCTCTCGCCATGCATAATGATGGCAAAATGCTTCATGCAATATTTGTGGACCACTGGTTTGACATGGGATGAACCCCTGCCAACCGACTGTGCTAATAAGTGGCACACTTTTGTAGCTGACACTCAATACTTGAAAAAGGTCTCCATACCACGAGCACTTCAATTACCTCTTTGCAATGTCATTGAATTACACGGCTTCTCGGATGCTTCAGAAGCAGGGTACGCTGCAATAGTATACTCGCGCTGTCAGCTTAACAATGGCGAAGTCATAGTGCGCCCCATAATCGCCAAAACTCGTGTTGCTCCCCTTAAGAAAGTAACACTCCCTCGACTCGAACTATGTGCAGCTCATCTGCTCGCCCGACTAGTTGCACACTGTCTTCAACTCTTCAAAACTAAATTGACAAATCAAGACATCCACCTATGGTGTGATTCCTTCGTAGTTTTGACCTGGCTACGCACCCCGCCATACAGGCTAAAAACCTATGTAGCTAACCGGGTATCTCAGAACCAAGAGCTAATTCCTCTCGACTCATGGCGTCACATCGCTAGTGCTGACAATCCAGCAGACTGTGCGTCAAGAGGCATACTTGCTTCTAACCTTGTAGACCATTCTCTCTGGTGGACAGGCCCGCCATGGCTCAAGTTTCCCCACTGCGACTGGCCGTCTCCATCGTTCGTCCCAGTGGATCTCTCTTCATCGGATGAGACAAAGAAGACACCCTTGGCCATCTTCACTACCGTCCAGCACCAGGAATGGGACCTATTGTCGAAATTCTCGTCGTGGAACAAACTCCAGCGCATCACAGCTCTCATCCTTCGCTTTTGTCACAACTACCGTGGAAAAGCACAGTTCAAGGGTCCTCTCACCCCCTCAGAGATCACTAAGGCTCGTCTCCGGATCTTCAGCCTGGTTCAGCAAACTGCGTTTGCAGAGGAAATTTCGTCTCTCCAAAATCAGCGAGACTGCTCAACTCGACTTCAACGTCTAAGGCCGTTCCTAGATGGTGATGGGCTGCTTCGAGTAGGAGGCCGCCTCAACCGCTCTTCACTTCCGCCTGATGTCCGCCATCCAGTTTTGCTGCCCAAGAAACATCATGTTGTAGACCTAATTATAGACGACTGTCATAAAACACACCTTCACTCTGGACCTCAGCTCACTCATGCTCTTCTGGCTCAAACAGTATGGATTCTGTGCGCGCGTAGTGTTATACGCTCGCGTATTTTCAAATGTGTCACATGTTTCAAGAACAAACCACGCAACAGACCCCCCCCCTGATGGGCGATCTTCCTCCCTCACGGATTGCTCCAGCTCGACCATTTCTCTCCACGGGCATTGACTACTGTGGCCCATTCATAATCAAGGTCTTCAATCTCTGCTTTGTTAAACATGTGAAGGCGTACCTCTGTAATTTTGTATGTATGGCCACCAAAGCTGTACATCTCGAGGTGGTCACAGACCTAACTACTGATGGGTTTTTAGCCGCTTTGACACGCTTTGTCTCCCGCCGCGGCCTTTGTTCAGACATTTATAGCGATTGCGGCACTAACTTCGTAGGCGCTGACGCTACTTTGCGACGCCTAATTCACTCACATGTGAACTCTCTCTCTGCACGAGATTCAATCCAGCAATTCTCTGTCCAACAAGGAATAAATTTCCATTTTAATCCTCCCGCCTCTCCCCATCAAGGTGGATTATGGGAAAGCGCAGTGAAAAGCGCCAAACACCATTTGAGACGTGTTATGGGTGACACCGTTTTAACACTTCCTGAGTTTATCACATTATCCACCCAAGTGGAGGCCATACTCAATTCCAGGCCTCTAACTCCTTTGTCGAGCGACCCAGCTGATCTGGCCGCTTTGACCCCTGGGCATTTTTTGATTGGAGCTCCCCTGGCATCCGTTCCAGAACCTAATGTCTGTGACGTGCCTTCTAACCGCCTGAAACACTGGCAAATAGTGCAAGCGTTCAATCAAAGAATATGGCAACGATGGAGCTTGGAATATATACACACCCTCCAACAGCGCTCCAAATGGACACAAACACCAACAAACCTCCAAGTAGGCGACCTTGTGCTAGTTCACACCCCATCTTCACCTCTGAATTGGCCACTAGCCCGAGTAACAGCGCTCCACCCAGGGAAGGATGGCATTGTCCGTGTAGTGGACTTAAAGACTTACTCTGGACACCTTACTCGACCTGTTGTCAAGGTGTTCCCCCTACCCCTGAACTGATAGACACAAACTGCCCCCTAATTAGTGTTAAGACGTTTGAGTTTTGTTATTTTTTATTCATGTTTGTTTGTTTGAAGTCTGTAATGCTTCAAGGCAGGCGGTATGTTTAGTTTTAAAATTGTAATTAAATAATCTAATAATTAATTAAAAGTCAATCAAATAGGGTTCCGTTCTCGATATTCTCCAGTAAATAGAAATTTAAGTACATTTTAAATACTGTTGTCAACCCAGAAAGAAAGAGCGAGAGAGAGCTATAAGCGTCACTATGTCTATCCTTGTCTTTCAAAATCGCCTGATCGTTCCCCTCTTACCCCTCAAAATATCATACGATGAAACTCGGCATTTGATTGGATGCAAATGGACTCGCCCAAAATCACGTTGAGCCTCAGCGAACTTTTGAACGTTCAGTTGAATTCGGGCGGTCTTGCTATAAACTCTGCGTCAATCGCATTCTCTATTTTCTCGGTCTCAATGACCTAATTTTTCTCTCAGTCAATATGTAAAAGTTCTCTCATTTGCATACCCCCTTTTTTTAAGTGTTTTTATTTAATAATTTTAAAGCCAGTTCAGTGTATCAACAGCTCCTCTTCTAGAACTTCATTGTGCGGAAATCGCGGCAAGATTGATAGAGACTGCGAAATCGTCTTCAATCGCGCATCCGCGGTCGTGGCATCAAGATACAAGTGATTGAAACAAACAGTCGCTCGATTTTCGTTTATCAAGAGCTCCAGATCGCGAGAGACTTCATTTCCCTCCCGGGCCGACGCCGCGCGCCGACACTTCCTGTGGGCTGCACCGATGGACAAATTCTCTACCCGAGTGGATTAAACACAAGAAGGTACTGTTACCACTCGTTTTAAAGTCAATTTTAATATCAAGTTTTATCTCTGTGAACTACCCTTTTAGGCTCAATAACATTTCTCTGCCGAGTACTTTCTTCGGCTGGTCCTCCATTAAAATGAACTCAAAATAATTAAAAAACTAGAAACTATCTTTACCCCCCATTGTTTGGTCCGATCCGCGGCCGGATATGTTTTTCAGTCTTGTGAAAATACAGTTTACTCTCTTACTGTGTATTTGAACTCAAGTTGTTTTTCGAAGCATCAGGTAAAACTCACTTGTCGCCATTTTTTAATTGCCCATTTCGTGTACGCCCATCAACAAATCACAGAGCATCTTAATTTCGTTGGCCACGCCCATGATGACGATACAAATACGCACGTTGTCTGACGTCACATGCGTCACTTCCCATCTCTCTCTCGCTCACACGCATCAGCTGAGTACCATTAAGGCCACTGCCTCTGGAATCAAATGTCAAAACTGATCTGGTACGCACTGTTGTTTGTCAACATTGACAACTGTCACTTTAACCTGCTATGAAAACATTAGACTTTGTATTGTAATTAAATCTGTTTAATGTTAGTACTGTAATTCTCTGTTATTTTTAATTGCACACTACCTAATTTTATTGCGTATATTATTTAATTTTCTCATTAATAAGAACTTGTGAAGTTCAGGTGATTCTTTACCATAGGCCTAAATACTTTACATAAATTATTACTTATCTCATTGTTTATGTTTCTGATTTGGTTCCTCAATACATACGTTGTAGTCTGTTTATTTTAATACATAAATATTTGCTTTAAATAATTTTTCTGTCATTATCTGTACATTGTTTACTCAGCTTTAGGTAAAGTTAAGACATTGCCTTGTGTGTTGGAAACACATTGTTAGCTAATTAGGTATTGTATATTATAGTACAGCTAATGTACAGCTAATTATTGCTAATGTAACTCATTCAAAAGCTATTGTAACTCAGATTTAAACTTTCCTTGCCGCTTTAGGCTATTTTTTATTGATCTGCCGAAAACTTTTCTGGCTAATTTTCCTCTTTATTTATGCCTGACACCAGGTGAAATGTATTGTTTGTTCCTCATATGTTTTTAATATGTCACTTTTAGTTTAGATTTTATTAATTTGTTTTCGCTTACTGAATTGTCTAATTGTTGTCGATCAAAATGGCCCCTAAAGAGTTTAAGTATGAAACGTACCGAAAATCGACTGATCTCATTGTATCTCGATTTAAAAAACTCGAGGAATCTGTTAAGAAAATAGCCACTGGCGATACACCGCTTACTCCTGTACAAATCAGACAACTTAATACCATTTTTGCCGAGCTCAAAAAGAAACGGGCGGATTTTGAAGCTAATTTCAACCGCATTTTAGAAAGTGAATCTGAGGAAGCTACTGAGACCACTTTGTCAACGGACGTGGACGCAATTAATGACTTATATGTCAGCATTTCTAGTATTATCGAAGTAGCCATTACTCCTGACCGCACGCCTACAACACCCCATTCCTCAGTCAGCGAGGGTTCTCCTAGCCTTCTTCCAACATCAGTTACTGTCGGAGTTAAATTACCTAAACTCAATCTCCAGACTTTCGATGGAACTCCGCTGAAATGGGTTTCCTTTATAAACTTGTTTGACACAACTGTGCATAAAAATGCTAGTATTTCTAACGTGGCTAAATTTCAGTACTTACTAAGTGTACTGACGGGCGAACCTCTCAACTTGATCAAGTCTCTTAATTTAACAGACCCTAACTATGTGATAGCCTATAACTTACTGAGGGAACGTTACCACAATACACGTCGCTTAACTACTCTTCATCTAAATCATATTTTAGATTTGCCTACTCTCACTCACAACGCACCAAAACAGATGCGTGCCTTTGTTACTACATTCTACGAACACACGGAAGCGTTAAAAGCTTTAAATTGTGACGTAACGGAGAACAATCCTCTACTTGCGGCCCATCTGTTGCGCAAACTAGACAGTAAAACGATCCAAAATCTTGAACAATATCGATCTCTTCAAGACGATACAGAGCCACACTCTTTACCTAAAGTTTCTGAAATAATTAAATTTCTCAATCTTGAATGTTCAAAAATTGAAGGTGCAAATATACACTCTCATTCGGATTCCAAACCTTCCTACTCTAATTCTACGAAACCTAAAACTGACAAAAGGGTTCACTTCTCTCCTAGAGATGTATCCATGGTGTCCACCACTGCTAAATCTACTCAATCAAAGGATGTGACTTGTTTTTGTTGCCACAAGCCTGGTCATAAAATTTATCAATGTCAGCTGTTCAAAAATAAATCTACCAACGATCGATATAAAATCGTTAAAGAAAATCAGAGATGTATTTCGTGTCTAGGCACTCATCATAAAAAGGACTGTCAATCTAAGGCTTCTTGTGTGACCTGTAACCAAAAGCATCATTCACTCTTACATTTTAACAAAGGTAAAGAAAATTCATCAGCTCCGAGTGAAACCTCAACCGCGCCTGATGTAATGCCTGCGCAAAGCGCCAATACCTCTTTGACATGCTCTGCTCAAAGTAAAACTGTTAACCAGACAAGTACCGTTCTCCTCAGCACTGCGCTAGTCAAACTCACTGCCGTCAATGGCCATTCTTATGTCTTCAGAGCATTGTTAGACTCCGGTAGTATGTCGGACTTTATTTCTGAACGAGCCGCTCAACTTTTGGGAACTCGAAGGCATCCTACTAACCTCGCTGTTACGGGGTTAGCTCAAACCCTAACTCATACGAGAGGCTCACTAAATCTCGATGTTGAGTCACTTTCTGGCGACTTAATTGCCAAACAACACTCTTTCCATATTTTGGAAAAAATTTCTCTGGACTTGCCTCGGATGGAACTTCACCCGGAAGTAATCGAAAAGGTCAAACCCTTTGTTCTTGCTGATCCAACGTTCCACAAACCGGGTCCTATTGATATCCTGATCGGAAGCTCATTGTTCCCTCGAGTTCTTACTAATGAGCGACACTCTCTGGGTCCAAATTTGCCTTATGCTCTTGGCACCATCTTTGGCTATGTCATAGTGGGAACAGCTCCCTGTAATTCAGTCGGTCCCAAAGTCTCTAATATTGTTGTTTCCCTCCTCTCCACTTCAGACATGGACCTGCATTCCTCCTTGCAGCGCTTTTGGGCGCAGGAGGAGCTCCCTCCCTGCAGTAAAAAAGCTGCAGAAAAACTTCAATGTGACAAGCTTTACGAAACTACTCACTCTCGGATCGTCAAGGTCGCTATGTAGTACGCCTCCCTTTTGCCACTGATCCTTCGAAACTTGGAGTGTCCAAGCCCATGGCGGAACAAAGATTTCAATCCCTTGAAAGAAAAATTGCTCAGCCCACTAATGCGGAATTTCGCGCTCTCTATTCAGACTTTATGTCAGAATATCATGATCTCGGGCATATGGAAAAATGCTCAAGTGTCGACTTGACCTCTCCACATTACTTCTTGCCCCACCATGGGATCCTTAAAGCTCAGAGTAGCACAACCAAACTCCGCGTCGTGTTCGACGCTAGCTCCAAGACCAGCTCCGGCCTCTCCTTAAATGACATCCTACTCACCGGGCCTAAGTTGCAAAATAATATTTGTGACATACTTCTGCATTTTCGCCTGCAAACCGTAGTTTTTTCTTGTGACATCCGACAAATGTATCGACAGATAAAAGTACACCCGGATGATCAAAGGTTTCAACTGATATTGTGGCGTGATGTCCCAAATTCCCCTGTCTCAGAATATCGCTTGACTACCGTGACTTACGGTTTAAATTGTAGCCCTTATCTAGCCATAAAAACTTTGCAACAGTTGGCTGACGATGAAGGTGCCCGCTTTCCCCGCGCTGCGGAAATTCTGAAACACCACAGCTATGTAGATGATCTCATCGCAGGTGCCCCAACGGAGGAAGAGGCAGTGGAACTGCAAACTCAACTAATTAATCTACTGCACCTCGGCGATTTTGAACTAAGAAAATGGGTATCAAATAGTCCCAAACTGCTACAACAATTACCTGAAGGTCATCTAGAAACTCCCGCATTTTTACAGGAATCACAGCAACCACAGTTTTCCATTCTGGGACTTCACTGGTCACCCACCTCCGACTGTTTCACATACAGTCTTAACTTTCCAGCCGATTCAAACCTCACCAAGCGATCAGTCTTGAGCTTGATAGCAAAGATCTACGATCCATGTGGCTTTCTCTCGCCATGCATAATGATGGCAAAATGCTTCATGCAATATTTGTGGACCACTGGTTTGACATGGGATGAACCCCTGCCAACCGACTGTGCTAATAAGTGGCACACTTTTGTAGCTGACACTCAATACTTGAAAAAGGTCTCCATACCACGAGCACTTCAATTACCTCTTTGCAATGTCATTGAATTACACGGCTTCTCGGATGCTTCAGAAGCAGGGTACGCTGCAATAGTATACTCGCGCTGTCAGCTTAACAATGGCGAAGTCATAGTGCGCCCCATAATCGCCAAAACTCGTGTTGCTCCCCTTAAGAAAGTAACACTCCCTCGACTCGAACTATGTGCAGCTCATCTGCTCGCCCGACTAGTTGCACACTGTCTTCAACTCTTCAAAACTAAATTGACAAATCAAGACATCCACCTATGGTGTGATTCCTTCGTAGTTTTGACCTGGCTACGCACCCCGCCATACAGGCTAAAAACCTATGTAGCTAACCGGGTATCTCAGAACCAAGAGCTAATTCCTCTCGACTCATGGCGTCACATCGCTAGTGCTGACAATCCAGCAGACTGTGCGTCAAGAGGCATACTTGCTTCTAACCTTGTAGACCATTCTCTCTGGTGGACAGGCCCGCCATGGCTCAAGTTTCCCCACTGCGACTGGCCGTCTCCATCGTTCGTCCCAGTGGATCTCTCTTCATCGGATGAGACAAAGAAGACACCCTTGGCCATCTTCACTACCGTCCAGCACCAGGAATGGGACCTATTGTCGAAATTCTCGTCGTGGAACAAACTCCAGCGCATCACAGCTCTCATCCTTCGCTTTTGTCACAACTACCGTGGAAAAGCACAGTTCAAGGGTCCTCTCACCCCCTCAGAGATCACTAAGGCTCGTCTCCGGATCTTCAGCCTGGTTCAGCAAACTGCGTTTGCAGAGGAAATTTCGTCTCTCCAAAATCAGCGAGACTGCTCAACTCGACTTCAACGTCTAAGGCCGTTCCTAGATGGTGATGGGCTGCTTCGAGTAGGAGGCCGCCTCAACCGCTCTTCACTTCCGCCTGATGTCCGCCATCCAGTTTTGCTGCCCAAGAAACATCATGTTGTAGACCTAATTATAGACGACTGTCATAAAACACACCTTCACTCTGGACCTCAGCTCACTCATGCTCTTCTGGCTCAAACAGTATGGATTCTGTGCGCGCGTAGTGTTATACGCTCGCGTATTTTCAAATGTGTCACATGTTTCAAGAACAAACCACGCAACAGACCCCCCCCCTGATGGGCGATCTTCCTCCCTCACGGATTGCTCCAGCTCGACCATTTCTCTCCACGGGCATTGACTACTGTGGCCCATTCATAATCAAGGTCTTCAATCTCTGCTTTGTTAAACATGTGAAGGCGTACCTCTGTAATTTTGTATGTATGGCCACCAAAGCTGTACATCTCGAGGTGGTCACAGACCTAACTACTGATGGGTTTTTAGCCGCTTTGACACGCTTTGTCTCCCGCCGCGGCCTTTGTTCAGACATTTATAGCGATTGCGGCACTAACTTCGTAGGCGCTGACGCTACTTTGCGACGCCTAATTCACTCACATGTGAACTCTCTCTCTGCACGAGATTCAATCCAGCAATTCTCTGTCCAACAAGGAATAAATTTCCATTTTAATCCTCCCGCCTCTCCCCATCAAGGTGGATTATGGGAAAGCGCAGTGAAAAGCGCCAAACACCATTTGAGACGTGTTATGGGTGACACCGTTTTAACACTTCCTGAGTTTATCACATTATCCACCCAAGTGGAGGCCATACTCAATTCCAGGCCTCTAACTCCTTTGTCGAGCGACCCAGCTGATCTGGCCGCTTTGACCCCTGGGCATTTTTTGATTGGAGCTCCCCTGGCATCCGTTCCAGAACCTAATGTCTGTGACGTGCCTTCTAACCGCCTGAAACACTGGCAAATAGTGCAAGCGTTCAATCAAAGAATATGGCAACGATGGAGCTTGGAATATATACACACCCTCCAACAGCGCTCCAAATGGACACAAACACCAACAAACCTCCAAGTAGGCGACCTTGTGCTAGTTCACACCCCATCTTCACCTCTGAATTGGCCACTAGCCCGAGTAACAGCGCTCCACCCAGGGAAGGATGGCATTGTCCGTGTAGTGGACTTAAAGACTTACTCTGGACACCTTACTCGACCTGTTGTCAAGGTGTTCCCCCTACCCCTGAACTGATAGACACAAACTGCCCCCTAATTAGTGTTAAGACGTTTGAGTTTTGTTATTTTTTATTCATGTTTGTTTGTTTGAAGTCTGTAATGCTTCAAGGCAGGCGGTATGTTTAGTTTTAAAATTGTAATTAAATAATCTAATAATTAATTAAAAGTCAATCAAATAGGGTTCCGTTCTCGATATTCTCCAGTAAATAGAAATTTAAGTACATTTTAAATACTGTTGTCAACCCAGAAAGAAAGAGCGAGAGAGAGCTATAAGCGTCACTATGTCTATCCTTGTCTTTCAAAATCGCCTGATCGTTCCCCTCTTACCCCTCAAAATATCATACGATGAAACTCGGCATTTGATTGGATGCAAATGGACTCGCCCAAAATCACGTTGAGCCTCAGCGAACTTTTGAACGTTCAGTTGAATTCGGGCGGTCTTGCTATAAACTCTGCGTCAATCGCATTCTCTATTTTCTCGGTCTCAATGACCTAATTTTTCTCTCAGTCAATATGTAAAAGTTCTCTCATTTGCATACCCCCTTTTTTTAAGTGTTTTTATTTAATAATTTTAAAGCCAGTTCAGTGTATCAACAGCTCCTCTTCTAGAACTTCATTGTGCGGAAATCGCGGCAAGATTGATAGAGACTGCGAAATCGTCTTCAATCGCGCATCCGCGGTCGTGGCATCAAGATACAAGTGATTGAAACAAACAGTCGCTCGATTTTCGTTTATCAAGAGCTCCAGATCGCGAGAGACTTCATTTCCCTCCCGGGCCGACGCCGCGCGCCGACACTTCCTGTGGGCTGCACCGATGGACAAATTCTCTACCCGAGTGGATTAAACACAAGAAGGTACTGTTACCACTCGTTTTAAAGTCAATTTTAATATCAAGTTTTATCTCTGTGAACTACCCTTTTAGGCTCAATAACATTTCTCTGCCGAGTACTTTCTTCGGCTGGTCCTCCATTAAAATGAACTCAAAATAATTAAAAAACTAGAAACTATCTTTACCCCCCATTGTTTGGTCCGATCCGCGGCCGGATATGTTTTTCAGTCTTGTGAAAATACAGTTTACTCTCTTACTGTGTATTTGAACTCAAGTTGTTTTTCGAAGCATCAGGTAAAACTCACTTGTCGCCATTTTTTAATTGCCCATTTCGTGTACGCCCATCAACAAATCACAGAGCATCTTAATTTCGTTGGCCACGCCCATGATGACGATACAAATACGCACGTTGTCTGACGTCACATGCGTCACTTCCCATCTCTCTCTCGCTCACACGCATCAGCTGAGTACCATTAAGGCCACTGCCTCTGGAATCAATGTCAAAACTGATCTGGTACGCACTGTTGTTTGTCAACATTGACAACTGTCACTTTAACCTGCTATGAAAACATTAGACTTTGTATTGTAATTAAATCTGTTTAATGTTAGTACTGTAATTCTCTGTTATTTTTAATTGCACACTACCTAATTTTATTGCGTATATTATTTAATTTTCTCATTAATAAGAACTTGTGAAGTTCAGGTGATTCTTTACCATAGGCCTAAATACTTTACATAAATTATTACTTATCTCATTGTTTATGTTTCTGATTTGGTTCCTCAATACATACGTTGTAGTCTGTTTATTTTAATACATAAATATTTGCTTTAAATAATTTTTCTGTCATTATCTGTACATTGTTTACTCAGCTTTAGGTAAAGTTAAGACATTGCCTTGTGTGTTGGAAACACATTGTTAGCTAATTAGGTATTGTATATTATAGTACAGCTAATGTACAGCTAATTATTGCTAATGTAACTCATTCAAAAGCTATTGTAACTCAGATTTAAACTTTCCTTGCCGCTTTAGGCTATTTTTTATTGATCTGCCGAAAACTTTTCTGGCTAATTTTCCTCTTTATTTATGCCTGACACCAGGTGAAATGTATTGTTTGTTCCTCATATGTTTTTAATATGTCACTTTTAGTTTAGATTTTATTAATTTGTTTTCGCTTACTGAATTGTCTAATTGTTGTCGATCAAAATGGCCCCTAAAGAGTTTAAGTATGAAACGTACCGAAAATCGACTGATCTCATTGTATCTCGATTTAAAAAACTCGAGGAATCTGTTAAGAAAATAGCCACTGGCGATACACCGCTTACTCCTGTACAAATCAGACAACTTAATACCATTTTTGCCGAGCTCAAAAAGAAACGGGCGGATTTTGAAGCTAATTTCAACCGCATTTTAGAAAGTGAATCTGAGGAAGCTACTGAGACCACTTTGTCAACGGACGTGGACGCAATTAATGACTTATATGTCAGCATTTCTAGTATTATCGAAGTAGCCATTACTCCTGACCGCACGCCTACAACACCCCATTCCTCAGTCAGCGAGGGTTCTCCTAGCCTTCTTCCAACATCAGTTACTGTCGGAGTTAAATTACCTAAACTCAATCTCCAGACTTTCGATGGAACTCCGCTGAAATGGGTTTCCTTTATAAACTTGTTTGACACAACTGTGCATAAAAATGCTAGTATTTCTAACGTGGCTAAATTTCAGTACTTACTAAGTGTACTGACGGGCGAACCTCTCAACTTGATCAAGTCTCTTAATTTAACAGACCCTAACTATGTGATAGCCTATAACTTACTGAGGGAACGTTACCACAATACACGTCGCTTAACTACTCTTCATCTAAATCATATTTTAGATTTGCCTACTCTCACTCACAACGCACCAAAACAGATGCGTGCCTTTGTTACTACATTCTACGAACACACGGAAGCGTTAAAAGCTTTAAATTGTGACGTAACGGAGAACAATCCTCTACTTGCGGCCCATCTGTTGCGCAAACTAGACAGTAAAACGATCCAAAATCTTGAACAATATCGATCTCTTCAAGACGATACAGAGCCACACTCTTTACCTAAAGTTTCTGAAATAATTAAATTTCTCAATCTTGAATGTTCAAAAATTGAAGGTGCAAATATACACTCTCATTCGGATTCCAAACCTTCCTACTCTAATTCTACGAAACCTAAAACTGACAAAAGGGTTCACTTCTCTCCTAGAGATGTATCCATGGTGTCCACCACTGCTAAATCTACTCAATCAAAGGATGTGACTTGTTTTTGTTGCCACAAGCCTGGTCATAAAATTTATCAATGTCAGCTGTTCAAAAATAAATCTACCAACGATCGATATAAAATCGTTAAAGAAAATCAGAGATGTATTTCGTGTCTAGGCACTCATCATAAAAAGGACTGTCAATCTAAGGCTTCTTGTGTGACCTGTAACCAAAAGCATCATTCACTCTTACATTTTAACAAAGGTAAAGAAAATTCATCAGCTCCGAGTGAAACCTCAACCGCGCCTGATGTAATGCCTGCGCAAAGCGCCAAT